>JANXJC010000001.1:52869234-52882801 GCA_027564655.1 Leptodon cayanensis
ATTTCCTTTTTTTTTTCCTCCCTTCCATCAGTATGCTGGTAAATGGGAATATAGCTTTGAGGTAAGTTTGGTAACGACCGCAACCCCTGTACCAATCCCTAGAATAGCGCATCTCGCTCGCTTCTCTAGCAGTGCTGTGTAAAAGCAACGTGACTTAGTGCCTTTCCATAGATACTACGCCAACATGCCAAACCTCATTTATTCAGGTAGGCACTATGCAGCGTCAGGCTGCCAGTGTTTCATACGGAATGTATGTGTCGGACTGATAACCCAGGGATATCATGTCAGAAAAATGATTTGATGGAAGGTGGATGCTGACGTCAGTGTGCGTGGGAGGATGCTGGTGCCCGCAGAGCGGGAGGTGTGTGCGGCCCCGAGCCCCCCCGTGCATACCCCTGCCTGCTCCCCCAGCTTCATCTGGGCTCGCTAGGGAATGGCAAACATCAATAGGGAAAAGCAGGGAACATCAGTAGAGAAGAGACACATTCCCTAATATATGGCATTAAGGTTGATGGCAGAGAAGCACGTGAGCACGTGGACACAATGTATGTGAACAACTGGCTTGTTTCGTGTGCGTACTTTAGCGATCCTTTTAATTTCTGTTCACAGATGATGTAAATAGACATTGCATCATCAGTGTCACGTCTACTGGTCTGCATCCTTCAAACAATTACAGACTTAGCGACTATTTCTCTTCTTAAAGTTATGGAACCAGCTAGAGTTGGTGTAGTCAAACTAACTTCTGCCATAAGAAAGAGATTATGGCTAATAGTTTGAATATGCCTATAAACTGCAGTCTTATTACTAACTTCTACCATAAGAGATTATGGCCAATAATTTGACTATTCCTATAAATTGCAGTCTTATTACTATGTGTTTGAAAGGACTTAGTTCTTCAAAAAGGAGTAGGGAAAACCTTGCAGGTAATTACCTTCTTAGAAAGTAGTGTTTAATAAAATGAGCGAAGGGGACAAATGATCTCTTGCTTCCATTACTATGGATTTTCTGAAGTCAGTGCAGCGTTGCTGATGTTAAACTTTCTGTCTCATGTACCAGAGAAAAGAGTCTGATCAGATTACCAAAATAATGCTTAGTACTGTTTACAGCCCTGTGAAGAATCTACTAAATTTAAGCATTTAATATAATATAAACATGCAACGTAGAGCGGTTGTTACATTTCGAAGTAAGTTATTTATGCACCTCTCTTTTCCCTCAAAAGAATAGTAGACAGAAGTGAACACGAAGGAATAAGGCATAATGAAACCCAAACAAGCACTGATGTTCGCACTGGTTACCCAAAGTGACATTTTAAGGACATTTGTTCTCGATATTTTTAGTGACCTCTTTATATGTACGTTACTTTTTCCCTCACCAAACCAAACCCAGAGAGCAGGAGAGGGCGAGAGGGCAGCAGCCGGGGCCGGGATGCGGGAGGAGCATCCCCAGCCTGCCCAGGCAGCACCAGCCTCGGGCATCTGCCGTGGTCGGGTACCGACCGCTGGCTGCCGCAGCTTTGGGCAGAATTGAGGGAAATAAAAGCTCCCCTCCATCTCAGTCTACCTGATACTGGCACGGTAAAGGAAGAGCTGAAATTATAGTTGGCAAAAAAATTCCTATCTCCTTATATGTAAATGTTTAATTCAGTATATTTTTAATTTAGTAATGCTCGAGTAAGCTTCAGGATGTTTAGTACAGGATATTACTGCAGTAGAAACATCATCTCTGCCCAAATCTTGCTGTGCGGTGGAAATCACGATGGCAACAAGGCAACGTGTATGTGGGGGGAGGATTCAGAGGCACACTCAGGTCTAAATTGCAAAATGTAAAGTGAATGGGTCTCAAGTGGACCGGTCCGTCAAAGCAGAGCAGTGACAACGTTTTGGGGGAAAATAAAGCTTAGTTCACGAATATGCCTATTTATGTGTGTGCTCTGTGTGTGTAAGCTAGCACAATTTGCCTATGATTTGACGCCAGAGTATTCACAGGCACAGTTATCCATTAGTAATTCCCATAAGAGTGCTCTTAGCTTTATCTGGTTCACTGCTGTGGGTGTCTAATCAAACAGTCTGTTGCTTTTTCCTTTGTTTGTCTTTGTCTTTGCTGGTTTTGTTTACTTTCACCATTTTTCTGTCGTGCAGACCCACACATTTCTTCATATAATCACCCAGTCGTGCCTGACACTAAGCAGGATAGAGGATGGCACCCATGGTCCCACAGTGGAGGCTTGCAATGGCAGCCCCTTGCAAACGTGGATGCTAAGAAACTACACAAGGCTGGAAGTCTTTAGAAACATTTTTTACAGCCCCACTGACTATTTCCTTTAACAGACGGTTGGAGGTTGGTATTAAAAAGCAAATGTAACATGTAATGATTTAAGCTGTTCCCAGAAAAATGCTTCTCTGTTTCCTTCTTATTAAACTCAGCTGAATTCCTTTCTTGTTTTCGCAGATGATTGTATAGATACATAACGTTATATATGTTTAGTGTTAGTTATTATTAATTGGAACTAGTTTTAGATTCATTCAGCTGTCTTGAGCTACCTCCATGATCTCTTGATGTCAATGTGATCATTACCATTTGCAATACCTGAAGATTTGGTCCCTATTCCAAGACATATAAGTAATGCCCATTGTGTAATATTTTTCAGGAACGTTCATCTTGAAAATTTCCAATTTTAAGTAATTCAGTCCTAGAGATGTTAGTCACAGATAATTTCAAAACAGCAACAGGTAATTTTGAAACACTAATCACTGAAGGAATCAAAATATTGTGCCAACTACCGTTCTTTCCTAGACAGTTTTGCTGGGTAATGTAACGGATAGTGATGGGGCAGCGCACGTGCAGGGGTACCAGCTGGGGTTGCTCTCATTCCTTATCTGCTTCCCAATCAAATGACGGGGAAAGCCCCAGCAGCGGGGACATGGGGGGGACATCCTGCCCTGCCGAAGCACACCTTGTGGAGGCGATTTCGAGAAATGGCTTTTTTCGTTTTCTAAGGACCTCTTCTGCTATGAAAAACATTTTGCTGGTGTCTTTCATTTGCAAAAGTCACTTCTTAAAGCTGAGAACTTCCACAGTTGCTGATATTACTGATATCTATAATGACCACTAGAGTAAGGCAGTGCTGGAGTAAAGGATCTGTGCTCCGTCATTTTGCCATAATGTATTCAGTCTTCACGCGTCAAGGCTATTATTTGCATACATTTGGTAAGCAGGGAAACTACAGAGCTTGCTCCTGTGCATCTGCATGTCTGTACAGCTAGCTCTGCACCCATGCGTGTGTTCTCATGTTGGAGTAAAACACAAATTTTAGGCTGGCTTGTATGAGTATCGTATTGCCTAGTAATTAATTGTTTTCCAAGCAAACGAGACCTTTTTTGTAATAGCATAAATAATGATAGAACACAGAAAGAAAAAATTTATGAGATGGTTGAAAATCCCAATGATATGGTAATCTAGCATGAAATTATACACTGAATAAAAGGGAACAGCTGATGAAGGCAACAGCAGCATTTTTAGACTTGTTTGCATTTCTGGTTATAGTAGAAAATGATAGCAGCTTAATTGCACTTAAAACAATATAAGTGAAGAATCAGTGATGCTTTGAGCAGTGCTATTTAGTAAACAAGCTACTTCTGTTAGCACTACTAATTCTTTCCTCTTGTAATTAGAGGAAAAAATGCCTTATATTCATCATTGAATGCATATCAAATGGCCCCTCAGTGATTTGTTGTAATATATGCAGGCTTTTCTTTGAGAATTGCATAATAGTTTGTTTTAAGCTGAGGAGTGAATCTCTAGGGACAAGCTATTGAAAGAATATTCATAATACAAATTAGGAGTGTTACTATGTGACATGGCAATCTGGTATGAACTGCAGTGTAAAATTATATAGTTCAATAGAGCAGGTATGTGTTTGGATAATAAAACCGCATTGGTTGTTGGCAGAGCGGTAGCAGTTCCCAGCAGTTGAATTGAAACACCAGGCAATAGTCTGTTTTTTTGGTTTGTTTTTTTTTTTTTTTTTTTTTTTTTATATGAAGATACACAAGTGGTGTTTATTAGCAGTGAGACTGCACCAGAGACAGTAGTTGCTAAAAAAGACTCCTTATCTGCATAACTTCTGTTACAGTCATATCGTTTATGTTATATTACGGCAGTATTTGTACTCGCAGGTGGGTGCGAGGGAGCGAGCAGCCTCCACCGCTCTGGTAGCCGGTTTCTTGAAGGAGACCTCTGCAGTGCTGCTGCTCCAGGGCTTCGGGTTGGGCTCTGCTGTCGTGGGGTTGATTCATCCTTTCTCCCTCCTCCAGGAGACTGCAGAATTTCTGCTGCCCATCCTTGTTCCCCCGTTTGTTCCTCTGCACAATGTTTGACATAAAATTGTTCTCTGCCCCAGTGGAGGCTCTGCAAACAAGATTTCAGTCCTGCAGTCGCCTGTTCCCTTGGCTGTTCTTGTTGGGGCAGGGTTATAATCCCTGTGGAGCTGCTACACAACGGCTCAGACCTTGTTTGACCGCTTTACCTGGAGCATCAACCCACCCGTGTAGGTTGCTTGACTGTTTTCAGAAGCAATGGAAGAACAGAGCCCATGTCACCCCGTGGGGCAGGGCAGCTGGTGCAGGACCTGTCCCGCAGCGGGCAGCAGACCGTCCCTGGCTACGCCTGCCGTAGCAAACGGCGCCGGGAAGAGGAGCGGGTCTGGGCAGGGAGCTGACGCCTGCGAGCACGGCTCTCGGTCTCGCGGCAGGAGACGGGCGCCCGTGCTGGGTTTGCTCTGCCAAACCTGTGGCGTGGCCTTACGGCCACGGAGGGAGAGGAGCCAGTCTTTAAAACACTGGGGGACAGACTAACAAAGGCCAAAATCGTGGTTTTCTGCATCAGCAGCAAACACAGAGGTTTACTTCGGAAGCGCCAAGTTGATATCGAGCTCGCAAGGCCATGGATGGATGCGGGTGCAGCGCGTGGCCGTTGCGCTCTGCCAGAGTAGTGCAGGGTTTGTCTGGAGTAAATCCCTCTGGGAGCCGGGCTCTGAGCCCCGGCCAGGGCAGCACGGGGTGCTGGGCTGGTGTGCGGGGACCCGGCGAGGCGGTCCCCAGCCCTGCCAGCTCAGGTTCAGCTTCGTCTTCAGCCATACAGGGACCAGAGCTGT
This sequence comes from Leptodon cayanensis, assembly GCA_027564655.1. Taxonomy (NCBI): domain Eukaryota; kingdom Metazoa; phylum Chordata; class Aves; order Accipitriformes; family Accipitridae; genus Leptodon; species Leptodon cayanensis. Next base: position 52,874,387 of record JANXJC010000001.1, read on the forward strand.
CCTGCAGCATCACACTCCCCCGGCTCCCGGGTGTCTCAACATATGGGTTACACGGCTCTGTCACGGACGTACGGCTGCTGACTTAACCTGTATACAGGTGCATGTGCAGATTTGCACATAATGCAGTTTTACTTGGGGTTTTTTTGGAAATAGTAAATTGGTAAATGCAACACTTCATAGCAAAGGCGCTTAAGGTGTGTGCTTACTTGCTGTGATTTTGTGTGCAAAACCCCCAGATCAACCTCAGAGGAGTGATGGAGAGAACACCTGCTGCTCAGCTGCAAATGTACCTGTCCTGTTTTATCTAAGTACACAACTTCGTGTTTAACTTCCCTGGATCTCTGTGTGAACGTGTTCAGACAGAAGATGATTTATTTCTTCACAATAAGTTGTATTTCCTTTCTGACTCTTCTATTCCTCGGAAATACAGTGTCATGTGGTAGAAACAGAAAGGGGCGGGTGTTCCAAAGAAGAAAAACTGTATTGGAAACAGAAGAGTTTTCATCTGCACATTGCCATTGTTCTTATAATACTTAGCAAATGTATTCCCATTAGCAGTTATTTCTGAACTAACAGTCCCCTGGTCTGAAATGCACATGTGTTCAGGTTGTTGGAGACAAAGCTGCTTAATCCAAAATGCTGTTGCTTTGAAATGATATTTCCTTGCACTTATTTTGTACTTTTCTGTCGCATTTATTTGTTGCTGGGTTCAGCAGAGGCGTTCACTCCCTGGGTTGCCTGGCCACGCGTGAGAAGGTGAGCTGGGCGCCCCGTGGAGTGGCAAGTAGCGTGGTAGAGGTCTTGTAGAGCCGTACAGGTGATAGCCAGGGATGAGTACCTGTCTTGTGGCTTGCGTAGTGACTAGAATAAGCCTGAAATAAGACCAAAAATGCAATTACTGGTTTTCAGCAGTAATTCTCTTGCTGCAGCTCTTACACTTCTCTATTGCAGAAGCTCACCCTGAGGCACGTCAACAGCAACCAGTGTCTGGATGAGCCGTCGGAGGAGGACAAGATGGTTCCCACCATGAGGGAGTGTGGTGACAGCCGTTCCCAGCAGTGGCTGCTGCGCAACATGACCCTGGGTGCCTGAAGTCGGCGCAGACCCGCTGCCTCGGCTGGGATCTCCTCCTTCTCCTCCCCTCCTCCTTGCTGAGGCCTGCGGTGCCGAAGCCCTCTCCAAATCGCAGCTGTCAAAGCAAAGTCACGGGGGGGGTTCCCTGGATGCGGCAGGTCTCCACGTGCCCCTTCGAAACCTGTGCCCATTCAAAAGAAGCTCATCTGAGCCTGTAAATGTCAAAACATGTGTTGTTACCAATGGAAATGTGCTCAAAAATGCTTCCAGAGAAACCTCTATGAACCGTACATCAAAGAGGGTGGGATGGAGGGTGTTTTCTGTGTCACACACCACAACGGAGAAGGGACCCTATATAAAATGCCTTATGACACTAACTGGCACTGGGAACCATCCTGGCAGGTGTCTCCTGAGCTGGATGTGTTGGTGCTGGTCTTTCCTCGCAACACGGTGGTGATATTTGCTGTTCTCTCATGTTGAGTGGGGCTCGGTGAAGAACCCCAGTGAGCAGCAAAGTCGCTGTACAGCACAAAAGCTTTGTGGTTTGTGCCGGGAAAAAAATGGGATCCAGTGTTTGGAAAAGCAGCAAAACTGAGCAAAGGCTGTACTCAGAAACTGAAATCAGATCAAATGAAGCAACAGCAAAAGACATGGGAACAACATTAAGAAGAAGGAGTGACACAGACCAGCGCAGATTGAAATGTCCTCTGCAGTGGGAAGAGAAATGGCTGGGGCTGACCCTCGGGGAGCTGCAAGGGGGTTGCAGGTGGGGGTACCAAAAACTGAGACCACTGGAGACTGAGAGTTGGTCTGAACTCCATCCCTAGCTGCTACCCTTAAGCATTAGTAGGTACCTGCATCCTGTATAAGACACAGACGAGAGCTTCAGCCGTGGATCCCCTACGCACAGAAGATGAAACTGGATCAACCCTGAGTTCTGGCTCCAGATGTTCTTGCTTCGATAGCAATGACAGATGCTTATTTATATTTTTAATAATTTTGTGGCTTAATCATTTTGTCAGCGTGGTTATTAAAAACATGCTGATGGCACGCAGTCGTGTCGGAGGCGTCGCAGGAACTGATGCCGTGCCGGCCCATGGTGGGGTGTGGGGAATGGTCCTGTACGTACGGGTGACATTTCCTATATGTACTGGTGACATTTCCTTTGGTGACCCCAGTAGCACGTGCTCCCCGAAATGCATCTGTTGCGCGACAGGCTGGGCTGGGTTTTCGGCAATAATCTGTAACTTCTTATTGCCTAGAGGGTTCAAGACCTAAGTCACAGGGCGGCAGCCGCAGTGTAATTTCAGCACGGGTAAGTGGTGAAATGGTTTCCTGTTATTTCACTCACAATTCCTCAAAAGGTCTGTTTATGCACTAGGTCATTAAAAAATGACAGTATTTTCTGTATAATGCTCTGGTTGTTATGGATTAATAGTGTCATATATGTACGTATTATAAATTTATAGATCATCCATATTTTCTTGGTACACATCATTAAATGAGAAATAGATGAATATTAAATTGGAAAAGTGATTGCTCTGCATGCATGGGAGCTAGAGCATCACGGATTAACGCAGACTGGAAGCTCATGTAGTCCAGCCTCCCTGCTCAAAGTAGGGTCAAACACTTCCACTTCTTATCTTCGAATCACCACAAAAGTACACCATGTGGCTTAAAAGCTAGCAGAACAGGCGAAGGCTGTAATTCTTCTTCATAGAAAGAGCATGCAAACATCACAAACAAATTTAAACATGTATCTCCACGCAGAAAAAAAAATTAATAAATTGTTTCTGCATCTCCTTTCCAAGGGTCTTTGCCACATGCACACCCACTCATGCTGGTAGGCATCCAGGCACTTGGCTTTTGCATGTCATTGCAGAAGTAAATGTTGTGGAAGGTCCTACAGCAGCCAGGAGCATTAGGAGAGGGCAGCCGGCGGTGCCGTCTCTCCTGGGTGGCTCCAGTGTTACTTATGGAATACCCCTGGCAGCGAAGGGCGAAGGCTGCCAAGTCTCCTACACCGCCCTGCTCTGATCCCAAGGTTTTCTTGGTGTTGCAGCTGGCGGCTGACGGCAGGGTGCAACCAGTGTGCCACCGTCCAGGCTTGAGGTGCAATCTCAAAAACAGACGAAGAAAAGAGTATTTTTCTCCTTAGAATTACTAGGAAGGTTTATAGTCTTGTAAAGTATATAATCCCTTGGTTAAGTTAGCAAGCTTGCCATGTTTGGGGTATGGTCAGTGCCTGCACTGCAGGGTCCCTGCTGGGGGGAAAACAGAAGGGAAATGTCTCTGTGATGGATTGTACTTATTGAGGAGCAAGTGTGCGCATCCCTCACAGCTGGAGCCAAAGTAGGTCTTCTGCACGCTGGCAGGATGGCCTGCCGGCTGGCAATGATGCTCAGAGCTAGGAAAAAGCACTGAAATACCTGTTTAACTTCAGTCACGGCGAGTATTTCCATGGGCTTCGAGGGGCTGGATCCTCGGTAAGGATACAGAAACCCCTGGAGTCTCATCCCAGAGGAATTTCACACAAAGCCTCATTTACGGAGAGTGAGGTGGTGACGGTGAGGGTGCCTTAAATGCTGGTAACGGCATCAGGGATGGCCAACGATGTGGTTTAGTGAATGAATGTAAGTTACTGCGCTTGGGGCCCAGCCTTCCTCCTGCCACTGAATTCAGCTGTTGCCTTGGCACGTGATTTGGGCTAAAATCATTTAAAATAGGCTGTCTGGTTGCCTTTGGTGAGTGTCTGAAGTTCAGTGCCCACAAATGGACCGCATCGGTTGCTCTTTGTTTCCCCATTTATAAAATATCTCAAAAAGGTGTCGGGAGGATTGACTTCTATTTGCACAATATGTTTAAAATATAAAGAACTCTGCAAATGCTGAATATTTATTGTTTTCACTGGAAAAGTGTTGCTGGTTCTCCTATTTTTTAAGACTTGCTTTGACAAAATGAGAACAAGCTGTAAGGCTGGGTGGCATCAGCAAACTGAACGTTTTAACAAGCAAGTTGAACGATAAATGCTACAAAAAGCCATGTTCCTTTTTACCTCCCGGCACCTTCTGGGGATCCACAGAGGTAAGGGAACCCAGGTACAACCCCAGTACCGAAATAGGCGTTTGGATCAATCCACCTAGAAGGGTTTCTCTGCAGATGCGTATTTCCCAGTCACTAGGAGGATTGATTTATTTGTTGCACTCTAATATGAATAGTGCTTTGAAGAAAAGCTGCAAAATTCCATGTTCTGATTTTTTTTTTAATGTGAAATTGGAGACCTCATCTGATCCCACACCCTTGGGCTGCATCTCGCAGGGGGTGCTGGGCAGAGCCTCACACGAGGCGATTCTCAGAAGGTCAGAGCCATTAAACAGACCCGAACAATTTGGGGAGATAAAAAAGGAGTTGAGGAGTGCCGGTGAATGCCACAGCCCGCCCGTGACAGTTTGCATTTTTTCGGGTAGCTGAAAGCCTGCCTGCGTCCCCACGGCTAACACAGCTGGTGAGACTACACCAGGCGTAACCTGCTACTAACGACGAGCTACTGTGTGACCGACGGTGTTGAATGAACACCAGCAACGTGTTTTAATGCTTCTGTGGCTTTCCGTGTCTGTGCTTCCTCTCCAGCGTGTAATACCACCCAGCCAGAACCATCGCTCCGATATGTGGCCACCCCCCTGTCATCTTATTTTAGCTCTGCGAGCACGTATTCAGGACAGCTCGGTAAGCGGTGCCTTGCGAAAAGGCCACGATACTCTGAGGTAATACAAAGTTTATTTGAAAAACGTTGGGATTCTGCTCGGTATTTTCTGAAGCAGGAAAAAAAAAAAAGCTGAGGTGCTGTGGTTTGGAGGACGCGCTTACAAAAGCTCCTGAATAAGTGCTGGGAATACAGATTTAAATTAAATTTATAAAAGTAGATTATGGATACAGAATTACACATTTTAAATGTTGTAACGGTTATTAAATGGTATACTGGTACTCTTTGCTGTACATTTAAATATTTATACATTTTTGTAGAATTAAAATATACTGGTTTAGTTTTCTTCTGGTGCGTTTGTCTTTTTCTGTATGTACTTATTTTTTATACGGTGAAACCCCAGACTTTCCACTACAAGCCCTGTATTTTTAGACCCTTTATTTACACCTACAACTTCAGGAATCAGCCGAAGAGCTTTTCCTGCTGTGAGGTTAGCGATGGAGAGGCGGCCGCACGGGAGCGCGGCCGGGCAGGTCGGCACGGGTGTGTTTGGCTGTCCCTCAGCAGGCATTTAAGGCTCCATTTTCCAGACATCCCCTGGAAAAGATCGCCATGGAAGCAAACCGAGCTTGGCCGTGCATCAGAGTCCGATGCACACGCCAGGGTCCGCATCCCACACTTGAACCCCTGGGTTTTGCCCTGCTGTGCTAGGTATTGCCCAAATGCCGCATTCACTGTCCGTGTTTTGGAAAAAAAGCCAAATAATTCAGTGGGAAAGAAGTAGAGTCCATATGAATCCCGCTTCAGCTCTCCCTGCGGTGGGCGCAGAAGGGCCAGGTTGGACAGCCGTGTATCGTGGTCATCGTGGCTGGTTTGGGATGATGCCGCTCATCCCTCGGGTAACAATACTGCCTGATGGCGGAGCTGTAAGGGAGAGAAAGCATCTGGTTATATGCTATAGGTAATACCTGATGCCAATAACAGAGCTCCTTTCTTATTTTGGTGGTCGGAGGATTTTCTGTTTTAAGTTGCATCTTGAATCGTGAAGCGGCTGGGTAAGTTCTGGTGAGGAGGGAGGAGCGAGAATATTTTAAAAACAAGGGATTTATAAACATAAATGAAAATTAATCCTCAGGAGACTGAGGGGGAGAGACCCATTCATGTCATCACTGTAGTGGAAGTGATTCCTGAGAAATTCTAGCACAAACAATATTACGGCACTATTGTATTATTTCAGATTTTACTGTTAATTTCAATTGCTGGACAAAACCAAGCCTTTTTGTTCCTAGCCTCACAAAAAATTAAGCAAAGTGGTAAGAGTGTTATAAGCGACAGAAGATTGTGTACCCTTCACCTGCATTACTTTAGTGACAAAGAAATGATAACATTGAAGATGATAAAGATTTTTTTTAATAATAGCAATTTTAGTTTCCTAATTCATCCTTCTACACTGTTACAGTGTCCTTTCATCAACTAATTTACAAAAGTACTACCAGTTAATGTCTTATTTAACAAGCTGATGTCCTTCCAGACTAGCATTCTTGCTCATGCAACTACAGGGGAAAAAAACTAAATCCTTTTTGTCAAGGTTTACCTGCTTCAGGTGGTCTTCAGAGAAATATGTGTTTGTGTATTTGTTTCTGATGAGCTGCAGTTTATATAAAACATTCATTGCATATGTGCGATTAAAAACATGACTGTCAAGTTTCTACTCTGATTATTAAACTATTTTGCAAAGATGCAATTAACTGTAGAGCGCATGTTAATTATCATATGTGAATCATTTAAATGAATCATAAAATAATCTATTTGTGAGCAATGAATGCAGGCATAGAGGTATTTTTCTTTTTTTGCATTTCTCAGAAATGTTAATAATTAGGACTGGTTATAGAGCTAAAATTACAGCGAGGGAAACAACCTTCATCTCATTTTCCTTAAAAACAGTGCGTGTTTCTGTCTCTTCTTTTGAGGTCTGTTCCAGGGTTTTATGGAGCCAGACCCCCCCGGATGAAGCCCCGCAGGGTATCGCCGTGGGTTCAGGGCAGCGCACGCGCCTGGGCGCCGCTGCCGCGCGCTCGGACTGGCATTTCAATCCTGAACTGGAGAGGAGTTTTGCAGAGTAAAGGGGGTAGGATCTGCCCTAAAACCCATATTCAGGCAGTTTGCAAGCCAGTGGGACTGGATGACAAAAGTTTGGGGACTATTCCTGAAAATTCAAGTCATAAATAATGAGCTTAATCATTTTATTTGTCATCAGCTCACCCCGCTTCTCAAAGGCACAGTTCCCATCTGTGCCCGTATATACAAGCCACGTACTGCGCTCTGCGTCAGCTGAACCTTTAGAATGCTTCCGTGTGTTGAAATTAGGCAATTGCAGATAATAAATGGGTAAAGGCAAAATAGCTCCAGAGGTAACTATCGCCCAGGCGAGTTTAAATGGAACCGAAGGGGAACCTCTGCCCATCACCGCAGACCCCCCCGGAGCAGCTGAGCCGCAGAGCGGCCGGTGGCAGACGGGTCCGGTTACTCTTCCCGGAACCGAGGGATTAAAATACATCCAACCATACATGCGATACCTACATTTACACGTAATCAGCCCCAGGCTTTTTTCCGGGCTATTACTGGCGATATCTCCTATCGTCGGGTGGGCAGGCAGGGAAGCATCACGTGTAGCGTTTGACTATGAAGTCAAGCAGATCCTAGAAGTTCAAATTTGTGAACTAATTAAATTTCTGTTGGCTGTTTACCCTCGACAGTTACAAAGCTTCTGTTTCTGTTACTTGATACGAACGTTTTAGAGCTCAGTGATACAAACTCAGTTTGAAGACTGCGTTTTATTTCGTTTTTCAAATAAGTTATTGCCTTTATTTGTTTCCAGGTCATTCCATTTGCAGTAAATGCAGAAGAATAATGTTAATTATTTTCAAGTTAACCTGTGAATTAAACGCTTCAGGGCCACATCCTAGCATCCCTCCGTGTGCGACTTGCACCATGATGTGTTTCAATCAAGGCAAATCTCTCGGCACCCTGCGGTACGTGAGGGGGGCAGACGGCAGACCCGGGGCTGGCCGCTGGCAGGTGGGAGAGGCCGGCGGAGGAGTTCGGTGTTCAGCCAGGAGCTGGCGGGGAGCAGGAGATGGGGTGTCCCCTGCAGCCACACCTCACCCCCCCGCTTCTCCCTGGGCACTTGCATGTTCGTATCTGTCTCCTCCGCTGTCACCTGTCCTCATTACAGATCGTTATGCCTGCCTAATGTGCCCCCTCCTGGCCTTTGACCCTGGGATCTCCGAGGGCAGCTAATAATAAATTGCAGGAGCACTAACCGGTGCTGGTAGCACCGCAGCTTGTTGGTTTGGGGCCGCTCGTGGGATTCCCGTGCTCGGCCCCGGACGGGAGCGGGGCCGGGGAGGCAGCGGAAGGAAAGCACACCTTCACGTACCTTCCAGTGTGCCCAAGGTCTGGGAGGGTGCTGCCGATAACGGGAGCGGAGATGATAGAAAAAAGCGAAGTGTACCTCCAAGTGCTGTAAATTTTAACCATTTTTTTTTAAATGTGAAGAAACCAGCAGAGAAAATGAGATCCTTTTCTTGGAGAGCAAGCGGCGCTTGGGTGTACCGCCAGCACCACTGCAAGGTGCT
>JANXJC010000001.1:52882901-52911656 GCA_027564655.1 Leptodon cayanensis
CCAGCAGAGAAAATGAGATCCTTTTCTTGGAGAGCAAGCGGCGCTTGGGTGTACCGCCAGCACCACTGCAAGGTGCTCGTCAGCAGCCAGGCTTGCTTCTGCTGGGAAGTCAGAGCAAGGGTTTCCTGCACCGGGGAACACAAAAAACTCCTTGCGGTCACCTCGGCGAGCGGGCGCTCGTTAAATCCAAGCTTCATTACAAAGCTCATTGGCATTAAGTTGACGGCACAAATGTGTGTTGTTAAAAGGGTACGTTGGTACAGAACGTACATTGACTACCCATGCAATGACCGAGGCTCTCCTAAGGGTGGAAGCCTATTAAGAAAGGGCACGTACAGTCGTAGCAGAGGAGTTCAGGTTCTGTGGAGGAAGCTGTCCCGTATGGATTTGCCTCTTTTTTGCCCGCGAACGCTGGTAATGTCAGCTGTTTTGTTGGCTGGGAATGCATAAGTAATAGGTTCGGTCCTGCACATCCGAAGTATTTTATTTGCTTGAAGGTCCTAGACATTGAGCGTGAACAATTCAGTTCACCTTTGCTGTTATCATGGCAATACTGCCCTTGTAGTCTGCCGGGTTGCATCTGCCACAAGGCTTGAGTCATACTTGGAAGGGATTAAATTGCTGCTCTATAATTCAACTTTCATTAATACTGAGAATTTCTTCCTTTAACTGTTATCCTTTCATTGTATAAATAGATCTCAATAATACGTCGTGTCCTGCCTGCTGTGAACGTGGGAGTTCCAGTGTAACGCTTCCAATGGGGAGTTCTAATGGGGGGGCGGCAGAGCCGCGGAGATGGAGCAGCCGGTCGGGCAGCAAACCGCTGGTTCTGCTGCTCTTTCCAGCCTGCTTCCCGTGGCCTCTGCCCCGCGTGGGTTTTCCTGCTGGTACCAGGTGCGGTTATCCAAGGGGAGCCGCGGCACGTGCCGGGAGCCACTGCAACTCCTGTGAGCGGGTCATGGCCGGTGACAAATCTGCGATGGGGCAGCGACAAGTGCCAAGAGAGTCGGTCCCAGGTAAACGGAAATTTCTGTTTCCGAGCCGTTTCTTCCTTGCCACAGTTATTTCAGGTTTATGTGTTGAAGTCCCAGGAAGTGCTGGGAGGAAAAATGGAATTTAGCTTCCAGCCCAGGAAACGTTGCATTTCCAGTAAGACTGATATTTGTCGGCTTCAGCTATAAACCAAAAGGGAGTAACTTGTTCTGCCCTGTGCATATTAAGGTCCTAATTTTGGCGAGAGCTCTCACATTTAAGGGGCAAATACTGTCTTTATGATCTTTCCATGGATTTGGGGCTGGCACGTGTGAGGAGCTGCAAAAGTGTTTACGGCACAACGCCGCAGTGCATTTCACCTATTTCTGCTGATGAGCTGGAGATGGTGAGACTCCAGAGCGACTTTAGGAGATGTGCCTGAGGACAGGCAGGGGCACTGTGGCCCCAGGTGGGGATTTCAGCTCATCCGAGCCCACATGCCCCATCTCACGCCCTTTCCGCTCTCCATGCCCACGTCCACGCTCTCCTGCTCCTGGCAGACGCCCCCCCCAGCTTGGTCCAGTTGCCACAAACAAGAGAAGACCTCATAGCACAATAATAATATTAGTTAGTTTAACTGACAAGCATGTGCATCTAAGTTTGCAAGCAAGTTTCTTCTATCTCATATCGGTATTTAATTGGATTTGTTCAAAATCCTGTTGCTTTCCCCCCCCGCAGGCGCAGTACGGCAGCCTGCCAGCCCTGCGGGCTTCAGGCAGAACTCAAGCTTCCCGGCAGTTGGGGGTAGCTAGAAATCAGGTCAAGTCTCTTTGATGGCATGATGTTATTGAAAAGCGTTTTGGTTTTCCTATTTGGCAAGAATTATACCAAATTCTATAGTATTAAAGAGAAAAATTTTCTCAGCTAGGGTATAAAATTTTAGAGGGAAATAAATTCAGTGTGAGCAGGAGGTTGGACTCGGTGACCTCCCAAGGTCCCCTCCAACTTGAATTGTTGTATGAGCCTGTAAAAAAAGCTACAAAAAGTGGTATCGAGGGGGGGCTAATTTTATTTAACAACAACTGTCCATGCCCTGGACAAGGGCATTCTCCTGTGACATAAGAAGCTTTCTTTACAAAAAACTGTTCTCGCTAGCAACTTACTTACTGCAACTGCTCAACATTGTCAGTGTTATTTCTTTAAACGATCAACTTAAAGTAATGGCACGAGCCCGGAGAGGCTCGGTAGGAGCTAGCAGGGCGTTACAGCCCCCATGCATTTTCTTCTCTGTGTGCGTGTCCGTAAATAAGTGCCTTTACCGGATCCTGCAGCTTTTCAAACCCGGGCGAGGTGCCTGGGCTGGCACGCAGAGCCCTGCGGGGAGCCCCACGCCGCGTCCCCCGTGCCCCCAGCAGCTGGATGGCGAGGGCACCCCAAGGGCCCTCATTCAAATCCACGCACCCCATTTCCCCAGCGAGAGGCTGTTGTGGAGGGTTCGGGGATTCCTTCTCCGACAAGCACGTGCGCGTTGATTTGCTGGCGAGTTCTCCCTGTCCTGTATTAGTATTTCACCCTCCTTGTTGAACGCGCTGCTTTACCCCCCCCTTGCTGGTCCAGAACCGCCGTTCAGAAAAGGTGTTCAGCTTTCTGTGTTTTCCATCAGCAACAGAAACCGTGATCCCATTGCCGAAGACTACATGAGAGAGGAGCAGAGCTGCCCGGCCCCTGCACCCCAAAAATTCCATCGGGGTGTGGGGGGGGCTGGACCCCGCAGCCCTCCTGGCAGGGAGCACGCTGTGCGGGTCAGCGGCCTTTCTGCTCATCACGGGGACGGCTGCAAGCTGGCATCCTCCGCTGGCTCCGGCAGCCACTTGAAATTCCTTGCGGTTATCGGGTATTTTTTGGCAATGACAAAAGGCAGGAGAGCTTCAAGGGACTTCTCTTCTGCTTCAGGTACAAGGGCTTTTGTAGAAACGTATGAAAGCATCTATTGCTTGAACCTCCTGCAGGTGTCATGCACTCGTCCCAGTGAAAGTCCTTCTGTTGGGTGCTTTTTTTGTTGTTTTGGGTGTGTTGGTTTGGTTTTTTTTTCCTACAGAAAATTAGGTTTTAACATTGTTAGCAGGGAGCTGTGCAGGTGCAAGCCCCACAGGACGTCTGTGGGGATAGCTCCTGCCTTCACTAATATTCTGCCTTTTTCTCCTTTTTGATCTGAGTGGGAGGCTCAAGATGCAAGACCAGAGAGGAGTGATTACGCTGTAGCACACGCAGCATTACCCGAGAGCTGTATCATCTTTAGAAATACACGGCGTCAAGTAGTGACAGTTTATCCTCCAAAACAGAGAGGCTGCATGCTAATTTCTACAGGGAAATAGCTGAATTTGGGGGGCCGTGCACGGATCAGCCACCCCTGCTCTGCACATCAGCCGGGAACCGCCGGCACCAGGGCTTGCCAGCACCAGGGGAGCGTGTCTGACCCCTCGCTCACGCGGCGTTTCGGTTTGTCGCTCTTCAAACAGACGACGAGGTATTTTTGTCCGTGGGTGAAGGATAAAGATGTGTTCAGCATCTTCTGAGGACTGTTTCGTATCTCCCTTGTCCAGAGTTTCTGAGCAGCGTTGAGGTCCAACGTGCGGATTTCAGACGCTGAATGGGAACCAAGGTCTTTTGAAACAGCCCTTGGTTTAAATCCTGAGCGCTGAATTTTCAGAATCCTGGTATTTAGAGTTTCTTTTCCTACTTTCCGGAAGCATAGACACAATTTCGCACACTAGCGGGGATGTTTTTAGGGCCGTGAGGGTAAGCGGTCCCCGGGGAGGAGCGGGAGTCTCAGCCTGCTGCCCTCCCCGCACGGCGCGGCCGACGGTGCTGATGCCCTCGGTGCTGCAGCGTGCCGGAGGACGGAGGGCAGCCGGAGCAGCCCGAGTCCACCCTGCCCTCACCCGCCGCGTAGCCGGCTCTGGCTGGGAGAAGCGGTTTTGGAGGTTTCCACTTCCCAAGTTTGCTGAGCTTTGCGCTTACCAACAGCAAGGTCTTACCGCACCGTCCCTTCAGAGCCAACGTGCTCCACAGCGAATGTTAAACCATCCCATAATTACAGGTAATAGAAAGTTGTCTTATTAGATTAAGCTGTGCCTTTGCAGTATCTTTAATGTCTTGTGGTGCCTCGTGATGAGTCGCAGCCAGGACGCAGCCCGCGGTCCGGGGAGATGCTGGAGCATCGCCCTTCCTCCCACGTAAGGCAAAATCTTAAATGTACAGGACCTTGGCAAGATTCTTACCTGGGAAACAGGGACCTGGTTTAATTGTACCAAATCGTTGTTCTTCCTGAAGAAACTGTAGTTATAATTTGTTTCTCTTGGAAATGAAGATTATTTCACTCTTTGCCTTTCACGCGCTTTGCAAAGCTGCAGCCGGTAAGAGGTAGTGGCGTGCCTGCACGGGATACGCCTGCTGTCAAGCAACCGAAGCTGCGAGAGTCATAAATGTATAAAACTGACACCGCACAACCGTGTTTTGTTACGTTTGTAAGTGCTGCCTCCACTCCCATGCACGGTACAGGTTTTTCCAGAAAAAATTCAGTATCTGCCTCTCCTCATTACATTGTAAGTGAGTATCAGAGTCTTCGCGTGCCAAAGCAGGATGTTTAAAAATAAGCTACTTACAAGTGCACATTTTATCTCTACATAAACGATTTCTAGCCAAAACTGCGAAGATAACTTTTTGTATAGTCTCTGAGTAAGAGCATGCTTTGTTTTATTTACCACTTTTCTAATTCTGAACTTTCTATGAATTTTCTAGAATTCTACCTTTCTATGACACAGAAAAAGCCTAAGAAGCAGCAGTGCTGCTGGCCTGGATTGTGAGGTGTCGTGTTAATTTGGATATATGAAAGTGTCCCACTGCATCATGGAGAAGGCTCCTTGGCTGCAGCAAGGGGCTCAGAAGGTCTCCAGGGAAACTGAAAAGTTCATTTTATTAGATAAGTGCTTCACTCGGTTCTTTGCACCTGCTGGGCATATGTAAAAAAAAAAAAAAAAAAAAAAAAAGACAGAAAATAAAGAAAATGTTGAGAGGAGAGGAAAAAAAAATACTAAGGAGCTGCTAAGGTTGGAAAATGCCTGGTGAGTTTTGTAGAAGGGCATCATCCTCTGGCAAAAAAATATGGAATGACTTTGAAAGCTGGGTTGGAAAAATATACTATAGGGAGCTTTTAAATTTCTAATGTAGGTGAACTGAATAACCTCATAGAGCTCTCTGTCTAATGTGTGTATATATATGTGTGTATATATATGTATATGCCTGTATATTGAAATGATACTATTTTTCAGCACATTCTAATGGACCTGTTGCAGGTTGCTCCAGGCTAAAGCTTGACTTAAGATTCTCAGACCAGGAAAGAGCAGGCTGCTCTTCATAGCGTTACAACTAGTAAGCTTTTATATTTTTGTTAGCAAAAGGGAGAAAGCGCAAGGTATTGCCACGTTGTTAAGATTAGCAAGTTTGTTTTGAGATTTTTGAAATCTCTGTTCTTTATACCTGTCTTGTATAAAGAAGAGCTTATGATTGCTAGCTACTTAGAAGGATTAGTAACATATTCATTAACCTCTTTTAATCCTTACAATATTGCTTAATTAAGACTATTATCAGATTTATATCCCAGTAAACTGCAGTTCCTTAGGATGTGAAATGTATTGGAAAGTAGTATTCAATGGGAAATCCTGTTCTCAGGGGGATTGTACACTTAATCTTACAAAATCTGGGTGGTGGTTGGTTTTTTTTGTAATACCCTGGCATTTCTTCACCACGTAAGAGAAGACAGAACTCAGACATGCAAATGGCAGTGTTTGTCATAAGCATATTTTAAACCCATCTGCTCAGGGCTGGGATGTGAGAAGCGGGTACCTCTTGCTGAACCCTTGCCGCTCTTCTGCAAGTAAATGCACATCGTGCTTCGTGAGATACTTTGCTGCTCTAATTCTCCATCTCCCCATGCAAGAACTGATAGAGAACTTTGATGTACAAAGTGGGACTTTGGCAGGATTTGGCTGCAAAATAATGGTCTTGCAAAGCAGCGCGTGGGTTGTAACCTCACCCTTCAGGGCTGGATGGAGCTCCTCGCCGCTGAAGGATCTTGTCTATATTGAAAAGAAATCTCACAGGACAAGAAATCCATATGAATGTGAAACATTTCTCTCGAACAGATCAAGTGCAGCTTGCCCTGCGCAGGTAAGTTTATATGTTGATAAAGCAATACATTTTTTGCCAGCTTTTATAGTGATGCTAGTTGTTTCTCAATAGCTCAGTGTTGTTCCCAGAACATCAGCGGTTGGAGCACATGCGACTGTGTAATAAAGTGCCTTTAACATTAGAAGTGTGTCCTCAGCCACGTTAGAGCCAGCTTTTGGGGAGAGAAGCACAAAAACCTGGACCAGGGAGCGTGAAAGCCTCCCAAGTGAGAAAGTAAATGAATTATGGAATATCTGAGACTATTTGTCCACAGATGTCCTTTCTTGTTATTCACCTGGCTTTAAACACGTGGGTTTGTTAATCCACTAAACAAGCCTTCCCCTGGCACAGCCTTGTGCCCCAGGGCACAGGCAGATTTGGACGAAGAGGGTGGGTGGTGTGTCTGTGGGGTCCCTGGGGAGCAGGGGGGGGGCGGCGGGACCCCTGTGCTGGCACTGCCCTGCTGCTTTCTGTGTGACAGTGGGCTTCCCCATGGAAAAAACAACCAAGACCCAATGCTACGTATGGGTTTGTTTGGGTTTTTTTTTTTTACCTCCAAAGTTTGCTGTGATTTCTTCTGACGATTTAGCACCAACGTGTCAAAGGAGCTGGAGTCCGGCGTGGGAACTGCGGCGGAAGAGCAGGTGATTTCTGGGGTTCCTCTGGAGCGGTGGCGAGCTCCTCGTGGTGAGCGGGTACCCAGAGAGAGACCTTGGTGCTCTCACGGTCCCCCTCGCTTAAGCCCGCGTTCCCAGAGACAGGACCCAGGCTGCAGTACCACACTGCTGCCGCAGCACATCCCGGGTGGAAGGCTCTGGAGAGGACCTCGTGGGGGTTTTTTTTCGGGGGGGGGGACGACTGGTACCTGCTTGGCGTGGGAGGGAGCCGCTTTGTTGCTCCGTTTGTGTCAACAGACCTCTGGGAGGGAGGAATGGGAGGGACGGGAGAAACACTGAAGAGTGTTTTACCTGCGGGGTCCCGGGGAGCGGGACGCAGAGGCTGAGTCTGCTTGCAAGGACAGCAAAGTCGTTCGCGCTTCAGGTGGTCTCGGGTTCAAAACGGAGATGCAAAAACTGCTCCGGCATCTCCTCTCAGCCCTGTCTCCGGAGGCTGCTTAAAAAAACAACCGTGACAACAAAAAGCTTTGTGAACTGTTACAGTTCGGCGTGTCAGCCCTTCACAGAGACCGTTACGAGGAACAGCTAGAAAGAGTATTGTTCATGACCTTGGGTTTTTTCCTTTTCGTTCTTCAAGATGCAAAGAGCTGGACTTGAAAGTTGTTTGCTACTTCTCCTGGAACATTTTCCATTCTTACCGTCAGCCGGCTCCCCTGCCTCCCCAGCAAGGGAAATAGCAGGTCTCGACTTCCTTGCTTTTAATCAAACCTGTATATGCAGGAGTGAAGATTCATTGCGATTATGAAATCCCAGGAGCTGTAATGTGAACTGTGCATTTCTAGAACACGTTTGAGACCTGAGAAAAATGTATTTTAAATCATTTGCATTTGAAGCATAGCAAAGATTTTTGGCATTTCATCGATGCAGCAGCAGAAAGAAAGGAAGGATTTATATCCCATCTATTTAAAACAACCTAACAAATGTTTTTGAAAGCTCTGAAGTTATGAGTACCAAAAGGAGCTAACAAAGCATGTATTTCCTTATCTGTGCTTTTGCGCTTCAGTGCTCGCTCTTAATTTTAAACTAAAAGGAAGAAGAGAAAACCCTGGTACTTGAGCTCTTCCTTCTTACCACGGGCGTAAGAAATTACTCCATCAGTGTCTCAGAAATCCTGCATTAGGTATAGGTGAGAAAAGCAGCCTTCCACATAGCACACAGCGCACAAACTGTATTTCTTCTAAAAGATACCATTGTTACAGCATATTTAATGCTATATATCCTTGATATGCCTATAACTATTGATCATCCTTGTGAATCAAGATTTTTTTTTTTTCACCTTAATGAATTCTGTTTCACTGATTGTGCTCTTCATTCTGTTCTGAGTCAGGGAATATGGAATATAATTTATTATTAAATAAAATGGACATGATAAAGATATATATATGTATAATAGCTATAGATATATAGAGATATAGATACAGATGTAGATGTAGATATAGATGTACTGTGGAAAGTGATACTAGCCTTTACTTGTATCACTATGCCCCTGCATTTAACATCGTAGACGGTGGTAACTATCCTTTCTGTCTCACGTGTCAGCTCCTCAGAGGCCGTGGATCCGGCTCAGGTCTTTCCATCCCCTTGCATTTTGTAGTCTGGTTGCCGGCGTTCCATGGTAGTCTCCCCCGCAAGACTTGGACAGCCGGGTGCTTCACCCCAGTCTTAACGTGCTCTCGATAACAATCTTTAATGCCAAAGTAAGCTGGCTGGCTTCCTCACGGAGCTGTCAGCTGGGCAGGGACCCCAGCACCGCCGGGACCCCCACTCTGCTCAGCCATAGTCTCCTGCCAGCATCTTGTGCGGCGGCCAGGCATGGATGGTCGGGGGGGGGTGGGGGTTACATACTGAAAATGCTCCTGTGGTGCTTGGGAGCATCATGGTGTGGTAGCACGGGTTGGCAGGAAGGGTTGTGGACGCCAAAGCCCCTCTCTTAGGAGAAAGTGTTTTTGTAGGGTATTTTAGGTGTGAGATGACTGCTGGGGCTCAGGGGGATGTTTCCTTGTGCCCTCCCGCAGTCTGGGCAAGCGCCCGGTTTGCCGAGTGCTGCTCACGCTGACGTGTCCTTCGGGGTCGGTTTCTGTGGTGCTGGTACCCCTTCCCTGCTCCGCTCCCATCCACATTACAAGTCATTAGCTGTCAAAAATCCTCCGTTGATTCAGCTTCCATTGATTCTCGCCGATCGGCAGGATCGACGCCTTGCAGGCTTTCCTTGCAGTTAATCTGTTCCTCGAGCGACTCCTGTGCAATCAGCATTTTTATCCCTATGGCCATTATTTCTCGCCCGCGCCGCTGTGGGCTGCCTGAGGCCAAGGTGAGGGGCTCCCTGTGCGCTGGCCAAGCACCCAGAAAACCTCAGGCTGCCCCGGCTTATGCAGGCATCAAGAAAATACGATGAAATCGGGTAAATTAATGAGTAAGAGATGCAGAAGCAACTAAAATACTTGTAAGGAGGCATGTTACTGGAGGCTGTCTTGGTACCTGGCAGCATTAGTTTCAGGAAAAAAGTGCTTAAAGTGTAAGTGAGAGTGACAGAGCCCTGCATTTGGTGACTGGGAGAAAATCTGTAGCAGAAGCTGGGAAAGGACTTTTCTCTTTTGTGTATGTACATTTACCTATGTGCATACCCTGCGTTTGCCTTCCTGGGAGCTATTGCATGGGCATTTACGAGTTCTGCTTCATCTGCATGGACTGATAGCTTGGGAGCAGCCCACAATGTCTGGTCATGGTTTTGTAATGTTGACAGGGTTTGATTTTGGGGTTGGGTTTTTTTTTTTCTCCCCCCCCCCGCCAAGTTTCTAGCCCTAAAATCTATTTTTAACAATTTCTTTTGCATGATTACTTTTTTTTTTTTTTTTTTTTTTTTTTTTTTTTTTTTTTTTTTTTTTTTTTTTTAAGATGACATACTGGCTAGACCCCTGACAATGCTTCATGAGTCTAACATGATTGTGATAAGGCAAGGAAACAAAAGAGGCATGCCTTAGGTAAATTAAGAGCTTATATATCTATTAACGATGCCATTATTATTGTCTCTCCTAAATATAGAACTGGATCCTACTCCTTTGGTCCTGCCTCAGAGGGAACTTTTTGAATAAAAATGAGGCTAATAAGCACATCCAAGCAAAGAGGCGTGCATGTTTTGCACAAATTTGACTTTGTTGTGGAAGTAAAATGCTCTTTCTTTCTCCCTCCCTGATTTGCCTTTCCATGAAGGGAGCCTTCTCTGCCTGTTGCTCTCCCATCTCTGGGTAGCTGAGCTCCCTTCAAGGAGACTGGTGCACGTTTAATGCCATTTGGTTTGATTTGCTGTCTGGCCCATCTGCGTCACTCCCTTATTTCTGTCATTATTCCACATCAATATTTCCTCAGTAAATAACCACGGATCTCTTTCAAATTGCTCAGGGGCTATAATAAAAAATAGCGACCCGCTATCTTCAGGAGCAAAACACAACGTGTTTCCACAGATGCAGCCACGCGCACTCCCAAATCCTTTGGAAACCTCTGCCGGTGCGCTGCTGCAGGAGATGCACAGGGGCTGGATTCAGCCTGCACCGCCGCAGCAGCCTCTCCGTCCGTCCCCTGCCCGCGGCCAGGCTGCCGGAGCTACGGCTTCCACGTGCGTGAAAGCAGTGCTGAGGAATCCAGGCGTGCAAAAGGAAATACGCCTCCCCGGGCTGAGCATCAGCGTGAGAGAAAATGGCTTAATAACTTCCTTCATTGTGTAACTCTTCATCTGCAGAACGCAGAGCAGTATTCCCGTCACTGCTCGTGTGCCCGTCAGGCTGAAGTACCGCTTTTCCCTAAGCAGTTCCCAAGAAAAAGATCAAATTAATATGTTTACTTTCTACTTACACCTAATTCTGGATGTAAAGCTGTAGTTAAAAAAACGTGGGTGGTGTTTTTCGCTCTCTGTTTAATGAGGTCTGTTGGCCCAGTGCCGGTCTCACTGAAGTCACTGGAAGATTTATCATTTTATCATTGGATTTAATGAGATCTGCGTTTCAGCGCTGTGAAGCATCTGAGGCAAAATTGCCGTTTTAATCTGCTACTAAAGCTGGATATACAATTTGCATATGCTTAAAATTGAGGACTTAAATCCGAACCCTGCTGTCACTCCGGGGTGACAGCCACATCCAGCCGGGACGGAGCAGGCGGTGGCTTCAGCCAGCGCTGCCGGCTCGCGGCAGTCGTGAGGCACAAGCACGAGAGATGCTGAAGTCTGGCGGGAGGGTAAGGCTTAAAGGGTACAATTTGGAAATAAAGGGTGCAGGAGCTGGGGCGCCGTGACAATTCTCTGTGTTTGGGATGCCGTGTAATAGCCCTGTGCCTGCAATGGATGGTCTTTTATAGGTCCAGATGAGCATAAGGTGATTTTTGTGATGATACACCAAAAGCTTCTTTCTGTTACAAAAGGAAGATTGTTTGCTGTCAGGAAAGTAAGCTATCAACAGTGGGAGGTATACATTGTTCAAAGTTTAACATGAGTATTTATTAATTTCTTTACAGCCTGTTTTCCTGAGAAAGCCAGGCTTCCTTGGGTTCCCATCGTTCCCACCCGTGCTGCCTGGGCTTTGCCACGCCACCTCCTGCTCCCCACCCTCGGCTCAGCTCAGCTCACACTCGATGGGAAAGTGGAGTTTCCACCAAGTTGGCTGAAAAACTGTAGGGATCGGAGTTTGTCTTTGTGCTTGAAGGTAAGAGCCTATTTACCACCTTCTTGGCCATCTTTAAATTGCCCAAATCTTGTTTGTTGCCTACAAGTGCCAGCAAATCTGTTGCCCGTTGTGATGAGATGTTGTCTTGTGCAAAGGTAAACTCTTCCCATGGACCAATGTGAAACTGCTCATTGTAAAACATCAGGAGGACTTACAAATAAAGGATACTTAAAAATACTGACTGTCATTATGATTCTGCAGAAATTACAGGGTCCACTGTGTTCAGAACAGCCCCACGACACTAAATTTGATGTGAGGAAGCAGTGTTACCAGCATGCTTGGTACAGGGGAAATTAGACGCTGCAGCAATGGCTTGGAAAAGATCAATACCAAAGGACAAGCATTTCCCTAAATAACCATATATTGCAACAGCGCTGGCACCAGTCAGACTTAGAAGATTTAGTTAGCAAAGATAAGTGATGGGGGAATTTTCATGTTTGTAGTTTTAACATTTTATTTATTTTATTTTATTTTATTATTTTATTTTTTTGTATCTCCTCTTCAGTCTCTCTTTCTGTCCTACATGTCCATTGCTATTGTGTGTCATGAGCTGCCAGAAGCTCTGCTTGGTTTGGGAGGGCCACAGCACTGCAGTGCAGTGGAGTATCCTTGGTATGCACATGTCTGAAATCACCCAGCTTTTAAGAAATGCAAAGCTCTCCTGGCCCCCAGTGCTCTCTCATCAGGCAGACCAAAAGCACTTGAACTGGGGAGTGTTTCACTCTGGAGTCAGCAGTTCAACATGGTAACACAGGTTTTTAATAAATGTGAATATAAATAAATCTGAGGAAGTCATGTTAAAAAACAAACCAAAACAAAACAAACAAAAAAAACCCAAACCCAACTTTTCAATAACTTTGAAAGGAAAAGGGAGAAATTTTATATGAGAAAACTGTAGAGCCAAAGAGCTGGTTGCACACATCAGTTAGTTTGAAGTTTCCAGACTAACACCGGCAGGTAAGCTGGTCAAATGAGGAAACCTGCTTCTTCCAAATGCACGTGCGTTGTTCCGTGGACAGAAATCCAGCTGGCCTCCAATGTAGTATCTGGTTTTCACATCAGAGTTATCCTTTCATCTAATCTGTTGATGCAGTCCTAATTCCTGCCTTGTCATAATAGCTATCAGTCATTTATTTTACTAAAAAGTGTTATTTCTTTGCAAAGACAGCCTGAATATTAAATACAGGAATTATATTTCTCTGGAGAGTAAATGAATTAAATTCCAGGTTCATCCAGGAAGGATGGAGTCCCACCACTCCTGCTCAAACCCTGGGCTATCTGGAACAAACCCAGGCATCAATTCACCGAGGGCTTGCTTGATTTATGGTGTATTTTCATGCACCCACCCCCCCACCCCCCCCCCTGTTTTTCATTTGCTTTCCTCTCTCAGGGTCTCCTGGAGAAGTGACTTTGGGACTGATATTGCTGAGGCCTGTGGGGCAGTTTGCGTATTCACCCCCTCCCTGGTTTAAAGGGGTTGCTACATCGGTTAGAGCCTCTGATTCGGGTGGTCAGAAATGACTGTGAACACCAACATACCCACTTTGTGGTATTTCCTCTGTTACATATATTGTGCTTTCTTATGTCCTGAAAAAAGGAAAGGGGATGTGCATGATAATTAAGGTAAATGAGCCCACTATAATGTAAACAAAAGAGAAAGGTTGAAAGAGTCCAGTGAGTTTGAACAGAATTTGTCTTTGGTATCACTTACCCCTGGTTACAATAGACAAGTCCTTTATGGCTCTGGGGTCCTTTAATTCTTCCTGATGGGAGTCAGAGCATTAATTATGCTTTGTATTCATATTTTGTTTTGTATACACACTGGCATTATTCACTGGAATTTATTTTGAAGGTCAAACTAAAGCTGAGGGAATCTGCTAATGTAACTATTGCAGGTGACGTGCTTTGCTTTCAGCGAATTCAGAGATAAGTGGTCTTATGAATACTGCATGAAAACACCTCTAGTAATGGCTTTTAAATGATTTAATTTTGAAAAACAGCAGAGTTTAGCAGAAGAACAACGTTACCTACATAGAAAGCCAGCTCGGCAGCGCAGCACCTGCGGTCATGATGCTCCTGCAGCTGCAGCCCAGCAGCCCCCAGAGGCAGGGGGGTCCGGCAGAGCATCCCCCCTTCCACAGGACGAGCTGCTCACCCCCGGGGATTTGCTATCCAGATCCAGTAGACAAAGATTTAATGCTCTAGCAGGGCTTTCCGTTCCGCGGGAAGAGCTGTTAGCGTGTGAAGATTCACACTAAGTTTGCGTAGCTCAGGCTGTGAAGACCAGCAGTACCGAGCCCAGCCGTGGTGCCGATCATACACGCTCATTTGTCAGCGTTCGACTTCGAGCTGTTTGCTTTCTATTTCGGCCGGTAGTGCAGTATTAATGAAGGGAAGTAAATTGCGTATTTGGTCTGGCACCAAGCTCTCAAATTCCCATTAAACATTGCTCTTGGCGTTTGAGCGATTCGCATTAGTGCTGCGGGCGCTGGGTGGAAGCCAGGCTTCGGGTACAGATCCTCCGGCGCTGGGTCTGGCTGGGCAGCTGCTGGGCTGAGTCTGAGCAGCACCCTGGGTGTCTCTGGCCGTTTACCCAGCTGTTAAAAGCAAACAGTAGTGCTGCCTTCCCATAGAGACTGGCAGATTTTTAGGCAAGAAGGGATCGTTATAGTAAAGGTCAGGCTAGCTAATATAGTGTACGCTGGAGGGCATCAGCCCATTTTTCCTGTGTTTGAGTAAAATGCATTTTAAAAAGGAATCAGCTCTTGATCTGGAGAAGTCTGGCGCTTCAGTCGGAAGACTGTTGCAGTAAGAAATCGCCCTCAGTCCCACGGCTGAGCTTGTTCACTGCGGTAGTGTTCTTCTGAATGCTTCTTACGAAAAGTGACTCTCTCAGCGTATAATACTCCAAAACTATTCTTGCAACAGATCGGTACATTTTAAATTATATTCCCCTCATCTGTGTGGAGACTGTGCAGAGAGCCTTTTTTCTCCCTCACATTGTGTTTGCAAGTGATTTTGAGACAGTCCAGACGTCTCTAACTCCTGAGTCCCTGTGTCCTGCTTGGTTTAGCTGCTTCTGAGAGCTTACAAATCTTCACGTGGTTATGCCATTATAACAAGCTAGGTAAAAGTTCCTCCTTTTGTCAAAGAAACGCTGCGACTCAATTACATGGATTTAAAGTCAGCCTAGGCAGGGCTGGTCCCCTGGGTGAAGCGGAGGTAGCTCAGCAGCCTGGGTTATCTCCCCGTTGAGCCCAGCCCCCCCCAGCCCATCCGCGGAGGAGGTGGGGATGCTCTGCAAGTCCCACTTGGCTTTACTTTTGGGGCTGTGCTTTTTGCATTGGTGGTGGTGGTCACAAAATGGGCACGCCGCAGCACGATTCACGGCACCTGGTGCTAAAACGGGAACGGGGAGCGGCGAGGAGCAGCCCCACGGTACGTGGCATTCCCCTGCACTGTCCCGAGTGGCTTTCCCAGCCCTTCCTTGCCAGGGTAAGGCAGATTTCTTTTAAAAAAAGTTCAAGCAAGTGAAAATGCTGAGCCTCTTCCTTCTGCCAGAGACAGCAGCAACAGTAATTAGTCACGCTGTCCTGAGCAGGCACCAACTGCTCTCTTCAAGGAGGGCTGCAGGTCCCTGTGTGTTTTTACACGGCAGTGCTCGGGTTCCCCCAGGCGCTTTGGGGTCCTTTCTTCATTTCCCCTTGCCTGGCTGTATTCCTGCCCAGCGGTTCCTCCTGCACCCCCGGGAGCACACCACGGCATCCCGGAGAGCCGGGCATCCCCCGGGCTGCCAGCACCGGCAACCGGTCAAGTCACTTCGGAGCGCTGCTGATCCGCGGGACCCCAGCCGCTCCTTTCCAGCGGCGGAGGGACTCGGGGTGCAGCCTCAGGGGAGCGGATCCTGCTGAACCCACACAAAGGCATTGCCCAGATCTCACCTTTTTTTCCCTGAGCAAAACGGAGCTGCGTCAGGCAGCCCATCAGGTAGTGTGACACCGGCAAAGCGCTCGGTGACGGGTTTCTGAAGGGGAAACAGCGTTGTGATTGCAGATCTCCACTGAGACAAATGGAAACAGGATTGAAATATCATTTTGATTTCAAATCTGTGATAAAGGCTTCCAACAGACTGTTAATTATTTTAATGTCAGAAAGGCCTTTCTGCTTTGTACATGCAATGAATTTGATGCGGTGAAATACGACGGCTCGTGGCAGACTGGGTCGTTTCTTTGATGCCAGAAACAAACCCGTTCATTTTGTTTTCCTTTCCTTATAGAAGTATTACCTGAATTTCTGAATGGCAAGCCCAGTTAGGCGCTACTGCGCCTTTCGGATGTGCTAAGGGAAGTCTCGGGGCTGCAGGTGCCCGTGCTCTGCCCCGCTGCCTCGGGTGGGTTTTTGGACACCCTGGGTTTTTTCAGAAGTATCGCCACTTCGATGCTTTAGAGGTCTGATTTCTTTCTTGCAGGCTTTTTAATATTCTAGTCAAACTGACTTTTTTTCTGCTCGTTTCTGTTGGCTCGGGTTGATGCATTACAGTGTCATTTGGTGAAGTGCTGCGACTGGGGTCGATAAAGCCCTTGTTTGAACACATCAAATGCAATACAGTGCAAAGAACTACAAAAGATCACATCACTAGATATTTTAAATAGGGCTCTCAAAATACTTTTGACCTCAATTCCTCTGTCTTAAGCTCCAGCCTGTAAGTTAGGGCATGATAAAATCTGTTTGCCTCCCAGGGATTTGGTAAAAGCCAATTAGCTTTTATGAAGTACTCCGATAACATAGTGACAGGCGTGACAGAGGAACATGGGGGGAGATTTATAGTTTTCTGTCTGGAATAAAGTTTGACTTATGTGCAACAAATAAAGCCCGGGGCAAGACATTGAACAGGAAGGGACAAAAGCACTGGAGAAAATGCTGCACAAAAAGCTGCACAGAAAGCCAAGAGTGGGGAATAAAATGTCATGGGGTCTTATAATTAAAACCAGCACCATACTCCTGCAGGTAGAGGAGGGGGAGCAAACTCACGCTGCATAAGCAAGTTCAGTTCTGGCGTTTTCTAATTAAGGGCTTAATTTCGTGGCAGCGTTAGGGATATGTGCCAGATCCCATCTCCCTGGGGATGCGGTTCCCACTGCCCCCTGGGGGGGCAGGCGTGGGGACCCTCAGCACCCCCCATATCCCACCGGGACTCTGGACAAGTGACTTCCCATGTGTTTTACTGGCTTTTATTGGCATAGCCCCTGTCCCATCACGGGACAAGGAGCTGGAAGGAGTTTTCCGGGAAATACTCGGTGGCCAGTGTCCTTGGCAGAGGGGGTGCTGGGGGGGGCTGCTCAGTGCCGACAGCTGCAGGACACTAAGCTGTAATACACACGGACCTGCAAACTCTCCTGGTTTAACCCTCGGTAAATATCTCAGGAACAGACACAAATTGTTCATTGTGGTAGTTTTTTTCTTTCCCCATGCTTGACACAGTTTGAATGCACTGTCATAGCGGAAACTGTCACAGTCCTCATGTTCCTGTGCCAAACCTTGCAGGTAAGCAGGATGAAGGATTTAAGCAGGTAAATAAATAAATAAGCTTCCCAGGAATGTATTATACAAAATTGTATATTTTCCTAATTATTTTTTTCAGAAAATGTTCCACTTTGGCTTTTTTTTTTTTTCTTTTCTTTTTAAATGGATTACCTTCAGTGGACACTTAGCGTCACCAATCTTTAATCGTATTGGTTAAAATTGTCTGAGTGACGAAGCAGCTGAAAACTGTTGACAGGACGTGCTGGCAGGTTAAATAACAGGGTTCTCGACTGAACACAGAGATGGTAAATGCAGCGATCGGCACCGGGCCGTGCCGGGCAGCTGGAAGCCGGGAACTCAGGTCCCCGAGATAACCTGCAGGATGCACACCGTGCCCTGGCAGCCCACTGGGCAAGCAGTTTGGTAGAACTGGGATGCAGTCTTTTCTTGAAGGTGGAGCAGGAGCTGTTTTCTGGGGCGTTTTTTCTTAAATCAGGAGGCAATTGTGAGGACACTTGTAGTTACTTATGGTTTTCTGAGAGTGACACTTTTAATGACGGCCGGGGTGCCACCGCGCAGTGCTGCAGCTCTCCCAGCGCTCGGAGGTGGCAGGAACTTGCTGCGGCTGCACTACCATTACTGCTTCCACTTGTGTCTGTTTTACTGTAAACTTACCCTTAAATCTTCCATAAAATGTCATACTATTTTTTAGTCTGACATTTTGTCCTCGGGAATGCTAACAGAAGGTATTGAGTAAGGCAAAAAGGGAGCTGGGAGATGCTGCAAGAGAAATGTCTGCAGGAATACTTTGAACAGCCTAAATCTATGCTGCAGGAGAGAGACTTTTGCACAGTTGTAAGGAAAAGCTTTCTAAGATTAATAATGAATCCCCTCAGCAATGGCCTAAGAGAGTGGCAGTTTCAACACAATTTCTTCCAAGACTGGTGGACTTGACTGCCAGCAGATAAAACCCGCTACTTTTCAAGTGGTAAACTGAGGCACAGTGTGTGAGGTTCACTGCCTTTAGAAATGCGTCCAAAGCTGTGTTAGACAGGGAGTCTGCCAGGCTGAGAAATGCTGAAAAACACCTATTAGCTATAAATTAAACATGGGAGGCTTAAGTTGAAGCATTGCTGTTAAGTTAAACTGAGCATGATCTGGAGGAAAGCCATGCCTTGAATCAGATAAAATGTAAATGGGCAGCTTCTCCATCTTGAATTAAGTCGCTAAGATTAGTACAGATATCTGCTAACCAGCGCCGGCCCGTGCTCTTTCTCAAGCTGCTCTAAGATCAGGTTTTCAATTGCGTTTAGCCTGACCGATTTTTCTGGATATTTGGATTCTGTTCCTGATCCTGACTTAAGACCAGAACAGAGGAGATCGGGGATGGGGCGCTGGCAGAGCAGGCAGGTTACAGCCTGGATGTATTAAAGCCAGGAAAGATGTAGAGAAGCAGAAAAGAGATTTTCCTGCAAAAAAGGATGACCCCTTCTCTTCCCCCCACATAGCAGTTTTGGTCCCAGGACAGAGCACACATGCTCTCCCTATGAAGAATATTTTTTTTTTTAATGTTTTGGCGAGTTTAGTGCATGTGTGATTTTTGCTCTGGCTGTGAGGAACAGGGTGGGAGTGCCCCGACACTGACCTAGCGAGGGTCCCATCCTTTCTTGCCGGCACCCCTCCTTGCAATCCATGGGAGCGCTGCAGCCCAAACAGCTCCTTTAATCCACAAATTCAAGAAATCCGACTTAGGACAGAGCCTAACTTCCTCCACAAAGCTCAGGCTTCCCTTTCCCCTCCTTCCTGCAAACTTTTCAAAGCAGCCTGCTCTGTGCCCGGATTCACATCCACTTCTCTCCCAGATTTCAGGAGCAAACAAAACTTTCTTCTAGAACAGAGACCTAGACTAGTTTATTTAAGATGTGACAGGAAGAGAATAATTTCCAGACCTGTCTGTGCTGACATTTCAAGCAGAAATAATTGGTTATATTTTTAGCTGCCTACATTCCAGCAGAAACAGAACTAACTACATATTTTCAAAAGTTGTGAGTTTATCTGGGGAAAAATTAATGATTCAAGACTTCAGATAGGAAGCTCATAAAAGCCTACAAATGACCTAGGGTCAGCCCTCTGGCACTGTAACTTTGAAAACACATTTATAAAGGAAGTCAAAGAGCTGGAAACACACATGCTTTTTTCTCTCTTTTAGCCTGTGTGAATCTTTCTGTTCTGTCAAATGTCACCGCTATGTCTTGCAAACTTCAGTACGAGCGGTGGAAGGGTTGCGGGGAGCAGATCAAAAATAACAGTCGTCACAGCCTGATGCTGTTACATATTGGATAGGTTTTGTTGCACGGATTTTAGCCTTTAATTTAAAGAGCGGGTGTGTCGGGAATCGAGGCAGCTCAGACTGGGAATAATAGCACGTAGCATGTAGGCACATCCTTGGGGTCCTCGGTATGGAGGGCTAGTGGCAGGTAAATGGAAACGAGAACGTGTATCTTTTTCACAAGGACTCCCTTACTCGCTGATCCCAATCTCTAAACCCCGTTCCCATCCCTTTGCCTCCACACATCCACGTAAACCTCCGTATGGCCCCCGGAGGCTTGTGCACGGCTGCTGCAGCACCCGCTGTCAACCCCTGCCCTCGGTGGCATCCTCTCCCTGCCCCAAATCCTGCCGATGGACGCGGTTCGGGAACCAAAACTGGAGAGCTGCAAAAACCTTCTTTAGGTATGTATTTTATACGTGGTTACACGCACACCCGTGTGTGTGTAGTTTGGGTATGTACCTTAAAAAATGCCGGAGAATGAAACAAATCCAGCTTTCTGCATTTACTTAGCTGTCACGAATGGGTGCATATGTGTAACCTCATGTCTGGAAAAACAGACAGGTGACCCAAAGCGGTGGGACAGTAACTAATGACAAGGATGAGGTTACTCGTGCCAGACAGCCCGGCTCACTGGGAGTAACTGGGGCCTGTGCAAACCATTTTTATTTGGCCAAATACAAAAGTCGCGTTTGGAAATGAGGGATGTGGGGGGAATGCCTGCTGACTGAGAGCAGGGTTCAGCATGCCAACGCAAATTGGGCGACGGGAGTCTCTTTGCTTAAAGGGCTCGAGACACTCGGGCATCGGTGGGCTGTTCGTCTGAAACCGCTGAAGGGCACTGCGCGTATTGTAACAGGAACGGGTGGTATTTGTGGAGGTCACTGGTGGTCCTCCTTTCTTTAATGGAATACAAGCTCTTGTAATACACTCTACTTAGTAGGGCTTTAAAATATTCCAATAATATTTAATCTCATGTAAATTGAGGCTACATACCCCTTCTTTTTTCTGTAGATGGCTGTTCGTCATACGATCTAATTTAGCGGACGGGGTATAATAGCGAATTACTATTCAGGCATCTGTCTGCCTCCCTCAGCAGACCCCGCGCCCGTGCAGCACTCCTGCCCTTGGGTCAAGCCCCAGGGATAATTCGAGGCAGTTACTGACCTCGGTGCTCGGAGCAGTGCTACTACATGGGAGAAGAGCAGATACTGTTCTGGGGTTCTCTCATTCATTACCCAGCGGTGCCGAATGCTGTACCACTTGATTTAATGTTCTGGAGGAATGCACAGCCCTCTGTTAGACTGTGATCTCTTCTTTAACTGCCGGGCTGGAGACATCTTGACTTAGCATTGAAACCAAAAGCCTTGCAATAGGGCACAGCCTTCCAGGTCTCCTGGACATTCAGTGAATAGCAGAATACAAATTGACCTTACAGAGTCTGAAATGAAGGAAGCAGTGCAAGGGAAGGCTGGTGCTGATGTTGCCGATAGAAATTGTTCAAAAGTGGATCACTCTTTAAAAAAAAAAAAAACCAAAAAAAATCAATAGCTGCAGTTGCCAATCTGTATTAATGCTGCACAGTTTGTCTTAGCTTTTCCCCTTTCATTTGATTAACTGCACGAGCTTTTGCTCTAATACTAGAACAAGTTATTTTTTCCGTTCTTGCCTTCACTGCAGTACGTTGATTTAATTAAGGTATTTTTTTCAAGAGTTGGTGCATGAAGAAGGCAAGACAAGCTGAAACACTGGGACGGAGCAGACCCCTCTCATGCACTCCAGGGATGAGTACAATACAGAGCAGACAGCAGGAGATTTTGGTTTCTTTAATTAAGACTAATTTACTGGAAGAAAAATACGCAGTGCAGTGACCGCTCCTACACTGCTCGGGGCTCTTGCCCTCCTGCAGGAGCAGAGATCCTGTTATTGCCTTCTTACGCTATTTTTTTGTATTTGCTCTTTGCATCGGTTTTGTCCCAGAGGTCCCATAACCATCTCTCAGGCTCTTCTCATTGTCTGTGTGCTTTCCTGCATCTCGGGGTCTCCTCATGGTTGCTTGTCTTTACACTGAAACTGAGGAGAGAGGAGAGGAGAGAGGAGACCTACAATGATCAGCTGGTCCAACTGCCTAACCTCTTCAGGTCAAAATACTAAAATACTTTTTTTTTTTTTTTTCCCCACTCATCATCACATCTTTGGAGCAGGGAGTTGGCTTTTGAGTTGGTTTTCTTTGTTGGCTTGTTGGTTTGTTGGGGTTTTTTGCTTTCTTCTGGGAGCTTTTTTTCCTAAGGAAACCCCAGGTCTTTCTTTATTAAGTTACTTCTATTTTTTGTGCGTCTGCCAGGACTTGTTTTCTCCATGGGGAGAAGAAAGAGCTGAAAGCAGGGATGTTTCCAGCCATCGCCAAGGAATGAATGGGCTGCTCCCCCGGCAGCAGAGGGTGTTGGGGCTGGCAGGGGCACGGGGGGAGCAGCTACTAGCAGGGCAGCGGGGTCATCTTCTTTATGATGGAAAGGGAAAAGAGCAACACGAAAAAAATGGGATTCCCAGTTATCTGCTGGTGGGACTATCCCTGTGGGTGCATTTCCAGGAGCCTGGCAGCTGCCCTCCCCGACAGGCTTTATTTATGGACTGGGCAGGTTGGTGCTCTTTGCTGAGCCGCAGCCTGCAGGTTGGACTGCGGAAGGGAAAATGTTTTCCAGCCCCATTAACAACTTCTGAGAGCAACAGCATTTTATTGTCATGATTTACACTTGTTTTATAGGAAAAATGGGGAAAATGCTAGTTTGCTAATAGCACAGATGGGAAATTTAGACTACTTGAGTGCTTGTCTTGAGCTAATAGCCATTTATTCTCCATAGAAAAAGACATTTGCTGCATTCCTGCTTTAACTGTTTATCTGAAATGAAGACTGATTTCATTTTCTGATCAACACAGCCATATTTTTCGACAACTTGCCAGCTTTACTTGTGCATTTTGGTGAAATATTGCTCTAAACCTGAGTTAGTTATAAGTATATGCTGTGCTGTCCTTCTTTTATGGGACTATTGTAGTCAGTCTTTCCTTTCACTGTGTCGGTTTGAAGGTGATTATTCCACCCCAGGTCTAGTACTTTGAATTTCTTCTTGCTGAATTTTACTTTTTTTTTTAAATTCCAAATTATTATTTCAGTTTGTCAAAACATTTTAAGTTGTAGTTTTGTCCTCATTCTTCTTGGACTGCCTCCACGTCTGGTATTGTCTGTAAATTTAAGAACCCTGCTTATACCTTCTTCGTCAGTGGCTTGACCTGGAACCCCGAGAAGCTGCTGCAGACACTTGGTTATTAATCTCTCCAGCCCAGCCCTGAGCCTCTAAATCTCAGTAGAGACACCGGCTGCAGCTTTTCAAGAACTTGCACAAAAGACACTGCACTTTTTACAGGAAAGAAAATATTTCAGAAACCATAATGGCTGTCAAAAAATCCATCGGTGTTATCGCAGTTTTGGTTTACGAGGGAGGTTAAGCACAGTGCACTGCAAGAAATATGGATCCGGTGATGCTTTCTGGTAATTAGCGTATATACATCCAGTGCAGTGTCTTCCCAGAGCAATTCCATCTTATTCCTTAGTGAGTGTTCTGGCACCACTTCTACCCTGAACTATTTTGAGTTAAAAATGTGAAAAAAACCCCCATCTGTGTGAGACTCGTGTACGTCAGGGCAGGACACAGCGGTTCCCACCGCCGGGCACCCTGTGCTCTCATGGGGTAAATACTCGTATGCAGGGAGGAGCAGGAGAAATGGGATTTGGTGACAATTCTCCCCAAGGCTGACAGAACATCCAGCCTTTGTGCCTTGGGGCAATGAATGGAGACAGCGTCTGTGTGACCCCTCCTCTGGGATGGATCTTCACTGAACTTCCCCTGTTGCTTATTGAACCCAGGTATATTTTTAGCTTCCCCAATACCTTGTGAGGAGTCCCACGGGGCAGAAAGGGTTGGCATATACAGCATGTGAAGAAACACTTCATTTTTATCGCCCCCGCCCCGCTTTGGATGTTGGTCTATGTGTGACCTCATAAGAACAGAGCAGCAAATGGGCATCAATCATTAAAGCAGAGGTTCCTAAGTGCCAACGCAAATGCACGCGCTGCAATCAAATCAATAGCTCTGATCATCTATTCAAGGCAACCTAATGCCTCCTCCAGCCAAATAACGCTGCCCTCTTAATGGAGGAAATCCGTCCTCGGCAAGGGGAGCCTTGGCATGGCCAGCAGGCCATTTAAAACCTGCAAAAAGAGCATGAAAGCAGTATGGATGGGGAAAAAGCCTCCGCATTGGAAAAAGTACTCTTTTGGTCAAGACCATATTTTGACCAGTATTTTTACCATATTGGTCAAGACAAGTTTTTAGGTTTTTTTCGTATTAAAAGTGAGATAGGAGAGAATATTAGGCTATAACACGTGTACATGGGCCACTCTGGGGTCTGCTGTGAGCTGTGGAACACCTTAGGTCTTCTCCAGCGGCTGCAGCAAAGGCTGCCTCGGCTCCGCACCCCTGCTGCTGCTGCTGGGCTCCCTGCTTTGTCTGTTTGCCAGCCGTTAGCTTCTGCCTTCCAAAAGGAAAATTCAAGGAGTAAACCAGACCTGAGCAGGATGCAAAGAAAGCAGCGATCATCGTGTCAGGGTACCTGTGTTTCTCAGAAAAATGTTTCATTTGGCTTCTCAGCTCAGCAGAAACTGGATAAAAATGTTCTAAATTTGGAAAGTGAACACAAGGCATTCCGAATTTGTCAGGTTTTACCAGTAATCGTAAAGCTGACGTTAGCGTCAGAATAGCGGGGGGAAAAAAGTTTATGTTCATTTGCATTTGACAGCTCAAAGTCTTGAAGCCTGATGTTGTTACAAATTAGTTGGACATGAATCAGAAGTAGCTCCTCCAAAGTCAGCAGAATTGCAAGCACCTGAAAGCCGGCCGGGCGGCTGGGGGGAGCGGGGGCTCTGCGTGCTGTCGGGGCAGCACGGTCCTGCCGGGCCCCTGAGGACAACTCTCTGCCTCTCCAAAATGAACTGTGTAGCAAGTAAGTGAATTAATGTTAGTTGTGACCTATATTTTAGAAGATGAGATGTCAGTTGAACTCGCCGTGCCGTGCCGTTGGTTCCTGCCTGTGCTGCTCTTACAGTGGTTTTCTGTTTCGTGGGGAAGAAGCGAGATGTAAAGTGCGGTGCCTGTCCTGAAGAAAAGGCTCAGAAATGTGGCCCTGGGTGGCAGCTGGAGATGCCAATGGCAGAGGGAATATCCTGCTCCTTCCCAGAGCTCTTTAAGAACCAGCAGTACGCATCTCATTCTGCACTTTCCTGCTTCGGGTGAAGTCAGTGGCCTTGGACTTCAAAAGGGTCAGAGCTTCACTTCCAGTTTTCCTTCTCAGCCTTCGGATATACCAAACGTTCAAACAGATGAGCGTGACCGGGATGATCATGACTGTGTGGTTAAGTTGAACATCACAGTCCAGAAGGGTCTTCTCAGGTAGGCCACCGTAATATTTTGTGACACTTGTGCTTATATTTGGCATCCTCTTTCACCACATGGGTTTTTATTTGGATTTACCCAGTACTTCCTGCAAAAATGGAAAGAAATTCATTACTTTGGTGCACTAATGCAAAACACCACCCCTGCAGCAGGGCATCTGGGACCATGCCCTGGGTATCTGTTGCAGGCAGCATCCCACTGTGGCTAGCAGGCTGTTGTATTCGTGAATTTGATTTTCAGGTGTGAGGCAGAGCTCAAGGTCATTTACGCTGGCAGAGAGCGTGCCGGGAGGCAAGAGGGCACTTGCGGCGGTTGTAGCGATTCACAGAAACGTAAAGGCTCTAACGCAACTGGTGTCGACCTCCAACAGAACTAATGCTGAACGCTGCCGTAACTAGTGCCGCAGGACATGGAGGTCAGTCCCGGCCGGCCACGATCACCCTGAGGTGTAGCTAGGTAGACACTCGGGACGCAGAAATTCAGCCAACTGCACAGGTCGTTAGCTGTCTTTCTGATTTTGGTGTGCATTTGCTTATGAACTAATTTGATGATTCATGGTGGAATTTTCTGTTCTGCAACCCAAGAACGTTCAGAATCTCAATCTGAATTTGAATTGGAAATCCCCACATGGGTTTCCTGAGTGGCTTTGCATCCAAATGAGTGTTTCATTCCACTGCCAGGCATTGCTGCGTCCTCCCATCCCCGTGGCAGGACTGTTTGTATCAATGGCACACCTAATTGCTGAGAAAAAAAAAACAACCAGCTTGTGGTTTGGATGGGGAAAAGTGTGTTCTGGGTTTTTCCTTCCTAACTCTGTAGCTGCCGAGATCTGGGTTAAATGGAGAAGCAGGCATGAAGTGCATGGCATCACGCACATCAGAAGGAATTAGAGGTTAAGACACAGTTAGTTCCTGGGCGTTTTGTCTTTGTCCTGCAGCTACAGGGTAATGAAATTAGCAGGGACTTCCATCAGTTCTGGGCTCCTGGCTGGGAGAAAATAAGTCTTTGCAGGGCTTTCCTGAGAGCAGGGCGCTCTTGTCACCAAGATCATTTGTATGATGGAGAACATTCTTTTAATGTCTATCATTTTCCTTTCCACTCGCATTATTTCCTTACCTCACCACGGATGACAGAACAAGTACATTGTCAATCTGCTTGTCTCCCCAAAAGCAGTAATAATTTTGATTTTAATTTCAGTAATTAGAAGGAAATAGCTCCCCTTAGACTGTTGTAGTTCTGTAACCATAACATTGTGATGAATAACATAAAATCTTTGCCAACTTCTAGCCTACAGATGGGAAGGAAGAGGCGAGAGAGGCCAGCCTGAGAAAGAAAGGAGGGCTGTAGGAAGAAAAAAGAAATACCCAAGTACAGGAGAGGGGGAGCTGGAGAGGAGCAGCCGGCCTCTGACCCAGGAGGATTCTGGTAGCGTCATGCTGCTTAGCCATAGCTTGGGATGAACTTCACCCAGGATTTGTATTAACTGCAGGGGAAAATTAACAGACATCGTACATTGCAGGAGGAAAAGTAAGGTAAGGGACCCGAGAGAAATAAACGTGAACAGAAAACAGCAAAGCAAGACTCATTTTGGTAAAAGTAAATTCATTGCGCAGCAACAAAAAAAAAATCTGAAACAAACGCTGTGGCAGGGAAAATCCTGGGAAACTAATGCTGAGGAAGGTGAAGCGATAGTGCTTAGAAAATTAGGTATGGTTGTGCTTTATAACATGGCTAACAGCTGACAATGCAACTTTTCTTTGCGTAGCCTCTTGGTGCACTGTCACGGAGCAGACGGCGTGTGATGGTGGGCACCTGCCCCCGGAGCAGCAGGATGAGGAGGAGGAGGAGTGGGTGAGAAGCAAGGCACCCTGGCTACAGGTCTGACTCTGCAGAGAATCCCCAGGACACACAGAAAGGAGAAAATACCTACAGCTTCGCGGCAGGAAAATGGAAGGGTCATCAGGGAAACACAATGGCAGCACAGCTTGCTAAAGAAAAACAACAGGTGGGAAAACATGGTTAGGTTTGCATAAGCTATTATAAAACTCTGTTAAAGTTATTACAGAAAAGACATGTGAGGAAGAGCCAGAATAATTAGGGTATTACAAACAGCCTGATAGTAACAAGGATGATGGACATTAAACCCCATATGTCTGAGCGACTGAAATAAGGTTTATAGTAAGGGACCGAGCACTCGATGGGCACCCGGGCGCTGTTGCTGTGCCTTCGCCTTTCCTGGGTTATGACCTGCCGCTGCCGGGCAGGGTCACCCCACGCCGTGGAGTTAGAGGCTTTTTTTCCACTGTGCCTCATTAGCTGATTTTTTTAAATCTTTTTCTTTGACTGCTCATTAACAGGTTGCTGCTAAGTCCGTGTCTCCTGGCTAGCTGGCAGCTCAGATAACCAGGCAAGCTAAACCACACCAAAATGTAGTTATTGCTTATACCATGCAAGTTCACCTTCAGTATTTCTGCAAGGCAATTTTACAAGCCCCCCTTGAAATCAAACGTTTAAACTACATTATTCCAAGCTTCCTCAGTGCGTGGCCTTTTCAAACACACAAGATACACGTTCCTGGTCAAAGCGAACTTCCCACACATTGCTGGTGAGGGCTCAGAGCCCGGCTGGTGTCACAGCTGGTGGGATCGCCGTGACCTGCTTCTCGCCCTGCTGCTTAACTCGGGTCTGCCCTCAATTGCTTTGTCTCTCAACTAGATTGTCCCCTTCTTTTTCTTTTTTTTTTTTCTTTTTTTAATAATTTAAAAATCCCCAGCGGCCAAACATCCACCATACCCTAGATAAACTGTCCGGGTTTGGGTTTTTTTTCCCCGCTCTCCATTTGAAAACATGTACTTGTCTGAATTTTTGGGGCCAACCGTTCCACCTCGCCCCCAGCCCTGGGCAGGGGCTGTGCTTTGTGGCTCTCTGCAAGGGGAAAGGGTCTTGCTGCTCTTTTCCCATTCTCTTGCCTTCCCGTGGCCGCTCTCCAGCACCCCTCTCAGCTGCATCTTTTTTGAACGATGGACGTGAGGACGGGGCACAATATCCCATTTGCACTCCTGCAAGGGCCAAGTGCAGAGATAATGAGACACTCCCGGTCCCGCTTTCGCCTGCATGTGTCCATCGCGTGAGACTTTCTGATCAAAACAGAATTTTCCCATATTTCTGCCCAAGCCCTTCTCAGCCCCAGGCTCCCGAGCGGCGAGCATGGCATGCCTTCATCCCACCCGCCCTCACAGCTGGCTCCGTTTCACCGGTCTGCTCCTCGAACCACAGGGTATTTTCCATAAATGCGTATTTTCCGTAAACCTGAACTGATGAGCTGTTACAATCCGCTCCTTCGATGCCTCATAAATAGTTGCTGATCGGCTATTGGGTTATTTTGCCTGTGCTCATCGCCTGTGGCAAAGTCTGGTAATTATCTTATTTACTCTTCTCAAGAGCTTGGTTGTCTTCCGCGCTTTTGAAACGTGCCCGCTATTTTCAGAGTGATGAAACACGGCTAGCGGCGACCGAGAAACACTCAAATCCACCGATTTTAAGACTCTCCCGTGCCAGCCACCTCGAACCCGCGCGACCTCTATGTGGACAAGGTGCCCGGCGGTGCGGCTGCATCACCAAGCTTTTCCACAAAGACCTGAGGGAAAATTTTCAGCCTTCCGCCTGTAATTTCCCGCAGTTGAGTTTGCAGAATTTTCGCTCTTACTAATCAGTAATTTTCGCTCTTACTAACCGGTATTTCGAACCCCCTTAATCATCCCTGCCGACGACAGGTTCGTCGCCCTTTTTGTCACTCTTACCAATCC
>JANXJC010000001.1:52911918-52954360 GCA_027564655.1 Leptodon cayanensis
GCCGCGCCGCCCCTGCCGCCGGCTCCGCGTGGGTGGCGGCCGCGCAGAGCGGTGCCTCCGCGCCCGCAGAGCGGCGGCGGCGCCGGGCCGGGCCGGGCCGGGCCGGGCTGGGCTGTGGCGGGGCGGAGCGGAGCGGAGCATGTCGGCGCTGCGGCGGAAGCTGGGGGACGAGTACCAGGTGGTGAGCACCTCGGCCAGCGGCGGGGGGCTGCCGCCCCCCCGGGCGGCCCCGCGGGGGAAGCGGCAGCGGTTCGTGGACAAGAACGGGCGGTGCAACGTGCAGCACGGGAACCTGGGCGGCGAGACCAGCCGGTACCTGTCGGACCTCTTCACCACCCTGGTGGACCTCAAGTGGCGCTGGAACCTCTTCATCTTCATCCTCACCTACACGGTGGCCTGGCTCTTCATGGCCTCCATGTGGTGGGTGATCGCCTACATGCGGGGCGACCTCAACAAGGCGCACGACGACAGCTACACCCCCTGCGTGGCCAACGTCTACAACTTCCCCTCCGCCTTCCTCTTCTTCATCGAGACCGAGGCCACCATCGGCTACGGGTACCGCTACATCACGGACAAATGCCCCGAGGGCATCATCCTCTTCCTCTTCCAGTCCATCCTGGGCTCCATCGTGGACGCCTTCCTCATCGGCTGCATGTTCATCAAGATGTCCCAGCCCAAGAAGAGGGCCGAGACCCTGATGTTCAGCGAGCACGCCGCCATCTCCATGCGGGACGGCAAGCTCACCCTCATGTTCAGGGTGGGCAACCTCCGCAACAGCCACATGGTCTCCGCGCAGATCCGCTGCAAGCTCCTCAAAGTAAGTGCCGTCCCGCCACGCGTGCCCCGCTGCCACGGCCGGTCCCCCCAGGGTGGTCCCGCCGGCCCCCTCCGGGCGCCCTTTCGGCAGGAGAGCTTCGCCATCCCTGGCTCCTGCCCGGGGCTGCCCCCGTCTCCCTGCCATGCTCTTCGGGCTCAGCCGTCGGGCACCAGATTTACTCTCAGCCCCCTGATTTACCGGCAGCCTTGTAGGATAATATTTGTATTCAGTACTGGCTTTACACACGTAGTTATAGATTTCTATGAAATGCTAGGTGTCTCTGGCAAGTAAATACTTTGTAGCTTGAATTCCTTGGTGTGCATTTTAAAAGAAAGCTACTTGCCCTTCTGGTATATTTCTGAGCTTTCGGGCAACAGTGAGTCCGGTCAGGCAGAACTTTATTTATATGGTGCATGAACTTCATAAGAAGCAGAATGCCAGGGTTGGACATTTAAAAATTGTGCTAATGGCCCCGTGCGTCTAGGGAAAAATTGAGTGTTTATTTGAGACTTGCTACAGCGGCCGCATATACATCGGGGAGATGAAATAAATGTGGAGTGGGTGGAAGGGGACAGCTCGGGTGACGTTTGACGCATGCAGAGCATCCCGCATGTTTCCGCAGCTGCCAGGGGATGTGGGTGCTCTGCAGGGGCAAGCAGGGTCCCCCTGCCGGGGGGGGCCCCCCCTTGGAGGGCTGCCCTGCTTTCTTCCCCGCTCCTCTGGCTGCCCCCCGTGGAGGGATGCTCATCCCTCGCCTGCCGCGCCCGGATCCAGCGAAGCAGAAACGTGTTTTGCTCGGAGGCTTCTGAAGTTGTCATGTTTTGGCCCAAATACGTGTTGCCGACGGGGATTCTGCAGGCAGGATCGTCGCTGCGTTCGGTGAGGGTTGCAGAACCCCCACTGCACCCTGAGCCGCAGGGGAGTCTGTGGCCAAAAGGAGGGGTGGTGCTCGCACCCCACAAGCTGGAGGGAAAGAGGAATGTAATGAATTCCCATAATTTCACTTGTCTCCTTCCTGCTGTGCCTGGATGATTTCTGTAGCTGGGGACCGACATCGGTGAAGACGCACTCGCTGCAACTGACCTGGAGGCATCTATTCCTGTTCTTTTCTTTTTCAATAAGCAGCTGGAATCTCAGTTACGCTTCTCCCCGATACGAGCTATCCCTGATTGTCTCCTCCTGTCACAAGTTTAGATGGGTAAATTGAGTGACGTGCAGTTAGCCTGGTAAGTAATCGTCCGGTCTTTAGAGGGCACCACGGTGACCCTTCCAACTGCCTTGTGCCACGAGGCCGTCCTGACTGGGGAGAGGTCAGACTGTCACATTTAACGTAGCTTTTTAATAGCTTTAAAGAATCGAAATGAGCCATTTCCATTCCAGATTTTGAAAACAGCCCTTTTTGTATCCAGAGTTGCCGCAGAGGGAATCTTAAAAGTTGGAGCTTAAAACTTAGCGTGGCTCCCCCAAATTTCCTGAACTTTAAATATGTGAAAGAGCAGCTTCATAGCCATCATTTCTTCTGGTTTTGTGACGGCAGAGCTGGAGTCAGAAGGGTGAAGGTTTTGCAGCTGTTTTAAAAATAGCAAGAAAGCAAGAGGAGCCCAGGGAACTCTGCCGTAGCAGCAGCTCAAACAAAGCAAGCTGTCCTTCCATCCTGGGGCATCGTTTGTCTTCGGAAAAGGAAAAGGCCATCCGTGTGGCACGCCAGCGATGCGGGCGCCGTCAGTGCCGGCGGCTGCATCGTGGCCGTGGTGGTATGCTGTGCTGCGGGCATCCCGCCGGGCCCCAGCCCGCAGGAGCTCTATACACGGGCAGCTATAAATGCGGAGGGAGAGGGAGAAGAGTGATAAAGGGGTAAAATGTGGCTGTTCTATGGTACAGTTATAGCTGGCTCTGCACATCACACACCAAATGGCTCTGCACGGTGCATCCTATCGCTGCTGTGGGGCAGCAGTGCTTGGCCTGGCCTCCTGGCCCAAAAAAAGAGAGGGGGGGAGGAGAAAAAAAAAAAGGATTGCAGCAGGGAGAGCGATCTCTCGTCCTGGGGGTGCTGCCACGCACGGACAGCCTTCCCGGCTTGCAGGAGTGCGAGTATGGGGCAGGGGGGAACTGCTGCTTCAGTGTTTCTGCTTTGGTTTGCATATAACCTTTATTGCAGGTTTATTGCAAAATGGGGAGGGAAGAGTTAATTGTAGGGCTGCTCGCAGGTTTTCTGCTGAACCACTTCTTTTTTGGTAAAAAGGTTATTCTGCTTGCAAAATCTATGTAAAATTGGAAAGCCCAATACACTGTTTTTCATTTTTAATTTTTTTTTTTTTCCCAGTAAGCTTAGACCGTACTGGAGAAAAAAACAAATACAAAACCTGAAAAGTGGCAAGTTAGTGTAAAGACTCATTTATTGTAATATTCACTTTTTAAATGAATCTCTAGGATCGCAAAGAGCTTGCATGAAACTTGGAAGCTCTGTACTTTCCTCCCTATGTTGCACTGAGTCAAAGAGAGTCACTCAAGCTCATTTCTTCCCACAAATGTATTGGCTCAGATAGAAAAATAGTCAATAGTACAAGTTCTCACACCCTGCCTTGGGTTGAACACTGCCTGTAACTCAGGGGTAGTTGTAAAATAATATTTGGATTGTCTGTAACGTTTTAGCTCTCAATCTTTATCTCCATTCCCTCGGAGCAGAAGCAATCATCCTTTGTGTATATGACTTCACAGCTGAATAATGTAACACCTGATTTTTACTGCAGCTGTAAAATAAGAGGTTTTTGTGATGGACGTGATAGATTTGCCGGGCATCCCGTGTGCTCCAGTGCAAGCGGTGGTAGGGTGACAGTGCCGTGGGAGTGGGAGTGGGAGCAGAGTCCTCCCTGGCCCTGCAGCAGCGGTTACAGCTCCTGGCACCCAGGCAGCAGCCCACCCATTTTTAACCTTTCTTCCCTATTGTTTTCTTCCCCCCATCTGTAGTTCATGCCTCTTTCTCTGGACTTCTTGTCCTTTGCTGTGTCCCTCAAGTACCCCATTGTCTTTAACTCCCTTTTTTCCATCACTACTCCATCTGTTAAGATGTCCATTATAGAGAAATTTTTTGTAAAATAATAGCTCACCCTGCTTCTTCATGCTGTCCTGTGCATTGGTAGGGGGGGTTGGCTGGTTGGGTCGGACTAAGATTTTGGGGCAGGTACCACTGGGTGTTCCTTGGAAAGCATCCATGGAGAAGTGCCACGTAAAGCCAAAACATTTCGGACAGTCGCAGTGGTAGCTGAAGACTTAAATAGAGCAGCCAGAGAGCAGACCTCGCAACGATTTTACAGCCAGACCTTGAGAGGACTTCCCCAAGCCATTAGCGTTCATAATGAAGCCTGGTGTGTGCCAACTCCTGATTGCATTTCGTTGGCTCTGACCCGGGGCCACCCTTTTCCTCTGTCCCAAAGCCGAGCTGGGAGGATGGGTCTTGGTGTCCCCAGCACGACAATGTCACCCAGAAATGGGCCAGCCTTTGCCTCCTCTGTGGCTATAACAATATTGTAGGGGCGTGGGATGGCTGATGGACACGGTTCCCTCCCTAGAGCTGCTCCTTGTCCTGCTTACTGGTGTTATTTGGTGCTTTGCTTGTGTGTTTTGCCTTTTTATTGAAAAGTAGACTTCCCTCTGAAGAAAGAACAAACAAAACCCCGCAGGAAGGATATTTATGCAGATGTGCTCTAGATGTTTCTTGGCTCTGATGGCTTTATCTGAAACTGTGTGGCGTATGCTAGGATGGAGTAGCAGAGGCAGGTGTGATAAATCTGAATTTTCACACACAAAAATTAAAGCACATCTTTTAGCCGGCACTTCAGGGCAGTGAAACACACAATTGTTTGTTTGGGATTAGATCTCCTTCAAATCCAGCCACCATTCAGGGAAAATTTTAAAAATAGAAACCAAATCCTAAGCGAGGCGCATAATCCGGTTTTGCTCTGTCTGCCGCCTTTTGCTTTTAGGCTCCCAACCGCTTCCAACCCCAGGGGGCTCGTCTGTAGCTGTACCCCTCATGCCCTCGCTGGGGGCTGCCATGCACCCTGGGAGCACCCAGCATCCTCCCACCCACCCCCCCGCAGCTGCCAGTGCAGGGCTTTTTTATGGGAGGCGTGGGACTGGGTTTCTCTGGGAGCCACTGGTGTCACTCGTAGGGACCCTGATAGTCTGGAGGTGATGTCCCTGTCCAATAGGGCATCTTCCGCCCCCACCACTCCCAGTTACACATTTAGTGCGGCAGATCCGAATAACGAGGAGAATGGAAAGAAAAGAGAAGTTAGAGGAAAGATTATGCTTCTTCCTGCAAGCATAATCGCGCTCCTGTTAAAAAAAAAAAAAAAATCCCATTTCAAGTCAGTGGTATTGCTCAGTATGGGAAGTTTCACATCAGCTCAAAACGTAGGGAATGATGGAAATGCATCTCAAGTAGTGATTTAACGTTGGGTTTTGGCTCTGTAGGATGACTACAACAGTTTGTAAAACTTCTTTTTAAAATCTGAGTAGCAAATAATGGAAAATTCTATAATAAAAAGTAATGACCAGGAAGGGCTATAATGTTCTGTTCCTGCCTATTCATAACACAGGGAGAAGAAACAGAAGCCGGAGAGGGAGCGTTCGGGCAGGGCTGTGCTGATTACAGTGCTCCTCACGGACTAGCGATGCAAAGCGTAGCTTCCAGCCAGGCGCACGAGCCGGAGCGCTGAATTTGAGGTTTCAGCTCTAGGTGTGATTTTATGGACTTGTTCTGTAGCTGCTAAATTGTGGTTTATAGTGTCTCAGCAGGCAGCTCTAACTAAAGCGGTAACAGCATCCCCTTCGCCGGGCTTCTTTTGTCAAAAGGGCGGTGATCCAAAAACTTCCCTGGAGAACTGTGTGCTCAGCTGATGTGGGGCTGACATTAGCTGTTGTTTGTCAGCATTGAGGCCCCCGCTCTTATGGGAAAAGCTGGTAATTAATCTTATTGCTGCCACTTTCTGCAAGGAGTTCTCGGACAGTCCCTCGTGGGAGGGACCCTGGAGCTGGCTGTGAGCCCTCACCTGTGGTCGCTGTGTTGCATCATGGATTTGGTGAGGTTTTGGGCATCTCAAGGGGAGATATCCCCTTGTCTGAGCCCCCGGGCAGGGGACCCTGTCTGGGCACACTGGTTGTACAAGGGCTGGAGTGCAAAGCTGGGTGAAGGGCGGGCTGGATGTGCACCGGCTTCATCTTCTCCTCCTGGTGGGTGATGCTGCAGGTCGGTGGCAGAGCCATCGTTCGTGTCGGTGGCCAGCCGCTTTCCAGGGCTCCTACGTCGGTCAACTGCAATTGCAGTAAGATGTGTGTTAGAGATAATTCATCCCTGCTCTGCATGGCCTGCGCTGGGCTCCCACCTATTTCATGGACGTGTGGCTGGACTGGGGTTTGCCTCGTGTGATGGGTGCTGCAGAGTGCTGGCAGGGATGCAGGATGCTGTCGGGGTGCCTCGGTGATGGCTGCTCCAGCGATGATCTCTCTCTCTCTCTCTGTCTCCATCTCTCCCCTCGCTGCCTGTCCAGTCCCGCCAGACCCCGGAGGGCGAGTTCCTCCCGCTCGATCAGCTGGAGCTGGACGTGGGCTTCAGCACGGGGGCCGACCAGCTTTTCCTCGTGTCCCCGCTCACCATCTGCCACGTGATAGATGCCAAGAGCCCCTTCTATGACCTCTCCCAGCGCAGCATGCAGACGGAGCAGTTTGAGATTGTCGTCATCCTGGAGGGCATCGTGGAAACGACGGGTGAGTAGAGAAAGC
Organism: Leptodon cayanensis; assembly: GCA_027564655.1. Classification (NCBI taxonomy): domain Eukaryota; kingdom Metazoa; phylum Chordata; class Aves; order Accipitriformes; family Accipitridae; genus Leptodon; species Leptodon cayanensis. The sequence continues at coordinate 52,918,520 of JANXJC010000001.1, forward strand.
AAATGCTCCGCGAAAGCAGATGTCACCCTGCAGGTCTTACCGTCTGCCTTCAAAAAACTGGGTGCTTCAGATTGCCCTTTAGTCCAACCACACGGTCACATTTTGCAAATGCTTCGAGACGGCCAAAGTCGTATTTTCCCCCAAAGTGAAAATGTTTGAGGGATTTTTGGCAATGTGTCTGTTACCAAGGCGATGCACTTCGGTACTCCCAGCAAGGCGCAGGAACCTCCCTCGCTGCACGGGGATGCCGCGGCGGGGTCGGGCACGCTGTGATCCCCACGGCATCGCCCACCCGGCAGTGATGCTGCGGTTCCGGCCAGGGCTGGGGGGCAGATGCTCCCGCAGGCAGCGAGTGCCTCGCTTTGCTTCCCAGGCTGCTGCCTGCCACAGGGGAACGCTTATTGGGGATATTCAGAATTTCTTTGATCGTTTTTTCGGTCCATATGCTGGTGCCCGAGAGCCTCGGGTTGCAGTATTTTAGTTACTCAGCCGGGTACCCAGTGAGGCTGGGGGCAGCAGAGGTGAATCATCTGTGCTGTTGAAGAAACACTCCCTGATATTTCAAGAAAAGCTCCCTGATATTTCAAGAAAAGCTCCCTGCTGTTAGCATAGTTGGCTCGTGTAAGGATTTCGGGGCTGACATGCAGACCAGAGAACTCCAGGTCGGTTTTTTTTTCTCCCTAGCAAAACTGTTTTCAAACAGAAATGATTGAAGAAAAGGAATTTTGTAAATAGCTCATTAGAATTTTAAAACAAAGTGGTGTGTTTGTATACTTCTGAGTTTATTTTCGTAAATATTTCAGACTTAGAAATTATAAACAGAACAGAACAACAACAAAAAAAAGGTATTTTCTGGATCTGTAAAGCCTAACTCATATAAGCTTGTAGATTTTGTGACCTAGTTTCGTAAGATGAGATGAATATTGCGTAAAATAGAGCAAAATGTGCTCTATCTTGATAAAACATGGAGGGATGAAAGGGTTTTAAAGTTAAAAATATCTTTAAAAATATGAGTAAATGGAGAGAAGAAGAGTATAGAGCTGGAGGGCAGCTGGACTGGAGGAGAACCAATATCTGCGATGGCAAGAGAATGTAAATGCAAAGGTATACCAGTGATGGCGAGAGCTCGTAAGTACAAAGAGGGAGGTGCCGCAGGTTGGGGGGGAAGAGGCAAAAAGCCTTGCTTCGCGGCACTGCCTTTGGCACAAGCACTGGGGCTTTATTATAAGCTGCAGCACTCTCGCTGATGGTTTCCAGCAGGTAGCTTTTGCTAAGCCTGGCTCAGGTAAGGAAGACAAGAACAGACGTGAGGGAAGGGGCAGTCTCATCTAAAGGATGCCCTTTTTTTTCAAGAGAGGTGGACACTTAGTAGGTTTAAACATAGGTTTAAAACTTGCAGAAAGTCAGGACCCATCTCTCTATCCTGGTGCTTTCCCAGCAGATTCTTTATTGGAGTTTCCACCTCCCCTGTCATTCACTTTAAAGCCAAAACACTTTTGGCAAGCCAGAGGTCTTGCTCTGGGAACAGGCAGTAACCTGTGTACAGAAATGTGTGCAATTTGTGTTTATGAATGTATATTATATATGAAGAAAAGTGGGGAACATTTCGTATGGGTTACGTACCTGAATACCTCTGCTAAGGTTAAAAATGGGTTTGATTCAGGGATAGTTTTCTGAGAAGTTGAGTCTGATACTGTGAAGTGTGACCGCTGGAACTGGGCTGGCTGAAGGTCAGGAGACATCAACCTCAGCACTGATAGTACATGTTATGCAAAACAGGTTTCTTCTCTTTGTGGAAAGAATACGTTGTAGAAATCTTCCATCTAAGCTACCTTGACTTATGGTTTGCATCTAACAGCCCACAGCCACCCCAGAACAGAAGCAATAATTTGAAGGGGATTATTAGAAATATTATAAAATAATTTGCAGCGTGCTCTGTTGGCTGTTTTGTAGATAAAGCTGGTAAGAGACTCGGTCTGTGCTTTCTTCCTCCTCGGTGTAAGACAGTTACCTGCCGTCGCTGTAGTGTGTACACGATGTCAGAAGTGCAATACAAGTCTGAAATGTCTGCTGGCGTGGAAAGAACAGAAATAACTTCCAGTTGTTTGGAAACCAGGGTGCTATTTTTGGTTAGGTGTAAAAACGATGCTTGTTTGGGTTTTTTTTGTCTCGGAAGATCAGCGAGTAGGTCGTACATTTGAAAAGGCTTTTCCAATTAATTTCGATTACGTGTGGCCAGTGGGAGAGTGGTGGTGGTGCTGGTGGGTCTCACAGGGGTTGAGCGAGCCCGATTGATCTGCGTGTGGTTCAGGAGAGTCCTGCGGATGATGAATATGTAGCCTGCGGGAAGTAGGTTGGAGGAAGATTAAATAAACTGTGGTTGATTTGCAAATGAGCCGAAGTTACAGCTGCAAGCGTTTGAAGTGGGGACTGATCTGAACCGAATGGGAGAGGGGTTTAGGGTTTCTTTCTGTGTCTGGTCTGGTTGAGCCTAGAAGGAGCAGGCAGAGGTCAGAGGCAAGGCTGAGCGGAGGGGAAGGCTGAGTTATATATGGGATGACTGGTGCTGCTGGCATCAGCCCAGCCGATACTTCAGGCAATGCTCCTGCCTGCCTTTCAGCCCTTCCAGCTTCCCACTCGGTACAGAAGTCCCTTCTGATGGCTGCTGTCTTAAACCTAAGCTGTGTTGCCTTATATTTTGAGTTTCAAAGTACAGTCACAATGTTCTGGTAGTCCTACTGGGAGTGGTGTTTAATTTAATTATAAGTGAAACCTGCGCAGGTAGGACAGCAGCCTCCAGAGAGCAAGTCTTTTCTTCAACCCTGTTCTTAGGATGGGTTTCTCTTGCATCCCAGGGGTAAAATAGATGTTTACTGCAGAGTGAAGAACTTTCTACCTTTCAGCCTAGAAAGCTGCCTTTGTAGTGGTTATCCGTTACCCTCCTATCAATTACTTTATGAAAAAAAAAAATCATCATAGTTTTATATCATTAATTAAAAAAAAATTCTGAAATTGAATTGGATTTCGAAACTCAGAAGACTATATTTCAATACTAGAACACAATGAAAATGGATGAATTTGATGCAGTCTTGGCATCTGGTTTCTTTCCAAAGGCAAGAGGTCCAAAAGCCAGACCAAAGTTGGGTAGCGATGCGTGCCCCTTCCCGTGCTGATGTCGTAACGGCTGTATCCCTGTGCTGCTGCAGACCAAAGCAGTGTTCTCCATTAGGGTGTCTTCTGGGAAACCCCGCCTGGGAACTCTTTTTTGAGTTTAAAATTGGCTCTAATGTTTCCCTATGAAAACAGTCAATTTCACTCAGATGTCTTCATTCCCACGTGGGGAAACGTGTACTGAGCAGAGCAGCAGTTTCAGGAGAAACTTTCCCCCAGCGCTAAATGCGCTGCTTGGCTTCTGTGCCGCGTCTCCTGACTTGACAACCGGTTCAGAGGATCTGGTAAAATAACGTGGCTTCTGCACGTAGTCATTAAGCAACCTTATAACACAGCCTATTTTCTAAAGCTGCTGTCTTATTTTCTTTTTTTGTAAAATTGACTTGAAGAGCATCAATACCACGGAGATAAATTGTTTTCTTACCCGCCCCAGAAATGCAGCGCAGGGGAATTGCACGGTTTGCTCCCCACTGCCAGATCCATACAGCGTACCGCAGCGGAGCAGCCCCTGCATGAGGGTCCTGCCCTGCCTCTTTGCTAATGGTAATTTGTAGCATATTTAACGCAGAAGGCTTTGATATTCATCAAAGCTCTTCAACTTGCAGAGTTTAAAGGGGGAGCTAGTGTTTTCAGCCTACACTCCTAGTTTGTTTTTCAAGTAAATTATTTTCTGTGTCTGCCTGAAAAGCGCTGTGAAACTGTGCTCAGATCTGCAACATCCCTTGTAAAGAACCGAGTTACTCACGTGCATCTCCTGCGTCCTGTGGAGATCTGCTGGCCGCAACATCAAGACTTAGACAGCAAGTGAATAATAATAACTAAAAAAAATATTTATTTCAGGGTGTACTCTTAGCACGTTTTTTCTTCTGTTTGTGACATGACAGAAGCGGCCTTTAGTCTGGAACTGAAGGAGGCAGAAATACCTGTGAAAAATAAATGCAGACTTCTGGCTCAACATATAAATATAAGAGAGAATTAAAGTCACTGGAAGGATCAGTGGGGTGGATTCAGTGCTCTTTGACGTGTTTTGAAGTGCTTCAACCTTGAACTATTCTATAAGTCATGATTTCAAAATACATTTAGCAGTATTGTCGCATTTCTGCATTGACGTGTGATCGTATGGTGCTATAGGGAGGCATATCATGTCAGTTAGGTTATGCCAGGACAGCACAATTTAAGGGTAAGTCATCTGCAGGATCCCATTTACTTTGCCATTTCCCATGTTACTCCCGTTCTAGCCCTCTGGTATTGCGGTCTGGTGCAGGCCAGGGTGCAAGTGTCTTACAAATTATAAAAAGTATTAGCAGGTATTGAGTATTTCTAATATAGCCCTTGTATTTATAATAAATAAGGATTTAGGAGTCCTTATAGCATTTGATTTGAGTCAGCTCTGTCTTTTCACAGGGACTTAGAGCCTCTTGGTTTTCTTTAGCATGTGCTTATGAAGACTTTTTTTTTCTTTGACTTTGTTTTCTCCTTTAATCAGTTGACTTGTGATATGCAATGTTACTAAGGGATTTAGAGAATTAGTAAATATATACAATAAATCTTGTTTTGACTATCTGCAGGGAGAGTACAGATTTTTTGGAGAAGTCTAATGAGTTGTTGAAACAGGATCTTCTTGCTTATAAATCCCACTTGGCTGATTAAAATCACCGTTTCCGATGCCTTCTCTCATTAAATCATATAAAAATGATTTCTCATAGATGCCTCCCAACTTGATTAAGTTAATTTACTGCCTCATCACTGAAATTTTAATTTCTGGAAATATAAACATTTCTTTATGTTTTCCTTGCCTTCCTTAATTACAGCTTTTAGGTTTTTTAGATAATACCACGTGGAAAGCGGGAGGCAGATCCAGCGCATCTCTAGAAGGAAGGAAGCCGGGATCTTCTGACCCCTCCTGGGGGGAGCAGCAGGGCTGAGCTCAGCAGAGCCTGGCTCCCCTTCCCTTCCCAGAGCGGGGGTGTCCCTTTCCAGCCCTTTCTTTTAGGAAACAGAAGCAAGATATCTCAGCAGACAGATTTTTTTTTCTTAGAGGGTCACGGGAGGGGCCACGGCCACGGATGCTTTAGGTGACCACAGTTGGCTCCTGACTCTCCTCTCTACCCCCTGCACGACCCGCAGACTAAAACTCATGCGTGGGGAGTGCTCGGGGGGGTCATCCCAAAGCCAGACCCCAGGAGCTTTCCCTGGGAATGCTGGAGGATGCTCAGCGCTGGCTCTGGGGTTTGGTTTATTTCCATTTTTTGGAGCGTTAGTCAGCGACGGGAGAGTTCCACAGCTGAGATGTTCAAACAGCTTTTCAGAATCCGAAGATGGTTATGATTCATAAGGGTAATTGCTAATCATTTAGGATTATTTTTGATATATATTCAACCCCTCCATTATTATGGTAACATATAATTTTGAAGGACACTCAAAGCGTTTATTTTCAAAACCTATTGTCCTGATTTCACACTACTGTGATGGAGAATTTTAAGCTCCGTTGTCAGCAAACCTTCCCGGTGATGTTCATGGGGAGAACAAGTTTTGACTCTTACGCTGAATTCCACTTCTGGGGCTTAGCCTCTGCATGCATTTAGGAGTACATAGACTTTTACAATTGCTGTAGTATGCTGCGACTTACTGATAAGCTGCTGAAATTGCTAAAAAAATGAACAGTTAATAAGAACCTGAAACATACAGAAACCTGGCAGGAATGGTATATGCATCCCCTTTCAAAACTCATTAAATGTTATTTTGGAAACCTTTTAACATCATTTTCTGATTAAAGAAATCAAACAGCCTGCCAGGCCTTTTAATTAAATAAGTAGAGATGGAATCAAAGGCATATTCCACTAATTTTACTTTTAAAAACATGAATAGCTTGAATTATGAAACTGTGCGTCTCCACAGGAAGGTTTCTCTCAGAAAAAGATACATGGGCATGATTTCAAAACCAAAACAACTTGAGCAAACGAAGAACTGTAGTACAGATCTGAAAGCTAATGTGACTCAGATAATTTCTAGGGACATTTAAAAATATTTTTCCCATGCGTTATTCTTAAGGTCGCTTAGCTTTAAAGAAAACCCAATAGAAATTTAGCAACTTTAAAGGTGGAGCATAAAAAAATATTCTGTTTTTATCTTACCATTCAGATTTGGGTTTTTTTGTGCAGATGTGGGCAAAGTGTTGTGGGCAGAGGACAGAGGAGAGGGAAAATACTCTGGAGTTAATGGAGGAGCTAACCAGAATCAAAACATTGCATCACTTGATGCGGTCATATGCTATCATAAATTATACCTTGTTCATCCTCTCGCTCTTCTTCTCCACTGTCTTACAGTAGTTTTTGTGTCCAGATCTTGGTGTCCATAAGGTATCATCAATCTCATTGTATTGACAGGGCAGAAATTTGGATGGAGAGGTAGAGTGAGGAGCTTAAGGTCCAGAGCAGACTCTTGCACAGCATCCTGCGTGCCGGCATTGCTCCACCATGGACGGGTCCTTGTTCGCTCTGGGTTTGCCTGTCTGGGTGAGGATGGCACAAAGCCGTCAGTAGCTCGGGTTTGGTGGAGTATGGACCTGCACATGTGTCGTGGACCTGTTCATCATGGTCTTTGGCAAGGGATGAGGGGAGTCCTTACCTTCTGCATTGGTGGGAGGGGACTGGGGTCTTGGGGAGCCCCAGCCAGCTTTCACTAGGGATAACTCGATGGCTAAATTCGCTTAGAAATCATCCCTTTGAACCACTTCTCTGCAGAATATCAGAGTCACAAATGGTTGAGGTTGGAAGGGACCTCTGGAGGTCATCTGGTCCAACCCCATGGCTCAGGCAGGGCCACCTAGACCCGGTTGCCCAGGGGCATATCCAGTTGGCTTTTGAATACCTCCAAGGAGGGAAACTCCACCACTGTTTTAGTACTGAGACATCAGTAAGGTGTGTTAGATGGGAAGGTGACAGGAAAAGAACAATTCAGCAGTTCTACATAATGAAAGTGCTTTTTTTTCTTTTTTTTCTGAGCATAACCTAAACATGATAAAATAGCCATTTAAAATGTTGTGGTCTTAGCAGCTCAGCAAATCTTTTTCCAGTGCTACCATTATACAAAATCTGTTAGTGGAAAAAACAATATTTGTTGGTCATGCAGGCAAACATGTTTGTCACTGTCAAAGCGAGGATGTGCTGAAGTTGGGACCTGCATCGCCCAGCTTCCCTCTGCCCCCCCTGCAGCTGCTGCTCAGGTGCAGCACAGCCAAAGGGCTCAGCTGGACCAAAAAAGGGAAAAAAACCATTTTTTTAATGCTAATGAAAAGATGTAAGATTCTGGGAAAATGCAGCAAAAGTGTATGGGTTTGTGTGCTAGTTCTAAGGAGGCACAACTGGGAGAGAACAGTTTTGGTAACTGCATCCCTTACATAACTTGCAGCCGTCGTATTTTGGAGAACACATCCCCCCTCCTGCGTAAGGCAGCAATTCCCCGAAGTACTGAATTTCACTGCATAAAGCCTGTGTGGCTCTTTCTCCTTTTTTTTTTTTTTTTCCCCTTAGATCTCTTTGGAGATATAGAAGAGAAAAATGGTAGTGGTTTTAATCTGGAGCTCTGCAGGAGCCTTCCTTTTACCATATACAATCTGAATAACTGGTGATTCATCAGAAGTCATGTCTTTGCAAAAAATACTTGTTCACGCTTAATCAAACAGAATACATTCTCCTTGAACGAGCCTTCTTATGCTGATCTTGTGCTGTGTGTGCTAGCACAGGCGGACCTTGTACCATCAGTCTATACATCTAGTTCAATTTTTTCCATGAATAACTATTGGAGGGCTAAGCATGAGCTAGTCATCTCTGGGGAAGTGACATATGCAATCATCCAGAAAACTCGGGAGCACTAAAACTTGATCTCTGATATAAATCTGCTCCGTGCCTCCAGGAAAGTGAACGTATCTAAGAAGAAAAATTCGAATAGCCGGTTCCCCGTGAGCGTGCGAGCTATGTCCCTTCTGCAGCTGGAGCCATGGGTGTTTGGTTACGGGGGTGCCGGGGGGGCAGGGTCTCCACGGTGGGGCTGGAGGACTGTGTTAGCACACGTTGAGCCCTGGAAAATCGGAGCTGTTGCACGAGCGCTGGTTGGAAACATGTGGGAGGCAAAGGGCTTGAATTTTTCAGGGAGCAAATGCAATGTGGCTGTGCAGGGTGTTTGCTTTCTCATGCTGCAGTGCTGGGCAGGGAATATTTCACTCCTGTAAACCCACCAGCAGGCAGGGACGTGGAGATGCTGCTTGCTAAATATAGACCCGAATTGCTCCTCTCTGAGAAATTCATGAACGAATAAGAAAACTCTACGGTGCTCAAATTGTGCTGTTTCTCGCCTGGGTTTTTTCAGTTAAGCATAAAATGGAGGTCTTCATTTTATTCTTGTCCTCTTACCATCACCGCCTCTCCTACTGGATTGTATAAATGATTTAGTGATTTTCGGTATTCCTGGGTAGAAGAAAGCTTTGGCTACAATAGCCCCAGTATTGGAGTTGCAAGGATGCTGTTGTGGATCTGCACTTGAAGACCCGTTTAGCTCACGTGCACATATGGGCTGTGCCGGGATCTGAATTTGAGCCACCATCAATCTGAGGCACATTTTATTTGCCCAGATCTGGAAGTGGGGCACAGCATATCCTAAATAAGAAGGTTACTCCAAACCAGTTTGAGCAAAGAATGAAAAAACTCATCTGAGGACGGCTAATTTGATCTTAATTCAGGAAACATTTTAATTGCTGTTGCTATTGGAAGGACTGGTTTTGCCATGTCCGTATTTTCTATAATGGCTCTTTCCATGGTAGCTCTGCTTGGGGTCGTCCCCAAATCTCTGTTCAGTACCAAGTGGTTTTGCCCCGAGACGAGCAGCTCCTCCTGGGCTGAATACGGGTGGTGGTCCCTGAGGAGGAGACAGCTGGCTCAGAAGTTTCTGTCATTTGCATTAAATGGCTTTATTATTCTTTAACCCTGCCCTAAATGAAGCCCGCAAAAGTGACACTTGCTAATACCGATCTAATTTAAATCCAGTTGGGCCAAGTTGCCTGTTCCTGTTGCTGCATTTGCTCAGAACAAGCACATCTGAGCAGCATCAGGAGCAACAGCGAGAAATCCCTGTGCCCGGGGGTCCCTGCTGTTAACCCCCGAATGGGGCTGCCTGAGGGGCTGGGGGGACTGGGCCCCTTGGGTCCTGGACCCCCCCCTCCCGACATCCCAGGGATGGTCAGTATAAAGGATGGAGGGGTTCATTTCTGAGCGGCAGTGCTGCAGCAGGGACCACCCTGGAGACCAGGCTGGGGCTTCCAGCAAGTCTGTCGCCTTCAGTGGGATTTAATGGGAAATAAATGGAAAATCTTTCATTTTCTATTGGTGCAGCAAATGTATTCCTACTTCCAAGAGCTGCACTTTTCAGCCATTTCCTCATACATGGCATCTTTCTCATTTTTTCCTCTAGTTTGTTGATATTATTGTAAAATAAATTTTAAAAATTGTATTGTTGCAGGCAGTCCAGTGTTCTCCTACTCAGCAGCCCCGTTCCTCTGCCTTAGAAGGTAACTAAGTCCATTTGACCTGATTTGCTCTGACAAACCCATTTTCGCCCTTGCTTGCAACCTTGCTATCTTCTGGCTGATGAAAATTGTTTGATTACTTTGTGCGGTGTTTTCCCGTGATTTGAAGTGAGCCTGGTGGGGTGTAATTATCCGTCCCTTGCCTGGTCTCTGGATCCGTGTGCTGCTGTGCTGCTCCGTGCAAATGAAAGATGGTGGGTGCGTTGGGCACCGTCCACTTCTGAGGCGGCAGAGGAGCGATGGGGTGGCAAATCAGCAAAAAGATTTCATCATATCAAGGGGTGAAGAGCAAAGCTGGAAAAACTGATAGTTCCTGGGAAAGGCTTGCAGCTGGTAGCCAGCTCAGTGAAGCCCTTCTAGCTTGACTTCAGTTCGTAAACCGGGATTAATTAGTGTTGCATTGATGCAAAACAAGGGGTTAGAGCAGTTTGTACTTTGCCATGTTCCTTTCTTTCACATAATCAGAAGTGTTTGTATTTTCAGAGTTAAAAAATCCCTTGCACCTTTTCATTACTTGGAAATTGTGGAGAGTCATTGCTGAGCATCAGCATCCTTCAGTCTTCACAGGGCTTTTCTTGCTATTAAATCTTGTTTGTTACAAACCCAAAGGTTTTTACTCTTTTGCCTGAGAATTCAGCTATGAAGACACAGCGTGCTTGTTACCGAGCACTCCCTAGCTATACCTAGTAATGAAATCCTAAACCATTCACATAAATAAGCACAAAACTGTTGTTATCCTACTGTACAGTGAGCTCTCAGAACTATCCTTAGGAGCAGGGGACTGCCTCAGGAGTGGTCTGTAAAGTGACAGCAATCAGATGAGCCATTTCTTACCTTTTCTGTTCAGATGCAGTTTTTCCCTATAGATCAAGGCTCGTGATTTGCTGTAATCTTTGCAAGCATAGCTACTGCAGCTTACGATTTACATCCTTCTGTTTGTCATAGTATATACACACAAATTTTAAGTAAACTGTCCTAATTCAGAAGGGCATGGAGCAGGTGAGGCCACGCCATGTGTCAGCTCCCCAGCTCCTTGGCATACAGCTATACTATTGTATTATTAGTAGGATTTTCCTAAATTCTGCACTTGTACAATGATGAGGAATGATCTGCCCAGGGGTATCATGGGAGGGTTTGTGTGTCTGCACTGCACGGAGTTTCCTTGGGATTTTCTCAGCCAACGAGCACTTTTATCAATCAGGTAGCAGTTTTCTTCTAAGGGTGTTAGGGGGACATGATGGTGGGAAGGGGGGGGCCTGACCTTCCAACATTTCCTACATTTATGTGATTTCTTGTGGGGTTCACTCTGAATTGTTGCCAGGAAGAGTGATAGTGTTTCATTCTGGGAAAAAAAAAAAAAAAAAGTAGCTGCATTTCACCCTTTTTAAACTCAGCCTAAGCTTCTCCCAACTTGGGCTCCTAAACGAAGTGCAGCAAAAAGGGGACGTGGGTCTCGCCCTGCAGGGCTGTGACCTTCCCAGTGGGAAGGATGGAGGGAAGAGTCCTCTGGGATGAGGGAGGAGGGGAGGGAGTGCCGGCAGGACCGTTTGAGAAGGCAAACAATTAAATTAAACCCATTAAACTTAGTTAAGATAAAGAATTGTCTGCTGACTCTGTTTCTTGTTGGGCTGCATTTTATTAATCACGGACTTGCTTGTCTTCATTGCTCCTGAGAACTCAGTCTGTATAGCCTGGCCTTTCCTTGGATTTGTAGCTGCTGGGGAGCTGCCCGGGAGGATGGTGGCGTTCGGGTCATCCTGAATCCTATGATGTCTTTGCTGGGACAGTCCTAGCGAGGAGGCTGGGGCATCCCCTAGGAGAGACCACAGACCAAATGGATGTCCCATTGCCCATTTGTCTCTATCATCAGAGCTGAAATGAGTCCCTAGAGCTGCCCTGTTAGAAAAAGAACGTGCTTCTCTTTGGGAAGGAAGACAGGACCTGCAAGCGAGAAATGAAATCTGCATCCTACACGTCCTGTATTGATGTTGGAATTCAATTTGGAAACTATTTCAGTGTCGGAAATCATGGGTGCAGGTCATGGGGCTCACAGAATTAAAAATATGTCTTTGAGATACTTAGCTGGAAAAGAAAAAATAATGAGCCAGCGAGCATTTCCTGATCACTGTGCCATCTCAGAAAACAAGTACTTTGTGTTTGTCACAAAAATTCTGTCTTTCTGGTTGAGACTGCAATTATTTTTTTATATTTAAATCTTACTGAGCCAGTTGTAAAATTTCCAAAGCCCGGTTGGACAGGGAGGGAGGTTTCTCTCTAGTCCCCAGGACCCGCAAAAGCCAAACCTCGTGGGGAAGGTTCGGCGTGAGCAGCATGCTGCAGCATCTGCCTGATGGGGAGTGCCGTTGTCCTGAACACAGTGTGTGTTTTTTCTGCTTTAATTCACAATGTTGTTCTTCACCATTAAGTACCTTCTCCAAGAAGAGAGCTTGGTTGTGTTTGTGGCAAAGGGAAGGTTTGTGGTTGGTATTTATACACCTGCTGGTTTGGTACCCCTTTAGATGTATTCTAGAGCATCCATCTTCTGCTAAGCATGGTTTTCAAACACCAAATACTGTCTTTTTAACTTAATATTGAATGGGCAGTAGTGTTTCCCCCAGTTCTGTGTTGTCTGAGATACCAGCTCACACAGCAAGTCAAGCAAAGGAAACATTTTACCTTGTCACACTAATGTCCTCATTTTAAGAATCTGATGTTAATAAATTTTTTCTGCATCCTGTGAATGCAAGCACCCATACCCTCTTTGTTTACATGTAAACTAATGTGTCCCACAGGAGAGGAAGAACAGCAAACCCTTCCTATTCTGAAAATATGCTTATGGCATGGAAATAGAGTGGCAGAGAGACACTGGCATGAATTTCCTCGTGCTGTGTGCAGGGCAGAGCGTATGCATCCTATACTTGCACCAGTGGATGGCTTCCTGGGATGGAGAGCAGCGTTCGAGCGCATTTCCCCAGACGTGCATCCACTGAGGCAGGGGATGTGCAGCCTGGTTTGTTCCTCGGGGGGTGTCCACGGCTCCTTCTGCAATTCTTGCCCCATGTCTCTTGCAGTGCCAAGGCACCTCGAGCAGAAAGGCAGCCGGACGCTGCTCAGAGCAGCGGGGGGAGGTTTTCCATGTGCGTTTTGCTCTTTTTAAAAGCTTCTTAAATGTTCCTGGGGTGGTGGGCACAATCTGTATCACAATTTGCTGAGGTTTTTCATCCTGAAATCTGCAGAAGGCTGGGGAGCAAGGGCAAATTTAGGTTGTGCTCAAAAAATGAACTTAACGTAAATGCAGTGATTAAAAGACAATACGTGTCAGTCAAATTGTAGAATATTCATTTTTCTGCCTTTACGTGAAATAGAAATAATAAAAAAACTAAATCTAAGAATGAAGTTTTATAGCAAATGACTGAATTGTTGTTCATTGAAATAGCAAGTGCACTTTTCTGTTTTAATAGCGCACCTTTAGGCAACTGGTTTGAAACCATTTGCAATTTGTCTGCCCAGCTGGCACATTGGACTGGTCCTAACATTTTGCACTGTTTCCCAGTGCTTATTCTGTGCTTTTTGACTGCAAGCCAGTAAAAGCCTGTCAAAAAGCAGTCTGTTCTGGTCTGCTTTGCTTAACCCAGATGTAGAGTGGGTGTGTAGTTGTCTCGTTCTTCACCTCGTTGCAGGGCTGGGTCTGTCTGGGCAGGGGGATCGCTGCTGCTGGCACTCGGGGCAGTTTATTGCCGCTAATGCTCGGGGGCAGAGCAGGGACCCAGGGTGGTCCTGAGCGCACATCAAGGTTTAGGAAGTGTGGTCAGATGGAGGCTTATTACCATTTATAGTGGGTTCATATTTACAAGAGTGTGTTTGTTAAAAAGAAGAGGAAAATGTAATTCAGTGGGATTAGGAGAACATAATATAGTGGATGTTTGGGACAAGGAGCAAGGTCACTTTCTGCACACTGCTGCATATTTTAATATAGCTGTGAATTATTTACTCATCGTTTTAGATACTCATTAAAAGTACTGTGTTTAGTGAAGTTCATTATTAAACTTATTCTATTGTTTTGTGTCCCGCATCACATACCTGTCATCTGATGCGTAACAGTTGCACTTACCTGGAGTTATGGTCTATTATTGCATTTTTTGTTTGTTTGCTTGCTTTGTGTGAAAAAAGACTCCAGAACAGATCTCCTGGTGTGTTTTCTGTTTGAAGAACAGCTCTCCAAAATCCCAAGCCCGCATTTGGAGCCACTATCCCGCCTCTTCTGGGAGGCAGGGTCCGTTATGGCCGTTAGCATTAACGCCATAATTATCTCTGCCTGACCTGTGTGAGGATCAGGCTCGATCTCCCGTGCCCGTCTGTTTCCGATGGTGTGGTGTGGCTGTAGCAGCTGGTGATGGGGCTCCTTGTCCCTGTGCAAACCCTCGTACTGGGCAGAGGCTGTTAGGTGCTGGTCCTCGCATCCCACCCATGGTTCTGCACCAGGACCCGCACAAAGACTCCTTTCCTAAAGCAATGCCTTGTGGAAACGAGCCTGAACATTCCCTGTCCTCTTGGCTTTGGCATCTGAGTCCGAGTACATAAAAGAAGCTGTATCCGCTTTCTTTTTTTAAAGCCGTCAGCTTTGGCAGCAAGACAAGACCTGTCAGCATCCTCATCGCAGCGAGCGGTGCACGTTTTTCTCTGTTTCTCTCCAAACCTTGCTGGGGAAAAAAAGGAAATCTCTTCAGTTTGGGGGCATGCAGCTCACTGGATGTTTCGAAAGGGAAATCCCCAAGCCCAGTGCCTGTGAGATGGCTCATGGCAGCCGTGGGTCATGTCGGCCTCGGGGATGCTCAGGATTTGGATCAGAGCCCGAAGTGTCATTAAATGTGTTTTCTCCTTCAGACCTGGAAGAAGTGGTGAATCGGAGTAGGTGATGCAAGCTGCCACGTTCTGTGGCAAGGGTATTTGCAGTCCTACGTACATGGAGAATTGTGCTTGACTGAAAGTAGAGCCCCTTGGTAATACTGAAAGCTTAGTAAGCGTTACGTTCTTTACATTTATAAATACCCACATGGCCTTTCCTTTTACAGTTTCATATGTGGTGTTCTTGATTTTTACATAGCTGGGTGTGGGGCAGAAATGTGTTTACTTTCATTTTACAGCTTTTTCTTTTTTTTCTTTTGTTTTACATTTTAATATATGTTGTTCTTGATTTTTGCGTAGCTGGGTGGGAGGCAGAAATGTTTTTTTTTCTGCACTCTGTCACACTTCTGTAATCAGGAGGGAGCAGGCTTTCCTCGGTAGGTGTACAAGCTCTGCTGAGAAAATACCTTCATGGCAGTGGTTGATGTCTCTCTCCCAGGCTCAGATGGAGTCTCTGGTCCCCACAGTGCTGGTGGAGTGGGGCGGGGGTTGCTGGGGCTGCTCTGCTGTAAAGAGACTATTTTGTCTATTGTATTGAAGTCTTAGCCATTATTTTTATGTAGCAACTTCTTTCCTCTCCTTAGTTAACATATCACATCAACTGGCAATGCAGACTTTCCCTGGATGGTTACCCTCATTGAATTATTAATGACATTGTCAGTATTTTTTGTCAGCAGCCAATTGATACCTCTTAAGTATTATTTATTTATCTATTGTTTAAATAATATTCAGCAGGGTACCTGCCTCTGGCAGATGTTCTGTCTGCTTAAAACCTGGAACACATGCCCAGCTGTCTTCTCCATGGATACCTGTACTTGTCCTGGATACCTTTATGCTCACTATTCTTTATTTAGAGCACTGCACAATGGGGACTTTTTACTAAATATTTCAGCTCCCAGCCGCTCCTTCCCAGGTGGTTCCTCATGCACTCCCTCACCTGAGGGATCATGAATTGCAGTCCAAGAAAAAAGCATGCTAAATACCCCAGAAACCTCTCCCATCACTGTTCTACAAGCCCGAGATGAGGCCCCTTCTAATATTATTTCTGCATTCAGAGTGCTGAAGGACACTTGTTTCTTTCTAAAGAGCTTACCTGGGGTTTGCTTGCTCTGAAATAACATGATTTGCTGGGCTGTTGAAGTGGGCTGAGATGCGGCTGGGACGTGTGCTGCTTGGGGAAGGCAGGGTTGGAGAGCCCACCCGGACGGTCGTGTGCCAAGGGCCTTTTCTGCTTACAACTACAAATACTAGTTATGGCAAAGCTCTCCTCATCCGAAACATGCGTGCTGGATTTGTCGTTGGTGTGGAGATTGCTTGTTAAGCCAAAACTCGTAATCGCCCAAGCAAAAGGTGTGTTTAGATGAAATCTTAGAGTCGTACTAAAAGAAGAAGCGATGCCCCGGTTCTGCAGAAAATGGGAGTGTCCAGGTGCGGGGGGATGCCGTGCCCCCAGCATCTCTCGCTGGTGCGCTAAATGGGGTTATTTTGAGTGACCGTAATTTATAGCTTCTTCCCCAAAACCTCTCTGCGAAAGCTTGCTTGTGTGGGGAGCAGCACAGAGAGCCCTCGGAAGGCTGGCAGGTAGTGAAAGCAAACTGCAGCCGTTCCCTGAGGTGGAAAACTGGTTGAACCCCAATATTGCGTTTCCAAATGGCTGAAATGGCTTTTGTAGTGCAATTACAGTAATCACTGAGCGGCAACGCTTGATGTACGTTTTTGAAAAAGGCTTCATTGGCACATAATCCCAACTTCTTCCTTGTGGTTAACTTCTTTGTTTCTTTTGACTTTTGGAAGTTTTGAAACGCGAGGGACTCTTTGGGGAGCGTGCGGGGAGCAGGCTGCGCTGGCCCGAGCGAGGGGCTTTCTGTGCCGTGGCAGGGCAGACCCTTACAGCTGAGCATCAGTTATATCCCAAAGCAAATCAAGCAAAGCAACCCTACCTGTGCAAATAACTCCAGCCTCTGACACCTCCCAGCAATCCGTAACTGAGTCACAAAACCTGGGGGGTTCATCTACGAAGGAAGAACCTCAACAAGGGTTTGTTCTTTCGCCCGCAGACGGAGGGATAATTTGCAGCCCACTGCTGCTGCTTTGTACTACCTGCGGGGCTCGCACGTAAAATAGTTGTACTTTCTGTTTAAAGACTTGTTATGTGTCTGCTTTTTTTTTTGCTGAGCCAAGGTGAGATTTAAGCTAAAGAGGACAGCTGTTTTACCTGCGTGTGTTAAAAAATCAAACCTTCACTAAGTGCTACTTTTAACTAACTAGATTATGATTAAATTGTTTGGCAGGAAGGAGGGGAAGAAGCCTGTCGCGGATAAGATGTGAGATGTTTCAGTAGAGCGCTGGGGAGAGTCATCCAAAATGTAATCAGGAGCTCCTGGATTTTACGGAGGGGAAAACTGCTTGGGCTGAAAACAGCCCTGAAGCTCTTCCAGCGCAGGGGGGGAGAGCGTCCGCAGACTGGGTTTGGGGGAGAGGAGAGCAGTCGGCAGGCACTGTGCTTGCGGGGCACAGGCTGGGAGGCAGCTCACAGCGGGCTGTAACACCCTCCCTTGCCGGGGCTGTTCCTCCTGCCTCCCTTCCCTGCCCGTTTGTGGTGGCTTTGGGGGGGTTGGGGAAAGCAAGCGGTGAGGAGGACGGCGCGTGTTCCCCCCCCGGATGGGGCATGCTGCTGGCTGGACCACCGGCTGCATCCCTGCGGGCACGATGCTCCAGGGGCTGGTGGGACGGAGCCCAGCTCCAGCCTGCCTGCTGGGTCTCTGCATGCAAGGGCCATCCTACCTTACAGAGACATGGTTTGACTAAGTTATTTAAGACCGATCTGGTATTGGAAGCATCTGATAAAGATTATTATCTTGGCTTGTTATACCGAGTTAATCTTGAAGTAAAAAATTAACCCATTAGCAAATGTGACTTGCTTCAAACGTTAATGCATTGTTGTTAAATGGCAAACTATGGCTGCATAAAAAGTTTATTAAAAAAAAAAAGTCGAAGAGAATCATAAAATCCTAGAATGATTTGAATTGGAAGGGACCTTAAAGATCATGTAGTTCTAACCCCCTTGCCATGGGCAGGGACACCTTCCACTAGACCAGGTTGCTCAAAGTTGGCCTTGAAAGGAAGGTGAAAAACAGGCATCTGATATTGTGCCCACAATTCTCCATCCTTTTCTGTTCTGCTTGTACAAAATGTCCAGCTACACTAGAAATAAGGGAGGTACTGAGAAAACTTGCCTGTATGGGCATCCGCAGTAGCTGCAGAACTGAGCACTTTTGATCTGACCTGCTGCTGGCATCTCACCCGGCAGCGAGGTAAAAGAGTTCAGGGTAGGCTGGATTCATGGAGGTGCAAAGAACTTTTTGATCCGTGCGTGTCATCACGACATCGGTAGAAGATGCTGGGGATCCTGGGAACAGCTTCCTCCAGTTGCATTATTTATTATAGGATCATTGTCTCTTTTTTCTTACTTATTAACTCTGTGTAGGTCTTTAACATATTACTTGTGCAGTAGATGAATAAATCATAAAACTCACTGCATAGCAAACTCAACCCTTCTGGTTTGAGTAATGGTGTATAAACCCTGGCTATTTCAGACTGAACCTGGCTAAGTTGATGTGAA
This sequence comes from Leptodon cayanensis, assembly GCA_027564655.1. NCBI lineage: Eukaryota > Metazoa > Chordata > Aves > Accipitriformes > Accipitridae > Leptodon > Leptodon cayanensis. Next base: position 52,936,798 of record JANXJC010000001.1, read on the forward strand.
GGGTGGTAGGAGATGGTCACCAAGAGCAAGGCATTGGGTCAGGGTGTCCGGGTGCCTCCGGCACCTGTGTGTGGGGGGGCAGCCGGGTGGACTGAAAGTGCCCAGGGAGGAGGGCTGGTGGTCTCCACCGGTGTCAGACTTCCCCCTCACCCACCGTGGATCCGAGAGTGCTGGGGTACGGCACGGCCGTGGGGAAGGCAGTGCTGCACGCCAGGCTGCCAGCCCTGACTTTCAGAGGACGGTCATGCCTAATGCCAAAAACTACTTTTTTTTTTTTTTCCCTTATTTCAGTAAATTCTCATTTTCTGAATCAAGGTTAGGAACTTTTATTCTTGTTGGGAGATCTGCGTACTCACTGGTTGCCTGCCTCCCTGATAGGGTCAAACGTGTACTTTAGCTGTAATTCTCTGCTTCCAGTTATTTATAACTTTCCAGTCAATTAACTTCTAAGACTGGGATTTTTCATACTTGGTCTTTGCTTGGAGGAAAATATATTTTGGCAAGTTGGTAGACAAAAAAATATTTGCATCTTGTGGATTATACATTCATGGTACACAGCTGCATGTTCCTGGCCGGTACAGACGGCTCTTTTGGTAGGCAAGGAGCAGAAATGCAGCAAAAGAGGTAGAATTAACATTGCTAAAAGAATTTTTTTTCTTAATCTGACCTGATTTCAATCTCCTGTCACATATGACTTGCTAAAGAGTTTCTAAATTGCCTGAGGATCCCTGAATACTGAGAGGCATTTCATATCATGAAGCACAATTTCCAATATATTTCAGTGGAAAGATGTTTAGGAGCTCACAGAATTCAACTCCGAAGTTCCAGAAAGTTTCAATTTTCTTAAAAAAAATTGTCTGATATCTAACAATTAATTTCTTAGTGAAAGTTAGGAAGAGCTTTGCTTGTTGTTTGATATTCAGTGTCCACAGTGTAGATGCTTTTTGATAGGATTTCCTCTTTTGGATTGCTTACATAAAGAAAATATAACATGGCACCTTTGTGTGCCCTGCTTGGGTGATGGCGCACATTGCTGCTGGCCAGTTATTTATTAAGGGGCTCTATGCAATATATTGATTTTTGAGAGATAAATATGCAATGTACCAAACCATTGCCAAGGTGATGCGTGATCATAGCGGCTTCGGAGGGGTCTTTGATCATCGTACCGTAACTGCTGCTGCGTTCAAAAACATCAATAAATACAGTAATCAGGTAACTGATGTGCTGTTAGGTGCCTGATCTGATTTTTCCTGCTAAATATAGCCATTGGAAGAGTTATGACTTGCCTTTACTATTTCCTATCTGCTTGTTAGAGGTCCATGGTGGTATCACAGGAGCAGCGTTCACCGGCAGTGCTATCCGGCAGTGGCTGAAGGGAGGAGGGAGCATCCTTGCTGCCTGCAACGCAGGCAGCCCCCGCGCCGCTCCAGGATGGTTTATCACAAAGGTATTAAACTGCTCTTGTAGCAGTTTATTAGCAAAGGTCAGCATTTATTGGGGAGTTTGGGAATTCAGTTTGGATCTGGTCATCGTGGCTGAGATACTTCCTCACATCTATGGCTTATTTAATTGGCAACTCCTGCGCACTTTTTCCAGTGATGCTGTTTGCACGTGCCATACCTTGGGGTGCCAGTGGCATGTTCTCCTTCAGGCCCTGGTCTTCCTTGAGCCCCAAAATGGGAATCATGGGAAGAACCGTGGGGATTATTTTCTACCTTGTGGCAGTGGGGAGGCAGTCTGGGTACAAACCCCGACTGTCCGCTGGAACGGACACTGCTCCAGCACAGTGATTTGGCACTAAAATATTGCAAAACAGAGGAAAAGTCAGCATTTGGGTTTTTCTCCCCACCACTCCTTTACAGTATGTACTATTTTTGTTTATTTCTTTTTATCAGCCCTCACAAATGTCATTGTCCAGAACTCCTTGGCCGGTCTGTACTGTGAAGCCTTGGGATTGATGCTACTGAGTTTTTCTTTGCAAGGAGTGCCTGGACTTAATGCTTAAAGTGTCGATAGCTGTGCTTGGACACACGATAACCAGACACGTTATTGGTATTTTGTGTGTCAGGGAGTGCTACAGTCATGTAAGCACACAAAATTCATTGCCAAGGTCTTAGCATCCTCGTCACACAGCGGTTCCTTGAATCTTTACCATTTGTGACAAAACCTGAGCACAAAGAATCCTTCTAGGAAAGAAATGAAATAAATCTCTAACAACAGAAAGAATTTTAACACAATGGGTAGGGCACATGTGTAAAGCAAATCCAGAAGCTGAATAAACAGCGGATGATTTCCAGCCCAGGACTGCATCCTATCTGCCATAGCCTCACACAGATAACACGCTGAACCAGCTCTAATCCCACAATCAATAAATCTCCGGATAAATAGACTTCATAGACCATTTTACTCTCTGGTGGTGGAATTGCTTGTTTCTTTGGGGTTTTTTGTTCTGCCAGCACTGAATGTGCTTGCAAAATTTGTATATTCACAGAAAGTCAACTCCTTGACATAGGTAAAACAAAAAAAAAAAAACCCCAAAAAAAGAATTGAACATGATATGGACTAAATATCACTAGCAATTACAAGAATGCATGTGTTGGTGACAGGACATTAATCAAGAGGTGTGACGTGTGTACTAAAGATTTTTGCAGCCCCATGTAAGAGCAGGGAACACCCACAGGGGTGCAGATCCTCAGGCCACCGCTGATCCCCCCACGGCAGCACCCTCAGGGTCCCTGCATGCCCACTCTCGTGGGGCACAGCGATACGGGGTCATGCTCAATAAGGGAGGGGAAATACACCTCAAGGTACTGAGGGCTAACAGGGGATGCTGATTAACAGCTCTTTTTTTTTTTTTTTTTTTTTTTTAATGTGCATCGTCTGCGGTCAGCTCTGCCCCTGCAGAGCCAGCAGGGCTTCTGCCGGCTTAAAATAAAAATAAAATTAATGACCTATGGTTGAGCTAAGCAAACGATGTAAAAAGCCTACTTACCTATTAAAAAGGCAAAGGTTTAAAAAAATAATCACCTCCTTAAGTCATTCACCCTAATGGATTCCCCTAGCACAGGCACTGTCTGAAACAGCTATTTTTGGCGACGAGGCGGTACTGTGAACTGCAGAAGGAGCGCTGGGTTAAAGGCGAGATACATACGCATGGGTAGCAGTCAGGGCTGTAAAGATACCTAAAAAATGGTCAGAATGTCTGGGAACGGTGAGCGCTGCCCTGCCCGGCTGCTCTCAGCCCCTGCCCGGAGATGCGGCACAGCAGCGCTGGTGTTGGGGGGACTCATTTTTGGGGTACGCCCGTGAGGAAGGGATGCTGTAGCTGCACTTGGCATTGCTGCTGTGGGAGGTAGTGTCTGCATCCTTTCCACAGGCAGAGAATGGATTTGACGGGATATTTGTGGGAGCGATGACTTTGAGATGCTGCGGGGTCCCACGGCTGCTCAGCTGTGAGTCGGGCACCCCAGTCCCATTGGGAATTGCCACGTGTTTAGTTTGGGCAGGTCTAAGGAAAGGTAACACAGAAATGCAGAAATAAATGTAGTAAAAAATGAGGTGGTCTCTTGGAGCAACAATTTTTCTAACAAGATTTCCTCTGCTCCTCGTTAGGATATTGATCTGTGTCTGCAGCGGGACAATTCAGGACAAAGCTGAGCGCTCCCATCTCCTGCATAAATAACCGAGGACATGGCATGACTAATTGTTTGTGATTAAGGACATGTGTATGCCACCGTGTCCGACTAGGCTGTGTTGTGTTAAGGTCTTTCAATCTTTTTTCTGTCGATTGCTGCTAGCCATTTCACGGTTTTGCATTGCGAAGTGGCTTCTCCAGCAAACCCACAATGCTTTCCCTCCCTTCTGTGGTGTTTTTAATGTTGGGCGGATGCGGGTTTCTGGCTGACTTAGGCTTCTGGAGTGCTTTTGGGACTGGAGTAACTGTGAGTTGGAACAACTTTAAACTTAAAATTATGACCTCAGAGTATAGGAAGGTGCAAGGGTAATAAAGACGATGCCTGGATAGAGCTGTGAATCAATAATGTGCTTCTTTTGGCGTTGAATTTGGTTTCCTTTCCATGTGGAGAACTGCAGACCAGTATTCCTAGCCCATCAACTGCCTGGGCTCTTTCCGCTGGTCATCCCCTTTTCACCTTCGCCCCTGGAGCTGTAATTTTAGTTCCCACATTAAAATGTATGTTTCCACCAAGTTCACAGCTGTGGTCATAAATGCTGTAACAGCACTGGAAGTGAAAGATCTCTAATGTAGGAATCATTACCCTAGATAAGAGGCAGTAAAGAGGCCAGAATTGGTCCAGAGGTAATCCAGCTGCAAAGTGCATGTGCAGTCATGGCGAGCCCGAGAGGCTCTGGCTCTGTATCCCCTCGTCACGCTTAACGTGCTTTGCAAATAAGTATTTGTGAGTTATCGAAGAAATACAGAACCACACCAAACTCGATAGAAATTTCAGTAATTACTGAAAAATAACAAGACTCATTAGAAAAGGTTTGTGAAAAGTAAACTGTTTTTTGTTCTGTGTTTCGTTATTCCTATGGCTGAGGGTATGACAGAGAAGGCTTTAATTTCAAATACTCCAATTTTTTAGACATGACTGACCAGCAGCAGAAGGGTGGACATCCCACCGAATTCTCCCCAGTTACTGCTGTGTTGCTAGGCAAAGAATATCCAAAGAAGTGGTTAGCTTGAGGGTGCCCCGGAGCCATGGAGTAGTTAATCGTTAGTTAGCTAGTAGCTGGTGTAATCCTCTGAATTCCTGTCTCAGAGTTTTGCTGCCAGATTGGAGCTTGAACGTGCCAATAAGTATTTTGCTGGTGAAGGAAGGAAATGGCACAAGAAAAAGAGAGAAAAGAATTAGAAGAATATTTAAAACCAAAAGGAGTATGGAGGAGTAATACATAGCAAACTAAATAGCAAAAATATTTTTCTTAACATAAAAGAGCCCAATTTGGTGCTTGAAAAGCACGCAGATTGCTGTGTTTCTAAAGTGGCTTCCTCTGGCATTAAGATTTATTGTTCAAATCATATTATTACCATTATTCCTAATGGGAAATTATGTTTCAAAGTGGTACTGTTGATGTTTTCATTTGGATATGAATTCTCTTTTGTCTTGTGATAGGCTATTCCTCTATTTCACCTGTGAAAACACAACTTCTTTCTTCACCTCCTGTCTGTTCAGGAGAACAACATAGAGAGACGTTGCTCAAGAAAAGCTGAAACCCCTGTGTTGCTTCATACAAACACCTTATCAGGGCAATATAGAAACAGCTTTTTGACACCTGAGACACTAATGCTTTCTAAGAATGATTATCTATGTCTTAAAATTTAAAGCCAAAATATTCCAGGAGGATTTTCATGGCTGCCAATGTTTTCAGCTGGTTGTCAGAGGATGGGCTGGTTCGGCAGAGCCCGGGGGTCTGGCCAGGACAGAGCGGGCAGCGGGTGACAGGGGTTGCTTTGCTGCCTCTGTGTGTGCTGGACCACTTGACACAGGTGAAGACCTGTGTAAGATTTTTTTTAATATTTTGGAAGCTGACGGGTGTGGGGATGTGAGATTTATTAGGATGTCCTGAAAGATGTGGGGCAGGGATAGGAAGGAAATTCTCTGCTGGCTTTTACTTTGCGGTGGTGTGCAAATTGCAGTCATTGCCCCCAGGATTTCCCATTTAAACAGCTGTGGGCCACAGGGGTAAATACGTAAAATGAGCTTTTAATATCTAACTACAGCCAGAAGCTTGCATCTCCATCCCATGGCCTGCCTTATTGCCCTATCTTTTCCTTTTCCGATAAATTGTATAATGCATTGCATAGGAATTATTCTTGAGCAACCCATGTTCACCAACAAGTTGCTCTTTGAAATGTTTATGCTTCTCTGCCCTTAAAGAACTATTTGTGTTTACATGAGGTTTGGTTATGAAAAAACCCTTGTGGAAAGCTGATCAGTGTTGGTTGGCTCCGTTATTTTATGTAACTGGCAAAGAGCGGGCTGGGATTGAGGCAGGGACGTGTCTTCTCAGTAGTCTGTTAAGAGTTTCTGGAGACAGCTTAAGCACACTAACCTACGACAGCAGTAAAACAGAAAAGCTGCTGTGAGCATCCTTTGACGTTTTGGTTTTCCTGCCCTCACTCCAATACTCGCAGCGATGCTGTAGCTCAGCAACGTGTGATAAAGTGATGCTACACCATGCCTGTGGGTACCCGAGGGGTGGGAGTGGGCAGTTTTCTGAAACAGATTTCATCTGCCTTTCCCTTAATCTCCAAGTAGCTGAACCTTCTGTCTTGTTTAAATTATTAAATCCTTTCCAATATTTTCCACGTACACCTACTTTGCATGCTGTCATGACATGACCAAGCCAAGCGTATCCCTCAGCTTTTGCTTCTCAGCCAGGTTTTGCAGCACAATAATTCAGGTTTTTTTCTTCTTAGTTCCTTGTCTCCAGTTCGTCACCTTCCATGTAACACAGAATTTGGTCCCAAGTATTTTGCATCTCAGAATGGCAATTTCAGCTCTTGGAGACGCTGATGTCTACAGCATAGAAACTTCACTGGAAATGTACTGGGGTTATCTGTGTCCTCTGGGGCTACCTGGGCGTTCCCTCACACTGGGGTGCCCGCGAGCCAGCTTACAACCATCCGACCAGGTACCTGGTGCTTTGTGCCAAGGAGCAATGCTTCGGCATGGAGGAAAGGGGCATCGCTTCTAGCTCCTACACGCCTTGGTGCCTGAAGAATATCTTTGGCACTATCTTATTACGGGTTGGTTGTATCCAAAGTTGTACGTACATTTGTAAAACCTCAGGTGTTAATAGCAGTGGTGGGGCAATGCATCGCAGCACTGCGGTTTTCAGGGGGTCCAGGGCACTCGCTCTGTCTGCAGCAACCGAGGGTCTGCAGTCCAGGTACCAGATGGAAAGCAGACCCTAGAGCCTCTCTCTAAATATAGCTATCTTCCAAACTACCCTTCAGAGCCCTATTAATTATTCATTCTTTTTTGCCTTTTTATTTTGTAGCGCGACACTTCACATATATTAGCTGCAATCATCTAACGGGACGCAAACCGTAGTGCTAAGCATATTCACAGTGTTTCACTGGAGCTCCTTTCGTCTTCCTCATTATGCTGCAGATGCTTTAAATTCACGCGGTACGCAGTAATGGGGATGAAATTTCCCACAGTGGAACATTGCTGACTTAATGTTGCGTGATGAAATAGCACAGATTTATATTTAATATTTCTTTTCAAGCAGGCATCACAGTGCAAGATTTCTCTGCTTGTGGCTGTTTCTCGCAGTACTGCTCAGCAGCCAGACCTGGGCAGGTTTTGTGGGAAATTCATATAATGCTTTATACTAAGTACTTCATACATAACAAAAAATGGATTTTTTTTCTTTTTTTTTAACCTGGAAGAGCTTAAGACTTTAAATCCTGCCCAACAAACATGCCTCAAGACGTTTCTTGATCCATGATGCCCGTGAAACCATCCTGTCTTTCCACTCTAAGTACGTTTATGGGTATGTATTACCCATGCGAATGTGTCACTGAGAGTAGCGTTAAGGTAAATAATATTCACTGGGTGCCATGGCTCAGGGGACCTCGCTCCTAGGGGAGGAGAGGCTCCTGCAGAAGGCTGAGCTCACATTGTAATTAATTCATCAGCAAACCTCTCTGGAATTAGAGCTCTGTTCTGAGAGAGGCTTCTAATTGAGAGTAAATGGCTCATTAGTGTTGAACAGATCAACCTGAGAACATCAGTAAACACAAACAAAATAATTAATGACTTTCAGGTAGTATAATACCCTATTCCGGCTGCCGCGATTGCTCCTTGTGAACACGGAGGTGGGTCTGGCCCAGGTGCGCTATGGAACAGCTGGATTTGGGGGACTCTAGGTGTTCTACTAAAAAGATAACTTCCCTGGGGTTTGTGGAAGGTGCTGAGGTGATGCATGCTCGGCGCTGCACGGCTCGGGTAGGATGGCCATCGGCGTCTGCTGGGGTGCACGGGCAGCTTCCTCCCTGTTAGACTCAAACTAGGTAAAGGGAAATAATAGGCGTGTGGGTTTTAGGAAAAAAATGTATAAAAGGAGCAGCAGTGGCTGCTATCCAGAAAGTTGTAAAAAAATATAAATGTGAGATAGTTTGCTGGTGATAATGAAGGGTGGGGTAGGAGACCGAGGTGGTGAAACCAGCTGAGTGGGATGATGCAGACCTTTGGGCTTTTCCAGTGCTACATGAAATGATGCTCACGCTTGTGTTTAGTGCTGTATGCTGTCCATGAAGAGCACATAAACGTCATGGTTTATGTGAGGGGCTGCAACAGAAAAGCAGAAGCAGCCCAGCAGCAGAAAACCCCATCTCTGTATTTGGTCTCAGGAACGCTGCATCTTCCAGAGAGAGAAGGATAATAGCTTGAAAATGCACAAAATGGTTTTTCATACCTCAGTGTACAGAGAAGTGAGTAACAGACACACACACACACAAAAAAAAAAAAGGAAAAAAAAAGAACTATTAATTTTTTTGCAAATGGAAAGGAGAAGAAATATGCTCTGGAGAGTATCTGGTCACATCAGTGGACAGTTTCTGCTAGAAGCCAGGATTTTTGAGATGTAGCTGGACTTGTCTTAGAAATTGATTAAAGTTAACAACTCTGCTTTGCATTTCTGCAAATTGTAACTGTTTCTTCAGATGCACATAGGAAGCCTGACATTGAGGATGAAAGTCCTTCAGGGGGAGAGAGAGAGAAAAAGAACTGCAGATCCTAGCAACGGGGGCTGGCAGCCAGGAAAGGGCATCTTTGGATGCCTTCCAGAAGGAGGAGTCACCTTTGCTGACTATGAGTGGAAAAAGGAAGTTTTTTTTTTTTCCTCGGGGGCAGCCCTGACCCCCCCAGCCTGCTGCCCTGCTGCAGCAGCCCCTGTGCCCTGCCCAATGTGGGTCCCTGCTTCAGCACAAACCGCTCAACCCTGAGCAGTGCCAACAGCCGTGCTCCAGCTTAGCTGTTAAACAAACCCCTTCGTCCTCAGCCGAGCAGCGGCTAAACCTCTGTTTCAGCTTTCCTGCTAGACCAGTCTGCAGTTTGGGCTCGGCTCTATATTTTCCCTTAACTTTGCACTTGCAGAGCAGGGCTTTCCCTCTCCAAGCTGCAGAGAGGAGCTGTGTGGGCAGCGCTTGTGCCTACGGCCTGTTGTGGCATTGCTGGGCTTTCAGGCAATGAGGCTGGGCTTGCTTTTTTAAAAAAAAAGGGAATAAATACACCATTTTTCAGAGTAATTTAAAGCTAAATTATTATTATTGTTATTATTATTATTACTTTGCAAGAAAATGAATGGTGAGAGTAAGCTGTTGTCCTGCTGGGAGGTGCAGCCCCAGTTTTGCATGGCCAGAGACAACCCCACAAGAAAGCGGAAAGGACTGTAAGCATCTGCAGCCGCGCAGGGTCCTGTCTGCTTTGCCTGCTGCCAGCCCACCACTAAACAACGACGATTCAAATGGTACTTCAAGTTGTCCCCAGGCAAGCATCCAGATTATTACATAGTTGAGTGTATCAAGTGTAACATTACTACTTAAAACTACGGGAACTTTGAACAGTGGCATTTTTATTGAGCACTTTTCATATTTGAGAAGCTGGCGTGTGGAGTTTGTGGGGAAAAACTCCAAGTGACCGTGCCTTTTTAATAGAAGGTGTGCATATAGGAGCTGGTAAACTCTTTCATTTTTTCTCCATTTAATGTATTCCCCACCAAATGAAGCAGTTGCTTCTCTGTGCTCTCTGCCGCACCGTGCTGCTTCATCCCGAGGGGGAGTACCTGGGTCAGGATGAGTGTTCGGGTGCAAGCCGCGCTGCCTGGCTGGGGACAGGCACCGACCGTGATGTCCCATGAGGTGGGACCTTGTCCTCTGCGGTGGAGACGGGTCCTCTGATGCACAGGGCCTGGAAAAGCAGCAGCACTGGTGCCATAACAGCCGGCACGCTGAGGGTGCTCGGAGGGGAGACGTTGCTGCACGTCTGTACTGAGACAGCAGAGGGGAAACCCAGGGGGGAGCACAGCTTTCGCAGTTTCCTTCTTTTGAATTCTATATTATACGTTCTACACGTTAACACAAGCGGGGAACCAAATCATGCCTGCAGTTAACGTGGCCACTGCATTTCACTGTGGATCGTTTTCCCAGGGTTATTTTTCAGTATATTTTCTGATTATTTTTAACACAACAACTATCGTTGGCTATATCCAGTCTGGATTAAGTCATGTATTTGACTCCTGGTGGGTCGAGGAGCATGCCAGCCAGTGCCGGTGCTGGTGGGCTGGGACAGAGGATGCTCAGGGCGCCCGGGCAGTCCACGAGGCAGCAGGCGCTTTGGCTCTTGGCAAAACGCTTTTCGATTTTTTTTTTTTTTTTTTTTAAACAGTGCATTTGCAAGGAAAACCTGTGATGGAATATCTCAGTCATTAAGAGTCAGAATCCCCAGGGGAAAGATGCTATCTAATGCAAAACAGTCAGGCTGGGACAAAGTTGTGGCTGCTGGAGCAGTTTTGGGTCTGGAGGGGGGACTGGCCACGCGCCCCTTTCCCGGGGCAGCACGGGAGGGACGTGCTCACTGCACCCAACGATGACCAGCAGGCTGGGTAGTACTGCAGGCTGGCGAGAAGGATCCGGCCGTGCGCCGTCCTGCTGCTGCCACTGGCGGTACTACAGCGAGGAGTGATGGTAAGAGGAATATGGATGCAGTCGTCATCCTCAGCCTCTTCAAACTCCCCTCCTTCTTCCCCAAGCCCCTCTTACTTCCTTGTGTTCATTAAAGACCCTCTGAGATTGACCACAGGAAGTTTTGTCCTCAGGAATTACCAGGGAGCGTGTCAGTCTGTGTATTTGTCCTGGGAAATAATACACTTTCCTCTATTGGCTATAATTTGTGTTTTGGAAGTTGCTGTACATAACTCTCTTGATACAGGAAAAAAATACAGTAAGGAAGAGGAAGTGGTGAAAAATGGGAATAGGATCTGCAAATACCACTTGCTTCGTTATCTGTTAGGACACTGATTATTTGTTAAAATGTGTTTTTTCTATTAAACCTGGAAAGTTACGTATTCCTAACAATAATATAGCTGCAAATTGGACTTTATAAACAAGTAAATTGATCTGCTAATGGCTATATCTCAGCCACTATAGCAGTCCACCTGCGTGGCAATGGATTGTTTGTCCTTGGAGGGATGGGGGGGAAACTGTGTCAAGGGCAAAATTATTCATAGTGTTTATTTGGAGAGTTAGGTTTTCTCCACTTCAGCCTCCGGCTTCCAAGCATAAACGCTAACATATAGGTAAACACGGATTTATCTTTTCCTGAAGTGAAATCTTGGTTAGTCCTCCAAGTGCAGTGCCAGGTTGGAAGCAGCTGGTCTTGGGGGTGTGTGTGCATCGCGCTCTTTCCTTCCCTCCTCCCCACACCTTTTGGACTAAGCATATCACTAGAAAAATGTTCATACTGTAACTCAGTCTGGGATTATAAAATCAGCTTTTCTAGTCTGAGGCTAATGCCGTGTTTCCTGGCTTTGGCATTTAACCAAAAGGGCAGTTGCAGTTTTATATGTGCATGATGCCACACTAGCAAACAGCAACATTTTTCTTGGTTCACTTCGCTTTAAATTACTCTGATAAATGGTGTATTTATTGCATGTTTGTATTAATTTCTTTCTCATCTTGTTTTTTACAAAAATCACTGAATTTTGCTGTAAAAGTGCTGTGTCCCTTTCCCTGCTACGTAAAGGAGATAAGTGCCGGCGCCTGTGCCCTGCTCCTGTGCATGCAGGGAGCACGGGCACCGCTCGGCAGGCTGTGTGAGGGGGGGACGAGCTGTAAAGATCTCAGCAGCAGGTCCCTGACCTTCAAAAATGAAGTGGTGTGCCCATCTTCACTGGCTCCAGCACGTGGAGGAAAAGAGAGGCTTCTGTTTTGTTGTAACTCACCCTTTTTTGCCCAAGAATTCAGAACATTTACATCATCCTTTTTTTGTAATGTCTCTATTGGAAATCTAACTCATTTCGGCGTAGGGTTTCTGCTGCTGCACTGAAAAGCAATATCTGGGGGGCTAGTCAACGCCCTGCAAAACTGCCGCCTTCAAAGGGGCTCCGATGAAAGATTGCAGCAGCTAGAAATACTGACCAGTGCTGTGGAAAGGGGAAAAAGACCAGGTGCCACAGTGCTGGCACGAGGGTGTGGGGCCCTGCTCGGACATGGAAGTAGCGTGTTTATAATTTGGCACAAAGAGTTGTGTCCCTCAGTGGGTTAAAAAGCTGCATTTCTCAAAAGAAAAATCTACAACACCTTTGAATGACTTTTCTATAGCGAAGAATGATAATTCACACAGTCCTGGTGGCGTTTGTGCCTGCCACGTTGAATTTCTGCATGCAGCAGTGTCACGAAAGGGAGAAATTGGGGTGGGGGGTGAAGGAAGAGTGTTTTGCTGCGGAGTGCTTCGCGGTGGTGGTGTTTTTTCAGAGTACTTGTTGGTGAGCTGAGTACTTTCTGGCAGCCTCTCCTCCTCTTCCTCCTCCTCCTCCTCCATCTCTCTTGCCCATCCATCTCCATCTCTCCATCTCGCGCTTGCCCATGCAGGTCTCTCCTGCAGCCGTGGGCAAAGCCAACGTGCCGGCTTCCCGTGGTGGTGTGGCAGGTGCCCAGGATTCAACCAGTTCCACCAGTATAGTTTGGGAAGTATTTAGCAATACTTTGAATTGGGAAAACTATTTTGCTCTGAAATACTTGGTAGATGTTATCAAAGGCTTTCTCAATACTTTCTTGGATTTATTTTATTTTTCGTATTTAACCTAAAGCTGAACAAGTGATGGAAAGTAGTGAAAGCTGCTCTTGAATTTGAACAGGTCTTTCATGGTGATTGTGATCAAAACAGCTCAAAGCACTTCTTGTTAACTCCTTCGGCCTCAGCCTGTATGAAGGTGCGGAGGCACCTCTGCAGCCCAACAGGTCTTTTCCTGGAAGAAAAGCAGTACACTGGCATTCAGGATTGGAAGTGAAAAAGAATACCATACAAAATTCATGAGGAAATGTCAAAAATACTGACTCGCTTTTGAAATTTTCAGAAAGAAAAGTCATGATTTTCCCCAAATGTCAAAAAGGGCCCAGACCTACAGGATTTTAAACTAGCCTGGTGAGAGTTAATATCAGTGCAATTTGCATGTAAGGAAGAGGGTTCGTATATAAAATTAGAAACTCCTCATAGGCATATGGTTATTTGTACAGTACAGCTTTTGAGTTGTGGCTTATTTATTCTCCTGGGGTGCACATGGAAATAACAAGTACGCTGCATGACATCACATTGCAATATATAGTCACTAATTAACCTTCGCTGACTGCTGTAATAGTCTCACTCCTGTACACGCCGCAGGAAATTATTTTCTGCTGTATTATCTTCTTGATGCTTTGTATATCAACCATAATGGAAGATGGGGCTATATGAAGAAAACAGCATTCAATAACTCTGAGCCTTATCTGCCTTTCCTGCCTTTGCATCAGGAAATGTTGGTCCTGTTTTATTTTGGGTTTTTGATTTCTGTTTTAATACGGGAGAGGTTTGATGACGCTGCAAATGAAGGAACAGCTCTGAAGTGAGCTCTGAAGTGCACCTGGTGATATGAATGCACCTGCATAATCGTAGAGATCAGCCAAATATATTACCAAGGGGAAAAAAGCCAACAGAAAATTACTGAATGCATGAAGACGCTTTTTTAGAAGTTTGTCCGGAGGGAAGCCTAAATTAGCAGATTAAGAGCTTGGTAGGTTGGGGAGGTAACGCTAAGATGCTCCGCTCACTGCACAGGAAGGGGAGACCTTAGGTTGGGCAGGTTGATTTTCACATCTCCAATTTGTGGGAAGACCCAACATTTATTGGTTACAGGTGGTAAGGCTTCTTTCCATCTTCTTTACATGTACCATTGCGACGTGGACCCAGTACAATGCACAGAAAGTACAAGTGAGAGCATTGTTTTGCCTCCTCGCTAATGGCCGAGATGTAGCATCTGACTTAAACCAAAAAATGAAATGTCCTGATCAAAGGGAGCACAGCAGATTTGTTTAAGCTTGTACCGAGCCTGTGGTGAAGCATGTACAACACGCCAGGGAGGGAGAGAAACCTGGAATGAATGTTCATTACCTCCCAAAATGTAAATAGATGTTGGGTTAGATGGATACGCTAATACATATTCCAGGAACTACCTGCAGTACCATCAACAAATTACTGCATAAAGATGAGGAAATCCTGGTTTTAAAGGTGTTCTTCTTGCTGAAGTTCTTGGTTATTTTGAAACCTCAGAGGCATTTCTGGACTTATATACATACACAATTTTCATGAAAACCTGAAACGGCTCTCAGGAAATGAAGCCTAATGAATGACTGTGTATTTGCAAAGATATACTGCCTGGTTTTCCACTCATCTTCACGCAGCTGTGTTTATTTTCTGTGGGAGCTGCTGGAACTAAGAGCACTATTTAAAACTGCGTATTTTGGGTGGGCACCTGGCTGGGCGTTGGCTTCTCCTGGCGAAGCATCCCGTTTCTCCTAGCCTTTGCACGTATGCTCTTCTTGCAGATCGCTTCTGAAAAGCTGTACGAATACTATTGCTCTCACAGCTTTGCTGTAATTTAAGTGTAATTCTTGACATTAAAAAAAAGTACAGATAATTGATGCTGGCACTCTGGTCCCTTTAGCAACCTGTGAGGCCACTCTTCTCCCAAGGGGCATGCAGTGCTGTGCCAAAGGGCATAACTTGTTTTCTAAATATATATATATACGGTAAATTTACATGTGGTGCAGCAAGGTGTGTCTGGTTTCCTGAAGAGACTTTTACAGCCCAGAGATTGTCAAGTCCAGCCTGATACTCATTTCCCCCAGCACTGACAAAATTGATGCATCTCTTCCCTAGGAAATTCTGTGCGCCTGATGTGTTTGCAAGAAATGTTTGTCAGCTAAAACCGAAGACTGTGCGGCAAATGCTATGTTTAGTTCAAGGGATCTTGTGTTAAGGACTGCGCATTAATTCTAAATACATGACAGAAGCTGTACCAGGCTGGGAGATGCTGGTGATGGAGCTGGGATCTATGAATGTTTCAAGTGCAAGACATGCACTCTTAGGTGCAGGTGAAAGAGCTGTAGCTAGAATAGCTGGTTTAAACACAGCGTCAGAAGTTGTCTGTAGCAGAAAGGGACAGAAGAGTCCCTCAAAACAGAAGGCAGTGGTTTAGGGTTGTTAGGGTTCCCGGCATTAGGCAGTCCCCTTCTCCAGGTATTTGCTGTGAGTTTGCTGTAGGCAGCCCCTGTCCCAAAGCAGGAGGTCATTTGTCTCCCATCTCCCCTCTATTTGGGGGCCATCCCCTGGTTTCCAGGGGCTGAGGACCTCCGTCACTCCTGGTTCTAGCCCCGAGATACCTCTGGAGTACGTCTGAGTGCTGGGGCAGTCGCTGATCACCATAATTTTTAAATTCTAGTACACCAATAGAAGACGGTAAATGAAGTTTTCCCTCTTTCACGGGAGGCTCATGGTCTGTATGGGGTGTCCCACATTGAATTTTCTGTGTGAAGTGGCCGCAGGCCAGCTGGGGCTGCAGGTCAGGAGCAGAAGTCGCACCGGCACGGGAGCAGGTCTGTTTGAAGCAGTTCTGGGGATGAATTGATTGCCTCTAAATGTTTAGTGTTGCAAAGATATTCAACAAATTAATACATATGTTAGACCAACAGTGCTAAATAAGGAAAGTTTATTTCCAAACACAGCTCCGAGTTGTATTTCATCCTTCTATTGATATAGTTCATACCAAATGGCACATTATTTTCAGCTTGGAAATTGGCTGCCAGGTTTATGGTATATTTAAATAAGTCTCCCAGCCATCCCCTGCGAGCCTTTTCCTGTACCGTGGATGCAGGCAGGGAAGCTGGGAAGGAAGAGCCAGTGCTGCAGCGGGTCGCCTGCCGCTGCCGTGCTCCCTCCTCTCGCTGCAGGCAGCGGTCAGGAGACATCCGTGTAGCTTGGAGCCCAAAAAAAAAGCACCAACTATGTGGCCGTATTGTATAGCACCAGCGAACGGTACTTTTCAATGTGAAGAGAAATAGTTTTTCCATCCCAGGAAGGCAGTCTAACACGAAATACTTCTTCAGATATTTTTTAAGGCCTGCCAAAGCCCTGAAGATTCAAGTGCTCTATTTTGGTGCTCAGCGGCATATGGCTGGGTGGGTGTTTGGAGAAGCATAGGGCTGCTGAAGAAATCGTGTATTCAAAGGCAAGGGTTGGGGTTTGGGTTTGTGTTTCTTGCCTCGTAATTAAAATGTTCTCATTTGAAGAGGACAATTTATTTTAACTGTCTTTTTTCTTTTTTATTCCTTTTCTAACTGACTGATTGGCAGACTTCTCTCAGGTTTCACTTTAGCCATATGTTTCTGAGGCATCCTCCGACCACAAACAATTTTCTTCTGATTTAACAAAACAGTCCATCCTTCCTGTGTCTCTTCCCCAGCATACCCAATGGACAGTTACGTTGTGCTACAAATAAAAACACTGCATTTTTGGCTGTACTTTGGAGCCAAAACTCCATAAATTGCAGAACCCAGCTTTTAAATTCTCACTGAAGAACTGTAGTTGCAATTTGAAGGGAAATCCAGCAGAGAGGCAGCTACCCCGGGCTTTTCGGTAAGCTGTCGAGGAAAGGAGGTGATTCAGGCAGCTTCAAAGTTAAGGGAAATCACTTCTGATACTAAACAAGGGAAGAAAGTTCTTCTGATATTAATTCAGGATAATTGCAAACTTCTTGCTTTTAAGATTAAAGCTTCCTATTGATGAAGCAGGCATGAAATAACAAAAGAAGAGTGGTGGTTTCATCCCTGTCCTCTGGCATGCCCATGGTCGTGGCCGCAGCAGCCGGTGCTTGCTGTGAGGCTTCTCCCGCCGCCCCACAGCACATCAGCCCTGAGCCTCGTGACGACGGGACTTTGCCATGGGGGACCCAGCACGGTGCTGCTGCCACCACCTCCACGGGAGCTGGGGTCTGGGGGAGGTCCCAGGGAGGACTGCCTTTCCTTACGGCCAAAGAAAATGGTCATCACGGTGGGGAAGTTCCAGCATCGCGCTATGTTGAAATGTGCGTTTTATGGTAAGTGTTTGTTTTTATTTTTAGAAATTATTTCTCCTGTGACAGGAGTTATGCATAGAGTAATGTTAAAACAAAACCCTTTTACTTTACAATAATTTGGGGAACCCTGAGCTGGAAAGAGTTACTGGATTATTGAAGATAGAATCATATCATAGAGTATCATAGAATGGTTTGGGTTGGAAGGGACCTTAAAGATCATCTCATTCCAACCCTCCTGCCGTGGGCGAGGACACCTTCCACTAGACCAGGTTGCTCAAAGCCCCGTCCAACCTGGCCTTGAACACTGCCAGGGATGGGACATCCACAGCTTCTCTGGGAAACCTGTTCCACTGCCTCACCGCCCTCACAGTGAAGAACTTCTTCTTTGCATCTGATCTAAATCTGCCCTCTTTCAGTTCAAAGC
>JANXJC010000001.1:52955070-52970584 GCA_027564655.1 Leptodon cayanensis
CAACCCCTGAGGAACGCCACTCGTCACTGGTCTCTACTCAGACATTGAGCCTTTGACTGCAACTCTGAGTGCGACCACCCAGCCAATTCCTTATCCGCCGAGTGGTCCATCCGTCAAATCCATGTCTCTCCAATTTAGAGACAAGGATGTCGTGCGGGACAGTGTCAAATGCTTTGTACGGTTCCAGGTAGATGATGTCCGTTGCTCTTCCCTTACCCACCGACACTGTAACCCCATCGTAGAAGGCTTCCAACTTTGTCAGGCACGATTTGCCCTTAGTGAAGCCGTGTTGGCTGTCACCAATCACCTCCTAATTTTCCAAGATGTCCCCTTGCCAGTTGCAACGTGTCCACAGCCATGCAGAATGTCAGTTGTTTATGCGGTGTGTGGTGCCCGGGATGGGGCTGAGGAGGTGCTCGAGGGCATCCTGACCTTCCCCAGCACTGCCACTGGCCGTTGTGTCCCCAAAGCGGGAGGGCTTTAGTGTACTTTGCTGCCGGCAGTGAACCTTCTGTCTGCTCCAAGCTTTTGAAAATATTTATCAGCTATTAGCATGAGGAAAGTTATCATAGGACTGTGTTATCAGTAAAAATTACAGAATACTTGAGGCTGGAGGGGAGCTCTGGAGAGCATCTGCTGCACTTTGTCAGGGAATGGATGGGCATCTCTATTTTGTGTCAGAGTACCACTTTATAAGTATCACTAGCTCTGTGTATGTGCATCCTGTAAATACCCCATCCAGTGAGAATGGGTGCGTTGCCTCTCCCCATTACCATCGTCCTTTCCTCCCTCTATCCCTTTCCTCCTGCCCCTTCCTCCCGCCCGTGCCCGACGCCGGCAGCGCTTCCGATGCATCCTAGCGGAGGGCGGCATGGAGCAGAGAATTAAATACTTCCATTTTGGCGGTGCGGCTGCTTATTCAATAACATCCCGGTAGGAGGGAAATGATGCAAAAACAGGAATGTGGCAGATGGCTCTGCAAAAAAAATCTGCTCAAAGAAAGGAGCTGAAGGGGCTGAAATCAGCCCTGACGCACTCCTGCACGTAGGTAGAAGGGAACAGATCAGTCTTTCAGAATAATATGGGGGTTTGGGTCATAAGAAAAATACCAGGCCAGATTCTCAGATAGTATAAATTTCTGTCACTGCATTAAATGTGCATTAGACAGTTTTGTTCAGATAACTGAGATTCTGGCCCTATTTTTTCAAAAGAATGGAAAATACTGCTGCAAACATCTACAGGCTGAGTGCAGAAGGGCAGCACTGAAGGCTGCCGTGCTTTTTTTTTTTCCTCTTTTTTTGGGTAAGTGGCTAATACAAGAGAGGGTTGGTTATCTCACCTGACAGTAGCCTGTTGCATTCCTTTACACAGGAACAGTATTAATATGTGTGGTGGTGCCTTGCTTTTACGTGTGGGTTTTATGACATTTTCAAAACCTGCTATAATACGTGCTAATGAAGGGTAGCTGTGGTCCTGGTAAGCATCAAGATGAGCTGTCTGCAAGATGTCAGAAAACTATGTGTGTATGAGTGATTAAAAATTGCCCTAAGAAGAGGACCGGCTGATAAGAAAAATACCTTGGCTGTCACCGCTATTTTTTAAGTGTCAAGATAGCTCCTGGGAGAACAGCACAGTCTGAATAAACCAGGAGATATTTATAGTGCCAGAGCATAAACAACGTGTCTAAATTGAGTAGCAGAGCAGAAGCCTGGGTTTGCTATTCAGTGTGATGAGAAATTAAAATGTTTAGCATAAGACTGATGTCTGACTCTTGCATAAACGCATGCATTGCGTTCCCTGGCTTGCTCTGCTCCCTTAGTTCCCTTTTGCATACATGCTTAATTTGTTTAATCTGTGACCTCCTCTTGTTGGGGCAATTTCTAGATCTCGGGAATAAATGGTGATTAAGCATTAAGTATTCTAGAAAGGCCTGCTGCAGGTTGAAATTTCAAGAGCAATGATGCTCTCACTTGAGGAGTTGGCCACTGGACCCTGTCCCGTTGTATGTCAGACACCCTGAATTACCCGTCACCCGCAGTCTGTCCCAGCTCTGTGTGTGCTGAGTGGGAGCCTGGGGACACGTGTGGACCTCCACTCCACCGTCTTCTCCACTGGTACCACAGGCTCGTGGGCAACGGCAGGCTCTCCATGGTTTTTTCCCACTTTTTCCTTCCGCTATGAAAAAGGGACACGGCTTTTGTGGAGCTGATCCATAGGGCCACTGCTTTGCTTTGTATCTCATCCCAGGACCTATTTGTGTCGTGATGTAAGAAACCAGAAATAATCTTAAAGAACAAAATGTGCAGTGTATCTGTTCGCTCATTATAGAAAGAAAGAACTCAGATTATCCACAATTACCAAAATCCACACTATTTTCTTCTTCTCACCAGTGCCGTCATCCCCCTCTCACTTCTCTCCTCTGGCTCCGTGGCATTCCCACCACTGGCTTCAGAGCGGGCTGTGGCCATGAAGGCGACGGGCGATGTCCTTGCCTATTGCTGGCAGGGTCAGGGTGGGCAGGTTGTGTTCCGTGCCTTGCCCTAATCCCACGCGTCTGCTGAACCGCTCCTCGGTCACTGCCTGCATCCCGCAATATCCCCCAGCAGCCTCAGGCAGGGCTTGGAATTCACACACTTGTATTTTCATGAATTCACGGAGCACCTTTTTGCAGTTGTTACCTTTAAGACTTTTTGTCTCTTGCATTTCAGGAAATGCCGTATTTTTTTTTTCTTTAACAAAAGGGGTTTTTTATCAAAACATTACTTTAAGAGTAATCAGAAGCATTAAATGCATAGATGGCAAGGTGGCTGCCCATCTCCCTTCTACTAAAGAAAATCAGGCTCCAAAAATACAGGTACATTAAAGCAAACACTGATAGCAGACAGCCGCAGAGGCTGGTATCCACAAACTGAAGTTTTATTGAACTTTTATGAAGTTTTATTGCACTTCAAACTATCATCAGTTTAATAAAAAAATACCCCCTGAAATTATGATGGGAAAATGTTAATGCTAAAAATAGCTGTTCTTTCCAAATAGATGGGAAGTGTTAGAGTTTAGACACCACACTTTCTGTCTGCTTAGAAACCCTTCCGTCAGGCTGTACATTTCTCAGCCGTGCACAGTACAGCTTGTCATTTTAACTTACATTAAAAAATAATGTGGCAATGAACGTTGAGAGGAAAAGCTTGAGAGCAACCTTCACTCCAGGTTTTGGTTCTGACCTCCCATTTCGGGCACCCGTTTTCTGGCTTATCGCAGAACTCAGACAGCTATCGGCATTTCAGATACAGGGTGGTGCAGGGGCCAGATGTTAACATCAGGATATCACGCTGTTACTTAGCTAAATGTGACAAAACCAGCTTCTCTTCCCGTATTTTCTCGACAGGCCTGGAAGAGGAGAGATTACTGTGGAAATCATGCAACTCCTTTTTTCTACAGCAGTATATCTTCCCTTAGTCCTGCAAGAATGCAGGATGAGCGTGGTATATTTTTATATCAGGTCTCACATCAAGCTTTACTCTTGCCTTCATGGGGATTAGATTGCAGCTGTGAATGAGCTTAATTTTTAGTAATTGATTTAACATTGCTGGCTGATTAATTTTTAACACATATTTTTGAGGCTTTACAGATAAAGTGCAGGTTTAAGGGAGGTAAACACCCTCCAAAATGCACAGAGAAACACGTGAAGGGAAGAGCCACCTGGCTGCACAGGCAGCCTCTTGGACCCAGCTCAGGTCCAGGCATTTTAACATGCAGGGCCCTAGATCTTAATAAGAAAAAAGAAAAAAAATCTGACAAAATGTAAGCATATTTGTGCATTTTTGCCAGTAACTTCTGCTGGAGGATTTCTCTTTGCTCCAGTCCTGGAGAGTGGGATGCCAAGATGTCCTTTTTGATGCCATTGGGATGATGCGCTGTTGAGTCATCGTAATGCCAAAATAATTAACTCTCTCCCCGGCTGGTTAAGATTAACATTTCCATGTTAAGAAGGACACCTCCTGGTGTCCCTGTGCCCAGCCCTTGGCCAGCAAATTGCAGCCCAGAGACACAAAAAGATTTAAGGTGAAATTTCTGGCATTACCTTGGAAGGAGAAAAGAGCCATATAACCTTTGTACGCCTAAATTGCTTCTAAAGACTTTGGGGAGGGGCTGTTAAAAGCTTATTAGTGATCCATGATTTGTCAACTATCAGCCAACTTCTGTAATAAAATGTAAGAGGGCCCTATAAATAACAGCACGCCTGTGATTTTTTATCAAGGCAATATATTACGAGTTCTAGAAATTGCCTGAATGCAGCCAGCTCCATCTGGGTACTTTAGAAATTTAGAAATAATTTGAGGGTTATTATAGGATAGAATTAGTCAAAGCACTTATTTACAGATTTTTTTTGTCCTCCATCTGCCCCCTTATTAATTAGGGGAGGCAGCTCTCAGCTGTGCTGACAGTGAGTCACAGCGGTGGGTTGCTCTGTATTTTCACCATTCTCTGGTCACTTCAGGAGGGACCGTGTACCTGAGTACTTTAGGATGCATCTAATTGTCTAAAGCCAGCATTAACCACAGTAACGACTGTAACTGAGCTCAGGCTTACAGAGCCCAGCGTGGGGATGAAGGACAGGTTGTCCCCATCCAGCTGTGTCCAGTAACTTCAGCGGGGTGTGCAGTGCCCATCGCAGCCCAAAGCCAGCGATGGGGACGTCATGGCCAACATACGTGGGACAGGACTTTGGGTGATGTGAGATGATGCTGGATTTTGGGTGGGTTTGGTGGCAACAGCCATTGTCCTTTGGGATACCTTCACCTTCCTGGGGAACTGGTCTTGTACTGTAGCAAAGCTAGAAGCTATCAGGATCGTTAACTGAATTATTAGGATTTCAGATGCCGGGGAATTCTGACCCCAGCATCATCCCAGTGGCACCAGACCTCCTCTGTGTTACGTGCTTTTTGAGCGAGCATGCTGGGAGCTCCGGTCCCGGTCAGCCGTGTCTAAGTGTTTGCACAACCCTGTTTCTTGTTGGTGTTTCCTGGAAATGGGGTACCGAGTCTAAACCTGCCCTAGCCAGAGACAGAGAAAAAAATAAAAGCTTAAATAGTCTGCTGCTTGGCTGAGGCTGGGATAATTGCATCCACTTTTTCAGCTCAGCTAGGGCTCTAAAACCAAGAGTTCTACCTCATTAGAAATAACAACTTGTAATTAATAACTCATGATGTGACAGATAGATGCATTTTTCTCCAGTGATAGCACTTGCTTCAGATAGAGCGAATGCTGAAAGGAGAAGGCATGATTATTAAAAAAAAAAAAGATACTTTCATATCGAACTTGAGGAGAGAAATATATCAGTTTAACCCATGCTCATCCTCCAGAGCTGCTCTGCTGTATATTATTCAAGGGAGTTAACGGAAAATTTTCCTAGGTAGGCATGGCTGGGATTTTCCTTTTTTACGAACTGTGGCATTATGTGCCGGCCTCTACAGAGGGATGCCAGATCACTGCGGGTGGGTGTAAATGACTGAATTTAATCAGTAGCAAAGTTTCTAATAACGTCTAATACTAAAGCTCTCTCTAACAGCACTTCAGCCTCTGCCCGTGAGGAGATGAGTCCCAAAACTTTGCCCTTGCCTTCCTTTAAGCTCATTATTAGTAATACTTTGAAAACAGAGTCAGCTCCTGGTTTCTGCAGAAGGAATGTAATTCCTGGAAACAGCGAGAGGTGGTCTGGGTAGAGGTGGTCCCAAATACGCAGGAATGAGGTTTGTGAAAGTACGGGGTATTCAGACAAGACAGCATTGCTTGCCCCCTTAGGAGCGGTGCTTCTGAATGAAAATCTCTTCCCTTGGACCTAGCGAACAATGGTTTTGCAGCCTCTGTTTTTGAAATAATAGAGAGGGGTTTTATTGGACATTTGATTGGGGTTTTATGCTGGAATATGTGCGTAAGGGTACCTCTTTTTCAGGTGCGTTGTTGCGATTTGTATGCAGGCAGAGCTTTGCTAATGTGCATTGCAGTCACTGGCCGTTAACAGCTCTGGAGAGCACTTTGTGATGGAAACGTGTGTTAGGAGTGATGAACAAAACGCATCGAAACCTTTTACTTTGACAAATGGATGGCTTTTTAATTATATGCACTGCATACAGTGTGTTTGCTTCCAAACGAGAGTTTAAAATTTATACTGCAAATGAATATTAATAATATAGACAACTTGGTAAAATTTTAACAGGCCCATTAACATGATGAAGGCATCAAAGGATCTGCTGGTGGCGTACCATGCTGATGAATAACTTCTTAGGGGAAAAAAAAAAGCACAAAACCCCAAAAAGCCTTTCATACCAACAGGAGACGAAAACTTATTAGCCTGACGTTAATGGCCTAATCCGTTAGAGCCCGTTGGGCGCGAGCCCATGCCCACCGCAGCGTGCGGTCCCCTGGTGGGTGTCCATCAGCAGCCGGACCCTGTGCTTTGGCATGGCCCAGCATGGCTGCTGGCCTCCTGCTGCTTTATGCATCTTCTTTTTTAAAGGTCCAGAAAGAAACTACGTCTGCATTAAAATAAAAGGCCTATATTTATCTGAGCATAAATTAATGGAAAATAACCCTGACGTAGTTATCAAGAAGGGCTGTCAGTGGCAGGTTGCACCCAGCTGCTCCTGCTTTTTCTATGGGAAAATGTGGGAATACCTGCTGATTTTCTGTTTGGTGCTTTCCTGTCCAGGCAGCCTGTTGAAGATGCAGATCGTGGTGCAAGTAAGGGGAGAGCACCGTTGCCAGCTTTAACTCTCCCAAGGAGGGAGCATGGGCCATGTGTTAGGACACTTGGCGAAGAGCTGACGCTTGTTCTGCGCAAGGACGTGGGTAATGGCTCCGGTCATCAAGTGCCTTATGCAACTCCGTTGTTATTGCTGGAATAATACAAAGGAGATGGTTACAGCTGGGGCGGTTGTGAGCTGGCTGCTAGAAGTGCGTAATAGCAGAAAGGCATTGCAGAGCTTATAGCTGGGAGTCTGAGGCTTTGCTGAGAAACAGAAAGGGAAGGAAGAGCCGGGAAACGTGGCAGAGCTGGAAGAAAACCTGAGAATTGATTTCTTGTCCAAGGGCTCGTCAGAGCACGTTAGCACCTCGTAGCATCATCTGCTTAGCATGACAGGTATTCCCTATTATGACGAGCGTATTAGTCGCTGCTGTTCATCCTGAGCGGCTATTAAACAATTTGCACCCTCAGGTTTGTTAGTGAATCAGACAAATTGATTTTAAAGAAAAATTATACACCTGCAAATATTTATCTTTCCAGTGAGCTTACAAAGGGTTGCATCAATGGAACAAAATGTGATGCTGATTTTCCTGAGATTCAGCTGATACATTTTTCGATAGGAAGCAAGTATAAAATTCCTCCTTTGAAAGCCTATGGGCAGCAGCAGGTTTGGGAGCTGGCAGGATGATAGATCAGGAGGTAGAAATAGTGCTGCAGCCCAGCGACTGGCAGGGATGGGAGAGCCTCACCCGGCAGGTCCCGTGCCCCGGCATTGCCCCGGGCATGCAACATCGGCCGTGGGAACTCTTGCAGATGCGGATGCAGATGGGGATACAGATGCGGATGGGGATGCGGATGCAGGTGCTGGCCGGTCCTGTGCGCTGGTCCCCTTCCCCACACCCTGGCAGCGTTGCTGACCCACGTGTTCCCCCCGTGCCCTTTATTACACCCCCCCCCAGCATTTTGATAGGACACAATAAAGCTTAATATTTTTTTTTTTTTTGGTAGTGTTGCCAACGCAAAGAAAAAGCCATGCAAGGGATTTCCACCCAACAGTCAGCTCTTTGCAGAGCAGCGTTGCTGTGGCCGGGGTGGCCGCCCCGGCGGTGTTCCCACGGGAGCCCTTTGGTGATGCCGGAGGTGCGGCTCACCCCCCTCAGCAAAGCCTGCGGCGTGGCGAGGTCGACAATTATCAACTTTTCTATACAGAGTGATTTGCATTTTAAGCAATTTGTTATCTAAAGCATAGGTCACTGGAGTTAACCGGCCATCTGCTTCGCAGGCACTGTAGACCCAATTCCAAACACGGGTCTCGCCATTTGCATGCGTTATTAGACGCGTTCATTCGCTAATGAGGTCTCCCTCGGAAGTCAGGTCTGAAGAAGCAGGCGGGGAAAGGTCTGGGGCTTTCGCGGCGAAGGTACAGCTAATGAACGGCTGGAGACTAAAGGACGCAGATGGAAGAAGTACTCGTTCTAATTACCATTTTTCTAAAAATTGCATGTTTTTTTCTAAACCCATTAGGTATGTGATTGCTTCCACTTCACTTTGTAAACAGAACTGAAACACATGGTGACTGGGTGGAAATACACCATAAAGTATAAACCAGTGTCCTGTCTGAGGCTGTGGGAAGGGGGTAGTATTGCTTGGTCTCCAGGTATGCTCCTGCAGGTGTCTGAGCTCAGGTGAGGTGCCTTCACGGGCAGCGGGAGCAGCGTTATGTGCAAAAAAAACCATGGGTTCATAATTTTCTCCTAAGAGGTAAAACAGAAAGCTGAGATTTATGTCTTGTGATATATTCAGACGTATTAGCAGTAGAAATCACTATGCAAAACTAAAACTTTGATTCCATTAGCAGTAACAGAAAGTGTAATAAAATTTTATTTTTCTGACTGTATCTCACCAGGCGCATATCCATCCCCCGCTCCCCATCGCTACAACCCTGCTGTTTTTCTTGTGCCTTCCAAAGGTTCCTTTAATTTTCTTCTGACTTAAAGGCGTTCTTGCCAGCTAAGCAGAGGATGTGTTTGCAGAGGTAGATTTAGCTTCCTGAAAACCAAATGTCATATTTCCAGCTTGCTATACTAGGATGAAATGGCAGGGTAATTCTGTTTACAGATTGCTACAGATACCATTTTAAAAAAATTTAAAAAAGCAGCAGGAGGATTTTTTTCTAGAAGCCTGCAGCAATCCACGGTCATTGTTTCCCTCTGATTTCTGAGGTCAGACGGGTCACCGGGACGGCCAAGTCTGGGTGCTCGGGAGGAGGACTTTTACTCCACGGTGGGAGGCAGTGGAGAAAGAGGAAGAGCAGTGTTGTGCCTCTTAGTCATATTTCTTCTTCCCTGCTAATTTTTCAAAGCTTGGATCTTAGCCTGGCAGCAATGGATCTGTGAGCAGATTGCTGGTGAAGCCCTTAAAGAGGAATAAACGTATTTCATAGGACATACCTACTGCTCGCTGGTGGGTTGGAATGCACTAACACAGGCTTGGTTTGTGCATACGATGCATAAAGCGTAGGGTCTGGTTTTGTATGCATTTGTCAGTATGATGAAAATATGGAATAACTTAGTAATACTTTAAGATCCTGACAAGTCCAACTTTACATAGCAATTAGCAGCTCTTGCTAATTTACTGCCGGGTTATCGGTTAGGCCCGTGTTTCCCTATGTCACCAGCACCTTCAAAAGTGTCCATAATAATAGATGTGAATTATTCAGTTACACTCCTTCCTCTATTGTTGGCTCCTTTCACCTTGAGGATAACAATTTAATAGCTACTGTATGTAAATGGCAGGCATGCCAATGCCTTTTCTTTTATACATTTAAAAACATAAAATGTGTTTCACTGAAATGTGCAAAAACCCCCAAGCTTTATGTGCATCCACAATTGTCCATAACTCTTGGAAGTTTTTCTCCCTCGCTCGTTGCAGGGATGACGTGCCAAGCCAGGACATCCTATACGGAGGACGAGGTGCTCTGGGGTCATCGTTTCTTCCCCGTTATCTCCTTGGAAGAGGGGTTCTTTAAAGTCGATTACTCCCAGTTCCACGCGACGTTTGAGGTCCCCACCCCACCGTACAGCGTGAAGGAGCAGGAGGAGATGCTGCTCATGTCCTCTCCCTTGATAGCGCCCGCTGTGAGCAACAGCAAGGAAAGGAATAACTCGGTGGAGTGCCTGGATGGTCTCGACGAAGTTGGCACAAAACTACCTTCAAAACTGCAGAAAATAACTGGGAGGGAAGACTTCCCCAAAAAACTCCTCAGGATGAGTTCCACCACCTCGGAGAAGGCCTACAGCATGGGGGATTTACCCATGAAACTCCAGCGGATCAGCTCGGTCCCCGGGAACTCGGAGGAGAAACTGGTGTCTAAAACCACAAAGATGATGTCGGATCCCATCAGCCAGTCGGTGGCTGACCTGCCGCCCAAGCTGCAGAAGCTGTCAGGCGGCGGCAGGATGGAAGGGAACCTTCCACCCAAACTGCGAAAGATGAATTCGGACCGGTTTACATAACCCGACGGGACTTGTAGCTGTCGTTTAGAGCTTGAACTGCTACTGGCAAGGGCAGCGTGGGCAGGAGAGCAGGCCCTCCACCAGCCGTATGTGTGCTAAACTCTGTGGTCCCCGGCACGCCGGGAGGCCGGAGCATCCCCTCGGTAGCGGTGGCTGCGCTGTAAGTACGAACGACGGGACGATCGGCGAGCTGATGTTCATTGGCATGTAGTATCACAACACGCATGCAATAATAGTGTGCAATTTTTGCATATAGTTTTATGGCATGACTCCTACTATATTTATACTGTATATTCTGAAAAATAGGGAAAGGGGCGTTCCTTTCCCCTGTATTTCTTAAGAGTAAGTAGTAGGTAAAACATGCGAGTGGGTAACTTTCAGGGTAAGTTATAATTTGATTTGAAAATGGGTTTTGGATTCTTTTTTCTGATGTGGATCGTGATGTTTTGTTCAACAAAGTAGTTATGGTGCATGTCTTTTTCTTAAAAGAAGGTGTATTAGTTAATTCCTAACACCAAATCTGCTAGCCTTAAATTAACTGCTGGTTTCTGTTTTGCTTTAACATTTTCTTGGGGTTTCTTTTCCTGCCTCTAGGCTACCAGAAAAAAAATAAAATGTATTTCATAAAGCATTGTTTAGAGAAGAAACTTGTATTAATAAACCTAGGCAAAACAATAAATGAATGAAAAAAATTCACACTTTAGATACGGTTAGTAAAAATTTTTAGAGATCTTGGTGATTTATAATATATGTGCAAGCAAACCATTTTAAATAAGCAGAACATGCTTGATTTCTCGTGTTGCTAGAGTAGCTAAACATGAAAATAGCTGAATGTCTCCATGAAGCCAAGCAGGCATTTATTCTGGACGAACTGCACCCCAAAGGCAGAATCACAATTCCCCCTAACTCCGCAGCGCCCGGATTTTGCTCCGTCTTGCTTTGACGGCCCAGTTGGGCCAGTTGCGATGCAGGTGATGGTTGCGGGAGCCGCGGTCTCACAACCGGAGCTGTGCAGAGTCGCGGCAAGTCCCGAGCCTGGGCAGGCACACGGATCCCCGGCCGCTGGCTGCTGGCATCGCTCCTTACTGCTTTCTCTATGGTGAAAATAATGTTTAAACATGTTCTTTAACTGAAGTTGACCCTGTGGGTTTCAAAATGAGTAATACTTTGTATAAATGTTTGGTTTGATATCCTTCTGTGCGTGTCTTTGGGTTTCCTTTTCCATCTTGTTTTGCTCCGGCGGGGTCGAGCCGGGGAGGGCTGGGTGTTGGGGGGTTGCCCCCCCGTCCCCATCATCGTGGCTTGCGGTGCTGGAGCACCCCGAGCCACCCCGGACCCTCCCCAAAATGCTGGAGGTCGGCTGTCGCGTGCCCAGGGGCACCCGTGGTCTGTGGTCTGTGTTTGGGGGCCAGGTCACGATGGCTTCCCCGGGGGCTCCTTCTTGGAGGAGGGGGTCTGGGCGAGATGGAGCGATGGGCGGCACGAGCCGGGTACGAAAGCCACCGCCAAGAGCGGCCAGGAAGAGGGCTCTGCGTGACATCGTCTGTACGTAAAACCCTCGAGACCACAGGCGGGTGGTCCCAGACACGGACACGCGCGTGACGTAGCCGCAGTCACGGACGGGCACTGCTGACTCGCGGGCTCGGGACCGTCCTGCACGAATGCTGGCGCTTGCTGCAGTAAGTCATAACAACAGGTCTGATGATCTTTGAGGAAAAAAAACTGGTTTTGTTATAAATGTTGGCATGGAGTAAGGACTCAGAAACCCAGCATGGCTGGAGGGTTGGCTCAGACACTGGTGTGGCTCAGTGCTTTCCCTGGAAGTTGTAGCGTAGGACCCATCAGTTGTACACCCAAGGACTTTATACTAACTTCCAAAGTTTCTCTTCATGGTTTATCATGATTTTTGAGTGGCACTGCATGCTTTTTACACCTTTGGCTATACTTCAATTCTCTGCACGTTATTGTTGAAGGGAAGGGTGTGCGTTGCTCCCTGTGTGCTGCTGCTGTGCTCTACGTGCGCAGTGAGCAGACTGCTGATGTGGCAAGGTAAAAACTGGACTTCTTTTCCCCTGTCTTCTAACACTTCCTCAGGTTGTCTTGTAAAATACCGCTGATTTTTGTAGCACAGGTAACTCTTCTGCCAGTCCTTGACTGACAGCAAAAATAGCCATGTACAATTGCCAGGTGTCAACAGTAAAAACGCCACCAAGTCCAAACCAGAGAGCCAAGAACGTTAATTGGCATGGTAAACTCTCAGCTAGTGCCACAGCCGAGTGATGAGTCCTGCCAGCAGGCTTGAGCAGATCGGTCTGGTTTTGAAAGAAGGGTCTCCAGCAGCTTGACCTCTCCTCAAAAACTCCTTTCGTTATTTTGGGGTGGATGGGGGACCACTGCCTCCTTCCCGGGGTGCTGCTGGAGTGTGACCCAGTGCCCTGCTGTGACATTGCAGTTGGACTAGATGATCATTGTAGGTCCCTTCCAACTGAAAATATTCTATTCTATTCTGTTCTATTCTATTCTATTCTATTCTGTTCTGTTCTGTGCTATCCTATCCTATTCCCCTGTGCTGCCCCCAGTTTTGTGGCTCTGGTACGGAAGCGCCGGTGCAAGGTTGGGGTCCCCTGGGGGTTGCCCATCTTTGCTGAGTTCTCCTGCTGTCAGCTTGGGGGATGGCTCATGGTCCGGTTGACTTTTCTTTATGGGAAAGTAAATGTGACATGTCCCCAGACTAAGCCCCGGGGCCACCAGCATCCTCCCTCCCGAAAACCGTGGGGAAGGTGCCTGGCTTCCCATGCCTTGGCAAGGTGGCTGCTCAGTGGCTGCAAAGTCCTGCCTTCGGGAGAGCCAAGTGGTGTTTTTCTTTGGGAAACTGTGTACAAGATTGAATTAAGTAGGAGCAGTGTAGATGCATTCTACAAATTGAACTTAAAATAGGTGACAGGGAGAAGTGCTGTAGCTGTAAAATATATTGGCAGTCTGAGTGGCTGCAGCTTACTCAGTGCCTGTATAAAAATATCTGAAAGTATGTGAAACACTGGAGAAGTAGCCTCACTTTTATGAAATTAATGCCATAAAACATATTAAGTTATGATTAACTGAAAAGTTTGATTTTTTAAATCAAAATATGCACCTGTCCTTGCTGGATGCAAGATTTCTGAGGCTTGCGGCTTGTCTTGCAATGTGTTATGTATGTTAAGGTGACAATGTATGCGTCCTTCATTAATTAGAGTGAAAGTACAACCATGGATGATAACTTTCTTTAATTATTTATTTTAGGAAGTTACTTCTGATTGGTATTTCATTTTTATTGCTGTGGCCACTTTTTTTTTTTCCTAATTAACATTTAGCCCAGTCCTAATGCTTATGCTAAGAAAAAGTAACTGTTTGATTGCACAGCCGGTCTGTGTTCTCTACTGCTGAATTTATGCTTGAATTATATTGTAAATTGTACATATTCAAATTAGAATAAACTAAATGCATTTTCTGGCATGCAGTCTATAACTGTATAAATGTACAAGTTTATTTGAATTATACAAAATAACAAACTCTTGTATTCATTAATACTGCAAGCTCAGTTTTATCTAAAGCTATATTAAACTTTCAAAAATCGTTCGGTTTAAATGTGTTTGTCTTTTATCCCATCCACTTTTTATTACTTTAATAAATGACTATGGATTCAAGCTGTTTAAGGGCTCCTGATTTCACATTTAGTGTGTGCAAAAGGCCAATCTCTTGATTGCTGTTAGAAGCAGCAAAAATAAAACCTGAGTTTAGTTGAGCTGCATTTTCAGGGTCTTTGGAGGCGGTCTGGCTGAGCCCAGGCCCAGAAAGTCTGAGTCAGGAGTCCGCAGGCTCCTTCCTGAAGGACAGCGAAGAGCAGAGCCTGAGGTACGTGCTGAAAACCCGTGGGCTCTGTAATTCAGGCAGCCCCGATATGCCAATGTCCTGCTGAATTTCTGAACTTTACATTAATTTATGAAATGCTATTTCCTCTGTAGCACAGAGACTGGAGAGCTCTCTTTCCCTTTGCATAGAGAAGTAGGATTTTTTTTGTCGTTATCTCCCCCATCCAGCCTCAGGAATTAAAGCTCCAGAAATCAATAGAGACTATCAGGTCTCTCCCCATTAGCAGACCAGACCTTCCTCTTTGGTTTTTACTATAAATTGCCCCATTGATGCCTGGGCATCACCACTCAGGGTGAGCAAAATATGTTCTGTGCTAACAAAATAAAAATAATAAAAGAATGACAAAAGATATGTGATGATAGCTGACTTTTTAACTCCTTCCACTCAAGAGGCTGCTGAATGAAGGTTACTAGAGCATAACCGTATTTTGTTTTTCCCCGTTAACCAGTTGCCTTGCTCTGAGTCCTGAACTTATGTTGCTGGTCCACCATACACTTTCCCTATATGCTAATACAGATGTATTTTTTCCATACTTTTAGAAAGGATGAGACAGTAAAAGTTAGAGATTTCTTTGCTCCCACACCTGGTTTCAATTCAGTTTAATTCTCAGTGTTATTTCCAC
Organism: Leptodon cayanensis; assembly: GCA_027564655.1. Lineage (NCBI taxonomy): Eukaryota > Metazoa > Chordata > Aves > Accipitriformes > Accipitridae > Leptodon > Leptodon cayanensis. The sequence goes on from JANXJC010000001.1 coordinate 52,969,862, forward strand.
ATCCCCCAATACAGCATAACTGGAGTCACCCAGGAATACCTGTATCAGCCAGTGGATATCCTGGCTTGCAAGGAGCATCCCTGAGGAATCGAGGAGCCATCCTGCTGCTGCTGCCTGGGTTAAAACCGCTGCAAACCGAGGTGTCGGTGCTGCGCTTGCTGTAATTGAATTACTGCGTGCGGCAGGACAGAGGCACAACAGCGTGGGGCCGTGTCAGTCATCCGGCAGCATCAGGCGCAGAATACATTTGAATTTATTTCCTCAGCCGTGGTTGAAACAAAGTGAATTTGCGGGGCTTACTTGGAGATATGAAAATGAAATTGCAGGTAGGTTTTAAATACTTACATAGGAAACATATCTGCCAGGGAAGAAGGGCAGCTCTGTGCCCAGGCAGCCCCGCAGCAGCCCTGGCCCCGCCAGCGGGTTGAGCTGTGAACCCCAACATGGGCAGAATTTATGGATCAGGTCACCTCTGAAAGCAGCTGCATCCGTATATTTTTTAAAAATATTAGATGGGGGTGACAGGCACCTCCTGAGCGTGCTGCCACTCACACCAGCCGCCCCGTGACCGAGCGGGAGCACGTGGCGGGGGGCAATAAGGGTGGTTCAGTATTCATGTGTGATATGTAGAATTACCGCTTCTGTGGATTCAAGGTGATTTACAGTTACGCTTCTCACATTTCCACTTCACAAAAACAGGAAAAAAAAAGGGGGGGGGGGGGG
>JANXJC010000001.1:52993612-53063934 GCA_027564655.1 Leptodon cayanensis
GGAGCTGAAAAGTCCTTGATTTTAGACCAAACGGTACTTAGCAGCAACTGAAAACATCAGTGTTATCAACATTCTTCCCATACTGAACTCAAACACAGCACCCTACCAGCTACGAGGAAGACAATTAACTCTATCCCAGCTGAAACCAGGGCACTGAGTAACACAGGTACCAACAGCCAGTGAATTACCCTACTTCCTCAAAACACCCTGGTGTTTTGGTGATACAGCACAGCCCACCTTGCACCCGTACTAATAAGAATTTGAGACTGTCATGGTCAATATACGGAGCGGATGTTCACACTACGTAGGGCTGACGTTGCACAAGATGCTTGGAAAACGGTCAATGGCAAGAGCAGACTAACCATGGCAATTCAAACATCCAGCCTGATGTTTGGGATTTAAAGAAACCAAAGCTCTTCCAAAAGCATTCAAGTATGAGAAGTAGCTTTTTTTTTATTTATTGTCTGCAGATACTCATTTCAAATTCCCATATGAATTTCTAAAAGCATTTAATTACATGCATTTTCCACCAGTAATTCACATGTATGAGCCAAATTCTTTAAGAATCCTTTCTGGCACTTAAATAATGATTTCATATGTGACACAAAAGCAGCCTTTTGTTGTTGGTGGTGTTTCATCTTTTTTTCAAAGGGATACGAGCTGCACGAAAAAAGGAACAACCTGGAACAAGGTGTTCACTAACAATTTACTCAGCAAGACCCCAGGTGTGAAAGCACATCAGCGCAGGAGGGAGAGAAAAGATCCGCAGAGCTCGAAACCCCGATCATCCCTACCCTGAGACTCTATGTAGGTGCCCGAGACCTATAAATCACAGCTGTGGCTAAGATAACAACATCCAGTCTACGCTCCAGGAGGCCAATTTGAAAAGTGACTCAGAATATACTGGCACAACAAGGTTTTATACTACAGGAAGTAGAGAAGGAAAAACAAATAAATTGTATTTTAAAATGCGAGGGCCCGAGCGTGGGAGCCCTGGGTCACGGCGGCGGATGGCGAGCGGGGCACGGCCGCCCCGCCGGTACCTCGGGCAGGACCAGATGCTGAGCGCTGCCACGGCAACGGCGCCGCATCCGGCCAGGAGAGATGCTGCAGAGAGGATCGCTTTTAAAATTATTCATTGCTTGCAAATGACTTAAAAAAAAAAAGGTATAATAGTTTTTCCCCTTCTTGCCAGAAAAGGCTCTTCTCCATTAGCACAGGGCCGTCGCATCCCTCCCGGCACCCAGCACCCACCAGGGCCCCTGCGGACCCAGCCTGCTCGCAGCACTGCCCGGCACCCACAAAGAGCTGCACGGCAGAGCCCCGGCACGGTCCTAAATATCTCACCTTAGAGCAACACATCGGATGCCTGGGGGGGGAAAGAAAACAAGAGAGAAAGGGAGAGAATGTAAAATATCTGTGTCATTAATTTCAGCTCTGACTGTGAAACTAATTAGCAAGGTCGTGAATATCAACAGCTACTTGGGAAAGGAGCAATGCTAGTAGACAACATCAGCGTTTATATACACATAGATAAAAAACATTAACATCATAGTTGTATATGATACATAAAAAATATATTCTGTTTACCAGCATAGTGATGTCAAGCATGTTTTTATATATATATATATGTGTGTGTGTGTGTGTGTGTGTGTGTGTGTTTGTGTACGTGTGTATATCCGCATAGCAGAAAGGGTGAAGGGGCTGTACTGAGCTGACGCCAGTAATTCAGCACCCCGAAGTTCCAGAGGGAAAGCCAGCCCAGCCGCGCAGGGATTGCCCCTCACTCAGGGGTGGCAGGGCCCTTGCAGCCCTCCCTGCGAAAGCACGCTCAGCCTTTGCATTCCTGCAGTATGGTTTCCTGTGTTTATTAGAGCAGAAATAATGAAAACCTAAAACCCGATTAAGTTTAATAAGCTTTTTTTCTTTCACGAGAGCTTGCGGACACATTAACTGCCAAATTATAGATTAATTCTGTTCATTGAGCTGCAAATGTTTTGGCAGAAATAAAATCCATCCTTCACAAGGAAGGGAGAATTCTTCTTCCAACAGGTAACTTAGTAATGATAATACAAAATTAATCTAGTTTAATGGTCTGGAACTGCCTCCTTTTAGGGGCTCTGCTGGACCTGCAGACCAAGTGCTTCTGGCACAGGATGGGTCCAGCCGTGCGCAGATCGGGGTGCTCAGAAGGAAAGAAATTGTGCTTTTTATTCTTGCAGCTGTCTTTCCCTGACGTGCTTGGGCTCCCAGCGGGTCCGGGGCAGAGGCAGGAGCACGGAGGAGTTTGTGCTCTCAGACGGGAGCGAATCTGATCAACACGATCGCCTGAACTGCTGCGAAACCCACTGCCCTTCCTCGTCGCTCAGCACCCCCTCGCCACGCAGCCCGCAGGCGACGCGGCGGGCGGTTTGCTCCTGGCCGCATCCTGCAGCGGTTTGGAGCATTAGAGACCCTTTAAGCATTTTACAAAAAAAACCTCTGAGTGCAGAAACCGAGGACCCCATGCAGGAGATGGCACAGTCCCCCCCCAGCACCATCCTGCTGCCTGGTTCGGTGCGTGCAGAACACCCCTTGCAAAGGAGAAAAGCAGGAAAACATCTGTTCCGCGACCGCAGCTGTGTCCTATGTGAAAAGCCACCCATCGCCCAGGAGGTGTGGGCAGAGCTGGGGTGGCTGCCACGGCTGTGGGGGGTCCGGGAAAGTCCCGGGACGTGCCGCCCCACCGCCGCCGGCTGCCGGCACCAGGCAGGTGCTCCTCACCTGGCCCTCTCCCGCGGAACTCCGCAGTTTGCTTCGCTCACCTCAACTGCCCCTCAATTGCTAATGTATTTATAACATGGAAACTATAAATACTAAAAAAAAAAAAAAATCTACCATTTAAGAAAGTCTTTCTATCTAGTATTCAACTAATTGATCATTCCATTTTCTGCAGGTTTCCTTTATCCCCTATATACATCGAGGTTGCTTCCCACATCCCCTATATACATTTAGGATAATCAGTTCCCCCAGGACACATTGTCTTTGTACTAGAGCCATTATTTACCATTTTCTTACTAGGTCTGTTCGTCTTCAACTCTCTGAACACGCCAAGAGCGGCATAGCTGCTGCGCTGGTGGGGAGGCCGTGGGAGCAATGCAGCTTCCTCAAGCACTGACAGCGTCTCTTGCCCTATTAAAAACCAATATGGCAGTTGGAAAAAAATGATACGCCAGGGCCTGCTGCTGCTGCTATATTTAGATTCTCCTGCTGCTGCTTCTGTTGTGCCAGATTGAATTTATTTCTACTAAATAACCATTAAATTGATCTGTTTGGACAGAAGCGGCATTGCAGTATTTTAAATAAACCTTTATTGCATTTGTTCAACATATAAATGTTGTGTTGAAGGCAGCCATACCATCCAGCATCTGCAAGCACCAAGTCATGTAAAAATGCAGAAACACAGACTATCTTTCCTGTAAAAATTATATTGCCACATCATCGTGGGAGCCCTCCCCTGCACTGCCTGGGGTGGATCAGCTCTGGGGTCAGGCTTTCTTTTCTTTCCTTTTTCTCCCTAACAGTACTGTTGTTCTGACCATCTGCATCCTAAACTGCATATACAGGTAAAAAAAGTACATAATCTACTTCCTTGGAGTATGTTGCAAGCAAGCCAGGCTTGTCTGGCACTGAGAGTGAGCCAGGCTGAATGGGAGTTACTGCTGGTTTCCTCGTCACACACAGCACAGGCGATGCCACCAGGGAACAAGGAAAGTTAATAATATTTTTAAAACCCCACATTGCTTTGTTACCTTATCGCACTGCAATCGTCACACGGTGCAGATGGCTCCTTTTCTTGCTGAACATCATCATTTGGAAAATGGACAAAGCTGGAGCCTGTTGTTTCGTAGATGAAATCTGAAGTCCTCACTTGGACAAAAATTCACATTAGCTCAAAGAAACTTGGGTGAGTGAAGGCCACTGTACCTCTGCTGGTAACAATTCTGGTTATATACACGGAAATACATTATTTACTGAAACAAAAAGGGACATTGCATATATTGAAACTCATTAAATTGTAGCACTGTATCTAACCCAGATCAAAGAATTTAAGATTAAAGTGGGAGACTGGCCTCCATGTTATTTCACATTAAACCCCAGGGAAGCGGACTATTGCTCCTGCACTGCCGTGTTCAGGGTAATGAGCTGCACGAGCGAGACAGAGGCAGAACAAACGGGGAAAGGACTCAGGTGATGAACTGAAGGAGAGAAGGGAAAACAGGGACAGCTGCGTGACGGCATCAGGGATGGGTCATGCCAAACACCTCTTGCACTTTGAGACTAAAGTTAGGACAACGAATAAACGGGGTGCTGGCTGCACCCCAAACATCACTTGGGAGCCAGCGCCGGAGCGGGAGATCAGGTCCCAGGGCTGCTTACTCCAAAGCACCGTCCTAAAAATGCCTTTGGGACTTCCGAGGGGCAAGGAAGCCCCGCGGCACGGCACTGCAGCGTGGAGCAGCTAACACGAGCCGCTGCCCGGGAGAAGGAGCGGCGAGTGGGCGAGGGAAGGTTATCACCCTATGGGGACCTGCAAGAAAGGGGGAGTGGAAATGTATTTGCAATTCAAGTAGTTGCAGGTATACGCAAAATGCTTTTTTTCCCCTCTAAGAAAGCTGTAAAACACTGATCCGAGTACACTCACGGCACCATATATATATATATATATATATATATATATACACACACATATACACACACACAGTCTCTCCCTTTCCTTCATCCAAGAATATATTTTGCCATTTAGAAAAAGGGCTCTGAAGATTGCATTATTCATATTCTTCAAACACGCAACAGCAAAGCACCATAATTTTCAACGAATCTTCTGATTTCCATTCAACACATGCCTTCAAATTTCCCCAGAGCACACCACAGCCTTTATATCCTGCCGCTTACTGTAAATTACAGTGACGATGGCTTTCTCTCACATACTTTATTTTCCTTCTCTGATTGTGCCGTTTCCAACAGTCCGCTCCTATAGAGTCCTTCCTCCTGAAACAGTATAATCAAGAATTGAAAACACATAGAATTTTCTTTTTTTTGTTTTCCTCCTCCCGAATTTACTGATACAAAGGTTGAAAATAATGAAGCTACTCCTTAAGTATAGTATTTCTGTGGGAGTTTTCTCCTTTTTACTTACATGTCTCTCCCTTGCATGAAAATCTTCCTGTTAAAGCAGCTTTAGAAGACTGCATTAGGACAGGGTGGGATACAGGGAGATGGACTGATCAACCCACAGTGGCTGTCCTCTCGGTAAAATTCAGTAGCAAACCAGAACACCAAGAGCCACAGCTTTCTGGTTACTGCAGGAAGAAGAAAACAAACTAGAGGCCACATAGAATTACAGTCCATTTACTGCACCGGTCACATTTGTTTTTTTGAGATATTTGAAGCATGTTTTACAGAACTCTTCTGTCACTGTTATTTCATAGGGATTAAACCAAAAAGAGACTAAAACCATTTTACAAGCGTAGCTCAGGGCTAACATTGCACGGGCTTAATTCACATTTATTTACCATAAAACCTCGAGCCACAGGTAGGGGACAAGAGTGGCTGACCAGGCTTGCTAGGAGGGCTGGGGGGGGCTGAGCAGGGACCCGCAGCCCCTGCCAGCGCTCACCACCCCAGCCTTGAGCTGCCGCCCGGACCGCTAGCAGCACCGGACCTCAGCCGCTCCGTGGAGTTAACGCTGGCCCAACAGTCCTTTTTGATCCAAATAACAGCTATTCCAGAAATGCCTAAGCCCTGCCACGCTCAGGCCAGCTGCAGAGTTATCGCCCTGGTCCTTCCATGCAAACCCCGACTCCTGCTGCAGACCCTCTTGCTGTCCCCAGACCTAAACCTCACCCCACTTCAGGGGGACACAGAAGACCCCGCCAGCCCCACAGCCAGACTTTGCTCGGTCTGCACCAGCTCCATGTTGAATTTCTCCATGGAAAGAAGTATTCTTCACGCCGACAGTTTGACAGTTAAGGTCTACATGGACACAGGGATGGTTGGGTTTTTTTTCTTTTTTTTTTTTTTAATTAATTAATTCCACTGTGAAATATACCACCGGGAAACAAGAGGATGTCAAGCACAAGAGCTCTTGCAGCGGTGGAGCAGCAGTGCTGCGCGGCTCGGAGAAGCCACCCCAAACCTCAACCAGTGCCCAACCAGTGGGACCAAAACTGCTGGAGTAGTACATCCATTTCCCCTGTTGCTGGGGCCATTAAAGGCTGCCAACATTCAGACAGTTTTAAGGAAAGGCAAAAATCATGCTGTTTTGTACAGAAAACCTTTCATTTGTGTATGCTGTGACTCTTTTTTTTTATAACTTTAAGATAAAAACCAAAGACAATCCCCAAATCCCCCCAAAACAGCTGAGTTACTGTTATTTATCATTCTTACCGTATAAATGGAAATTTGGATGACTGCCTTCCCTCTAAGTGTATGCTCTGTTTTAAAGAGGGCTCAAATTCTGGAAGCATGCAAGCAAAATGCTGAAGTTAGTTAGAAATTTTCCTCCCTGTCCCCAAAACGCAGTGCAGGAGAGGGAGATGGCAGCGGGCAGGAGCAGACGAGCCGCGGTGGGGTTTGCCTATGGGCGGTGGGGTGGGAGGCGAAGCCTGTGCAGCCCCTTTCCTGGGTTCCCCACCTCCCCAAAATTCCTTACGATGTTTGTTACCGTGAACTCCTCAGAAATTTCGCCACAACTTGAAAGGACCTGAATTGGGCTGAGGAGCTGGGTAGGACTGTCTGTGCCAGGGCAGAGACAGAAAAAAAAAAAAAAGCTCTTTAAAAATTCATGCTGGTCAATTAGGAATGAAAGTGGTGGAAAAAGCAGAGAGGTTAGCACAGGCTACTCCCAAAGAGGTATGGGGAGGATGGATGGTTCAGAGGAACAAGAATAGATGGTCTGACCACGGCTGGACAGACCTGGTGTGCAGAAACCACGCGGGCACACATCCTCGAGGGGCACGGGCGCAGCTAGGAAAAGAGCTGAGAGCACGGAGGGCAGTACCCAGGGCTGTTCTTAGCTTTGAACTGCTTTTTCATCATTCTCCATCCCATTCCCCCAAGACACCAGCCACCACCCGGAACGGCGGCCAGCCCTTTGGTCCTGCTGGGAAGATGGCATCGCCACCGAGACCCACCGAGACGGGCACGGCCACGCTCGGGGCAGCCAGCTCGGCGTGAGCCGACGGCTGCTGCTTCTGCGAGGAGAGGCAGAGCAGACCAGTCGATAGACAAGGTCCGCTTAATTCGTCCCCGGATTTGAACTGGATGCTTTGCAGATTCACCTCTTAATTGAGCCGAGCGATAAACGCCTCGCATTGCTTAACTGGATTATACCTCGTGCTAAACGCACGCAGAGGGGTGTGAAGCGGTGGAAGACGACGACCAGGGGCCGCAGAGCCGGCCATGGCGTGGGGCATCATCCCCAGCAGCCCATCGCACGCCAGCCCTGGCTCTGCTCCTCCAAATCAACTGCAAGGCATGTCGTGAGGGGGGAGGTTAAGGCTGGTTGCCTGGGAACGCGCCGGCCGCAGACTGGAATGAGATGGTGCCTTCGTTTTGTACCTTGGTTAAGTGGAGGAAACTTGGTTTTGCTGTTTATTTACTCCGCGGGGCTCAGAAGGTCATAGGGTCTGCTCCTCAGCGGTCGGGCTGGGTTGCAGTCCTGCATTACAAAGAAACATTTATACGGTTTTATGTGCCAACATAGAGCGACAAATTGTTTCCTGGTAAGGATTCAGCAGCATAACCTAATGAAAGAGAATATGTGGTCCAGCTGTAATAGAAGCAATTTAGCCTAAATCACTGAATATAGCAAGGCATACCCAGTATTGATCAGAATAGGTACTAATCACACTCAATGATGAGCACAGGAAAGAAGAAGCCATATTTCTGCTGAAAAGACTTTTTCTTTCCATTAGCATTAGATACACGATTCAGACATCTGCTTTTGCAAATCCATTCAGCATAAGAGGTGACCTCACTGCCTTTACTGCCTTTCACTCGCTGGAAACTACTGCAGAGCTCCCTTTGCCGTTTGACCCCTCTGCATTTTTCCCTGGGGAGGTTCAGGCATGGCTGTGGATATCCGGACAGAGCCCAGCCATATGTCCCAAATCCACACACAGTTGCCAACCCAGGGAAGTGGAAGTTCACATGTAGATGCAAATTTTAACTTTGCATGGGGCATTAGTTTTACTCTAATAGCAAATGTAAAGGGATCAGGTGCTCCTGGGGAGGAGGAGACCACTCTGCGACATTCCTCTTTTCCCCTTTTGTTACGTGTTTGAACACACTTCCAATACAAAGTGTGCATTTGCAACCAATGGAAGTATTTCACAATTAGTGTCACCTAGAAGGTTTCACTGTGCTTAGAGTATGAGTTACTTCAGTGAAAATAAGGCGCTCTTTAAAAATTTTAACTGAAGAAAAAACATAGTGAGTTAACCAGTGGTCGTGTATTTAAAGATATAAAATTCCACTCCACTATCAAAATACAGCCATGTGACACTGATAGGGCTTCTGAAATACGACCACTTAGGGCTGAAAAATTAAAATACTTGGGTCTTTAAGGTATGAGAAGAATAAAAGGAACTTAAAAACAGTTGTTCATTGTGCTGTTACTGTAACAGAAGAAAAATTAGTGTAAAGTTCCCACATGCAAACCTGTACAGGTACAGCATGATATAGCTTGCAGCAAGTTTCATACTGAAATTTGAACATAAGCTTTAGAGTCTAGAAAGCCTGTATTTGTGGATTAGGGAAGGAAAACTCCTCAGTAAAACCTGAAAAAGTTTTCCCGGGTGAGTACCAGTGGGAGACAGGTCCCCAGGCTGCACCAGTGGTGCTGCTGGGTGCAACTTCACACCTGAGGTAAACATTTAGAAACATAACTGTAACGTTGCTTTAATGACATTTTATGCCTGAGAAAGCACCCCCAGTAGCTTTCTGTCCCGGGTCCCTGGAGCTGTTTTTCCTCCACTCCACGATCTACGACCGTGCTTAGGAGGCATCAGCGGCAAGTTGGGCGGTTGCAGCCTCACTTAGTCCTTGACAGACCTCCAACGCCAGACCCCCTGGGAACCCATCCAAACTGTTTTGGTAAATAAAAGTATGACAAAACCATGCCTGAAATAAGCCTAAACTGCTATTTTACATTTTGTCACTCCAGCTTGCCACACCGGCACTGGGCTTTGCAGGAGAATGATACATCCAACTGACGAAAGAGCAGCTCCCTGCTAGCGCGCTCATCAGCTTGCTGCACGGCTGCAAACACGGCACTGGAATTTCTCAGGGAAAGCAAAATACTTTTGGCATTACCAGCAGGCCATCAGAGCAAACTTAGCCAGGCTCGATGATTTGGGTGACGGGACAGGAATAGCCACGCGCGGGCTTGCGCCACGGCCGCCGCGCCGTCACCCCAGAGGTACCTCGATAACCTCTGGTTTAGCCATGACGGCAGATGTTGAGGAAGGCTCCTCAGGGGTGCCCTCGTGTCCTCAGCCCCCCTGATTTCGGCACTATCTCCTGAGCCCCTTCCCTCCCTCCACCCGCCGTTGGAGCAGCCGGACCTCGGGCGCAGCAGGCAGCCGGCATGCAGCGGCCAGAGAGTTGATGCTCTAAAGTCGTAGTTTAACAAAGCTTCTCAAGGATTTGTTTCTTACCCACCAGAAGCCTAGGCTTGACCTCGAGGGAGCCGTTACAAACCTGGCAGGCGCTCGCTCGCCTTCACCGCTTTTCTGTGCTCTTCCATCAGGCATTTCCCTGAGAGATTTCCCTCTATTTAACAGCTTTTGACCCAGGGCAGGAGCGCAAGGTCCAAGCAGAGTAAGGAGGTAGTTGTGGTTCTTCTGTGAGTCATATCTGGAGTGTGGAGGAATAACTGGGAATTGATCCTGTTGGCTGGAATAGAACATATTTGTTAAAAATACATATACTTTTTCTAGTTAAAAGGTTTCTCTCTACCGTTTCCCCAGGACATCTGAATTACTCCAGTTCTCGGGGCAGAACAGGCATCGGGCTTGTCCATGACCCCGGCATGGCCGAGTGTCACAGGGGAACTTGAGCACAATTCCTCAGTAAAAACAAATTTAAAGGAGTTTTATTGCTAAAAGTAGGTCTGTTACCTAGAAAATTCAAGACTTCAGATTTTGTCATAGATGCTGTATGAGCTGGAGTTTCCTGCACGTGGCCTGTTACAGCCTGGTCCTTTGGGAACCCAAGCGAGCTTGCTGGGGTATTTGTCACTGCTGGTACCCTGGCTCACATCTGCAATAAACATTTAAACCATGATGTACATTTTGGATTTCCCACTACCAGCTACAGAGATCTCTGTTGTGAATTTTATTTCCCCTTACTTACAGGGCACATTAATATATATTATGCCCTATTTTTATTTATGGGACTCAATAGAATCCAAATTTTCAGGGAGGGTCTATACATTCTGGTAGAAATAATAATTACTAAACCAGCCTATTAGAAGACTTGTTTAACTTTATTTTTTTCCTTTACATATTTCCTTTTCTCTAAGGAGCCATGAGGAATAAAGCCGACATTAACAACTCATCTTTTTCCTTGTACAAGTAAAGGAATAGGTCATTGAAGAACTCGACTCCACGAGATCCATCACTTCAGAGGATGATCTTAAATCTTCTGGTTTATTGGTCATTTGCATCTACTCTGCCTGCTCCAGTTGCACAAATGATATCTAATTGAAAGAATTTTATGAAGCTATTATATGGTAATGTCTGGAATATTAAAAGGTGCTAATGTATATGAGGCCAAAGCCTATTTACTTGTCATTTCAAGCTCTATTAGAAGTGTACAAACAAAATTTGTTTCCTTCAGGGAAGGCAACCTTAGTTTGCAAATTCTAACGGAGCCTGCAAGTGCCAAATAAAAATTGAGTGCTTCCTTTTGAAATGCGTATTTGAAAATATAATTTAGAAAGGAAAGCTCTGACATCCATGAGAGATGCAGAGAGGTCAGTCATGTCTGAAGCTGCCATTAAATTCTAGGTGTGAGAAACAGGTGAAATTACTTGGGTAGGAGAGCGTGTATCCACCATTGAGATGGATGCAAAACAAATCCCATGAACATCCTTGTTTTCTGTATGGAGTGCACACTTAGAAAAAGCTTTGTTTTTAAAAAGAAAAAAAAAATCTTGCTTTTGCTACAATGAGTTGACCACTTTTTTATTGTTAGGCTATCATGCCAGAAGAGGAGACACTAGTGTAGCCCTGGCTACAACAGTCTCGGAAGTTTCCATTGAAGTTCTGCTTGAAACAGAGGATAGAGAAAAACCTGCAGGATGCACAGTCAACAGAGGACAGTAATTAGAGTATAAAACTAGCCACCTGCAACTCTCCCAGTTATTTCCCTTGATTAACTTTGCAGTCAGACAGCACTGTCTGACAGCTGGCGTACGACCTCGGAGCAACCAGAATTACATGCTCACAATTAAGAGCCCAGCTTGAAGTTAAGGCTGTTTAGAATCTGCTCTAAGGTAGAGTTCATGCCATTTTGCATACACTAACCTGCATGTAAATGCATTACAAATACAAGGAAGAGACCTCCCATTTGTGTAGTCTTTATGGGAGTAACTTCAAGCCTGTTTTAAAAAAATCTGAGCATATAAGGGAGATGGCAACTGAAGAGCAGCATCTTACCCAAAATAGACTGGGATGTCAGAAGAAGCAAATCTTTCATTCCCTGAAGACGGCAATGCACTGAAGTATTTAAGAGGAAGCAAAATACCCAAGTCCCAGTTTACAAAGCCAGAAGCACCTGCCCAGAGTCATTTCAGTCTGGAATTGCCAAAATTTGAAATTGCCACATCGTGAAAGTACAGAGCAGGACTTTAATCCAGAGACTGGTCTTTTGGAAGTTACTTTGAAAAACTCAGTCTCTTCATTTCATAGCAAACTGAAGACAGTTAAACAAACTATGTTATGTTGTCCTTTAATTATATCATCACCACCATTATCCCTAGAGAAATTTTATGGGTCCTGTGAACAAAATCCCAGCACATGTAATAAAGTGCACAAAGCCCATTACAAAAAATGTGAAGAACAAGGTGTCCTCCAGAGAACAACAACAAAAAAAATCTGAAGAGGTGTTAATGTTTTCTGTGACAGCCAAGAAAACAATTGGCCAATAAGAAATCAGTTTATTATGGAAATGCTTTTGTGGTTTGTTTTTTTTTAAGAGGAAAAAAAACCCAAAACACCATTCGGTACCATGTAGTAAAATAGAGTTCCCTAATAACCAACATGGTTAATACTGGGTTCACTTGGACATTGATTTCTGGCTAGCCATCAGCTAATCAGCACAGGAGCCAATTCTGGAGATTTCCACAGATACCAGGCAGGGTAGGAGGGGACATCTGGGCAACTTTCAACATCCATTTCAGAGGCGGAGGCTTCCCTGCCTGGGGCTGTACAAGTGGGGCATGAGAGCCTCTGGACACCAAGAGTGTTCTTGGGAAGGGGTGTTATTTGGCCGATGCACTCCTGTCACGTGCCGTGATAAGCTAGTATGCTGATGGCACCATTATCCATGAATAAAACCTCCTCCTGTTACACAAATCATCAGCCATTCGAGAAGGAGGAGGCTTTGATACCGAGGACTTGTAACGGAGCTGCTGAGCTAGAGCCATGGGGAAATTAGACCAGCTCAAGCATGGCACTGCAGAAATCTCAGAGTGGTGGGGAGACTAATCCGCTGGAGCTTGCCAGCGAATCAGAGAGAAAAACTAGCAGTATTAACCATTAGCAACTACTTTTATGTTAAAATAAAAACCCAAAGTATATAAAGTTAAAAAACACTGGAATGTTCAAAACCAGACAGAAGCAATTACGGGCCATGCCTCAGCAGGTTTGCACCACAAAGTCTAAGCAAATCTCAAAGAGGTTACAAAGAAAAACAGGATTATATCACTCATTAATAGACAATAGGCTCAGGTTTCTGAAGTGAAATAGTTTGCAAGTATTTTGGCTTATAGCAGAAGAGGATGTGTCTAAAGGGGTGCCGGAAGGAAGCTACCAGAAGGATTTCTAAGCTTAGAAAAACTGGCTTTGTTGTGAAAGCCTCCCAAGTTTCACCCAAGGCAAGGCAAAGAGCTCACGGGAGGAGAAAGGCTCATCAGTTCTGCAGATTGAACAAGGCAATGCAACGGCTACGGGCTAGATAATTTCAGGACTAAAATACAGATGCAAGTTTGATAGCAGAGGTAATTTTCTCTTGGTAAATTACTCTGATAGATGCATATGTTTTCTAAGAGAAGAAATTTCACATCGAAACGTGAAGTATATTCTCTATCAGCTCACTTACTCAGAGAGAAATTCCGGCTGCCGGGAGGGAACGAGCAAGGCGGGCAGAGATGTTGGCTGGACCACGACTGCCCGCGGCTCCCACGGGCTGGCTCTCGCCGGGCAGGCAGAGCAGCGAGGCGGGGGGGTGCGAGAGGGGCCCTTCAGCCTCCCCACAACAGGCTTTGATGGTCACGCCGTCAGCTCCCGTCCCTGGAATAATAACAGTAACTTGAGAAATAGCTCAGACCAAGTCCTTCCAGACTGCTGCGTGCGTGCTCTTCAGAGCCCTGCAAGGTCGGGAAGGCTTTGGAGTTGCTTGGTTTGCTATTTTCTGAATTGGCTTTAGGCTTTTCTAGAAATTTCTAAAAAAAGGACTTGGAAGCAATAGTTTTTTGGTGTTTTGTTTGTTTGTTTTTCCCATTTCTGATTGGAATATTTTTTTTCCCCTGTTTACCTTCCTACCAATAAATACAGGGACTTTCATTTCACCTCCCCAAAAGCATTTTGGGAAAGAGGGACATCAGGACAAGGCAGTCAGCAGGCATATAGGCTGGTGTGGTCACTCAAGGGTGAAAGGCATGTGGCAGTACACCCCCCCACCTCCGATCCCATCCCACCAGCAGGAAACAAAACTTCTCTGGGTCATCAGTCCTCCCCGGAGCAGCGGGGCTGCAGTCGGGGACTCCCCCTCGGGTTGGGGTCACTGCCCGAGGTACCGAGCCCTCACCTTTCGGGTGAGTGATACGTGCATTTTGAGTCATCACTTTTAAATCTTGAGGATTCTTAAGTTGGCTGTGTAGTATTAGTTGTCTTTACATCATTGAGCCTGTGGTTTTATAAAATGTTACGGTACTTCTAACTAACTTTTTATTGAAGAATAAATCTGAGTTTTAACACCTGTTGGATTTGGTTATGCGTGCGTCCGTAACAAGGCAGCACCGGCTCCTCACAGAGTCTGGCAGAGCCAAAACTAAAGGCAAATGGCTGCTTTATTTCTTACCCCAGGAAAGATGAAGTGTTTCTGCTCCCATGAGATATTTTGGACAGGACCTGCTTCTTACTGAAGAACTCCGTGAGAACAAGGCACTTGGTCTGCTTTATTTGGAGTAACACAAGGCATAACTCTAAAGTGAAATTACTTTCTAGGGTGAATTTTATATAAATGCTTTAAATATTTATCACCTGGTTTATTTTAGACATTATTGTCAGTAATGTAAAGTCTTCTGATGAGAAGACCTTGCCTTCTGCAGAAGACAACGTAGCATATAAAGACTTTTTAAAATTAGTCATTTGCAGCAGTAAAAATGTTGTATTTTTTATTTCACTTTTCATCATGCTATTAAAGAGAGCGGGACTGTTTCTGTAAAACAGCTGCCCACACAGCACCTGCTAATGTCATAGCTAGAATAGTGCATTAAATTATTTTTGGGGGGTATTTTGAAAGTATAGACTATAAAAGCATTTATTAGAATTTCTGTTCACTTGCTAAAAATATACACTAAAAAAAGATTAATCTAAACTAAAATGTAGTCAGCTCACCCTTTTGAACAAC
Organism: Leptodon cayanensis; assembly: GCA_027564655.1. Taxonomy (NCBI): domain Eukaryota; kingdom Metazoa; phylum Chordata; class Aves; order Accipitriformes; family Accipitridae; genus Leptodon; species Leptodon cayanensis. The sequence continues at coordinate 53,008,514 of JANXJC010000001.1, forward strand.
ATCCTAGGAACTTAAACCAAAGTGTCCTGGTTATTTATGAATATATGTGTATTCATATGGCATCTGCTCACAGAGGAAGAATAAACGAGGTACTAGTCAAGTATTTTCCAAGGAGATAAAATTGCTGTGTGGAATCACGGTTGCTGCCGTGCTGGGGAGGGCGAGACCAGCAGGAACAGCCCCTCTGGATGGAGCCCTCTGGTCCCCAGCCCTCGTGGATCTTCCTCTCCAGCCTCCCCTTGCAGAGCGGGGGGATGCTCAAGGCTGACCCCACAGCCAGGTTGGTTTAACTCAGTTTCCCACGGAAAATAAGGCTTTGGTACACGCTCCCTCCGTGGTGGAAGTACAGTCTGTATGGAAATGAACACCACCGCTTGCTGGGAATTGAGCAGGAAATCTGTAATTGATAGTACTCCAAACAACACAACGTAGAATAAACAGAGTAGAGGATTTAACCAAAGAAACATCGAATTGTTGTATTTGGAGAGGGGAAAACACTGACAGCAGGGAGATAAATCTGTCACTGACTGATACTCTCTTAAATTTGTATTTATTTTCCATTAAACTTTGATTATTTGAGATGGCCACTGATGGTTGAAAAGTCATTTAAATACTTCCATTCTTTCATGCATATTAAAATGTTGATGAAATATATATAACCCACTGTAATTTTTCTTCCCCTTTCCCCCCCTCCATTAGGGTAAAGCATTCCCTTAATTCATAGATTTGAGGTCTTTATAAACAATCATTCTCTACTCCTTATCTGTCTCCCCCCTGCCTTTACATTTCAGAACATTTATTAAATGAAACACTTAGGAAATGACTGCAGAAAACCCCAGAATCTGTTTCTATAGAGACAGGTCTCAATTCAGTGAAAGGTTTGTTTAAAAAAAAAAAAAAAAAAGGAAAAAAGGACAAAGCATGAGGACAAGGGGCAGCATTCAATATGCTGGATAATTGTAAACCACTGGGATTTGAGGCTTACAGATGAGTTCTAGTTAGCGAATAACTGTTTGTAAAGAGGCTGCGTAACCTGGTGGCTTTGCTGCTGGACTCCCACTTCTCTGGGCAGAGCGGGGCACCGCGTCCCACGTACATACACCCTCCTGCCGCTCCTCGCGTCCCGCGAGGCAGCAGCCGGCTCCCCCCACCACCCAGGACCGGCTTCACCCTTACAACAGCCAAGGGACGGAGCAGGTTTAATTTAACTGGAGGGTGGCGCTGACTGTCACCACTAATGGAAATGCATTTACCCAAAAAATCAAAATACCCAAACCACCCAAAAAACCTTTACAACTGGCATTAAAGAGAAAAAACCGCCCAGAGACAAGCCCCACCTTTGGCACCCAAGCCACACTGCAGTTAGTTAGTTAGCACAAATAATTTGAGTTAAAAACTGGCACAGCAGCTGAAGTATATAGGAACACACTTTGAACTTTGCCAGCTGTGTGAAAGCTCCCTACTCCAGGCGGCACTTAAATCGTGCTATTTGGGAAAGATTTATTTGCCCTGGTTTTTTCAGCTCGTGGGCTGAGGCTCATTAGATATTTGCAGGTAATTCACATTCCATTTCAAGACCATAAAGTATCCACCATAGGGAAAATCAGTTATAGTTATACACCATGCATATTCTTCAGCCCTTTGAGAAAGGGGAGCAGTGATTTATCAAAGCACTGCTCCACATCTATAATTTCTTGTTACGGATGTGCTGTATTTTATATGCAGTACTTACTTCAGTAATCCTGATTAAAGCATATTTCAAAAGCTACAGGAAGTAGGGAAGGATTTTTTTTCTGTTGCCAAGTTTGTAGAAGGAAGAGTTGTATAAATATTTTGTATTGTTACTGTGAAGAAAGTGATGAAGAGGCGCAATGCACTTGGAACGGCAGTTGGTGTCATCGTGGCAGTGTTACACCGCCAATACCTCATTACTTACTTACTCCTGCTGTAATAGACAATAAAATGATGCAGTTTTGTACTTACTGCCCATCACGGATACTGCACTCGCTATTTAGTTCATTCTAATCATCAGGACCTTTTATGCTATTTAATAAGCATTTCTATTTTTCCCTTTCAAATGAGGACCACCAGCTCCGAGTCCAGCACTGTCACCTGCAGCCTACAGACATTTTCAAGCTATTTTGAATCAGTCTTGAAAACAAAAGCAAAACCACATAGCAGACAGAGGGGAACGCACAGGGGTATCGCAAGCATTTTGGCCTCATTTTGTTTAAATGAGCTTAGGGCACGTTGAAGGCTGGCATGGGCAGGGGCGGCCAGAGGGGCTGAGGTCTCCAGCTGGAGGGACTGGGGCTTTCTGGCACCGGAGCAAGGGGAGGATCATGGCAAGGTGCAACAGAGACCTCAAACACAGGACTAACCATCGGCCCGTGGCGGCACTGCAAGTTTCACATCTCACTCCCCTCCAAAAATTGCGCAATTCTCTCGCAAGCGAATGGGCAGAACGCGGGCATCTGTGTAAGCCTGCGTGTAAGAGAAAAGGGTTGGAGCTCCATCATCACCGTCCTGTGCACCGACTGCGACATGCTGCCTATTTAAACGGGAAAACGAACAGAAGAGAATTCCCACCATCGGTGCACGGAGCAGAGACACGCCACGTCCCAGTAATCGTGGCCGGTTGCCATAGAAACAACCTTGCTTAAAAAGGACAGTGTTTAATGCTCCATTAGCGTGAAGTACTGCAGTGAATTGTGCTCGTTTATAATGGGGCATATTTTGCAAGTGATGTAACTCCTGTATTGCACGGTGCACTTTACCAGATACCAGATTATCGTTTGGAAAGCCATTTGTCATAGTCCCTAGCACAAATGCCAGCTAGAGAGCCTGCCTGCAAGGATATTTCTCTGGCAGGGATTTCTGCTCCCTCCAGCCCATCACGGCACCAGACCTGAGCGCTGTGGGTTAAAACAAGGCAAGACTGGGACACCAATGTCATAAGAAACGGTCTAGTTTGCACAGTCAAAATATTTCGCAAAAGCAGAGTGCTCCTCAGCCTTCTGCAGCCGTGCAGCAGCTCCCAGGTCACGGCAGTGGGCAGCCCTTGGGGCAGCCCGAGGGTCTGGGGACCACCACCACCACCACCTTTGGCGTGACAGGCAAGGAGAGACCACGTGCATGAAAACACACAGCACTGGGGCAGGAGAAAGAAAGAACAACTCCAGAAATACTGGAGTTATCAGCAATCGTACCTCTTGTTCAAGATACGGGCCATGTATTGAAGTTGCTCAGGCTTACTAGTAAAGCAAAACAAAAGCGATCCATGTATAATACTGTGTGCCAGAGGTCTTGCACACATAGCTCAGTGTATCTCCTTGGACTCCTATGTCCTCATTTTGCATTTTCTGCTGGGCCATGTATGTAACAACGCAACGTTCTGATTTTTTTTGTCCACAGTTAAAATTTGCTTAATGAATAATCATAAGCCTGGGAAATAGAGAAGAAAAATTATTTTCACTGGTGCTGACTAGTAATAAAAGTTAAAGTAGTAGCCAACACTGCTCTCAATTACAACCTCAACTGACATGTATGTTTTTCCCCAAAATATGAATACCTTTTTTCTTTTTAATTATGACTGCCTTATGACATCAGCAGGGCTTTCCCAAGAGGAAGGTCCCAAGCCTGAAAGGAATACCTGGACATGTATAAAGCATGACGTGAACTCCTTGCACAGCTCCTGGAAGGACATCTCAATACTTGCCCGTTTCTTCCCCCCAGCATTGCAGAGGACTCCCCAAGGGCTCCTCTAGGTCTCCAGCACCAGTTCAAGTGACACCAAGCACACCGCGTCATCCCAGGGAGCCTAACCACACTCTATTTACAGGTTAGTTATGTGCTTTTGCTGAAAGCTGCGCCGACCCTGGAACATATTTCCACCCAAGTTTGGCCCTTGATAAAGTAAGTGAAAAACTAGACTCAAGTCAAATGCCGCAGCTTTTGTTCTCCTCTGTACATAAAGTCAACTAAAGGCTTACTTTCCATTTGTCCTCCCCAAATATTCACCCTCTCACTTTCCTACCGCTGTCTGGAGAGCTTCACCAGGAGCTCGAATACTGTGGCTGAGCAACTTCAGTTTGTCTGCTTTTTATTTATTTATTTTAAGTCGTTTATAGAATTTGGCTTTCAAACAAATCTGATAGGGCAATGAGTTTTGCATCTCCATTATAAAGGACGAAAAAACCTAATCTTCCTCCACATCTTCCCTTGGGCTTCATATGAATTTTATACCTCCTGTTTCTCACATTATTGCCTACTCTGTGACACTGACTGTTTTGTATATCCTGCTCATTCATTTCAGGTGCCTTTTCTGTCATTTTCTCAACTGAAGCAGCATAGTCTACTTACTTTTCCCTGTAGAAATCACTCCATACTCTAACAAATTGGAGAAAAATGAGAGCAATTGTCACTCCTATAGTGATAGGAGACCTGGATAAGGGGAAGGGGGGTCAGAATAACACTAAATATATAGATAGACCATCAATTGACCTATTAGGAAGAGAAAGAAGAAAGAAAGACTCTACTGCTCTCTTGACTTACTGTTCTGCCTCCCTCCAGCACGGAGCTCCTGGGGGCTATGTGGGACACCCCTGCCCCCCCATTCAGCCTGTGTCAAACCGGCACAGCTTCCAGGGGTACTGGAAAGATCACCCTCTTTCCTGCTGGCCTGGTCTGGAGCCTCGGAGCAGCCACAGCAAGTGCAGAATACCCCAGGGTCTGAATACAACCAACAAACCCTCACACCTCCCCACTGAGATTTTTATTAAAATGCTTCTGCATATTGTCTGTAGAAAGCAAAAAAAAAAAAAAAGGACAAAATGTGAATAAAGGTGAAATTGCATTTTCTCTCTACGTGGAAGTGTAACACAGCTTTGGGATCTGTCACTATGGGTTTTACAGCCTGAACACAGTTGGCTTTGCCCACCAGTTTGCCTCACCGTGCTGGGATGTCGCTTCAGTGAGGAGCGGACACAGCTCCCAGTGCAGACAGCCCCGGCATGCCGTTTCCCATGGGACAAGCAGAGCCATGGTGGTTTGTTTGGGTTTTTTTTTAAACTTACATAAGAAATAACAGGGCTGCAGCGACACCCTATTGCTTCCCCACTGCCCATTCCCTTCCATTGGGCAAAGGGAGATGAGATGCCCTCGTTACGCAGATGCCTTTCCAGATGCTTCTCCCTCTGTCTGCGATTCTCGGGGTGTTGCATTGCAAGGTCCCAGGGAGGCATGGGCACAGAGGAGATGCCTACATGCTTCGCCTCAAAAAATAAATCGATGTAGGTGGAAAGCAAGCTCTGGTAGGCTTAGCTGGAGTTACCTGCTAACGACAAACTGCACCTGCCACAGCACCGTGTTTTATAGCTGAATTTCTGAGGACTGCAGGATGGGGAGCAATTTCTTAATACATTTTATTATTTACATAATTATTGTAATTATTATATTTTCAAACCTAAAATATGTAACCCTTACTCTTTAATTATAATATTTGTTTTCCTTTAGAGGTATGGCTCCTGACCTACATGCTAAATTACACCAATTTGAAGAAGTCTAAGAATTGCTATCTTGTTTTCCTGGGGGCTTTGTTTTGCATAAGGCTGTTTTCTGCATCAAATTCAGGATCAGCAGCGGGTGGCCAAAATCCCTCCTACGAGAACATAAACACTTCATAATCCTAAAGAAGCAAATGCTCAGAAGGTAAAAACAGGTGAAATATGAATGCAGCAGTCACTAAACAATAATTTACAGGGTGGATGTACAGATCCTGGAAGTTTGCGTGGCCTGTGGGAGAGGGCTCAGGTGCATTGAAGAGTACTTGAGAATAACCTTCAAAGTCTGAAAAACAGCTCTGAATCTCATTGCAAACAGCCACATGACCGCTTTGGCTTTGCATGTTCTGTTAGCAAAATACTGCAGCTAAATCTTACCTCCTTTTAATACGCTAAGATTCACCACCTGTACCAAGTTTCAGGATTCCCAAAAATATTCAACACAATCATTTGGTTAAAGTTTTGCAATAAGAAAATAAAGTTGCTGATGACATGTTCTCTAAAAAAAAAAACCAAACAAACCAAAACCAAAAAAACCCCCAACAAAACAAAACAAAAAACCCCTCCACACCACCGAAAACCCAATGCCTTATTCTTACACTCAAAAGCAAACAACTCAAACCTATGGGGTGGGTCTCAAACATCAAGTCCAACCCCATGGCAAAGAACGGAGCAGAAATTCAAACCTGGCCCAGATTTGCCCAGGGCCAGCCTCAGCTTTCCAGCCAGTCCACGAGTACCTGGGGCTGTGCCAGGCCAAGCCCAGCAGCCCCTCGGCTCTGACGCGTGCAGCAACCTTTAATTAACAGGCTTTCATTAGCAAGGTCGCACACCGTGAAGCAGGTGAGGAGAGAGGAAAAAAAAAAAAAAGGGAAGAAAAGGGATGTTCGCCCGCAGGGGTCTGCCAGGAGTCAGCCTGCTTGCGTCGATGTTTCCTGGCTGAGGGGCAGAAAGCGTTTGCGCTCAGCAGCCCCCAGGCCCCTCGTGCATCACAAGGGTAAATGCCTGCCAAGAGCAAAGCCGGAGTGCTACAGCATCGCATATCGTACCGGGTTGGGCTCCGCTCACGCCCATCTTCGCTATTTGCGGTATTCTCTTAATATAGAAAAGAGTAGTACAATGTAAATAATTCAGTAAACTTTCAAGAGTCAGAAAATTAAATTTAAAAGGGGAACACACACAAGTTTAAGTACCCTCTCCAGTCAGCTCAAAGACCAAGGGAAGGTTTTTAGTAGATGATCTTCTTCCCTATAGGGAGGATTCAGGTCTTTGTATTTTCTGGGGAAAAAAAATCCTTTCATTTGGTAATTCTTAACTCATTTCTGTAAAAGTTACACCAGTGTTGGCAACTGAAAACAGAAAAACATCAAAAAGCTATTCTCGCAGCGCAGAGATGAGTCACTTCTCCTTCGGAGAGCGACCGCCCAGCAGTATTCTTGGGCTGGGGGAGAGATATTTTGGTCATTACAATTGCTTCCCCTATGCAATTAGAGACATCCGAAAGGGGCCAGCTCTCCCAAACAAGTCCCCTAATCACCAGGCTTTGTCAGGCAAAATGTCAAGTTTGGCATTAGGACTATTGTTGGGAGACGGGAATAGCTCTTTCCAGCATGGGAGAAACATCCGAGGCGAAACCTTGATGTTACCCAGCAGCTCAGCGGGCACGGAGGCTGCAGCCCCCCCTCCCCCAGCAACTGCCCTTCTGCAGCGTCGGACCTGCTGGGCATCCCCAGTCCCCAAATTATTGCTTGCCTTCAAACTCACCTAGCTTAGAAATGGTTGTTTCCCCAACGCAAAGTATCATCACATCAGGCTGCACTTTATTCCAGCTGAAATCCAGGGGGGAGAAATGGGAAGTGCACAGACTCCCCACCTAGACTGGCTTTGGACAAGGTGGCAGTCGGTAACTGATAAGAAAAAATGAATTCACATTTATAAAAAAAAAAAAAAACCCAAACCTTAGAAACACTGTCAGTATTAGGGATGCACAGAGATTAAGGGGGAAAAAATTCATGAGGTTCCCATGGGTTAAAGTCTTCAGAGCAGAGTTCACCATTTCTGTAGGTGGAACTTCAGTTTAACTAACATTTTTGCATTTGAAAGGCAGAAAAGCAAGACACTGAATATGTTTACATTTCCTTTAAACCATCTGAAGCCTTGAACTCTTACGGAAAAATGATAGAATTGTGGGTTTTTTGTGGGAAACAGCTTTTTTTGTTCAACCTACAATGCTAGGTGTAATTCCATGTTATACACTATATTACTTTCCTATGACCGAGTATTACCCTATTCAAAATGCAACATAACAGCAAGCACTGCTGAAGCTCTGCTGCTTCAAAGTGCGGGAGGTATTCTGCTAAGGAAAAACTGCTGGGGAGTTTGCAAGCTGGTAACCTCCTGTGGCTATTTCTCAGTTAAAAGTATCGGTCCAAATAAGTTTTATTTGTTGCTGGCTGGGTGTTTCTTTTGCTGCTGTTGTTTTTAGGAAAAAAAAACCAAACCAAAACAAAAACAAACCCCCAAAACCAAAAAAACAAAACCTTTTTCTTTAATCCTGTATAGAGATTAAAAAAGTTCATCTCTGCTACCTCCTTAACGGAGAGCTCCAGAGGTTGTCACTAGATGGACTTGACTCCCAACACCCTGGGGAAACACTGTAATTTGTAAAAAGTGATAAAAATCACCCTTAAATCTTAGCTCAAGAATTTGCCAAATGAGTACCACAGTGGTACAGAGGGAACACAAGGTGCAATAGATTTTATGAAAAACATTCCGAGAGCAGCAATAACGCCTTTAACAACTCCTACTTTAGAAGTGAACATTAACTGAGGTTTTTGAAGTTGAAGTTGCTTTTCTTGGCTTTTATTTTGCTATCAAAAAAAAAAAAAAAAAGTTTCCTGAAAAGGGAAGAGAGCGGGAAAAGGCAGAGTTATAGAAACCTCCATTCTTGTTTGGGAAGACTGAAACGCCCCTTTGCAGAAGCCTGTGCCCAAACCTAGGGCTGCAGGTGTACGCGTGTGTGGCAGTTTGCTCATGCACGTGCATACACAGGCACCAGTCCACAAAAAGGCTCTCGAGGAAGATTAAACTTTTATAAAAGTGCACTGAAAACTGCCCAGAAATAGACTTAACGTTTATTCCAAAAACGTCAGCCTGCTGAAATCTATTGTAACGTCAACTTTTCCTCTGTGTTCATACATTTCCAGAGCTAGACAACATTTCCTAACGAAGGGGAGAAGACGAGGCTGTGTCACCACAACCACGCAGGAGAGGTCAAACATGTTCCTACGAGCCTTTTCCAGCTCACCTGTACCGAACCCGGGCAGCATCCCTGGGGTCGGGGGGCCGGGGGGGTGCCCGAACGCCCGAGGCACCTGCAGCCGGTGAGATGTGGGAGCCTGGCTCTGGCTCGCCACGCTCACTGCTTGCTTTACCAGCATTAAATGAACTCCAAAACCAGCGGCTTTGGAGAGCAGAGGCTCCATCCACAGCCCAGGGGCTGTGACCTGGCTGTGCACCAGAGCAATCGAACAGTTGATTTATGATTTTATTAATTTGGGGAGAGAGAAGTACACAAATAATCTTGCTCATTATGTATTTCATAACAGTTTTCCCAGTACACACCTAACATAAACTAACCAGAGATTATTTGAGGTCAAGTTAAAACACTAAAAAGATTTTTGGAAATATGAGCACTAGACAGCATTATTCAAAGTCTTCACAATGTTACTCCAGTGGGAACACAGACTGTGGAAATAATAGCATAATTAACAAAGATGATGAAGTATGCTACTAGGAGGTTGAACCTGCCTTTAAATGGTTTAGAACAGTCTATTTTGGAGATCTACTGTTCAGGTTTTTTAGAAAATGCAAAGTTTCTTCTTTCCGGCTGGGACAACACTTCCCGGCTGCGGATGCTACTGTCCATAGCATCACCTCTTAAGATTTTAAATTCTTGCAAAAGTTAAAGCTGAGCACGGACCAGGGGCCCTCCACTGACACGTACGCTGCTGGTTACCTTCCCACCGTGGGAGCGCTTGCCAGCATTTGTGCCGACGAAGGGAGAGACGTCACCATCGCCGCAGGCAGCGCTGCACCAGTTCTCACTTTCCAGGCTTTCGGCAGCGACGCTGAGCCGCGAGCGCAGCTTCTGCCGCAGCCGAGGCCACGGTGGGCAGGTGCCTTGTCAGCCCACCGCCCCAACCCTGCTCCTCTCCTGCACCTTGTGGGGAGATCATTACAGCCCCCCCACGCGTGGAGACCCGAGCTGACATTCAGCAAATGAACCGCCACCATGGTGGGGGCCGTGGGAAGTCGCTGCACCTCTTCTAGCCACAGGGAAATAACTGCTTCACCTGCAGGTTTTATTGCAAATATTTTTTTTTTTTTAAATCCTGCCATTTTTTTCTTAGTGTTTCTATAGAGAGATTTACAAAAGTGTCACCTTAAAGTTATCTCTTTCTAAAGCAGCTGTATTTTTAAAGCAATTTTTTAAAGGAAATGAAATAAAATGTGGCAAACCCATACAACAGTGTGCCTGTTGCTCACAAGAAGGGCTGTTAAAAGATGTTAGGCAATGCTCTGCAGTGTTTTACTCATAAAATTCCTTAGTTCAAGGTGCTAGTTTTCCTTCTGTGGTTGTCCCTCCCTTTGATTCATTCATAAAAGCAGCAGCTCCATCTTTTGCTAGGCTGTTTGCTGAGGAAAGGGGAGCTGCCCAAGAAGTCATATTTACTGTAATCATCTGCCTTTATTTTCTTGCCTACCTTTTCCAGCCTGTTCCCTGAATAACTCACTGGATGCGTCTGCAACTCATTAATAGGAAGAGCCCTCGGTAACACCTCATGTGTCACTGCTCACAGCACAGTCTCCAGAGACTCTCTAATTGGTACAAGAAAGTTCTTCCTCCTCCTGAGCATAATCCCTCAAACTACAGAATCATTAGGATAAGGTGTTAAAAAACAAACCAGGAAGCAGAAAAACACTCAGCAGTCATTAAACGAAAATACCTTAATTAAGCAAAGAAAGAGACTATTATTAGAAAGTCATTTCTTATTTATAAGCAGCATAAAATTTTAATAAGGATAAAGTCAGCAGTGGCCTAAAACTAAACCAATTAGGTCAAACAAGACCAAACCGCACAGTGCAAGAAGTACATCTTCAGCATCTCCTAAACACCGAGAGCTTCTAAAGTCAGCTCGAGATCGGGGAGGGGGTAAAGCAGCAGAGAGCCTCAGAAGTGGTGACATGTCCATCCCGGTGAGGGTTGGGGTCTATCCGCTGCGGGAGCCAGGCTGGAGTCCTGCTCCTGATTTCGGGTGTATCAGCTTGCAACTGTGCAGGGGGTGGCTCAATTTTGAGCTAAATGGTGTTTCCCTCGCGCACCCTCCTCCCCTGCAAAGGGAGGGTTTGCCTTGCTTTCCCCAGCCCCCTGCTCCGCAGCAGAGAAGGGGTGTCAGCTGGAGGCTGCTCACAGGTCCTCAGCAAGCCCAATCTCTGCACCCAGGGAGAGCTGCTTTCAGCTGGAAAGAGCCCCCCAAATCAGCCGTTTAGCCTTTTTCTCCTGTATGCTGAATTCCCACAGAACGTAAAAAAGAAAACTTGGCTTTTTGTGGTGCGTGAGGGTTGCATTTGTGAAGGGCAGTCTGACTTTTCAGGTCCTGGTCTGACGCAGCAAAGGCGCACTGAAGCCAAAATCCTGGCGAAGGGAGTCGCAAGCTCAGCTGTACGTGACAAAATGAAAGGCAGCTCCGGGAGCATCTCCCGCTGCCGGGGCGGCAGGGACGACCTCTGGCTTTTCAAACCAGGGTAAGCTCATCCAGCAGCTCCTGCTCCATGCCCACTCCCCAAACTGAGCTCCCAAACCAGCAGCCTTCTACTACATTCCCTAAACCAAGACCCAAACTGGTGCCTCCAGCCCCCTCCCCTGCCCACACGCAGGTACGAAGCACGTACACATCCCACGCAAGGCACATAGAGCTGTCATCAACCACATCCACAAATTGTATGCTGCGAGAAGCAAAGTACCCCAGGTCCTGAATTTTGGCTGTTTCAGGCTCAGCCCTGGCTCCATTTTATCAAAACCAAGCCCACCACCAGTTTAGTAGAGCAAGTGCTTTGTCTCTAGCCCATACAAAGCTGTTGTGAAGCTACAGCGTCCTTCCAGATGTCCACGTCCCACATGCCGTGTTGGTGCACCGCATCTGCCTCTTACCACAAACATCCTCCCAGTTGGCACCTGTTTGGTTCTTAGTCTCAAAACTTGCTGCTGCTGGTTTTAGTTTGTTTGCTCAGTCACTTCCCTGCCCCACCTCCTCCTCACTTAGAAAGATCCAAAGTCTATTCTGTATTTCAGTAGTACATTCGTGTACTTCAAAGCTTTTCCCTAACACTTGGAGGCTTTAGACATCTAAGCATGATTCAGTGGTATCTAAGTGTCAGAGCTCTTATGATCAGAAACTTGTGCAGATGGGTTTTGTAAGGAAAGAGCTATTACCACAGTTTGTATTAAAGACCTTAATAATTTTATATATATATATATTTAAGAATTTATGTCTAGGAGAAGATGGCTCTTGGAAAAGAATAAAAGGAGGAAGAGGAAGGGTTGGGACCATCGGGAATAGCAGAAATAAAAGACAGGACTGAGGTCAGTCAGGCAAGCTTAACCACAAGCACCAGGAGCCGTGGAGAAGCCCAAGTCATTGAGCCACTGAGCTTTGCTTCAGGGTTAAGCGAGGACAGAGACAAATGAGTTGAAACCCAGACTTGAAGTCAATAACTGCACATGCCGATTTACACCAAAGAAGATTTTTATTGTTTCATGCAAGAAAGATAATTATCTGCTTGACCACAAAATTACATGCTATTAGGAATAATTTTGTTCATTTAATAATTAGAAGATTAACCAAAGCTCTCTGTATAGTGGTGGTAAGAGTTCAGCTTGCACATTATGTGGGATATAGTTCATTAGTTGCAACTAGCCGGTCTTAATCTAAAGGATAATAGCCCTTTACATCCAGCAAGAATTACAATTTCCTTAAGGTCTATTAGCTTCAGCCGATAACTACTAGCCTATTACCTTCATTTTGTAGATGGCAAACTGACTATAAACAGAGTAAATAATAGCAGACTGCATCGAGTTTCTCGGTATTTTAACCAAGTCCTTCTGAAGACACATGCCAGGTTGCTTTGAGCTTCCCACGCTCACTGCTTTTGTACCCAGCTCTTTATGCTCAGTACAAGACAAAAGCAGCGCAGAGCTCGGACGCTGCCTTTGGCCACACGTGGAAAATACAGCATCAAGGTAAGGGCAAGAGGGGAGGAAATGGGGAGTTGAAAACATTGCCTTAGTACGTGCTGACGTGCACTGCATTTGCTTCAGTTGCAGTGTCTCTCGGGTACATCAGGTTTTTAGCAGCGTGGAGTTATCTGGGGCTCCAAGGCTCCCCACTGCTGTTACAGACCCACAGCCCTGGCGCTGGGAGAAGCCCCAGGGCTGCACACCGATCGCAGCTGAAATCCAGGGACGCACATACAAGACAGCATCGTACGTCCTCCCGTTTCACCTTCCAGATAAGGATCTACTACAGGGGAAGAGACACTGGTGTTCGATTTCCTGAAATCTTTCTCAAAAGTACAAAACTATTCGGCTGGAAATGAAACCGAATCCAAATTAAAGAAGGTTAACAAAGAAAAACACCTCACAGCTTAGCACAGATCACAGAAAGGTTTTTCACCAAGTTTAGTTTAAACTTGCATGAAGTTGCCTTAGTGCAACTTTTCCAAGAGTCAAACTATACTATCTTTTGAAGAACTATTTCAGGTTTGTTGAGGATTTTTTTTTTTTTAAATAATTAAAGGGGATGCAGGCAAGAAGTTTCCAAAGACATAAAGATGGGGCGATAAATGTCTACATGCACGTTTGTAACCTGTATTTAAGAAGTCTGCTTCAACACCCAACTGCATTTCTTTAGCAGTCCATCCCCAGCGTGCTGGTTCCGTGGCCTGAGAGCAGCCGTAGTGCCTCGCCATGTCCTGTCGGAGGGGAAGGCAGGGGAAGATAGAGGTGGTCTAGTGGGCATGGATGATGGTTGGACTTGATGATCTTGACGGTCTTTTCCAACCTGAATGATTCTATGATTCTAAGATGGGGCCAGACCCCTCCCGAGGTGTATGGCGAAGGGAAGCAGGAAAACCTGGGCATGGGAGACCTCTTAGACATTAGGGAAAATAAACCTCTCGCCAAAAGCCAGGATGGAGGGTGCAACCTCTCCATCCTTGGAGAGGGGAGAAGGCACTGAGCAGCCCGGTCCTGCTGGCCTGGCCTCGAGAGAGAGTTCCCATCAGGGGTCCTGCCCAAGATGGGAGATTCTATGGGGTTTTGTGTGGTTGGTTTTGTTTTGTTTTTATTCAGGCAGTTAATGAGCTGATTTTTACTAGCAAAATCAGCCACCTGCACAGGACTGAAATAAGCTCCCGAGATCTGCAGCTCCCTATCAGACCCATGCATGTCAAAGCATCATAAACCAATGTTTTTCACATGAATATATACATAATAAACCAGAAAATCCATTAGTATAAAAGGCATTTCATCCTTGTTTAAGTGACTAGACATCAAGCCATGTATCATCCTGTTTACTGAAAAAGGAGACTCGTGGGCACAGCTAATTTCAGGTTTACGTTACAGAGGCAGCTCCCGCAAAATCAGCCCCAGAGCTCACTGGGAATCCTCAGTCCCCACACGCTCTCGCTAGCGGTGGGGCTCACCACAAAAGGGTTTCACTGCAATTAACCTCAAGACTTGCTTTAATCCCTTCTGGCACTAACAAGCTATCCTGTTTGCTCCAGCACTGCTCCCATTTGTACAGGAGATGTTCACCAGGAATTGTCATCCTCTGAAGCCAAGGGCTATTTTAACAAACAGACTCTAATTACTCAGCTGAAGAACTACATGCTAATGAACACGGGCTCTTCCTGCTTTTTTTCGGGACTAATCTGATTGCTAATGTTCTGCAGCAACAGTTGTGTACATGTGCCACATGCCTTCGTTAACAGCTTGCAATATGCCGTATTTCAGTACAGAATCCAGGAGCCAAGCTGGTGCTCCGAGCATTTGTAAGCAACGTTCGTTGTCCAGAGTTAATCACCGAGGAAGACAAGGGGAAAATTCTCATTACAGAAGCAGCTGACAGGGGGTTTGAACATGAAGAGCATATACTTATTCCTCATGTTCTCCAGGTGTCAACGTTGCAAGGAGACAACAGGGCAGAGCAGCTCTGCCCTTGCTCAGCGCCCGCTCTCCTGGGGCACAAAGCAGCAGCTCGGGCAAGTGAGAGGGTCTGCAAGGCAAGACCCCAGGGTCCTCGCACCAAATGGTTACTAGAAGCACAGAAAAATAACGTCACCGTGAAAACATGCAAGCCAGCTTATATTTATTTCCATAACTGGCATGAAGAGCGAGAATATAAGTAGGTTCACATCTAAAAATAGACATTTTAAAGTAGTTTGCAGACCATTTTAAGACCCAAGAAATGTCCAAGTATAGTTTACCCAATGTTGCTAACAAAACTCAACACTGGCTAAATTAATGATCTGCCCATTTTGTTACTGTGAGTAGCCTAGACCACAGAAATAAGTTAAATTGATAAACGTGAAAGGACGTAGGTCACTTAACACTGGGATAGTTAGTTATTTTAAACTTAGTTAACTATTTTAAATACTTTAACTATTTCAATTATTTTCTCAACAGTCGTGTTAACCAAACCCAGAAACCTAGAAGACTCCTATAATAACTAGACCTCTACTCTACATGCATGACTGTCTTCTTTTAAAGCCCTGTTAGCATGCATGACTAAATAGTGCAGAAAGTGGAATAAATCAGCCATGAATTATGGGAAATACACTTGTAGTCATTCATTTTAAAAGTGGAAGTTTATCCAAAGCTAAAGTCTCTGTTCCTGTAAGCGCATCTTAAGATCAAGGGACCAAATGTTGCTACAGAAATAGAAGAAAAAAAACCCCAAACCACTCCATAATTTCCATTTTAGTACTCAGAAAAATCCTTATATGTATATATTGGTATCCCAGAAGTAGCCTGCCTTAAGAGTAAAGGGTTACAGTCCTTCTGGGTAAAGTAAATACAGTCCAAGTAGATTCTGGACTTTTAGAAATAATGAATGATGAAGCACACAGGATGGAAACCTTGTGGTTTTCCATAGAGATGAAGGAGGACGGTTCTTCTATTTTTTTTTTTTTTAGGCCTGTAAACTGTCCAAAGCACTTTTATTCAGACTCCCAGGGTATATTCAACTGTATCTGCACTGCCTAGAAATTAAGCCCACAATCAATCCCCTCCTCCCCTCTTTCGCACCTCTCCCAATTAAGCTACACCGCCTGCATTCATTTTAGATTAAATCAAGGTGACCAAGACAGTAAGCTTCACCAAAGCAGGAAAAACACTTATATAAAATAATCAGAAGTCCTCAAGAGATCTTGAATATTGCCTCCAGAGAGATACTTACAGACTAAGATATTCTAGGCAGCTAATGAGTCTGTACAAGGGACTTCAAATCAAAACAACTGCAGAAAGAGAGATGACAACATCCAGGTCTGCATGCAAATATAGCTTTATCTGCAATGCAGATAGCTATTTAACATCAGAAGGAGATTGAAATGTACTTCAACAGATTGAATCTCCTCTAGCCTAAACAGTGTTTTCATTTTTTACATGAAGCTGGTAATTATGTTTTCCACTTGTACCTGGAAAATTCAGCAAATATTCTAGACAAGCTAGTTTTGATTGGAATGATTCCATATACTACAAAATAATGAGATTTTTCAATTTTTTTAGGAGCTGTATGTGTGAAGATTAAGCCGTTCTTCAATACAGGTTGGGGAAGTTACAGGAGCAGACACGTTTACCTAGTCCCAGAGGTTGGAACCGCTCAAGGCTTTCGAGACGTACCCTTCACATGCACGCTCCTGATCCGGACAGCAGGAGATAAGCCAGCCAAGCTGCCACAGGGTTTCTACAGATGCATTCACGTGAACGTTTCAAGTCCAGTCGGGAGGTGACGAAACTAAACCAGTAGCAGATCCTGCAGCCGAGGGGCCTGCGGGGCGGGAGGGCGCCAGGATAACCTCCCCTCCAGCCCCTGCCCTACCCCACAGGTCCCCAGCTGCGGCTCCCAAAACCGCAGCACCCCCTCAACCCAGTCCCCTGCTGCCAGCAGGCGGGCTCGGGGTTCGAAGCTGGATTTCTGCCATCCGGAGCAGTTACGCAGCTCTTGCGGATTTCCTTAACGTCACGAAGCCTATTCAAGAAAGCAGCCCTTCTTGTAAGCCTGCTCAAATACCTCGGTGGTAATTCAGTCCTTTGTAAAGTGACAAGGGACCCGGCACACCACAGGCGGCCCCTCAAGCTGCAAAAGCAGAGCGGCACCCACAGCTGTGCTGCTCCTGCTTTTAAGCCTGCTTGGCTTAAAATTAAGAGTTTCTAGGGAGAGCAAAGTGTTGAACGTACTTTGGAAGAAAAGGAGGTTAAGTATGTTTAAGCTCTTGCAAGGCTGGTGTAACTAGTATCTGGGTATTTCATATCCAGATACTTAAACACATTAAGAAAAAACATGTACGATCTTTCCTTTTATTTTTGAAATAAAAAAAAAAAACAAAGAAAAAGACCCAAAACCTACACCCTCACAAAGCTGAGAATTCAATTTTATGTTACCTGACACAAGCAGATTAATTATGTTGGCAGCACCTTCCACTCTCTCAGGCTTTCCTCCCACCATTGCTTTGCTCAGGCGTGTAGCAAATACTGACCTAAAGGCTGTGCGAATGCTCCAGTGCGTGACACAGGCAGGACCAGGCTGGACACCCATTTCCAGCCCTACCTCCTATCCAGAGAACTAGAGCTAGAGGATGTCACCATAACTCCAGAAGTTATTTGCTCTCCTCTTGCACCTCCGCCAGGACCCTCAGAAACCAGCCGTCCACACTGCCCAGACCTCACCTCCCAGCTTGTCTCCCCATCCAACCTGCCAACTCCCCTGCAATGGCAGAGCACCAGTAGCTGAGTTCACTCAGTTTGCAGAGCTCCAATCATGGTCACGACAATACAAACCACTACAAAAAATTGCATTTATCAGGGTCATGAAGTAGGTCTGCAAACTCAGCTCTAAAGCTTTGAGAAGTTACACGTAAAGCTACGCTGCGAGTCTCTCTTAGCTATAACACAACTTCACGCATGGGGTTCAGTTTCCTGAGCACTTCCAAGTACCAGTGAGGCACACAGCATTTTTTTCCAGGAACAGAAAGCCACTAAAAAGGATTTAATCTCAAACATCAGACAAGCTACAAAATCCACAGAAGCGGAGCTTTGGATCCAGAAGGCAACTGCATGCACGTGGCACTCCGTCCCCACGGGGGTCACCTTCTTGCGCTGATCTAAGCTTGCAGCACCTTCGTTACCACCCAGGCAAACCCGGACCTTCGAGGAGCACAAACCCTTGCCCAGGTACGCTTCTGCTCAGCCTTAGAGTGCTGCCCCTTCACTCGCCGGGGCCGGCGACTCCCCCAGGGCCGGGCCAGCTGCCTGGGGGCCACCACCAGCCACCACCTCCCAGCACCACCAGCCACCACCTCCCAGCACCACCAGCCCCAAGGCCACGTCGATCAGAACCGACCACGCGTCCGGCCACCCAAGCCCCTTCCCGAAAGCCCGTTGCCCCCTCCCCACGTCCCACAGGCACCACGCACCTACCTGTTCCCCACATCAGCAACAAGGACCCTGCCTGAACGAAGCCCAGCTGCCCCAGACTGCCCCTTCCAGGGCAGCCCCTACCCCGGGCCCTGATTTTGAACAGGGGCAGGTGCTCCTAATTAGCATTTGAGCTAATTAGCTAATTAGCAGTAACCCTTTCGTGGCCTTCCAGGAGCTGGCAGCAGGCAGCTGGCACTGGGGACTCCACTCTTGCTGCAGGCTTTGTGGGATGCCTGCAGTGCTGCGAGGGTTAACGCCGCACCTCTGGCATCTCCTCCCCAGGCAGTTTTCGGGCTATCCAGCCAGGATTTTTCTTTGCAGGGTTCCCCTTCCCTGCCCAAAATAGCCAGGATGCACTATTTTAACCCAGAGGGTAGGTGCGCGGGGAGCTCGGCACCTGCCCCGTTCCTCCAGACCAATGGCAAACGGGCTGAGCTGACCCAAAAGAGGCGAAAAGGGAGATATTTCAGGGTGTTACTGGCTGACCCCGGCAGGGCCGGACCCCGGTGCGGTGAGTGCTGGTGTCCGGCAGCAGCAGTAAGCGAGCAGAGCCCCGCGGCTCCGGCTCCGGGTGCTGATGGCTGTGGCCGTGGTGGTCCCCGATGGGCACACTGGGATGGTGCCATCCTCTCTGTGCTATGCCTGAGAACACCGTGAGCACAAAAAAAGGAGAACCAGAGAAAACGGGGCACGGTGGGAGATTCCTTGAAGCTCTCTGTTTTCGCCAAGGGAAATCAGGCGGCATCTTTCGAGGTTGAAATGTCATCGCAGCACCGGTTCCTGCTCACGGTGACTCAGGAGAGGCTGGGTACAAGGTCTGCACGGGCAACACAGAACATCACCTGCATTCAGTGTTTTCTAGCACAAATTATCCCTGTGTGAACCCATCACCGCAAGTCAGACTCTGGGAACCTGTGGCCTGATTTATGATGCCATTCCTACATTTTTATAGCTAGGAGAAATCCTGAAATACATCTTCTATCATGGGGACCCAATTTATGAATTACAGACAACTTTGAATTCAGATAGCCAAGTGTTTTGTAATATTTCCTGACTTCTTTCTCCTGACGGGCCATAACTTAATTCTACTACATAAAATATTTTTGAGTGAATTAACTGTTAAGTCATCATACCTCTCTTTTCAGTTCTTTAGTTCTGATACGCAAATTAAACAACCTTCCCTAGCAATCCTGGGCAGTATTTTTGAGCTGACATCGTATTAATTAAGTACATTCATGTTTTGCAAGTACAGCCCCTGTACTCCAGGGAAAACAGACTGAGACAGGACTGGAAGGAGAAAATGCAAGACCTAAGAAGTGCTAAGCCATGAACGTATGAAATATCTAAATACCATTAGGTATTTATAACTTTTTTGCTCATTCTCTATGTATGAGAATAAGAGGGTTTTACCTTTATAGAGGTTTTTCTGCCTAGGGATGAATCAAGCAAAAATGAATAACAGTCCTGTTTCCCAAAGGAAACCCAGCACCGGAGTGAAGAAAAGTACTTGCACGTAGAGAGTGCCTTTCCGTGTTGGTCTCGCATGACATGTTCTTTCATTCATAATGCAGAATTATTCATAGCTCTAAATATAACCTTCTTTCATTTGCTGTGCTCCAGCTGCCAACTAAAACCCCCAAAGCGCAGCCCCTGAAGCTGAGCGCTTTCCGCACGGGAACCACTGCGTCCATCACCTCCTCCGGTAGCGGGGACCCACCGGGTCCATCGGCCCAGCCTGGTGGTGACGAGGGTCCCTCCTGCCCCGCTCTGCCCTCCGGGGTGCTCCCCCCCGGGGCTGCAGTCCCCACTGGCACGGCCCTGCCTGGGGATGGGGGTCCCCGGTTGCAGTTGCTTGGCGTGTGCCGTGGAGGGTCGCACCGGACACCCTTTGCTGCGAAACAGCAGGTAGGACGGAGATCGAGCAAC
This sequence comes from Leptodon cayanensis, assembly GCA_027564655.1. Taxonomy (NCBI): domain Eukaryota; kingdom Metazoa; phylum Chordata; class Aves; order Accipitriformes; family Accipitridae; genus Leptodon; species Leptodon cayanensis. Next base: position 53,028,761 of record JANXJC010000001.1, read on the forward strand.
GACTCCCGGGGTTAGGGGCTGAGACGAGTCCCTGACCCCGGCCCCTTCCGCTGCCCCTGGCGAGGGTACAGGTATCGCGCTCAAACCTCTTCCACCTCAGACGTATAACTACAGGATTTAGTGCCACGTCTTGCGGCGGCGGTGCGTACGGCAACGTTGTGGCAGGCGGGGGCAGAGGGATGTCCACCAAAGCACCGCAGAGCTGGGGCACGGGAGACCCCCGCTCCCCTCCGCTCCGCTGCTGCGGGCTGGAGCTTGTTTATTCCCACGCTGGGCGCTGGTTCTTCCAGCCAGAAGCGTAATATATAGAATCCTAGAATCATTTAGGTTGGAAAAGACCTTCAAGATCATCGAGTCCAACCATCCAACCATATATCAGCTCCGTTAAGGTCATTTGGGGAATAACTCTATGATTAAACCGATGACGCGTGGATTCCCTCTTTGCAGATGCTAGAGGGAACGTTTTTAAGCTCATACGTGCCCGGCGAGGATGCTGGTGTGCCACGTGGCGTTGCAGCAGCTCTTGCCGAGGCTGGTGTCACCACGGGACCTCCAGGGCGGGGGACAACCGGTCCCACGGCAGCACAGAGAGGTAGGGACCGGCGGGGAGCGGAGAAGGGGGGGCGGCTGGGCACCCCTGGCTCTGCCAGCACCCGGGGACAGCATCTGCCCTGGCTTCCAGTGCCACCCAGCCATCGTTGAAGCCAACTTTAATCAGGCTTTCTCTGCACCAAAACGGGGAGGAAAAGAACATAAAAGGATGCTTCGGCTGATTAAAGCTACTAATATAGCAGACTCTGCTAGTACGGAGAAATCTAGGCGTTGCTGTGGCTGAGCAGTGAACCCGAAGGATGCTGGCACAGCTCCGAGGTGTGCTTTGCCAAGGGGGCCCCTGCAGTAATGGTGCACAGTTAAAGTTTTCCTTTTCTAGCAGCGTCTCCAAGGATCCGTGACACAGATGCCGGAGATGAATCTCCCCAGGGCAATAATGACATCGAGGAGGTGTGTTAAACACACGTGAGGCTCCAGCGCTGAACACTAAAGAGGCTGGAAGCAAAAACCAGCCAGAGTTTGGGAAGCCTCAGTGAAATTTTTAATTTACGTCTGCGACGTGAAAGTATTTGTTCTCCAGACAACAGTAAGATAAGTAGATAACAGTATAATTTAAAATAGATTTTATGGCTTCTGTTGGCAGAGTAATAGGAAAAATAGACCTCTTAAAGCATTTAATCATAATGGTAATAAAGAAGGAAAGCAGCAAGCATCCCCAGAAGAGATCAATGCTCGATTTCCCCAGTATTTGCAAGATTCACTCGGGGCTGTGCCAACCTGTGTTACAACAGCTCAAAAAGCAGCAGTGTAAACATGGTGTTACCAAACAAAACAGAGCACAAGCAAGTTTTCAGGTACATAATTAATGGGTATAGTTTGCAAATGTGTGTGTAAGTCAGATAAAGTGGTAAAACCAGCATATCTAAACAAGAGATTTGCAGCTGTTTTCCTGAGGAACCATCTACTGATAATAGGGATAAATATTAAACAACATGAATAGTAATAGCATTGCCTTTACCGATGACATACCCAAACCCAAAGGCGGCCATCAATATTTTGAAAGCCTTTATAGTTAGACTTTTCAGAGTCCCATGAGGAGTTTTAGCTTTCTGCCCACGCCTGCCAGAGCCCTGTGCTACGTGCACTGAGCTCCCCTACATCACAGTGCACACGTAATTGCCTTCAGAGCTTCTTCCAGGTGTTTGCATATTTCGTATTATTTAGAGTCAAAGATCTTAAGGGTATTACACCCTAATATGGAAACAAAACTCTGATTTTGATGAACAAGTGCTCATCATTTCTATATTTCCCCCACATTTGTTCTCTGCTAAACAACAAAAAAAATTATAAAAAGATGGGGGTTTTGACAGCTGAACACATGACTGTTGTCACGTCAGCTTTTTGCAATAAAGCAAGCAGTAGAGAGGATAGTGCAATAGGGTATCAAGTGTATACAAAATATTACTGTTCTGGAATACAGGAAGAGGGTTCAAATTTCAAGACTTCCGTATTTTTTATTATAACCACCTTTTTTCACTGAGGGGGAAAAAATATTCATATATAATTGTTTGGCAAAATAACTGTGTGCGCAATTCTTCAGTGTGATCTATGCAAAGCATTTATGCACTTTTACTTAAATTTTTATTAAATATGCCTTAATTTAAAAAAATGAGGTGCTCTGCCAGGAAAGCGGAACAATGAAAGTGCTGGCGGCAGAGGTACCTGCAAAGACAGAGGCAGCGGCTGCCCTCGGCAGGGTCTTTACCACGGCACAGCCACCAGACGTGAGAGGACAAGGGTTCTTCTGGGAGGAGGCGATAGTACCACGGAGGCGAGATGAGCCCCTCTCAGCATCACCTCCTCAGGGAGCACTCACCTTGCTAAGTTCAAAGCTGTAGCACGAGCATGTTAATCCAGAGCACCACCTTCCAACATCACTGGCTGTGTCACTGCAAATGGACTATTTTCTGCACTGGAAATGTAATCTGGGACATTCTGGAGTTTTGTTTGAGTCTTCTTCTTGGTTTGTTCTTTTTTTTTTTTTTTTTTTTTTTAGAGTGGACTTCAATGACTGCATATTTGTATAGCACTGCCATCGCTTGTCCACCCAGGCAGCTCTGCGTGGGAAGGGATGCATGCACGGCTACTCTTAGGAGCTTTTGAACATAGCAAACCAGTGCAATAGCCAGCACAAGAAACTCCAGCTGTTTTGCTAGGAAACAAATACAAAACTAACAACTCTTTCAAAAAGAAAAAAAGAAAAAAAGTCACAAAGTAGACGGCCAAAAAGCGTTCCTCGCAGCCGTCATTTGGGATCAGAAGAGTGCTGCTAGGTCCTCTTTGCTCTGCAGGCTCCCAGGGCCGGGCTGGCAGCATGGGATGTGCAATCCCGCGCGTGACTCCCCCGGAGCTCAGCTTGGGTTTGTGTGCAGCAAAGCAGAAAGGGCTTGAACTCATTGTCTTTGTGGCCAGATAACAACATTCTCACCTGTTGTCTATTTTTTAGGAACTGAAGGACACATTGCAAATCACTAGTCACTGTGTAATGGAAGTCTGTGTTTAAAAATGCGTTTTGTCCCCTTTAAATCCAGCATGTTTGCTCCCTCTGATCTGAGCTGGTACAAACAAGGTTGGCTAACCAGTGCTCTGCTGTTTTTTTGTTTAGCAGATACTATTCTTTCATCTTTTGAGTTGTAGTTTTACTATACAGCTATTTTTACACTGGTGTGAGGTAATTACAATTTTAAAATATTTCTGCTTTGAAACACCTAACAAGATTGATTTTTGAAAGACTCATCTTTATGATTAAAGTGTCAAGAAGATAGCAACCACATTTCATCCTGATAAGGCCTTGTTCATATTTATTGCAAACCTTGGTATTAACTAGGTGATAGATGAGTACACTCATTTTTTTTCCTTTGGAATATATAAAGGAAATGTTTTGGTAATTACCTATTATAAGAGAAGACCCCCTTGAATTACTGTTTAAATGATCTGAGGGACTTTGCATCATTCCCTCTTTAATTAAACTCTCAACGCATGCCACATATCACTTCTCCATTACCCTTGAACCTTTCCAAGGCTTGCCAGTTTGGAATGCACCACTCCGACAGGGCTCAGGCAGCTCCCTGCGGCAGAAGGAGGACATCCCGCGTGGAGCATCACCCTGCCAGGAGCTGCTGGGCACCTCACAGCCTCCTAATACTTCACCGGTTTTGCTTCCCGTAAATGGGAATTTCAGGGTACTGCTTCACCAGGGAGACTGTGTAAGGCGATGCCATCAGCCCTCAGCATCGAGTCCATGTGCCGCCACGCCAATGAAATGACTCCCCCAGTTTCAGAGGCCGAGGGGTGCGCTGGTTTTGCAAAGAGAATGAACCCCTGGCGTATCAGCTCCTTGGGCTTCTCTCCTTGAGAAAAGAGGAAGGAAGACAGTTCCTGTGGACCTTCCACTTTTTTTTCTACTCTGCCTCTTAACGGTTTCTTTAAATTTCAATAAATTGAGGAAAGAACATAATGAAAAGTTGAAGGGAAATTGTTTCAGGTATTGTTCTCACTCCCAAGCAGGATTTAGTGGTCAGTCCCACCAAAAATCTCCGGATGATGGCTGCCAGAGACAGTCATACCAGTTACCAGCAGCTGCCAGATTCCAGGAGGTGGCAATTCCCATATCCCACAGAATGCAATGCTGCCATGATAATCCTAGAATCACAGAATCAGAGTGGTTTGGGTCGGAAGGGACCTTTAAAGGTCATCTAGTCCACCCCTCGCCCCCGCAATGAGCAGGGACATCTTCAACCAGATCAGGTCGCTTCATCATCTTTAACCAGATCAGGTTGCTTCATCATCTTCTGCTATTTACATAACCCTCTACATGGGCATATTAAGGAATATGTGCATATATATATATAAAATATATATATAATAATTTATATGCATATAGAAGGACTATTTATATTTTTTGTTTGCATTTCCTATGCATGATGCTAGTGGATTTAGTGGTAGTAGTTCAGTAGAAAATAGAATGCCCACCAAGATAAGCTGCTGAAGAAAGAAAAAATAAATCTCAAAATCCAATTACTTTTTAAATCAGAACATGTTTTAGTAAAACAAAAAGTGTTTTAGGACCATTAAAATCAGATATTTAGTGAAAATATCTATGGATTTAATTTAAATTTAATTTGTAGAACAAGATACACTCCAAAATCAGAAAATTCCTAATCAAACAAACCGTTTAGTGTTTCATTTCACTGGAAAAATTAGATATTTAGTTTTTAGATGGGCCCTGGCTGCTTCTTCAGGTCAGGTGATATAAATTCTTTTGGAACAACTCCACTTTTAATGATTCTGCTATGAGGTTTGCTGGCTCCAGCATGCAAGACGGTAAGTCCTCCATAGCACAAAACAGCAGGAGAGTAACATCTAAACCATAGGAAATCCTTACAGTTTCCTTCACCTCGCTGCATGACTGAATAAAAACGGCTTCCCCTCCGCTCAGGAAGCCCACGGTATGTGAAAGAGGCGCGTGTGTCCATCCTGTGCTGGGGGCAATGCTTTGCGGCGGGGGTCCCCCCTGCCAAGCGGGCTCTGCGTTCCCGTCAGCCCGGTCAGGGCATCAGTGGCGAGGGTAACCTGGACAAAGCTGCCGTCGGATAATCTGCTTCGTGGTTCATTCCTGCTGAGAGCTTGCAAGTTTACAGGAGAAAAAGAAACTGTATAATTTGTTTCATGAGCAAATATGTCCCATTCTGTAATTGCATTTGGGATGGTAAGTACGAGACCGCAGGTTACATATAATGTGGTAGGTGCCATCATCTGGGATTTGCACCCTTCTAAGTCTGATGGCAACACCTGCCTTTTTGAACATGTTATGTGTTTTCCTTTAAGCTGATACCCGTAAAACAACATCCTGTTCTCAGATCCAACCCAAATCCTTTAATGACACTGCAGGAATTCACACAACTGAACTTACCTCCGAGGCCCCAGGACCTATGAAGTGGCTACACATCATCTGCAAGTGGGTCAGATGCATGTTTCCAGTTCTCATCCAGTGGTTTTTAGGTGCTGCATCTATCAAATCCATTGCTAAAATAAGTGGTGGAAAATCCAGCCATATACGTTTAAAAGTAACCCTCCCAAAGCCTATATAAAATGAATATACATACCTTAAAGATTGGAGTGTCTTCTTTAGCCTAATTGTAGACACAACAGTAAAAAAGCTAATCAAGATATCTGGCCTTGATTAATTTTGATTAGCAGCAGAGTCATATAAAGCACATAAAATACATTTATCTTTGATTGGGGGAATACATGTTTTCAACAACATACTCTGCAAATCAGTGAAATATATTAATAAGCAGGATCATCTCTTACAAACGCATTAGCATTTTCATGAGATGTTGTTAACGTCAAACCCAGAGAGCCAATGCCGTAGCTAAAATGTCAGCTGGCTGCACTGATAAACCCAGCATACTAATTAGTTTTGAGAGCAATTGAAAATCTGATTTTTCTAGGAAAAAAAGATACAGGCTGTTCTTCTTTAACCAAAACACCCTGGCCCTGAAATGCTGCCAAGCCAGAAAGATCAGTTTCTAGGCAGTGACAGCAAAACACACGGGTTTGGGCTGTGCCTTCGAAACTTGAAAACATTACCAATTAGCATTCCAAATTATTTTAACAAGGCGATTAATAAAATTTCTCTAAGGGAAAGCAATAATCAATCAAATCCCAATCAAAGAGAGATTGCTCTGCTGCATAACAGAATTTTTTTATATTTAGATTGAGTATCTTCGTACTAAATATATTGTACTAAATATAATACTGGACTAAAGTGCTTTTTCACTGGAAAGAGATCAAGAAGCAGAGGGTGGGTAGAGCCTGAAGATGATGGCAGGGATGGCTTGGCACACACAGCGATAGCAAGATGTCACTGCAAAATACTATCAACCCATCCTCCAGCCGTTGTGCGTGAGGATAAAACAGTAGTTATTTATCTAATGCCGTCACACATCAGCCAGCCTTTCCCTCCCCACCTATGCTGACCAACAAGTATATCCATGATTAAGTGCGATGCCTGATGAGACAGCAGTGGTGTGGGGGTTGGGGGCACACAGCGTTCCTCTCCCACCCCCTTCATTTCATTACCTGTATTTCCAACGAGAAACCCTTCGGCTTTGGGTACCGTCATTTTGCTGGAGCATGACATCGTTCACAGCGCGCTGCGCTACCGACCCTCAGCCACCCCAGCTTCGTGCCTTTCCTCGCACCGCCCATGTTATCACAATCAATTACCTGGCAAATAACCCAGCTATTAACAATTTATACTGTTGAGTTAACCAGCAACAGCTATCTGTTGTAATTATTTGTTGAACACTTATTTAATATGTCAATTCAATGTGCAATTTGGTGTCAAAATTTTTTTCCCAAGCCGATTCATGGCTGGGGCATTCATTTATATTGTCAAACAGCCAGCAATTTCTTGTCTGAGTTGCTTCACGCTCAACTCCGCTAGGTAATACTGAGCTGTTACGAAACCTGGAGAGGAGTAGGTAAAGTTTGTTCTCTCCCCTCCATGGTACAGCAGAGATTGCTTTTTAAAATGTCAAGCTCAAAAAAATCACCTCTTTTTTTTTTTTAAATTGATTTTTAACATTGATTTATTCTATTAATGCTGGCGTTTTTTTCATTCAGTCTCTTATCATTTTTAAAAACCACCTCTCTATCACATTGAATTTGAGGTTCTCCCGACCTCTGAATTTCAGTGGTACGTCCTCACTGTTCTCCTCTCTGCTTTGCAAGGTGTTGTACTTGACCAAGGTTGTGTCTAAAAAAGTGCCCGGTGTCAGAGCAGAGTGACTCCTAGGGAATGACACACTGATACCTCGGCACAGGGAAATTACAGGCAAAAAATATCCTAAAAACTATTCATAAATTCTTACTCTTTAGAAACTCAATTATATCTTACTCACAAAGCTTTATCTCCTTTTAGAAAACTTGCTATTTTCTTTTTTAGGAATTGCTGTGCTTTGGGAACGGTATTATCGTTTTGGGACGTGCGTTTGGGGTTTCAACCTGTGTTCGCACCTCCGGGAGAGTCTGGGCTTCACAGGGCACCCAGCCAGCCCGCACTTCAGCGAGTACATGAGGTCATCGGGGTGATTCTTTCCTTGTGTCGCATATATCTTTGGTTGTGGGGTTATCGCATATTTGTGAATATTATATTTATATTTATTACTGCTCTATTTCAGCTTCCTTTGTTATAAACCAAGGTCGTACTGCCTTGAACACATCCTGCAATGCTTTCCCTCTCTGAATTACAGGTTTGGAGGCCAATGCAATTAGTGGCCTCCTGTAATTAATAGAAGACTACTTTAAGATTTCAAAGGCACTTTAATCACTACAGAGATGTTTTACATTTTTGCTTTGTTCCCGGCTCTCGGCTGCTCCACGTAGCCGATTCAGACAAACACCCACTTTGTTGAGTATCAAGCCACATCAGTGTACTTGTTCGTTAAGGTTGTTCTGGTTTTGATCTGTCCTACACTGACACAAGATGAATATTCACTCTGAGCTACCTAAAATAGCAGTGCAGGTGCTGATAGGGTATGAAGAGCAGGGTTCAAAGTGGAGGTCACAAACGCCGCTAGATCTGCCATGGAGTAAGATAAGCATTAAAAGGGGAGCAATATATCTAAGGCATTGCATTTTTTTTTTTTTAATAAATTGGGGAGGCAGGTGAACTTCTGGTTAGTTTTTATGTGTACCAATCTCCTGGAAAGAAATCTATTTCATCGAGGTACAAATCAAAAATTGATGTTCGCTCTCCTACTTTTTGGGCATTTTCAGCAATTTATATTTCTTTTTAGAGAGAATATTATTCATGAGATGTGGTTTTCTGCTGGCGCTCATCCTCAAACACGATCTTTCTGATGGGTCATGCTGCTCTGCTATAAATTAAATAGAAGAAATCTGGTTTGCGATTTGTATTGGTGGCAGCTGACATTTATCCTTGCTCACTGTTTCTATGTTATATAAAGGCTGGGTACCCAAACCGGGCGCAGGGCAGAACACTGGCATTTAAAGGGTTTTATCTCAGCGCAGTAGTGGCCACTTTTTAGTGCATGTTCACTAAAAACCAAAGACATGGTAGAAGGCTGCTAGGCACAGACTAAGTAAGTACCAGTGAAGCAACTGGTATGGCAACAAAGGCAAGACCTTGCCAGGGGATGGTTTAGGTCCATCACAAAAAGACATAATACTCACAAGCACAGATTTAGGAGTTTTATACAGCAGGTTGCTATCCAAGCCAGATCTTCACTAAATATAATACTTGAATATTTATCTATTACTCCCTGTGGAGTAATTCGTATGATTTCTCACAATATTCTACTAAACACATCATCTCTGCACTAGCCCAACAGTGATGTGGATTCTCTTCTGAAACAGGAGTGACATAATTATCTAAGCACAGAAAATTATGGTCACAAAGTTAGCTGAGCACCAGCTGCTAGGCAATTATTGACACTAAAAAAAGCTGCATGAAAAAAAAAAACCGAAAAACCAACCCACAAAATCAATCTGAGAGATTTATGAAAAAAGGAAATGCAAACTAATGTAAATGAGTCAATATCGTAAAGACACTCAGATGGATCTTTTATACCGCCAACTGCAGGAAGGAGACCACACGTGTATGGCAAGAGGAGATCATCCTTCCCTTGTCAGTGGGGCTCCCTAAGGATGGCCCCAGCTACCGACGATTTATAATTACAGCCTCCTATTACATCCGCCTGCTTCTGACGAAGATTTAGCATAATCATTCTACAGTCAGTATCTTCAAGCTAATTATTGGCTAGGTCTGACCAACAAATTGAGCCAATGTATTGTACTTTGCTAAGCTATTAGCAATATCCATGATCTCACACGTTATCCTGCGAAGACCCCATCAGTTTGCAATAGCAGTCACTCAGAAGACATGGTTAGAGAGTTCGTTACATCTTACCCACCTTATAGGGCAGCACGAGGCATTGCACACTGTAGGTACATCACCCTTCATGTGGTCCGTGCCTTATTTACTGTCTGTCATCACAAGCTAGGGAGAGAATTCTTTATTTTCCTGTGGTCTTTCCTACTAACTCATCACTAAGAACTTGAATGCTCCCAATCATTAATGAATTTATCTCCACTGTAAGCTGTGTTATCATCAATTTTACAGACAGCGAAACAGAGGGGCTCGCAAGGGGTCACACAGCAATATTTGCCCAAGGACAAGCAGAGCTTCAGGTTAGAGCTCACTGGGAAACCTCATTTTGTGCAGCACCGCAGAAATGGATGCACTTCTATCAGTCACGCCCTGCCTCGTCCTCCTTTCACGTTGGGAAACATTTGGTGGCTACCTGCAGCGAAACAGAAAACAGAATTAAACTTGTCTAGAAATTGTAATTCAATTATTTTTATTTCAGGTTTTGATACTTTAATAAGTGTGGGTAAACTCATAGATATAATCTCAGAAACTACGTGTTGCAGTTCACGGCTCAGAGGACATTTTCATTAAACTGCAAATCTCCCTCTCTGCGGTTACCTGTTCGTGCTCTCAGAACATGTTGCCCTGCACTGAAACACGAGGGGTTGGGCTCCGGTCTCGGCGAGGACAAGGGACTTGCGATGCCAAAGCACCACCTTGGGACGATCCCCCAACCCCTGGTTTTAACCAGACGTTTGCTGTGCCAACGCATTACTTCCTTGGTAGGATCTGTAGCCACTGAAGTAGAACAGCTGATTTTACCAGTGCTTTACCCAACGTTCAAAATTTACATGTCGATGAGAAATAAGCAGCTTGAAAAGCTTCAACGTTGGTTTTAAATTAGTTTTGTACTTGGCTTCCCACTTAACTTAAACCTAAGTTTCTTTCTCCCCACTTTTCCAAAACCGAGCGTTACATCGCTTTTATTCTGACAGCTCGTTTTCTTCATGAAGTACCTCGTGCAAGAACTGCTCCTTTTACCTGTAATGGTGCGCTGGCAGCACACGAGCCCCGGCTGCCCGGGCGCTCCCCCTGCTCCGGCATCGCCCCCCCGCAGTCCCCAGCACCGTCACGTTTGCTGCTGAAACGAGCCTCCCCGTGAAGCACGAGCATTATTTTTGACAAAGCTGAGGCCTCTCCGGAGAAGACACCGCTTTGACTGTTATTTCCCCTAATTACAGTTATTTGATCTTGACATGGCAGAGCATTTAAGGCAGAAGGAGCAAAAGCAAAGCACAAGATGTTCCAGGGCTGATTGCCCTCTGCCTGCTCCTGAGCCTGGAAATCTGCTTCCACCCTCTTGCTCTTCCCTGTCCCAAGGTTTTTTCTCCGAGAAAAAACATATTTTCCACATGGCTGTGCGCATGTGGAAGCTATCAATTACGACTTTCTTTCAAAATTGTATTTTAGTGAGGGGGCTGCAATGTTCGCTTACAAAAGCCAAGCTGTTGGTGTTGGTTTCATTTGAATGAGACTTAACCGGGTCAGGCGAGAAGGAATCCATCTGCTCTTCTGCAGAGTGAAGGCAGACCAGTAAAGTCTTCAATGGCATTTTACAAACGAAGCACCAGATTTATATCCAGCCTGTTCTTGTTTCACCGCATAGGTTATTTTCAGGTAAGACCCAAGAGTGCACAGGCCCACCTATTATCTCATCAAACCCAGAATTTTTCTGTGTAATAAACACTCTGGTTAGCGTACAACCTTTGGCTGTAATTAAATCCTTTGGGTGGCTGGAGAGGAGCAGAGCGCAGCAGAAACCTGGCAGAAACCCCCATTTCTGAAAATCCACTGTCACAATTACAGGGGTGCTTGCCTGAAGGGAAAGGGAAAAAAAAAAGCCGCCCTCTTGATGTGCCTGTTATTACTTATTTTCCCACCATGATGAAAGAGCATCTGACCGTAAGTCATAAACCCAGCTATTTATAGGCCTGTAATTAAACATCACTGAAAGTGTGAAGACACAAAAGCAGTGCCATCTGCCATGCATTTGTGGCACCATAAATACAGATGAAGTGCTGCCGCCCCTTTTGTCCTCCCGGAAAACTTATTATTTAAACGGCCTTTCTGCAGCGACCAAAGCACAGCTCCTGGACCCTGCGGTGTTCACCCCAGCAGAAAGGTGGGCTGCCCACGCCTTTTATAAACTCAGCCCAAAGCCCAGTCAGAGCCTTTAATGACGCTTCAATGCCAGGGGAAGGGGAGTCACAGCGGGGGGCCAGAAGAGCTTTGCCGGGAGGTACCTTCGGTGAACGCATCGACACAGGCACCAACGGGGAGTTTGTGGTGAGGGTCCGAAAGCTCCAGCACCCTCCCACCAGCCCCCGGTGAAATCGCTGCTCTGGTTAGTAACTGGAAAAAGAAGTCTATGTATAGCACATTTGAAATGCTATTTTAATCGCAGGCAGATGAAATTCATCAATATTCCTCACTGTAGAAAAACTATATTTGGCAAACTACAACACTGCAAAGTCGACTCAAATCCCAGCGTTCCGGGTTTTGGTGAGGAGTGCTGGGCGGCAGGTCTGGGTTGAGCTGGTGGCTCTGCTTCCCTCCCCGTCCCCAGGCAGAGGGATGGCCGTGAGTCCTCAGGCCGAACAGGAGAGGACTCGGACAAGCCATGGGCCATCGGTCCCAGCTTCCATGTCCCAAAGCACTGCAAATGTCTTAATGTCTTTGGGAAGCTGACTCCTGCCATTTTTCCACCATGAATTGCTCTGTGTTGCAGTGGGATGGGGACGTACCCTCGGCTAGGCAAGTTTGGATGGAGTTGTACAATTAACCGGGCAACTGCCCTCCAGGGTTTTTTTTTTCTTACTCCAGGTCAACACTTTAATTAAAAGTAGTTTTCAATGAACGGAGCAACCTTAGCATAAGCTCCGAGACAAGACTAGCTGTCTAAGGGGAAGCCTGGTGTTTCTGGGGTGAAAGGGCTGACGTGTGCAGGGGACCATGTCGCCCCCCAGCACCGTGTCCTGCGGGTCCCCGGGAAAGGGTGACCTGGAGCCAGAGCAGCCCCTCTGCCAGGCTGAGAGCCACGAGGCGAAGACGCTATTCGTCGTCAAAGTGCTTCGCAAAAGTCACTTGGAAGGTCATGAAGGATTAGGGAAAGTGAAGCTATGGCTGAGGTTCACCGCTCTCCTGCGGCTATTCCCGCACCGGGACTTGGACACAGCTCCTGTGTGGAAGAAATGGCCTCAAAGACATAAAATCTCCCTTCTTTGCTCTGCTGTGGGGGCTGTGCGGCTTACACCCAGCCGGCACCTCTCCTGCCAGGGCTATGGGGAGCGTCCTGGGCTTCACGTTGAATTCCCCAGCCCCTGTGCCCTCGGCACCGCTGCCGTGCCCCCGTCCTCGGGCCTCGGGGGCTGCCTGCCACACATCTGCTGCCACCCCAGCTACGGACCACGCACGGAGCGGGATGCTGCTTGTACGCGGATAACAACGACAAAAATAGCTCATAAGCAAGCACGTGACGCCCTGCAAATAATTTGAGAGCTGCTCTTGAGCGGTTTAGATATGGCTTAATTACAAGTGAGTTACCGGAAAATGCAGAAGATGCAAGAGGGCAACTCTGGCTTCTGCAGAGCCTAGTGCAATTCCCATCAAAATTAATTAAATAAAAATCTGTCATTAACATGGGCTAAGTCAAGTACTCCATAAGCAAACCATATCCTTAGAAACAAGGCACTTCAAGCGGAAAATTTGTAGTTCAGGATGATTTTTTTTTGCCCACCCTGCTTTCCCTTTGACCTAGCAATGTGGTGCTCCAGGGATGGGGAGACAGACTCAGCTGTTCTTGCTGTACTGAGTTTCATGTTTGCTGACTGATGATGAAGCGCTCCAGACTGAAGAGAACAACTACTTTCAAATTTAAAATGGAAACTTGAAATTCAAAATTAGAAGTTAGCCCTAAAAGAACGGTATTACCTGGGGTAAGGTAAGGGTTTGAATGTGACTTCTACTCCTTAGACCGGTCCTGGTGAGAACAGAGGTCCTTGTTTTGGCCAAACCTAGCTGGAGCCAATGAAAACTGAAAGCAAAATCTGGTCCTCAGAGAACATAAACTTTTCTTGCTTTTCATAAAATATGACCCTGTAAATGAATAACACATTTTTACACTATGTGAAAAGCCTCTGGACTAGAGGAAAGAGCATGCCATTTTCAAGTTGTTCCACCAGAACAAATTTAATTTTCAGCTATGACCGTTAATAATATTTATTGGGCCGAGGAGGTCTTGAAGACATTGAAGAAACAGGCCATTTTCTTACTCCCCGTCCCCTTTACCCAGCAACCCGAAGGCCAGGAGAGATCACCCGACACTGGCCGGGTGCTGATGGAAAGCCGTCCTCCGTGTGAAGGAGCTGGCCCCTTATCTCTGCGCCACTTTGTGCCGACCACCAAACGCCAGCTGATACGGCAGGTGGAAAGATAACAGGAGAGCCTGTAACTGCAGATGGTGCCGTGCTCGCTGTGCACAAGGGGTGCCACAGATAACTTTAATGTGGCATTTCTTAATCTACTCTGGTTTATTCTGGACCCTTAATATCCTTTCCTTTGTATTTATCTATATGTCTGTATACAAAAAATATGTGCCCCGCAAAACCCAGGGGTGGCGGGAGGACTTCAGACCAGGCTTTACTACCAATGGCAGCGTAACACAGGGTGACTTAATATTTGCTATTTACCGCATGTGTTCTGAATCATTTTTATTTTGGGTTGGGTATGTGGGTGCTTGCAGCCACGCCAGCCTTGTGAGGGGCCAGAAGTTACCCCGCAAGGACGTGCTGCTGAACACCAGCCAGGGGAAAGCTCTGGAACGATGTTGTCTTGACGTGCCTTTTTAATCCCAATTCATGTCCTTTACGTAGATACCTTTTCCAACCATTTTCTAAAACCTTTCCTAAACACCTTACGTTCTGTAATTTTACAGGCTGCTGAAATTGCTTACATTCAGAGCAAATCTGTAAATTATCATCTTGTGAGCCCGGCTGTGTTATTACAGGTTAATCCTGTGCTTGGTGACTAACAAAGATACAGGCAGGCAACCCCAGGGCTCTGCGCTAACAGCAATATTGTCCCCTTAATCTCTCTGAACCAACAACGCACAGATTTGCCTGCTAATTATTTAAATACTAGATGGAGATAACCAGGCAAGCCATTCAGTTTCTAGTACCAGGTGAGCTACGAGGCTGAGCCTGCAGCATCCCCAGCAGGCGTCCCCGTTTTTCTCCTCTCCTTGCTGCTGTGAAGACGTGGTCTCGCCCTTTTGCTTTTGCAAATACCTGTGATCGGCTCGTACCTTTGCTTTGTGATGAGCAGACGTATCGAAGGGAATTTTGAGGTTTCGGTTCTCTCCGTTCCCAACCTCAGGGAGCTCTTCAGCGGGAGACACTTCGCCGTGCCGATGTCGGTGCCCACCAGCCAGCCGGGCCCGCGCCGTCGCCCACCCGAGCACGCCGGGGCCGGCATGGCTCGCCCACGGTCACGTCCCCAGCGCAGGCTGCAGGCGAGATGAACCTTTGATGGCAGCGACACAAAAAGCATTTTACAAACCAGTACAAGCGCCGACACCGAAAATTCGCGTAAACGGTAGTGAAAGTCAATTCAAACCCCACGTAGCGCCGTCGGGTGAACGTTCTGCCAAACGCGCGCTGGCTCGCCGCAGGGTGCTGCTGACAACTGCACAGGGCGCGCCGGCCGGAGCTCGGCTGCGGGTTGCTTGGGTGCAGTGTTTGATTAAAGCACAGCAGAAAACGATGCTGGAGGAAAGTTAGGTCAGGTTTCTGCTCTCCATTGATTTCAATCAGATCTCCTACTCTCGGGCGGCAGGCGGACCGACATCCCAACCCACTCGAGGCTGATCCAGCTGCCGGCCGGAGCAGAGAAAATAAAGCTCGTAGCCAAAAGCTGCCGGGGCCGGTCCTTTCCCCCCCGGGAGGAGCCGGGGACCCGCAGGGGGAGACACCGGGCCGGGAGCGCAGGGGCCGGGGGCTGCGGTGCCGCTGGGTGCGCAGCGGGCAGAACCGCGGAGCAGCGACCTCCGGAGAATTCCCGGCGGGAAACCGGTATGAACGCAACGCTGTGTCCAAGTTGCTCTCTGGGAAGAAGTGTGAGGGGTAAAAACGGAAGCCCTAAAGCACAATATTGCCGTCTCGGAGCGGGTCCTGTGCTAGAGTGGTTTCAAAACCTGAGCCTTTTTGAAAACGTTTCCACGAGTATCAAGAGCTCTCATGACTCACTGGGGGAAGAGCAGTGTTTTGTAAACACCCCGGAGGTGGTCGCGGTCAGACAGAGCTTATGAGCAGTCAGACTTTGCTCTGTTTCTTCCTACACATGCTTTTCATATGTTGGAAAAGTTTTCGATGGCACCTTAAAACTGCATAGGAATTAATTTACTTTTCTAACACCCGCCACTGAGTTGCATCTTGTTCCACGCGTCATAAAAGTAAACAAACACCCCACTTCAACCAAACCTCAAAACCAGAAGGAAAGTCCTTTCTGACCCATAGCGGTGGAGGCACGCTCTTGTCCTGAGGGACGAGAGGAGCTTTATGACCGATGCTTCAAGGAGGGACCGGGTCACCCCGGCCGGCAGCCTAAGCAGGCTCCTTTCCCTCTGTGCCCCAGTGGCACAGCCCCGCGATGGAAAACCCCGCGGAGGTTACGTTTGCAGGGTTATGGCCTAAACAGTCCTAAGCAAATCTATTTGACTTCTACACTATTGCTGCTATGGGGAGCCCCAAACAGGATCATCCCCACAATTTGCCACTTGGTTGTCCAGATAAAGTTTAAAGCTCCAAAACATCATAGCCTTTAAATCCTATGCCAAAAGAGAGGGGGGTGGGAATCAAAACAAAACAAATGAAAAAACAGGACCCAAAATTTCTTGAAAAATTAGCCCTGCAAATAGGACAGTCCTCTAAAGTCTAAATTACAAATTCAAGAATATGAAAGATTTCCACACACACAAAAAAATAATCCCTTCCCAAGCCCAGGTTTTATCGTTGTGATTAGAGCTCCCCTTAGTGGGTTGCAATGGGGGGACACCCTGGAATGCCTCCCCCCATCAGCAGGTGAAGGACAGACAGACAGACTCCCCTCGGAGGGTCTCCCGACCCGCAGGCAGAGGCACGGTGACGGGCAGCAGCCCCCGTCTGCCCGCTGGCTGCCCTCGCGCACGGCCGAGGGGAGCAGGGTGGGCCTGTGGTGGTCTCCGCACCGGTGGGCACCGAGGACAGAGCTGCTCTAAGAGCCCCCCGAGGGAGCGCGGGGGTCCTCGCCCTGGCCGAACCCCTTTTCGTCCCCGCAATGAAGGCCAGCAGACGTGCCAGCGCTCGGCGGGGCTCTGACGGCACCCTGGGGCTGTGCAACGGCCAGTGAGCATTTTGGAAAGCCCACCTTCCAGGGGCTGCAGCAGGGGCCTGGGGCTATCGCTGGTCCCAGGGGCTCCGGACCCACCGCAGAGGAGATTTCACGGCACCTACCCCCTTCCCAGAAAGCTGATCACACTCTCCAGCTCCAGGCGGGAACTGCCTGTGCAACCCATCCCAAGCAAACCCATACACACTCCTGCTGCGAGACACAAGATTCAGAAAACAGAAGTCTTAAAGTCTATATTGCAGACAAGCGTTGAAAAAAACCTCTTTGGGTGGCAGCAGGACTGCCAGGAGATGCTCACCCGGCCAAGGGCAGGGCTGGATCCACAGTAACTCAGCTTTGCAAACATGCAGAAGAAAGCTCACATCCACACGAAGCGTCGTTCAAGCACGTGGCGTAAGGAACGTGCCTTTGGGGATCAAGTTGCTGGGTGCAATTGCCGAACTCCAGACGAATAAAGCAGCATTTTCCAATGAACCCTCAAATGGGGTAAGGAACACATTCCGACTCTGCTTGTGCTTCTTCTGCTCATTTGAACAAACTAATAAGTTTCCTAGCATCGACAACCCCCCGAACACTATTCTTTCTATAAAACAGGTGCAGAAAGAAAGAAAAGAAGTACAGGCAGCAGAAACAAAACGCTGACTCAGCATCAGTCTTTAGTGCGTGGGATAGCGTAGGAGCAGCTGGGGTTTGTGTTTCCTTGTGTGTTCACCGAGGTATCATGTAACACTCTGTTATAGCCATATCCCTCCTCAGAATCCCCGAATACGCTCGGGGCTGCTGACAGCACGGACAAAGCCGATACAAGAGGTTTGGCTGCGTTTTTAGCCGAGAGAAGCTGGCTCCCGGGAGGCTCGGGGTGATGGAGACCGTTGGCCATGCCGTGTTTGGTGGGCTCGGCCGCCCCCGGTGCCCCATCTGCTCCCTCCGTGCCGTTTCCACTCACGGATCCGACGCCGGGCTGCACCGCAGCTTATCTGCATTTAACACAAGACCCTATTGATTTAAAACCCTTTGTACTTTCTAACAGGCAGCCTCCTGCGGGCCCTCGTTCCGGGGCTTGCTTTATCCTACGGCTCCTGGGAATCAGTTTTCGCAGAGGCTTCGTGCTTTAAAGTCAACTTCTGCCATCTGTGATGTCCCAACCCTCCTTCTCAAGGCAACGCTGAGTTTCCCTGTCTGCTCGCCCCACGTGCACCTCCGAATCCTGCAGCCAGTCCCACCGCTGGACTGTGCCGGTTTCAGCTGCAGTTTGGTACTTGCCTTAAAAGTCAAATTGGGAACTCAGCGTCCCTCCCCATGCCGATGGAGGTGGTTTTGGTGGCAATTTCTGAGACACACGTTTTAATTCTGTCAGGAAAAGTTTCTTTGTTTTGAATTAGCTGAAGACACCGTAAGAAAGACTGGGCCAGAATTAAAAGGATAAAGGAGAGAAATTAATTTAGGTCTGCAGGCAGTAATGAGAAATATCTATGTTAATAATAAATGTAAAGCCCAATAAATGTAATGATGTACCTACACCCATTGTGCTGAAGTGGGTTTATTTTAATCTCCCTAATAGGTCATTTCATGCCTGCTTTACCACAGCCAGCCTCCCCTCCTGCCTTCCCCCTCATTCAGGGCACACTGTCCTCTTGCAAATGGCTTCTCCTGCGCCTCAGCTCTATGCATTTATTAGTATTATTATTTAAAAAAACCTAACATTTTGTTTGCCTTCCTGGCAGGAGCATGCAACCAGCGCAGCCCTTCACATTGCCCACCAGGCAAGCCAACGTGCCAGGGTCAGCCCACGCCGCGGGCAGGTAAACCCACCGTCCGGGGCAGCTGGGGAGGGGACGGCGAGAGGAGACTGGCAGTGCGCGGGGCAGCGAAAAGCAGTGGCAGAATGACGAGAAAGTCAAAGATGAGAGCAACTGAGGCAGGACCAGAAAGTCAGCAAAACGCAGCCCCCTCCAGCTCGGCCAGCCTCAGGAGAGGCCGGGTCTCCCGACCCCCGGCAGTTATTCATCGCACGAAGCATTGCACCAAAATTGCCGCCCTGCTGCATCGCTTCTGCCCGCTCCAGCTCCACGCGGGCGCCCGCGTGGAGGAGCCCGGACCCCGCCAGCGATGCGGGGGGACTCGTTACGGTGCAAAGCAAACGCAAAGAAAGGTTGAACCCCAAAAGCGGAGAAATAAGCCCGGGGATTCTCGTACCGGCCGAGCTGGGGCCGCCCCTCCGGCTGGTGCCGCTGTGGGAGGGGAGCGATGCAGGGGGGGAGCGATGCAGACAGGGGCTTTCGGCTGCAGGGCTCCAAAGCAATGGGCGCGACACAGGGAGTTTAGGAAAATATACCAACTTCTCTGCCTGATCCAGGCCTTCTCTTCTGACCCGGGCAAAAAGAAAATGACCGTTCAGGAAAAAGATCTTTGTCTGTTCTCGAGTGTCCAAATAGTTGTAAAATAAATTTTTCGGGGTATTTCCTCCCTGCCTTTTCTTCATCTTTTCTCATGTAATTGATTTTTTTCCTATATTTCTATATTTTTTCTGTAAGAAAAAAAACCCAAACAGTTTAGAAAGAAGCCAGAGATGGACGGTTATAGTTGGAGCCAGTCACATTTTTTTTGCCCTGATTCTGTATTACTTGCATCACATTTAAAGTCCTTATTGTTGTTATACCCCCAAGAGCCTTTTCCCCCAAGGCACTCAAAAATTCTCCACCAAGTTGCTAAATGACACTAAAAAGTTTTAGAGACAATGAATGTGAAGATTATCAAATTATAGTAGTATAAAATATTTTCTTCTGCTAACAAATATTTAAATTTGTTTTAAATATACTATTTCCATGAACATGCCATTTGAGTTAATTACTTTACTGTAAATGCACCTCTTAAATAATTGCTAAACCTCAAGAAATGCTTTCAATAATTGACTGCGTTTTCATAAGGAAAAATGGTGTTATTAAATCCAAATTAAATGCACATTTGAGACACTTAACTTAGAGTGCTAACCTAGCAAGCATTTTCACCCTGTATAAGAAATAACTTTGGAAATTAATGTCAGGAAACAGTCACTCTACAGTCATCGACAGTCATCCCCTTCCTGTTTTTTTTCTAACTAACTCCCACATACATTAGAACATTTTTAATGAACGTACCAAAAGTTTGCAAGCAATTTCAAGTTTAAGAAGCACGGCATCCCCAGTTTTCATCGCAGGGTTTTTTGTAACCCCGAACCAGCTGGCTAGGTCCGGAGGATCTGGGCCAGTGGCTTTGAGGGTTTTGTTCAGCCGAGAATTGGGCACACACCTGAGCAAGCCCCTGCCCAGGACAGGTTCCTTGTTTCCTGGTGGGACTGGAGAGCCACAGCCCTGCCCCTTTGGTACCCGGGCGGTTTCCACGGGCAGGGGGGCCAGCAGCCCAGCAGTCCCCAGTCCCACCAGTTCCCTGCTGAGCCTGGGGAAGCTCTGGGGCAAGTCCTGTGTTTCCTCCCTGCCTGTTCCTCAAGTTCCTCAGAGAAGTCAGGAGTTTGGGAAAACTTTCAATTGTAACTCGGATCACCTGAAGCAGAACACCAATTTTCTCCCTCCGGATCTGCTTTGGCGTCCTATATTTCTCATACCTTGACATGCAATGTTAATCTGGTAAGTCTCCCTTTATGCGTCTCTATTCCCTTCGTTGCCCTTGGCCTTTTAAGTACGTGGTATTTTACTTCAAAGTAGCATTAGCCCTTTCAGGAAGAGCCGTAAGATCCAAGCCTGAGAAGATAGCATCAAAAACAGTCTCAGCATTTTCCAGATCAGACTTAATAAAAGTCTGCGCGCTATCCAAGACAGTAGGTTGGATTCCACAAAGAAATACGGACGTTAGCACTAGAGGGAGGTATTTCCCCATGTACCTCGGATTCAGAGCCGCTGAAAAACAGCAAAATCTAGCAGCAGAGAAAGGGTATCTGTAATATTAAACTACGTTAATCAACTGCAATTAATAAGAGCGAGCTGCAACTCATCATAATCAGCTCCCATCAGTTGCCAGTGATAAAGATATTACCAAGCAACAGATAATGAACTGATATTTAAACTGAATTACATTATTTAATGTATAGAAAGTTTCACAGTGGCTTACAGAGCAGATTGTTTACGTGTTTATTCCAATGAGAGAAAAAAAATTAAGAGCAAGATCCAGGGAGCAGGAGCTGGCAGTGGAAAACGCCAGCACCGACTGACCGGGGGGGGTTAAACTGTCCTTCTACTTCTTTGCAGTAGTGGCACCCCATACGGTTTTGCATAAGACATATCTGGATTTAAAAGTTGGAGTGATCTGCTAAACACGCTAATTACATTGCTACAAAAAAGCGAGGGGTGGTAGGGACTTGTGCAGCCCCTGCCAACGCTCGGTGCCTGTGCATTTCTGACGTAGATGAAAAGGGCTTTTCAATTTCTCTCTTCACAGTCTGGAAGAAATTCTTTCTAAAAATCTGTAACATTAGGGGGATAAAAAAGTCCAGCAGCTTGTTCCTGTGCCTACCCGAGCCTGCGATACGGCACAGCTTTCTCACAGCTTGCTAGTTCAGAAAACTTGCATAAACTTGGGGAAAAAAAAAATTAAAAAAAAAAAAAAAAGAGATACGGACTAATTACAGCACTTCGTAGTCAGCCAGCAGCGGGTGACGAGCTCCCTGCGGCTGCAGGGAGGGGAAGGCCGGGGCTGCCGGGGGGGACCCTGCGGCCGCATCCCGCCGCATCCCGCCCCCCCGCGGCGGGGCCGGGGCCGGGGCCGGGCCGGTTCCGCGGGCCGGTGGCTAGATGGAGCTGCAGCACCAGGAATGAGGCCGGCGGGGGCTGCAGGGCACAGCCCCCCCTCCCCTTCCTTTCCCTCCCAAGGCTGTCCTTCAGGATTGTTTTTATGAAAATAAATGGAGGCAATGAAGAAATATCATTATAGGGCAGAAGCACTGGATGCCATGAAAAGTTAAACAACACTTTTTCTTCGATGCCCGCGCACCGCTGGGCAAGAGACAGTTCCCCGTCCCGTGCGATGCGCCGTCAAATCCCACCGGGCTCAAACCCAGGCCCCTCCGGACCCCGGGGGTCCCGCAGCGGGAAGGAGGGCACAGAGCCGAGGACGACGCTCCGGGACCGCCAGCCGTCGGGCGCACGGTTGGCCATAAGCTCCCACCTGCGGCCACTGAGGCACCCCGAGAGGTGGTTAAACCGGGTGTGAGAACGTGGCGGGGAAGAAGCAGCCAGCACCTGAGGAAAGCCCCCAGAGCTGGTGCGTGAAGTTTCCCACTGACCCTGGGTACCGCTGAGGGAAGGGGTCTGGCCAGGAAGGCTGGGATGGAGAGACCGTGGTGGTGACACCAGATGTGGAGGGTCTGGCGGACGAGCCAGGAGAGCAGGAAGCACGGGAATGCCGGGAAGCGCGCTCAAGGTGACGAGGAGATGGCTGCGCAGCCCGGCAGGCACCCTGGGGTAAAGGCAGCGCTAGGTGGGAGATGCTGCCCGCTCCGGCGCCCGTTCCCGCAGCCCCGCTCGCCAGCGCGCACCCGAACTCGGAAGGGTATCGTGCATGTGAACCCAGTGCTGGTAATCACTCAGCTCGCAAACGAAGTAATTAAAGATCGGACTGGCGGAGCGTTGTGCATGCGCAATTCCCCGGAGCTGCGGGCTGCAGCCCGTGACAATAGCGCGGTGCCACCTTACTGCCCTGTGACACCAGACGGGCACATCGATCGCTTGATCTCCAATACAAACAGAGTGCGAGGGGGAGAAAAACTAAGGCGCTAAAAATATGCAGATGTCGGTAAATTAATAATGACACGTGGCTGCGGCAGGGTGAGAACTGACAAAGAAGAAATGCAAGTCCCTCTCATTGATCATAAATATTAATTTATTAATAAAATGGGTTTAGATCAAACATATTGCGTATTACTACGTCTATCCACCTCTAGTTTTCTGCCAAGTTGCTAGGGGGTGTTCAGTCCGACTCAGCCACAGTTTTGATCAGGTATGGTAAGGACTCTCTAACCTCCGAGTGGATATACCCACCGTATACAATGTTTATTTTTGTTGGCCTGGTGCCTACAATCCTAGCACTGTATTTAGTGACTCTTTGCTTACTTCATCTATTGGAGTTCATCTGTTCGAACGTCAAACAATCAAAATTATTTCTCTTGCAAACAATTAAATATTTTCTAGGAAATCGCATCCTGGATCCACCCTGCTGACAGTCGGCTTGAAGGACGACAACTGGTTTGTGCTAAGCACGGCGGATGAATAAACATTGCTTGTCTGGGGTTCATTAGGGGACAGACTCGCACCTACCTGCCTACACGTTCGTGATCCACAGGCTGCTGAATTGCATTTGGCAAGAGGGAAGACCTGTTAGCCTTTGTCAGCCTTCTCCGGGTTAGTTAATAGCAGAAATAAAAAAATCACGGGGAAGTAAAGGTTCTGGTTTGCAAAACAGCTGCAGAATTGAACCAAGTCCAAACCTGTAGGAAAGATTGATGTTCACATAAACAATTACAGCTGTAGCTTAAGTGTTCCGTGATAAGCAATGGTACATATCAGCCTTTCACTTGCTGTTTCTGTAATAAAGTTGTTATAGCTACATTAATTAATCTAAGGGCACTTCTAAGCATCGCTTTATCCATCCACCTCTCTGAGGAAGCAGTACCTCTGGAGTTCTTAATAAAATAATAAATAATAGCAATATAAACTCTCGGCTGTTTCCAGCTCCTCCAAGACAGCTAAAAGAAGTTGCCGTAGCCTCCACAAACACCGCTCTGGCTGCGTCCTCGCCCTGACCTCGGGATGCATTAATAGAGCCTATGATTTATTCCTTCCAAGAATATTCTTTTAAATAACACTGCCACGCACTCAGCTGGTGCTGCTTTGCAGAAGAGCATGCCAGAGAAGGTTTTGATGCATTTGCATCACTTCTGTAAAGATGATTTGCACAATATTCAGTGGAAGAGCTCATCGGCAGCACATGGACACACACGAGTGGCAGAAATTTGGATGGAGCTTGGGAACTGTTAGTGTTTACAGGACTAATCAGGATTTTTTAATTTTTTTTTTTTTTTAAATGCAACACTTTCCAACAGAAAAATGCCATCTGGATGAAACCAAAAAGTCTTGTAGGGACCTGCTGGGTTTTGTTGCCTCTTTTGGACAAAAGCCAGGCAGGTTTCCCAGGAGACCCCCCGAGCTGCCCTGCTCTGCCCCCCACATGACTCGGTGCATCGGTGGCTGCAGCCACGTTTCCCAGGTCCCGCGCAGGGGGCCGTGGTGCAGCCCGAAACGCCCGGCGCTGGGCAGCACGGGGCCTTGCAAGAGGGCCCCAGTGCCAAAGAAAGCCAGTATCTTCCTTTGTTCGTTCCATGTGGAAAAGCGTTTGGATGTAAAAGCCCTCCTGAGATGAAGGACATATTTCAGCCTTGCCAGAATGACTGCTTCAGAGGCTATGCATTTAGGCAAAAACAAACACCAAAAAACCCACACCACAAAAAACCCACACCACAAAAAAACCCACCAAAACCTGATGCTATTTGTTCAAATTTTCAAGTCATATCAATATCATAACTTCTTTCAAAAAAAAACCATTAAAAAAAGTGAATGAAAGCTTGGGATTTCACCCACGCCCAGGTACTGGAAGCTCAGCCCAGCCTCAGCTCAGTTCCCAAAATCTGACCCAGAGCAAGGAGGTGGTTGTGTCGCCTGTGGTTCCAAGAGAGCCTTATTCCTGGCTGTGGGTATGTCCGTGTTAGATGAGAGGGTATGCTACATTACTGTGGTTTAACAGCTGTAGTTAGAGGTTGTTATTATTAAAAAAAAAAAATAACAAACACATAAAAAAAAAATGATGATGGGAAAAGTCACGCCGTTGTGGATGTGCACTGCTCGTTCCTGCTCCTCCCTGCCCTCCTGCACTTGCCTGCACCTGTGGAAGATTTTTTTTCTTTCATTTCCATGGCAAACACCAGGCAGGATGTGCAGGGCTCGCTTTCGATAGAGCAACGACTCTCCGGTCTGCATCGCGCACGAGCATCCCCGGCGGCGGCTCGGTGGCAGAGGTGCCCGGAGAGGTGCAATCCTGCTCCCCAGCGCCTGCGGTGCCCTGAAGGGGAGCACGCCGGCCGGTGCTGCGGGCAGAGGCGGGTGCTGTGCCTTCCCCTGCAGCAGCAGGTTGGTGCTGGGCGACGGCCGCGGCGGACGCCCAAACCGCTCATCGGTGGCGGCGCCTTCACCCACTGCACCAACCGCGGGCGAAGCCCAGAATTCAAAAATGTAACCAGTAACTGCCTGCTTTTGCCCAGATTGGCCGGAATTTGGGATAAGGATATTGTCATGCTTTAATGAAATTAGTTCTTTTTATCCTCCTGAATAATACATGTGATACAGCGATGCCCCTGGTGCTGTCCCTGGCCGCCCACCTGCACCCAGGCTTATTTCGGACACCCTCCTCTCGGTGCTCCTCAGGGATGAGCTGACCCCCAAAGGGATGCGAAGGGCAGGGGGGGTTAATGGTCCTCCTCGCTGGAGGGACCAGGAGCTTCTCCACCTCCCAAAGCGGGTCATTCAGGAGTTTCTTTCCAGGTCTGCGAAGCCTGGATGTTTTACCATAAAATTGTTACTACTGAGGGGGAACAAAGGAAAAATAAAGAGGGGGGAATCAGAAAATTTAAGCTTTTTTTTTTTAATAATTATAAATATAAACAAAAGAAAGTTGCACACCACTATGCAGCTTCTAGCCTCCTTGGCAGTTAGGACTGCCAGCCTTCTTTTCCTTATTCCTGATGGTAAATCCTCCCTTCCAGCCCCAAATAAATCTTCTGACCAACATCAGTCGTGCTCACACGCCGGTACTGCATGCACAGGGAGAAGTAAGAGCATCCGCACAAACTACACTTAAACCATTGTTTTGCCTTCTTTTGAGACTCTTAGTTCCAGAGAATTGCTTAATGCACCTACTGACCCATAAAGGCAGATAATTTCAATATGAACTGTTAATATATGCTTCCTCACAATGGGAACCCCGTCCCAAAACCCAGTTCTTTGAGAAGTTTTTGGTGGCTATTTTTTCCAGCTCAGAGAAGCACACCCGGGGCTGGTCCGGGCACGGACGCGACCCTTTTTGGGGGAGCATCTGAGGGAGCCCCGGCCGAGCCCCCCCCACGCAGAGCGGGGCGCGGGCAGGCGAACGTCCTCCGTGGAGGGGGGGGACAGGCCGGGATTGCCGCTGTGGGATGGGACGAGGCTGGGCTGGACGCTCGGGGGGCTCCCAGCCGGGCGAGGGTCCCCGGGGTCCCCAGGGTCCGGCAGCGCTAGATGGCATTGTTAGACCGGCGCGCCGCCCAGACCCAAATTAGTAGACAATTATCCCTCTTCCACTCCCCCTTTTATGTGATGAAACTGGTTACTTATAGCCTGCAGGATAAATTCTATAGGGTGCCCGACTCAGTCAGGGCTGTTTCTTCACAGGCTCTCTCTTCCCAGCTTTCACCTCAATCTGTCATACAGATTTGACACTGCATCGTTCCAACAGTGCTCAGAAATGACATGTATATAATGTGGAATATTGTGCACATTTACAGCCAGGATTTTTTCCCCTTAAAACATTGCTTGCTATATTCTGGCAGTCGTTGTTCTGGAAATAAAATAAAATTAAGGGGGAGGGAAAAAAAAAAAAAAGCAGAGTGTTCTTTTCTGTCCATGTATCAGTGACCATCTTAAAGAAAAACTTTTATTTAGATGCTAATGTGATGCAGGACAAAGTGCATTTGATTTTTAGTGGAGGTTGTTAGTGCTTACAATTGTCCGGCAGTTCTACGCTAATTAAAGAGAAGATGACGCGGTGCCACAGCACACACTGTGTGCGCTCGGAGCAGGGTATTTTTATGATTCTCTCCTATTAACGCTCCATATTATAGATCAAATTAACTGGAATTTCTATTGAAAAAAAATTAAAAATGAGTCCTTTTAGAAGAGCAACAAGACCAGTTCAGTAAGTCTGAGAACCCTTTTCCTCGAGTGGATTAAACAGATAACGGCAGCTTTGTTTTCCAGTGCTGCCTCTATAATCATCCTTTCCCTGCCCTATAATAATAATCAGGGACTAAGTTCAATTATTTCATTCAACAAAACAAAAGAAAAGTCACAGATTTGCATGACTTCACAATTCAGTTTCAATTGTGGGTGAGCATCGCTCTAATTCGACGTCTGGTTAAAAGCAGAATTTCAGCAATATCAACAGTAATGCCTCCTTCCACAATACGTACATATGGCAAACACACAAATATGTGTATACACACGCCTGTGATGTATAAAAACACGCACAGGTGGCAGAGATACTGACAATAACTGCAAATCCCACTGAACCACGTTTCTTGCGTTCGCAGGATTTTTGAAAGCGAGTCGCTTTGGCACCCACGGAGCAGCGCAGCCACAGTGCCCATCTCGTGGTTTTCCTCAGGCTGCTGATTTATTGGGGTTGCTCCCCCCCCCCCCCTTAATATCTTTTGCATTGCAGTTTGTGATTTGTGACGTTAAGTCCCTCCATCCTGCGGCGCGGGCTGCCCGAGCCCTTCCCCGCGCTCCGAGCAGATGCTTTGCATCGATACTTTCGGCTGTCGAAACAGGAGCGTGACTGGGGGCTGGGGGGGGGCTCTGTGTGTGTGTGTGTGGAATTACAGAGTTAAGCCTTTGGAATAAACTTTAAAATGATGAAGTGTGTGTTAGAGAGAGCTATTTCTTGTTAAGGCTCCTCCCGTGCAGGCAAACATGGGCTACGCACGTGAGCTCGGCTCCCAGCACCAGCACCCAAGTGCCTGCCATGGGCACTGGATCCAGCCCAGCTTCAGGTGGGATTATACTGGAGCCATGTCAGGGTCTGGAAAGGAAAAAAACCTAAAAGCTAAGATTTATTGTCACTGTTAGAAAGCAAAAGAAAGAAAAAAGGAGACTGTCATTTTTCTAATAATTGCAGTTTCTAGAAGAAATAAAGGTCCTTATTCTGGTGGGGGTTCTAGCACACAGTTTGTGCCAGCCCAAACGCGACTCGGAAGACCCTTGCAGAGCTCAGCCAGGCTAAGAAGCTTTCAAAATGAAATGCTTTACTAAATTCCTTCTTTTAATCTTTGCTTTTAATACTTGGAGCAAGATACATGGAAAACCACACAGTTTTGAATTGTCAGGCTTCCTCCGTGTGGTTTGTAAACAAAAATAGAAACAAGGTGGTTGCCTGATACCAGCGACAGGCACGTCGCTGCTTCAGCTGGATTTATCTATGAATAATAAAAATGTCTTTGCTCACCATAACTCACTGCTATCTATACCCGATTTCATTTTTATTTACATAAAAACTTGTGATCCAGCAATGAACTTATACAGTTGTGATTTTTGCTTTTTGTTTTACAGGGCTATCTAGGATTTAAAACCCCGGTTATACCCCAAGCCTCGGTCAGAACTTCTTCCTTTTCTCTAACGCCACTGTCATTCTCCCTGCAGCAAAAAAAAAAAAATAAAGCCACCGCTTGCCTTTGAAATCATCCCAATCTTTTGCTCCCATGCCCTACTCTTTCACTTCAGCCTTAAAAGCGCGAGCGAAAAGAAAAATAAAAAAAGCCTCTTGGGGAGGGACACCGCCCAGTCCCCAAGCACGGCAGCCGAAATCGCCGCAAACCCCCAAAAGCTCTGCAAACAGCGGCAGGCTCCGACCGACCCTGCCACAGCCCTTCCCGGCGCCTCCGCCAAACTTCGGGCCTTCTTTTTGAAGAAACAGCAGTTGCTCTGGCTATTATTAGCCCGGGCACGTGCCTCACGCTTTCCCGACTCGCCGGAGCTTTGCTGAAAGTCAGCGGGAGAAAAGGGAGCGGGGGGGGGGAGCGGATCTGCAGGGCTCGAAGCCCCCCAACGACGAAGGGAAGGGTTTGACCCAGGCTGGCCGAGGGGCCGGGATAACAGCCACCCAAAGAGCGCCTTTAGTTCTGGAAATCAAGGAGAGGGGGAAAGATCTCGCACGTTATTTATTTGTGGCTTTTCACGGCCACAGCACAAATCGATCGGCTCGAACGCGGCAAGCGAAGCCAGCTGCAGTTCCTGTAGGCTGATGGTGCTTGCTCGGTTAAACGCTGCAAGTCAAAGTTTTCATTGCCGTGTTCAAAGGTGCAGCATCATTTACTCTCACTTTATTAATGGCAGCTTAGCTCAGAATAAACACGAGTTTTGTTCAGACATGCCAAAATATTTACTTTTACTTCGGGACTTGTCATGGGCTGCAGAGAAATAAAAGCCACATATGGACTTATCTGCTGTTGAACTGTGGAGGGAATTATTTTAACTGTAACTGTAGAAGTACCCCTCTGGCTTTCTGTTTGCTTCTCATCAGAAGCTTCCTTCTGCTTAAAAATAATATTGTGGGTTCATCCCCTGCCTTAGAGGAAGGGAGCGAGGGAATGAGCGATCGGGCAAAGAAATCCTCACTCACCAAAACTAACATTTTAAGTTCTGCTGCTTGATAACTTCCCCGTGCAGCCCCAGAGAGTCATTTTAATGTAGAAAGTAATGTAGAAAGCTTTAAATACTTTGAAGGATCTCCCCACATCTGCCAGCCCCCAGCTCTGCTCGCTGTCAGCAAGAGTACCAGAGCTGGGTTCCTCCGAAAATAAACCCCGAAGCTGGCGGCGAGCTGGGGGCCGAGGCTGCGGCCAGGGAGCCTTCCCCAGCCGGTAACTCCTTATTTCAGGAGCAGGGATTAGGGAGAGCTCCTAAGGCAAAACAAAATAGAATATCTCGTCTCGGTTAATTGTTCATGCTGATGCCAGTTAATAAGTACCACCGCCCTGGCATTCACATGCTGGAGCAGCTTTTTCCCCCGGGAAGCACGGTGTGTGCCGGCCGGAGCGCTGGCCACCCGTGGAGAGGGGATGGCTGCACCCACGGAGCCATGGCAGATTCTACCTACAGCAGTAAATAGCAGCTTGAATATTTGTGTATTTACCACAGTTGTCAACAGGCAGCGTATCTTCCAGCACTAGGTACAAGTTAGAGGTAAATGTTGATTTTTTGATGGGGCTGCTGCGCTCTAGCAGTGACGATACGTGTAGGAGTAAACATCTATCACCCATCAAAGGCATCTCTGGAGCGCCCACCAATCACCATAGTAACTGAGAACCAATTACAGTAATTAAGATTCACACGGAGTTGTCCCTTATAATCAGAAGCTATTCTAATTTTTTATTTATTTATTTATAGGCGTCTCTGGTGCTCGCAGCCACCACCGAGCTTCCCACCGCGGCGCCGCGACCTTTCGCATTTAAAGGTCGCGGGGAAAGCCTGCAGCGAGGAAGGGAAGGAGTACCACCGCCACCCCCGGGGCCGAAGGCTCCCCCCAAGCACGGGGTCAGATGCAGGAGTGCCCGGTTAAACACCCCCACACTCCCCCCCGGGCGTTATTCCCAGGAGGGGTGAAGAGAAGCCCCCGATGCAGCCGGAGGGCGATGCTCGGCGGAGGAGGAGGAGGATGCTCGGCACTCTTCCTCGGGCAGCGGCAGCCGGGGGAGAGCCCGTCCCAGTGGCCTGTCGCCGTGCACGGAGCAGAGGCAGGCGCTGGCCCCGGCTTTTATTGCTGTCACTCGGCGGGGACCCACGGGCAGATTGGCAGCCGGGAGAGCGGGGGGGCTAAGCAGCCTGCCAGGGGCCCGGCACAGCCCCGGCTGCTCGCCCGGAGCCACAGCAAGGCAGTTGTGCAAAAATTCCTCGCTCTGAAGCCAATATCTTTTTTTTTTTTTTTAATACACACTATCAACGGTGGCAGCAGCCTTGTAGGGGCTGCGGCAGGGTAACACATGAGAGGCCGCGAGAGCATTTTCCTTTACGTTGGAAGGGTGCACGTGGTGGGGGGAAATGTGAGGTCAGCAGGCGCTCTCCTTCCCAACTGCCTACATTTACTGTTATCATTAGGCATTGTAATGGCATCCGACACGCAAAAATTACAAAACAAAAAATTGTGAAAAGATTGTACTATTATTACCTATTTTTTCTGTAGTTTTTGTTAATGGTATCGGCATACTTCGGTTAGATAAATCGACCACATTTTTTGTTGCCAGACACAAATTAGATACGGAGGTAAAGCAGAAAAACATGTAGTTACTGATTTCATTCTGCACGTGAATATCCCAATTAAAAAAAAAAAAAGACTTTAAGAATCCCATATATAAATAAAAAAATCATGCCATACATCAAAATGCTTTAAAAAAAAAAATAAAGTAAGCATAGCAGGTATCTACTTTGAAATCCCCCATTAAAGATCCATTTCCAAGCCCCAACGCCTCCTTCCAGAGCTCCGCTCTCCGCAGTGAATGGCACAGGAGACACTCCTGTTGCGTAAAGTCAAGTGGGGTTACGCTGGGTTACATTGCATCACTAGGCACAAGACATAACCACATGTAAAATGACATAACGCAAATTTCAACAAGATGTGGGTTTCCTCCTACGCACTGAAATGCTTTCCAGAACCCGCACACCGCTGGCTCTCGGGATGACGACTGAAGGCCGGCGGTACCTTGGGGGAGCACCGCGCGTGGTAAAGCCTCCACCTCGCTCAGGTGAGTCACTGGAAAGATGCTTTTATTAAAATATTAGCCTCTCCCTTTCCTTTAGTTATATCATCCGGCCTGTCTTTTCTTTATCCGATTCCAGACACCTAGTCTGGATAAAGCCACGAGCCGTCCAGATATAGAACTGCTGAGCTATATGTCTGGAAATGCACGTTGCAGGTGGAATACCCGTTTTCAAAACCTACAGATGTGTAGGTACACAGGAGGATGATCCTAGTCACTCAAAGAACTATAATTATCAGAAAGATAGTTCTTTACCCTTTAGGAAAAAAACCTCTAGAATGTTTTTATCTAATTAATAGATTAACCACCTCCCTGCCGGGGGCTCAGCATAGCCACAGGCATCACCCCTGAATGCATCCACCTGCCTCAGGCTGCTCAGGCAATATAACTCTCCATAAAACACAGCAAAAGCAACCCCAAGCTAACACAAAAAGGACTAAGAGAAGAGCCAGAGCAATTTTCCTCCCTCACAGCCATGCTAATCTACTCACGTCCCAGCAGCTGAGCTGCTTTAGCCTCTTCTAAGCTAGCAAAGGCAAACTGCTGCCAGTAGTGATCATGCAAATGTGTAAATATTTATGAACTCACAAGTTTTGAATATACAACATTTACGGCTGTCAGTCTTCATGGTTATAGATCTTTTTGGCTTACAGATCCACTTCCGAGCATGAGAACTTCCTAATTCCAAGCGCACTAAGTCAGGACAGCTTTTCATGCCAGCCTCAACACAACACGGTCAACTCATTTTCAGAAAGAGGTTGAAGGCACACGACAATAAATGCCATGGGAGCCCACTGTCCTGACCGAACCCCACATCTCTCCTGGGCAGATTTCATGAGCTAAAGAGTGCTTCAAGCTCGTTTTTCTCATCAATACCAACACCACACCTGCTGCGCGGACAGAAGGTCAATGTCCAGCTACTGCACTTCAGTACTAACCATGACCAATGAATACTAATTTAAAGGCATTTATAGAACTTCCAAGTCACTACGTAAGATTTGTTCCCGTTAATATTCAGCCTTCCACCTAAAGTACAGCCCCACAAAGTAAGAACCCATCATCTCCCATTTGGTGTTTCCCAGCAAACATCAGGTCAAAGTTCACTCCGTCCACAGGCAAGAGGATGGCTTATTTATTTCAAATAAGCCACTCCTGCCAATTTATTCCAAGTTTGTGGGCCTTATTTCAGAAGTACTGAAGAGAAAAAGAAGAGCCATGGCTTGACTTCAGTATCTCAGCTGAAGAGCTGGAATTGACCTCCAGCCTGCTGAAGCCTACTGCAGGTTTATATTCGTCATTTCAAGTTCAACCACAATACAAGGAAAAATTATAAAGAACAAAAAAACCCAAGTGAAACGCCTATTTATTTACCCCAGTAAAAATGTGGAATTTTTCACTACTTGTTTACCTTGACTTTGTCAATTTACTTCAGGCAGTAATAAATAAATATTGCAAAATATCATCCCATCTCTTGAAACATCAAGCCTAAACCACCAAAGTGGAGCTCCAGGCAGACATCAGTTCACAGCAATGTCCCTGTTCAGGGTACAACCTTATACATACACTTGTTTTGTGCTTTTGAGACAAACTATCATAAACTTCACTCAAGTTAAAAAAGTGTCCTGGTTACCTTAAGACGGTACATAATATCAGAGATATGAAAAAAGCAACATGTTACTTACAAGAAATGAAATACCATGCTTTGATTTGGCCTAGCATGTCAGATATTCCTCTTGAAAACCATTACATATGTTTATCTTGGGTTTTTGCCAGGACTGAGAAATTGTTAAATATCTTTCATGTACCACTTGTCTACATTCAAAAGAGTAATGGGGTGCTTGAGATTACTCCTATGCAGCTCTTTCATTGCTCGTCATATGG
The DNA here is from genome assembly GCA_027564655.1 of Leptodon cayanensis. NCBI lineage: Eukaryota > Metazoa > Chordata > Aves > Accipitriformes > Accipitridae > Leptodon > Leptodon cayanensis. The sequence continues at coordinate 53,062,201 of JANXJC010000001.1, forward strand.
GATTGGATCTGTGGGAAGAAAAAGCACAAACTGCACCAAAATTACAGAGCCACCTAGAAGAAACAAACTTCTGACTCTCTGAAGGTGTCAGTGGTAACACCTCTTCGTCCATTTTGACTCACAGCCAAGTGGAAGGTCCCGAGATACAACTGCCACTGAAACCCAATGCATTTCCAAAGTAAGATCAGGGTTCAGAAACAACAGCTTTCGAGTCATCCCAACTCCGTTTTCTGCTTTTAAACCAGCACAGAAATGCACTATTAAACAGCAAGGGCAGAACTCACATAAAATCTCCTATCTGGAGATATTAAAAAGCTCATATGGTAAAGGTCAGGTCATTCCCAGCCACCCACAACTACCATGGGAATGAAACCAATGCAGTACCTTTCATCCAGCACTAGGACAAATGCCAGAAGAAGAAATCACTCTAACTAGCCAGGATATTGGGTCTATAACATTTATAGTGCACCTGGCAGCCCATCAGATGGCAAAGCAGAGATCTGGTTTGTTGCCCTGCATTGATCTATCCCCAAATCAGTGATGGGCAGGTGCATCTCGTTGTCTATCTTCTCACCCTCTGGGGAGATAAAAACAGCAGCTGAAGATCTGAAGGCCTCTGATTGCTTTTATTCTATTTCTCATTAGTTGTGCTTCTTTATAGACACAGGAAATTTTGTTTTATGGGTCCAGCCACAAAGTTCATCTAACACAAACTCTCCTAACCTCATCTTATAATGTTTTTTTAAAAAAATAAAAACAGGGATAAGAAGGACATCTGCAACACCATTTGGGGGGGGGGTGTGTCTGTCTGTTTTTCAAGCTTTAGGATCCCAGATTAATTACTTCCTCTATATTTGGTATGTCATGCAACTAAGATGACAACACTGTCTCTGTCAGTCCTTGTTGGGAGAAGGGACTCCGCCAGGCAGAGCACGAAAGGTCTCTGAATTTGCACATGAAATGGAAGAGTGGTAAAATGTAAACCAGACCTGTAGCCAGTTCTTCGGCTGGTTTAAGTTGAATTGCTGAAGGCTGTGGAATGACTCTAGTCTGCATCAGGAGAGCATCTGGCCTTTCTGCCTTTCTCCCCTGCTGTGACTGCAGAGGGAGGTCTGCCGGGGCGAGTCCTGCGCTTGGCTTGGCTGATGCACAGCCCACAGCTGCCTGCGCCCCTTCTCAGGAGCTGACTGCAGACTCCTCTAGCGAGTTCTCCTGTTAGTAAAACTTCATTATTTCATCAAAACGTACAAAAGAATGTTTCCTGGTATATGCTGAACTGCTATAAATAATAGTACCAGGGTATTCTTGGCAAATCAGTGAACAAAGCAGATCCTTACTCGTTTGCTGTGTTTGTGGATGTGCATTCCCCACGTTACGCATTTTTCCCCTTGTTGTACAAACTATTCTGGCTACCTGTGCGCTGAACAAGTAAACAAGGCAGACTATTTATTCACTTACTTATTATTTCCAACTTATAATTTACAAAGCATGAAATAATGAGATTACACTACTGATGAAAAACAAGTCTTGGAGATTCACCTGAATGAAAACGTGATTCAAGACTTTGGCCCAGGTTTGACTCAAGATTTCATCTCCACCCATACTTTGTTGTGTGTGCGCATGTATGAGAAGGGAACCAGGGGCTAGAGGTTGCTGGACTGTAGTGGTTTTGGTTCTAGGACTTCCTTGGCAACCAGGGTACAACCAAGGAAGTGGTCATGTTCCCAGTATTCC
>JANXJC010000001.1:53064034-53077255 GCA_027564655.1 Leptodon cayanensis
GGAACAGAGGCTGCAGACTGTAAGGTTTGAGCATTCGGTCGGAAAACCGGATCTAAACCATTACATGGAGTCAGGATATTAATTTTTTTTTGGTTGAAATCCTGATCTCAAAGTGTACTGTGCAATATTGCTTTGGATGCAGAGACATACCACCCTGTACTTCAGCAGGGCCATGGCAGTAAACTTCATCAGCAAAAAGAAACATTTTTGATGGATACGTGGGCAAAGTGCTAGACTAATCAAGCCGGAGAAGTGGCTGTAATTCACTGATAAGGCCAAAATATGTACTGTTTCTGACAGTGTAAAAGCACTTCTAGTGTTTTGTTTGTTCCCGCTGCTGTGCGTTGGGTTGGGAGGAGTCATACTTGGCTGGAGGAAGAGTCCTATGAAAAAGTGGAAGGGTTTTGCGCTTTGTGGTGCTTGCAAGGTTAGCAGCTCTTTAATATCATGCTAGCAATGTAAGCAAGGAACATTTAAGGCTCTGGATAAAACCTGAAAATAGAAATCGTCTCAATGCATGAAATGCAATAGTTTTGCATTCCCTGGTGCTCGTGCTCGCAAGAGGGCAACCAGGTCTCTCCCAGACTCTGTACAAGTGTGTTGTGGCACTGCGGAGCAGCAGCCATGGCACTACACATCCTACATACACCATCAGTATTTTTAAGTTCAGAGGCCTGCATTTCTTATACCCTGCAAGACAAATGGAAAAAAGAATAACTCTCTTGGGAGGAACTGAAACCCTGTGAAGGTCCTAGGTCTCACAAGCACTGCTCGTGCCGCTGAGCTTCCCAAAGGCAGCGTTTCTGCAGCCAGGGCTGGGAGTGATGGCCATAAGCAGCCCCAAGACCTGCTCAGCTCCTGGCTGGCGGGCGGCTGGGGACTTGGGGGATTTTGCATTCACCTCTAGAGAGCAGAGTTTGCAGCTCTTGCTCAGCAGCTCCATTGCTTCGGGTGTGATGGACATTGCTGAGCTTCTGGGAACAAGAAAGTTGTTCCCAGAAGTTGCCAGTTCATAATGCAAAGTCTCTTTGATGGCAGCGTCCCGGGCAGGATGCTCCAGGGACACCACAGGACCCATTATACCTTGTACTTTTAACCACTGTGAGGAGTATCTTTTTTTTCCCAGCACTTATGAGGAAGATGCTGAAATGAATCTCTGCCTCCACTGAGCCACATCAAAGAGGATGAACCAGCTCAAGGGTAGCTTAGACCCCTCTTAAGGATCAGCATTACTATTCACAGCGATTTTTTCCCTTGTCCCAAAATAATGTGTCTGGAAAAGGTCGAAAAATCTAGCCAGCCTGAAGTTAGCAAAATAAATGCCAGGACTGCTCATCTAGTTCAATGTGTCTGCATGTCTGAAACCCTCAGATCTTAGTATCTTGATTTGATTATCTTGATTATCAGCATCTGCTTTAGTGGCTTACACTATCAAATGGAAGACATCAGTTTAAATTATGGCTTCTGTCTTTTACCTCCTGACATAGCTGTCATGCCCAGACTGTGAGGAGGAAGACTGTAAAAGCCAAAGAGGGAAAGTAAAACAAAACTGTATGTGTGCTGGAGCGTCCGAAACAGGAGGAAAAAGAGCCGAAGCCCTCAGAAACTGTCTCTTCAGGTACTGCCCCAGGACAGCCTGTATGGGAGGGTCATTTCCTGCAAAACCATCAATATGTTGGATCTTCTCTACACCTCCAAAGAAGGATGGAAACCTAACCATGGTCAGATGTTCAGAAAAACATCCAGCCAGGCCAGTAGCCTTTCATTTCTCATCTGGATGCTTTTGGATGCCTTTGGACAACTTCTCCAGGCTTAGGGAATGTTATATGCCAGGATATCTCTTTTTAGTATTAACAGCTTTACCACATTGCTTGATCCTCCTCTCGCCAACCTCTTCACGCCTGCAAGGATTTGGAAAAGTCAGTTATGGAGGAGCAATTATGATACAGATTAGATATCAGACTTCTGTGGGCAGAGATGACAACGTTCAGTCCTACATGTGGAGAAGAGCTGAACAGATGGAAAATTTGTAGATAGGACCCGAATTTTTCTCATATATTTTGTAACAAAGCTTATTTGTCTCACTGGAGTTTGGGTGCCACGGCAAAAGAAATGTCAAATATTAATATTTGTAAAAGCCCTTTTTCTGGTCCACAGATCACTGCCTCCAGCCGGGAACATGGTGAATAGGCAGATCTGGAGCTGGAGCTATTTCTGATGTTCCATGGTTTGTTTTTTTTCCCCTAGGCCCTTCAATTTTATCTCTTTTTCCCTTTGGTAAGATATCCACAACTCTTCATTTTACTCAAGGTTTGTTCCTCTCTCCCATTCTGTTTTTGACTTCCTTTCCTTCATTTTCCCAAGCTCCCCTCCCTTTCATATATCATATCATATCATATCATATCATATCATATCATATCATATCATTCTTTTTTCCATAGTGCGTGAAAACACATATTTCCTCTGCTTCACGCTAAAGGGGCTGCTTATCATTAAAATCAGCAAGTAAAATGCATGTAGGAATGACACCGATACTTTAAGAATCTTTGACTTTTATTACTCCAATAATCTCTCCTTGAAGGAACACAATGCCTTTGTTGCAGTGATTTCCAGTGCTCATTTTGTGGCCAAAATTCCAGTTTGTGCCATACACATGGTCCTTCCTTCCTCTCTCCCCAGGAAGTACAACACTCCCCGACCTGCTTGGGCCAGTCTCTCAACTCTAAAATTAAACTCAGTTGGAACATAGCCACTTGGGTGAGCATTCGTACCAATCAGAACAACGCAGTTTGAAACAACAAACTTGCAATGCCCATGTTCATTAAAAAGGATTGCACAACTTCTACTGCTTCGGGTATGGCCATGTGAAGCACTCAAACAATTACGAAGAATGATCAATTTTGTTGATAGTTTGTGAACAGACAAAAGAGCTAAATCTGACAAATCACTAGTGATGGATAGTTCAGTGTATGAATGAAAGAAAAAAGAATTAAGGAAATTATTTTTATTAGATTTTAGAACAACCAAAATAATTTTAAATATTGTTGGGTTTTTTTTCTTTTTAAATAACTAAAAAAGAAGTTCCTTATCTCAGACTCTGCTTATTTTACAAACAAGCAAACGAACGAGCAAAACCCATAGCAGAAAAGGCAGGACACAATTTCCCTCTGCTAAAAAACTAACGGGTTTTTGCCATTGCTAAGACTGTCCCGTAGCAGCTGGAGCAGAGATAGAGTCGATGCCCAGCAGGAGGACGTGGCACACCCGCTGCAGACCCAACTTGTGATTATTCTGCTGTTTAACATGATTCATGTCGGACCCCACAGATCCAGAGGTCTGGGTGAGCAGAGCTTGGCAGGAGGGTTAAAGATCTGCAGCAAGAGGAAACCATTTCAGATTTCTAACCGTGTCCACATACTAAAAAGAAGTCATGGACTCTGACAGTATTTCATCATGATGTGAGGAACCAAAGCATGAAACCTATAGACCAGAGAAGGAGATTTTGCTTTGTTTCATGAAGTTTAAGTAATGCATTGCTATTTTAAGTACTTTAATGAATATGGTACGAACTATAGTTTAAAATGCAATTTAAAAGTCAGAACTAATTCTTTGAAAGTCTTAAAACTGGCTATTTCAGTAAATTTAGTAGGTAAAATTTGTAATAGGTAACAGAAGATGTTTGGCAAAACTGCCTTATATTCATAAAACTGAACCCGGATTTATTTTCCCTGAAATTTGTGCAACATTAACGGGACTGAAAAAGCCAGGTTAGATTTTCCCAGTGCATAACCAGATAAATTTGTAGGGAAGAAGGTGGCTGAAAGAAGACAGAAGCCTGTGATGGGGAACTGAAAAATTATTCCGTTCTGCCTGTTCCCGTTGTACTCCCCGCTCTCCCCTCGAAGGGCAAGCACAGCACTCAGTGCCAAGTGTTGATGCATGTTTCAAAGAGCGTACGATCCCTCTCGGTCCGCAAGCTGAGGGGACTGGTGAAATAAAAGGAAATACTGCAAGTACAAAATTGACTCGCATACTGGGAGCATCACTCGGCAGCAAAGCCCCAGTGCTGCTTCTTTCATTTCCAGGATTTAAATGGAGAAAAAAGATACAACTGAGCTGGTACTTGAAGATATTTGATCATCCTCAGCTGTTGTTAGGTACACCAGAGAGGAAATTTGCAGCATCTCTGACACCTCATCAGAGACACGAGAAGCTGCTGTAGACAGCAGTATAGATGTTTAATGAAGGCTTCGTTTTTGAAACATCATTATAAATCTACCTGTGTGTTTTGTTGCAGTACCAAATGGACTTGCGTACACCTGGTGCTGTCGGGCACCGGCAGGAGCTGGAGGTGGGACAGCCCCGGGAGACACCGTCCCCATGTCTCTGCCTGTCCCGCCGAGAAATGGTGTGATTTCATGGATGGTCAAAAGGTCTACGAAGAGCCGGGCTGCCCTTACACATGGACAAACCACGCCGCAGCATCCCGCGTAAGGATGATGCTTTTTCAATCTAAGGGTCTAAAAAACTATTTCTGACAAGGGCAGCCCAATAGCAGCAAGATGGACAACATATTTCAGCCCAGGGATCTTTTCTTTTCTTTTCATGTGTTGTGTCTACCAGTGAAAATCAGAATACCGTCATGTGCCCGTTTTTCATACTTACTGTACTTTACAAACACCAATTAGTGCTCATGAGAGCGGTGAGGAGGTAGGCCAGTCTGAGTACCAGAGACGGTGCAGAGTGAGTTGAGAGATGAAGAAGATCTCGTCTCCCTGCCTGGTGCTACATTTAGGTTTAAAGACAGCCAATTACCCCATCGATGCAACATCTTCTGTGCATCCCAAAGCTCTTCCCGAGCTTTTACCTGGGCTGCAGCCCCTGGGGAAGCCCCTGCTGAAGCACAGGGCTGTTCCTGACTCCCTCCCTCATGGGGCACTTCCCAGAGCTCCCAGACAGGCTTTGCCACCTGAGCTGAGCATCACAGCAACTTCCTCGAAAGCTTCGTACAAGGGCGAACAAGTTACAAACCTTCAGCAAACGGAGATTCCTCCTGTCGGCACCTTGATCCAAACAGGTGCTCATTTGCCTCAAATGACGGTTTTGCTTTGAAGAGGGGGGAACTGCACAAGAGGACAGGAAAGCTTCAGTCCTGTAAAACAGTCTCGGAGAGGTTCCTGCTGCTTGTTAAGAGGTAAACTTTTCTTGGGCTGTGCGTCATGTCAATCACTGCTTTTTTGCAGACCCAAAGCCTTCTTTCCTCTGTTAGATGCTGTTATCATCTTCAAAGACATATCAAAACAGTGTTTGTTCTGCGCTTTGATTTCCCCCACACAGAGATTTCAAAGAGTACAGGGCTGTTTGAGAGGGAGCGTTTCAGATGCTCTGTGTGTGTTTGTCTTCCCATGTCTGCGAGTTGGGTAACTGGTGATTAATCCAGCCCTGCCAAGGGAAAGGTGAGGTCTGAATCCACCAGCAAGAGTGCTGGTTGCAGTGGTCTAGGCAGCAATTCGCTTTCTTGTATCCAAAGTCACGTTTGCTTAGAAAAAGAAAACAGTGACAAAGCACAAATTCAGCGTACTTGATACAAATCTTGATGGTTGTTTCAGTTTTGCAAAAGGAGGTTAATATGTCAGTTAAAGCTTAAATGAATCACGTTTCAATAACATGTTAGATAAAGATGCACATGTACATGTGATTTCTACAGTCAAAAAGAAAAAATCCAGGTCAGGCTAAAGAAGGTCAAATGGAAAACATTGAGGAGGTAGATATCCAAAGCCCACTGATTTTCAAGGTAAACCAGATCACATTTCCTAAGCGCACTGAGGCAGTCCATAAATAGCAGGTTGGTGGTGCTGATCGCTGGAAAATCAAACAAAACCACAAATAACAGCAAAAAGTTAGATTTCCCATATACCAAAATGGGCACACACCAAAGCAAAAATTGAAGTAAACAAAAAATCCTCTATGCAATAATGTTATAAAAAGGATGTCTTGGGTCTTCAAATTGTAGATACAGTAGGGGCTAAAGGATAATACAGTAGGTCAAGGAAGAAGACAGACAGATGTCAAAGAATATCTCACCTGCTGCGATACTTACTCATTTCTCAGTAATCCGTATGCCCAAATCTCTAAATTCAGAAACATTTTCTTCTTACCACATCTCAGAAGTTGCTCACTTACAACTCTGTCATTGCTCCAATTTATTAAAGACTGCAAACACATAGTTCAAGAGTTCATCTTCTTAATTTCCTAGTTTGCACAGACATTATTGCTATCAGCTACCATGATCTGGTGGTAGCCACTATTCCTGGAGTGGTTTCAGCAGCAGATTTCAATATTACCCAGGAAAATGAGGCTTTACTCTCTTTCCTTCTTCCAAAGCTACCCACAATCTCACCTTCCCTGCCTTTCTTCTTCCTCTAGTTTAAACACATGACACCAGTCCCATTTCACCCCAATCAGCCTATAATTTTTCCTTTTGATCTCTCATTCTATCTTCATCAAATCTTGTTTATGCTGATTATGGTCACTACTCTTTTCTTCCAGATACACACAGCGTGCTATTAAAAGTTTATTTACAGACCTATTGATGAATGCATCATGTTTACAGGCCTATTGATGAATGCATAACAACGTGAACTGAAGCGCATCAGAAAGTTTATGTCTTTTCATTTTATTTGACCTTGTTAAAGTGAGGAAACAATTATTTTGTACAAAATACCTCCACCCAGATTTGTTTATTTTGCACTTGTATGTTAATAGACTTAAAGACTTATATGGTCCTTATTTTGCTTTTTGCCTGTACAAAGCACTTCTCAGCACTTTTCAATAATTCATTGGAAGTTTTGCTGCAGGGCTTCTGCCTCCTGAAAGTTATGCGATTGAGAAGAGCGCTGTGGGAGTTTGAGGTTTTGCGTCGTACACATGTCGTGTCACGCGAAGATTGCCCTGTAGTAGTGCAACTTCTCATTGACTCTGTAGGTAAAACACAGCAAAGAGCAATAGGTTGCCTGTAGTTTTGCGGCACCCGTGGGGCTTTTTTCCTGGGTTGGCCCATGCAGAGCCCTGCCGAAGCTGATTTTTGTCCCACTGACAAATTCCTTCCAGTGGCGCACCGAAAGGACCAGAACAGAGGGTGGTGACGACCGTCCGCGTAGGCACCGGCTGCAGAGAGCCACCGCTGCTCTTGCTGCCATCAGTAGGAGCACAGGCCAGGGAATACGGACCGTCAGCTCCTACAAAATGAAACGTGGCAGAATGGTAATGTTTTGCAGGGCTAACATTTCTAAGTGATGAAGTAGTAGCAATAGCTTTCAAAGGAAAAGTTCATTTTTTAACTCTAGATCTTACGGCTTCATAGTAACGTCAATGAAACCAGACCTTACCTCTCTGCACCGAGCAATGGTTCAGGTACGGACACACGCTACAGCAACACCCAGCTCTCAGGTGAGAGAAACCTCCCTGTGCACCGGTAATAACTGTGTCTGCCACAAGAGATGCAGAAACCTTATGCAAGGCTGCATCCCAAAGCGGATTTTGTAAATCCACATAAGACACTACATTTCTTTGTTTTTCCTCTAAAATGGTTCCTGGAAGATTTTTTTTTTTCCCCAACCTTTTTAAACTTTTTTTAACAGTCTTGGATTCTGTGTGTGCACATTCCACTGCCTCTTGCCTCAGAGAGAGGTGGGTTTATTTATTTATTAAAGGATTTATTTATGTATTTTCACAGTATAGCCCAATTAAACTTGACAGCTTATTCACAATGGATTCCTGCCTGATGGCAGCTGAGACACATTACATTAAGAAAGACAGCATAATAAAGAATATAACCAGTCGAATTAGCTATCAGTATATTTTGTGCTCCTTTGTTTATGGTTTTTGCCATCTGATATTTGCAAATCTCACATTTAGGGACAAGGGGGCATGTTCCGTGCATGCCGCGTAACTTGATGTTTAAGCAGCTGGCATTCCTCCATACAGTATATGCTAAAATCACACACAGAGACATGCACACCTTATTAATATTGACACGTCTTCATTACGAATAGTAGATGCTTTCTCCCTCCCTCTCCTAGCAGGCTGCCCACGGTGCCTGTAACCAGAGACGTTTCTGGAAGGGGCTGACAATTTTGGGGGGAGATTCCCCTGTCTACTCTGGGATTGCCCAGCACTGGCTACTCAGGACATGTCTGTGGCCCAACACTTGGGGTCAATAAGTTTCTTCTGTGCAATTCTTTTAATCCTCTTTTTTTTCTTTTTCACCTGGAATTATATAATATGGAAATAAGTAAATCTTACTGCTGTAGCAACAGAGCCAGCATGTTATCCGTTATGCCTTGCCTCAGGTAGAGCAGGGCAGGGTTTGGGGGGTTTCTCAATCCCAGACGACAGCCTTAGAGAGTGCCCCTGCCATCCGCGGGTGCAGGACCCCCGGCTCAGCCCTCGGCGAGGGCTGGGGGGCTGCTGCTCCGGTTAATGCTGGTGGGATGTATCCACAGGAGAGAATACACTGGCTGCAGAAACTACAAACAAATACAGCATGGGTGATAGAGCACAGGGAAGAGTATTGTGAACACTTATAAAGTAATATTAATTTAAACAGCTACTCATGCTGAAGGAAAATCTGCTGAGTACACTGGTTGTTCCCCCCAGTAACAATACTCATATGGAAGAACTTAAGACTTTTTTTTTTTTCTTTTCTTTTTGTGGACTAGACTTTGAAACATAGAAGATGCCAGTGTCACCTAACTCTTCTTGCAGTTTAGCTGGAAGCAGAATATTGCTACATGGCATCACGCTTAATAGACCTAAGGAAGAGTTTTTCCTGGTTAAATACTCAGTCTTGAATTCAAATGCAAGATGTTGGAACTGTAAGCTGTTTTTAAACCTAGATACACCTACTGCAAAAATACACTTACCCTAAACCGCCACACTTACCCTAAAGCATGCACACCAATGCAAAGCTCAGGTCTGGCCCTACAGCTCTGCAGGGCCATCCCTGTCTGACCAGCCTTCCCGGAGCATCGTCCTGGGAGCCCGACGTGGTGGTCCTGACCTCTTCAGCACACCAAAAAAATAATTCTGTAATGGGCCGAGCCTGTTACTTTATCCACTTACATTTTGAATTCATCATATTTACATCTATTAATGCTTCTCTTTCAGAGTAATCACGGGGCTGGGGGGGTGGGGGATTAATTATACTCATCAGTTTAATTATGTCAGCTCTGAATTGTTTCACTTTTTAGCCTACGCTGCACTGTCCAGCACAACAGCCACCCTAAGGAATGAACATGTGGATTTCAGAGATTTTCCGTCTTCCCTTAAAATACGACTTTTGAGCATCTTTGATAAGTAACTTTCCATTTTCTTTGTGCCTGAGGCCTGGAGAGGAGCTTATTTCCCTTTTCAACACAGACTTCCACAGGTTACCGGTACCGTACCGATCATGTAGCTCTTTCAGCATGAGGCTTTTCTTCTACTCCTGTGATTCCTCACTCGTCTCTGGGACTTCCTTTTCCAAAAGTCTTCGTTATTTCTCTGCAGTTTATGCCATCGGCTTCCATTTAGAGGCAATCTCCTCCAAGTACACAGTCCTTGCCATACGATGCTCCTGCAGACATCCCCCTCGCTCAGGCCCAGCCAGGATTTCTAATTAAGCAAATTGGCAGCACACGTAACCCAGCCGCCGGCACACCTTCCCACCTGGCGGAAAACTCTCCAGCTTCATTTCTAGTAGTCCCATTGCCTTTTTTTTTGGGGGGTGGGCAGATTCAAGGAGATGTTAACCCGTTGTTCAAGCAGCGCTGCAGCCGCGGGGGCTTTGGGACGTACTCAAAGCAGGCTCGTGGGGCGAGGTGATGCTGACGGAGATGCAGGTGCTCGCCCCCCCGTCGCCCCAGCTCAGCCCCGGCTGCGAATGGCTGCAGGGAGCTCGTGGAGCAGAGTTTCTGCAGGTGAGGTCCCTCTTGTCCTCTTTGCAATACTTGCTGCCGTTGGGTCTTACCATCATTACAGATATTGCAGATAAAATGCAGGGGAAAGAAATACCAGGAAGATGGCATTTAAATCCTGTTGAACGGCAGGATTCATCGCTTCCTTTCAAATATAAAGAACTAGTAAAAAGAAAAATAGTATAGAGTATGCCACATTGTTTGGAAAAGCAAGATGACACATGCTTCTCTTACCTCAGTACAACTCTCAGTATTATTGCTTTGCAATCTAATTTCTATTGCTCCACTGGGAAACTATTTAGATACTGTACCTCCAGGATTGTTCTAATGACATTGATGTTATTGGCATTGATATTAGTGTCAACTTTATATATCTCGGTAGTAAGAAATTCTTAATAATCATCACACAAAAAAATATAACAACGTTAATTACGTGAAAGCTTTCCAGCAGATGTTTTCTCCCCATTCCAGCTCCTGCCCAGGAAGGAGCACTGTGGCTGGTTTCCTCCTGCCCCTCTCCCCAGGTTTGATCCCCGGGAGGATAAACCTTGAGAGGTGGGTGACAGAGACCTGCGAAGAGCTGCTTGTGTCCCAGAGCACTCCAAAAGGAATTTCTAACTCCAAAGCATTATGTTCTCAGCAACCTCCCAATCCTTGCAAGCTGTTCGTATCACTGCCTCTGTCAAGCCTCTCTACCACCAGTCACCAGTGGTGTGTGTGATGAGTTTAAGAAACTAAATAGACTGGTCAGATCTGGGCATTTTCTTTGTAGGGGACCAAGCTCTTTCCTGCCACATAAATACCTTTTCTTTCTGTGGGAAATGCATTGTCTTTAAATTATCCTAATGAGAAGAAAGATTTTAAGGGAGAAGGGCAACATTACACAAAGGCAACGGACAACTTTTTAAGAGGTGAGTACGTTACAAATCATGAAGGGTGGTGGGTTTTTTCACTATCGGAATGATTTTGTTACAAACATAACCATTTTTGCAATAATAGATTTGATTCCTTCTTTGGCCTGAAATGCCAGCTCTTTGAATTTTAAGCCTTCTATTTGTTTAACCGTGAATTTGCTTTTTCCCCTTAGCTCTTAAAATGACCGTGTCGTAACACGGTAAGTGCCTGCGCGCTGATGTCCAGGCTGACGGAACCACAGACCTCTCTCCTGTTCACTGCGGTTTGGGCATGCCTGCAGACTGGGACTGGGACTGGGACTGGGACAACGTCCCATCCCTTCCTGACCTCAGACCAGGACTACCGGGAAGACCAGCCACCTTATACCCAGTGACACATTTTAGTTACCCGAGCAGCAGCACTGTACGGGAACGAGCTGGGTTTTACCTCATTTTGCACGCTAAGGTCTGACCTTTAGTAGCAAGAAGCCTTGTGGCGAGCCGAGGGCAGGCGGGCTGGAGGGGGCTGTGGAGGCAGAGGCGACCCTCACTGCGGTGGGCATCTGCCGCCTCTAGCTGGAGGTGGAGGATCGCGTCGCAGATCCGGGAGCAGCCGAGCAGGGGATGGGCACGCTGCAAACAGCTGCCGTATCCCGCAGCAACATCTGGCCCAGCGGCACGGGGGGAGAAGCCCAGCTGAGGGGAAGGGCCGATCCTGCTGTTCCCGAGACCGCCGCAAAGTGCGGAGGCAGAACTGCGCCCACTGGACTTTTTAAAAGAGAGATATTTTTGTAGTTATTTGAAAATACACAGGCACTTAAGTGTTGCTCTCTGGAAAATAATGACCCCACTTACCTCTCTGTAATTGACTGTGTTGGGAAGACACAAGACAACTGGAGTTGTGTAGGGCCTTGGTTGCATTACTACGCATATGATGCGCGGTGGGCTCAGCGCGGCCGCCCGGGGCTGTCTGCCTCTCCACAGCAGGGCTGGCTGTGGGAACTATAGAAACGGCCACGTATAGAAATCACCTCCTATGCTATTTCCTTTCAGTGAAGTACTTTCATCTAAAGTCTCCAATTTTTGAAGACTTTCAAATGGAAAACCTGTACGAAAACTCGATCCATCAGCCTACCCAGCTTTCCAGAGCAGGAGAGATGCTAGTTACACAACTGATGCTTGAAGAACTCTATAGACACTATACAGACTTTATACGGACACTTCATACGAATTACTCCTTCAGCTGTTCCAGGTACAGAAAAGACAACTTTCTCCTAAGCGAGATGATGCATGAACAAGCTTGGGAGGCTCTTACGCCTTTCCACTACTCTTCTGCATTTTGCCAGCTAATTAGCTCCCAGGGAAGAATATCCATTTTTTAAGTAATTTCTAATGGCTTTATTGTCTCCAGAAACCCCAGCCCACAGCACATTGGCTGTTGGAGTGGGTGACAACCCACGGATGCTCATGTACCGTGGCTCTCCAGCCCAGCTGCGTGGGGCACGGCTGGCACTGGCCGTGCGTCCCAGCAGCACTAGGTGGTGTTGCAGAGTAGTTTTGCTCTAAATTAGTGAAAAAAATTTTTTTTGTATTGGTTTAATCTACTGACACTATCACAGCCAGGTATGTTTGTATCAGCCAGCCTTCCCAAGACTTAAAAATTGCATTCAAAGCGTGCTGCTTGCAGGTTTGCTGAGGAGGGATGCTGGGGACTGGTGTGCCAACCACTGGCCTCAGTGGGAGGAGGTGGTACCTGAGCATCCCTCCGCTCCCCACACACATGGCCACAGGGTAGGGGTTACATACGTATATACATTAGTAATTTCAGCTCTCTTTCCAGTAAATAATATTTTCTATAGCCTCAGAGGGTTTGAATCCAGTATACCCAGATCCAGTGCTGAAAAGCTACAGAGAGGATTCCTAGTGCGCCAGGACTTTTCTACATGTCTAAGTTTAGGTTCATTTTCTCAGCAGATGGATAAAAATGACATGCAATTTCTGACCTGGATGATCATCATTAGATCTCAGCCCCCTGGAATAAAGAAAATTTTAAATCAAATTTTTCTATTCTTGGGATTTCCAATTCAAACATCAAAGTATTTCAAAATAATTTAGCTATTTTGAAAGCTAAAAATATTGGCTGCTTCAAGGAAAATTTTTGTTTGAACGCATCCAGAAGAAATATATAACAGGCAAGGAAAGCTTATGCTACATATGCCACCTACAATGAATGTGGACATAGAAAAGAGAACGGGTATAATGATACTTGCTCTCGAGAACCTCAGTGTGACCTGACAATGTGTGTTTGCAGCCCAGAAAGCCGACCGTATCCTGGGCTGCACCAAAAGCAGCGTGACCAGCAGGTCGAGGGA
>JANXJC010000001.1:53077711-53099894 GCA_027564655.1 Leptodon cayanensis
GCAACCTGGTCTAGTGGAAGGTGTCCCTGCCCATGGCAGGGGGGCTGGAACTAGATGATCTTTAAGGTACCTTCCAACCCAAACCATTCTAGGGTTCTATGAAATACTTTTTAATAAAAGCATTATGTAAGGACTTAGCTGTACTAAGAGCGTTTATAGTGAAATAAATTGAAAATCCTGAATTACTTCAGTCCCTTGCAGTGCCACAAATTGAATGCAGTTTCTATTAAAGCACATCTCAGAAAAAAAAAAAAAAAGAAACCCAAAACAAAAACATTCTGTGAAAGCTGGGTACCTACAAGATATTTATTAGAAGCATGCTTCTAGGAAAAAATTCTCTTTGTCATAAACTCTACAAATTCTTGCAGGAGTCAGTGGATGGCTCAGTCTTGACTAGTTGACTGTAGTCAAACCTTGTGTCTGTTTCCATTTTGTAGTAATAGGGTAATTTTAACTACAGTGCTTGTTCACAGTAGAAAATGTTCCTGTGGCATACAGCACTAAAACCTCCTACTGTGAAGATTTGGCACTTAGGCTATCGCCATTAAAATCTTATTAATTCTAATTATTATGCCATTCCCTGAAGAATAAACCATGTTGCATCTTCATAAAGTGCATAACGGGTACCTATTTCTGTGCTCTCCGTAATTCTAACACACGGTATTTGCTTTTACTCCCACTTTCTAACTCCTCTCCTTCCAGCTAGCTCTTGCAGCGAACACAAGCTTTCTGCTGATTGACTTTCAGCCCTTAGGCCACCGCTGGATTTATTAACGTTTATGCACATTCCTGCAGCCTAGTCTGGAAGAGGGTTTGGTTGGTTTTTTGGTTGGGGTTTTTTTTTTTTTTTCAGTATCTCTGAGCATAATAGTATCCACACCACACACATGACAAGACAGATTTTATGGGGTTTTCTTCCAAGCTAAGGGCAAAATGCAAGTATCTCAGCCTCCCAGCCATACACACAGTCCCAGGCTGCCCGAGTGTTACTTCACCCCCTGCCCCTGCAAGTTTGTCCCATCACAGGCAGCTATAAAGGATGTATTTGGGAATTTCCCCGACTGCTAAAAAAAGGGATTTTGATCATGAGATGCCAGAAAATACTGCTGGAAACTGTGCATGTGCTCTATTTTGACCTACAAAGGCTTTCCATGTTATACATTTAGGCATAAAAGTATAAAACATATATATAGTCTATGTTATTTTTTCTGTATTTTATATATCCTTTCTAAAAGTGCAAATTATGCGTCTACCAATTATACATCTGCCAATTCTCTGCACAATTTTAGGTGCATGAACAGCCCCAATGAAACTAGTGCACACAGTTGGGAATACATTTAATTCCTCTCCTGGCTCAGGCTTACTGTGCAAGGTATAAACCTAACTACCGTCACCGCTCGACACGCAATTCCCTGAACTTTCGGTTACACGGAGCCATCAGATTTTCTTAAATCAGAGTCGGTTTTGTGCAGCCAAGGGGTTTTTCCTTCTTAAGGATGGGCAGGGGGTGTCGGTGGCCGAGGGCAGACCCCGCGTCTCTGGGCAGGCTGCATCTGCGCCGGCCTCGGCAGCATCCCGGCGCGGTGACCAGCCGTGCCCGATCCCAGATCCCGGCTGCCAGCTCCTGCCCTCTGCGCTCAGAGCCCGCGAGGACCAAGCGAGGCCAGGCTTTACAAGGATTGTAAAATCTACGTATGAAACACCCCCAATATTTCTAAATCATCCTGGTTTTATGTAGCTGTAACACTTTGTCACACTGTACACTTCTATACAATATTGGTCTATACAGTGAATTAACAACACCTTTTGACAAAGTGCTATCTCCTGCCACCGTCGCTGCGTGATAAAGGTACTTCTACATTTTTCATTATTCAAGCACACTCCCAAGCACCCAGAATGAGCAGTGAAATACTTAATGAGACATTTATCTAGTCTATGTATTTTACATTTTGCTGATAGTATAATGAGGCAGAGGTACTGAAATGAAACATCCCTAACATTTCACATAATTTTCCACTTCCACTCCACCATTTTTAGTATTGCTTTTGGGTTTTTCACTGTTCGATGTTTTGAACTTTATCATCACTATCAATAATCACTATGTCAAATGCAACACTCTGCTACGCTTTTTTGGCTGAAAGAATGCCTCACCATTTATCTTCAAGCATATTAGGAAGATGATTGCAGTCTAATAAATATAGCATCAATTTCTCATTCATTTTCAGTACCTCATGTAGATGTTTCCCACTATTGTTCCTGCATTTTTAGTTGCTCAAACCTTTATCAAAGCTATTAAAAATGTATTCTTCACTGTTCCTAGGAAGCATTTTATGCCTATTTATGCCCGTCTCTGTTTTCCATAGAACCCAACACACTCGAGCACCAGAAGTTTTTGTGTCTTTAGTTTTTCAGTGATGTCCTAATTAAAGAGAAACAAGATTTATGGGGAGATACAGTTTATTAGACTAATTTAGATAGCTGAAAAGCAGCCAACTTGTTGGGCACACAAGTCCTCGTTTAAATCCCTGTAGTTAATGTAACTGTTTATGAATTGGTATTTTCTTTGACTACTTCTTAATACTGTTTGTATTGATTGTACGGTTTATTTGTGTGACAATCCTAAAGAAGGTCAGAGAATATCCGTACAACCATATATTTTACTTACACAACACTCTCATCTACACAAAGAGCACTGAAAATTTCCTTCATGTAAAAAATTATATTGAGTACTCATGGCTATATCTGAATCTTTCTGAAACCGGCAGAGTCCTTCAAAACTCACGTGCCCACTCTCTGCTTTTTTCAGTGTATTTTCCTATGTTACAGGGTACATTTTTATTTAGTACAAACGCATTCGCTGTATGTAGTCTAGTGCAGGATAAGTAGATAACTGTTCTGTGTGCCCTGTAAAATGCAGTGATATCTTTTGATTTTTAAAATGCTAAAATATCTGCATTCATGCAGAATTATTATAACTTTTTCTAGAGTATGTTAGCCATTACTTAGAATTTTTTTCTCTAACAGATTAGTAATTTCTATGGCTGACTCCCAAAATCTCATGACCTGCTGAATCCCATGAGCATGGCAAAGGCAACCAGAGGCATCACAATGATGAAAACCTGTTTTTTTTTCCTAAGGGTGTTCACACCAGAGGGGCCATAGGAGCTTGACGTTTCCTCTGCCCTAATTCCAACACAAATAAATGCTTCTTCCCTGTTAAAAAAGAAACAGTCCACAGGCCCTAGACCCTTCAAAGCCACTGGAAGACCGTAAAAAAGAATATACATGCGCTGGAGTAAGACGTCAGAAGAGTTTGTATATTGAAAATATGGCTGTTTCTGTATTGAAAATAAGGGAGATGTGAATATTTAATTTTTTTATTCAGGTATTACTCCTGCACAGGAATATTCCTACTGTACTCATTCTTTATTTGAAAATGATTAGAAGAAAATAACTTTTAAGAAAAAGGGAAAAGATGGTATCTGTGATTAAAAGAACCAAACTTGTCTATAATATTGCATTTATTTTCTATTATCATGTTGTTTGGAAATGTTTTTCAGCCTTGTCTCCCCATCTCCTGATAAAAAACACATTAGTCTCCCTTTCCTTTTCTAATCTACCGGTACAAATATCAGACTTATAAAAATGATTGCTTCTCCCCATGGGAGTCCTTCGTAAGCCTGATGGCACCCTCTGGATTCGCCCATTTCCCAAATGTAATCCCATCCGCCCATAAAGCCCATTTAATTTAATCCCATCCACCCATTCAGCTGAGGAGAATCGGCCAGGGCTTTGGTGTGGGGCGGCTAATCCCCTCGGCGAGCGCGGGGAGCAGGCAGGGTGGGCGGCTGCAGCCCCCCACCTCCCCAGCGCCGGGCGGGGGACGGCAGCTGCCCGCCCCGGGACGCCCTGGCAGGGCGGATAATACCGACACACGCCATACCCTTGCTTGCTTTGGTCAACCGGCACAACTCGTACGTCTAACCTACTACAGTAACGAATTATAAGGAATTACTAAGCAGGGGCAGAATAAAACAATTACCGTGCACAGCAGTACTTAGTGCCCGTTGGAGAGGTTGCTCAGCCAAGTAGTAGTTGTAGCAATGGGGTAAGGCAGCGTGGAAGAAGGGAAAGGAGGCGTGACATAGGCGGCGTAAGGGGAAAGGGAACGCTCAAGCCAGCTGCGTCCCCAGGACTGGGCTGTGCCGGTGCTCTGCAAGCTCTGAGCCAGGACCGATAGAAAGGCCCGCTCCCTTCTAAAGTACTCTTGAAGTAATGGGTAATATAGTAACTGACCGCTTAAAGCTATCATACCCTGCTAGAAAGCATAGAGCATCTTCAACACCAGTATAAAAAATAAATTAAAAAAAAAAAAACCAACACATTAAAAAAAAAATCAACCCAAACAAACAAAACCAAAAAAATTAAAAAAAATCCAAATGAAAACAGGAAGCACAGAACAACTGGAAAACCTTCTCAAATTACATCACAAGCTGTGAATGGCAATTACCAGGATAATATTTTTTTCTGTCCTCAGCCTTCATAAATAACGCCATGGTCTGGATTCTGTAACAAACCCGATTTTCACCTTTCTTTGTGCCAGAGAGAGCACGTTCACAACACAGTGAACGTTACGCTGCTTTGGAGTAGTTCATCGTCTTCCTACAAAAACCCACCACGTTCCTCTGCAGCTTTGAACACATCGGGAGAGCAGGTGGCTCAGCCGGCCGGGCAGGAGAGCCCCAGCACAGCCTAAGCACGAAGAAATCTGTCTCTTTCGACCCAGCACTATCTCCTACAACTGTGCCATACTGGTAGCATGCACAGAAAAGGCTTCCTTTGTTGGCAAGACCATCACTATTTTGGTGCAAACTCAAGTCAATCAGAGCACGGACATATTCTTGGATAAGTGGGGTGGGTTTCCAAAACCACAGTTGCAGCTGGATGCAAAGCAACCCAATTATCAGGCATGCCTTTGAATAATTAAGCTGCAGAGTGCTTGTACAATCCAGTCTTAAAGAACTGCCAGGAGTCTGTCCTGAAGCATAAATTGCATGATACGGTCACTCAAATAATTTCCTATCCACATAGAAAAGCCCGACTCTAATTTTGGAACACTATTTTTCTTCAACAACTGCAGTTTTTTCCTATAATAAGATCTACAGCTAACAAAATTCATAGAACATGACTTTGGCCAAATTCAACATGCTTCCACAATGAGGGTACTTGAAAAGTTAAAATACTCTAGATGAATGATAATGCCTTTTCCCGTTCACCATTGGATAAGGCCGAATTTTGTTATTCTCGTATGTCACGTATGAAGTGGCCCAGCAACCTTCTAAACAAATTTTTAAGCATTTGACACTTTCGACAAATGGATTTCACTATTTTTCTCATCACACATTTTCCACATACTGTGTCTGTACTTTCCATTCCAGTAAATAGATTATTAATCTTGTTAGCATAAAAAGGCTAGCTTTTGTAGCCTATTTTGAATATGCTCCAATATAATGAATTATAACTAAAAATCCTGAAACACCCAGGTGACAGGCAAACATTACCACATCTGTAAGATTCTGGTTATAAAAAATGAAAGTTAATTTGCTGGAGTGTCATGTTTTTAAGCGCACTGCTCATGTTTAAGTTTATTTGGTTATATCCTAGTAATTTAGGTCAACCGAGTCAAATAATACAATGACACCGGACTGAAGCCTAGAAGGTTTTTCGCCTCCTGTCTTAGCCCTTCATCTTCAATTGTCAACATACTCCAAACTTCACTACCGCTGTCAGAATTGACATTGGAATCTGCAGCAGTATTTGTCTTAATCCAATATTTGTCTCATTCCCACTTCTTACTCTCAGTATTTGCCTTATTCCCGAGTGTTTTAATTTTTGTGTTTGTCATATGTCTTCCCCGTTCCCAAAGACTCATCTGATCTGGTTTCTTCTCATTGCGCCTGTGAATGATGGCGCAGTGCATGCATGTGTAATGCAGGACGCCGCCGAAGTGGAGAATAATGCCTGGGAAGACTCGGGCAGTGAATACTGAGCTGCCGAGGTACAGCTCCCGCTGCCACCAGCAGCCTTTGCCGCTCCCTTTTTGCTCTCATCTCCCAGTTGACGTATTTTCCGCATGCAGATCATACGCACAGGGACAATTCGTTACCCACGCCCTAACGAGACAGGCCAAAGGCAATGGGACCCCCTCTGCCAACGAGCACGGGAGCCCCAGGAGTGGTCACGGGGCACAGACAGAGGCCCCGAGGCAGGAAGAGAGAACAGCTGAATGACTTCGCTAATTGCTTCACAAGGAGGCCACCATTTCCTAATCACAGTGATCGCGTAACACCAGTTCAACAGGCCCCTGTGTTGTCTTCTCCATCCTGCGTCTCGATCATTCCACTGAGGAAATGACATATATCGCCCAAATCCAGCACATCAGCCAGGAAGGGGAGGGAGAGGAAGACAAAAAGGAAGGAGGGAAAGGTGATAGAGAGTTAAAGAAGAGAAAGAGAGAGGGGAAAGAAGAGGGAAAGAGGCAGAGAGATAGAAGAAGGAAAGAGAGACAGAAGTGTCTATTCTTAGGTCAGGATGAATGTAAGACTCAAAATGTCTAGGGGAAAAAAAGGGGGAAGGGGGAAGATAGCGATAAAGAAAAAAAAGAAGATAGATGCACCCAATCCACCTGTAAAAGGAAATCTCCAGATTAATGGGCTAAAGACCATATAGAAACTGGTAACTCAGCAAACTGCAAGTTCCCGAGCGGGGGAAACCCAAGAGCAAGGCGAACGCCTTTGTCCTTGGGTGGCAGCAGCAAAAAGGTGGCTTTGGGGACTCCTCAGTTGGTTAGACAGCACTGTGGAAGGAAACCGACGGCCTGGCTGGAGACGTCAGACCACAGCAAGGTGTCATTTGTGTAGGTCTGAACCTGTTAAACCGGGCCATAGGGTGGTTAGAGGAAGACTCGGGTGCAATGGATATTACACAGCCAAATTAGCGCATCTGCCCAGCGCTGGGGCCGCAGCAGGATTAGATGCACCTTACAGGCAGGTGCAGCGCTGGGGTATGGGCTAGACCTGCTCTAGCGCTTGATTACACCCCACAGTAATGAGCTGTCACACGGACACGTGCGGCTCTGGGAACTCACCACAGTTAGCCAAATGGGGTAGGGCAGCTTTGCTCCCACTCAAGTGATAACTTCACTCTGATGCCCAAAGTCCATTAACCCAGACACAAAGCAGAACATCTCATCTCACCATTCTTCACGCAAACCCACCTAGTGACAGCTTTTTGACCGTTTCACAAGGCTTGAAATATAAAAGGTACGTAATGTCTGAGACTTTCATTTTACAAAACACATGCGTGCATCACTGACTTGACTCATGTTCACACATTTCTTGTGGGAATTGGCTCCTGTGGGAGTTGCTTCCCGTAGACCTAAATCTGCTTCAGATCACCTGCAGATTCCTCCATGGAAGACTCTGATGACACCATGCTAAAAGGAACTAAGATTATGAATTTTGTGCCAGAAGGCTATTAATTCTAAGTCTCCTACTACGTTAAATCTGTGTCAGCTACTGCAGTAGTGATGTATAGTATAGACTCTCAACCCAGATAAAAGGATCTTTGCTACCTTTTGTGTGATGCATCTTCTTGGTAAACCAGTCTATACGCCCAATTAGTTCCGTCTCAGTTATTGGTTGTAGTATTATTATTATTTTATTATTGCAATTATTATTTCAGGGTTCTGTAATGTCTTCAAGAGAAAGGACATTCCCTTGACTGAAATAGTTACAGAATGAAAAGGAAAAAAGCGAGTGTAATGGAATGGAGAAAAAGAGAAAGGGAGATATGAACAGTAAGAGGAGTGAGCATTAGCCAGTGACTGTCTGTATCACAAAAAGACACAAAATTTTACACGACCCTCGACTTTGAAATACGTACAGCAAGCACAGTAACCCTGTAGTACCTTTTAACCGTGTTGTATGGGATACAGAAAGCGCAGAGGGGGTAAATGGGGAGAGGGTCTTGTTCAGCGCTTGAACAAGGTCTGCCAAAAAGCACATGGCTGCAGCAAATGTGAACGAGAGAGGGGAATTACAAGGTGGAGTAAAGCACTTGCAATAATTTATGCCACTTCAGTAAAAGATACATATCCACAAATAGAAAAGTTTAATCCCTAGTTTAGCTATAGCTTGGTATTTCTTGTTCCTGCTCAGTGCTTTTTAGGGATCTCTAGGGTTTTGGGGGTGTTTGTGGTCTCGTATGACCTGAGACTATCCCAGATGCTCCTGAACCCAAATGCCTGCAAGGCCTCAGGGTACGGTCATCCCGCTGGGAGACAATTTTCTGCGAGGCCAGCCCAGGACTGTACAGCAAACACACCGTGGTTTTGCTTGTTTACATTTTGTCAGGAATACTGATGCTCTTGCAGAAGTTTCTGCCTGAGCCCTAAATCTTAAAAAGTGTTTTCTCAAAGCTTAATTCCATCTGGCATAGTCAGTTTTGCTGTTGTTGATGTTAACTTGATGGAGAGAGAATCAAGCCTCTACGACATACAATGCACTGAGCCTCCCTATCCTTCCCACACCTGCTACTACCCACACTCACCTTAAACATTTCTATCATTATAAGCATAAACCAGTGATTGTGCTAATGTGTTGACTTCTCTCCTTGAACTGGATGGATTTTTACTGCAGCTTTTTGGATTACTGAGCCCAAATGCTGCAGTAATACTAAAGAAGTATTAATGTTATTAGCTAGTATTTTCACCTTTGGATGTCATTTAATTCCCTTTTCTCTCTCTCCCCTCTTCTCATCTGTCTTACTACAAATCATAGCTTGCTTTACAGACTGAGAAGCAGTCTGAAGAGCTTGGCAGTGAGAATTAATTGACAGAAATGACAAAAGACTTTTCTTCCTATATCTAAAATACTCTGCAATATTGTCAAACTGAAAGTTCTTTTAGGAGTTTTTCTTTAAAATAATAATAAAAAAAAATCAACTCAGAAATGACCTTAACAAACCAAGGAAATTCTGCGCATCACTCCCTCTCCTCCTATTGAGAGAAGCAGCACTGCCAGAATACACAGTACAATACGTCATGAATTCACATGCATAAGCATTTCGAAAATCCTTCTTGGACAAGGTTTCTATTTAATTGGCTTAAAAAGCCACTCTTCTCCCACACAGTCTTATGCAGAACCATCTGTGCAGGGAATTAGCAATCTGGATAAATAGTCTGTGAAGGAATTCGCCCTGCCTCTCGCGGCTGGACGTTGGGGAGCTGAATTCCAGCAGTTGTGCTGACCGCTGCGCTGAGCTCGCCGAGGGGCTGAGCAAATAAATTCAGATGAAATAAAGGGCTCAGGGATGCACTCAAAATTCAAGCTGTACTTGAAAAGGCCTGTTAGATGCTGGGACTCGAGGGAAGAGCAGAGAGCAAAAACATGGGGATTGCTGAGGAGCAGAAGTCAGACCATTTTATAGCCATTTTGGTGTGGATGTGAAGACTTGTGGTCTTGTCCTGGTTTCAGCTGGGATAGAGTTAATTGTCCTCCTAGACCACGACAGGTCTACAGTTCTTTGTTTGCTTATGATAGAAGGAAGAACCATTGCACCTTGTTAATTGAAAATTAAATAGGGAAAAGAGCACAGAGACTCTAAGAAGACATTGCTATTGGGCACTGCCTTACATCTTATTTCCAAGTATCCCCAGTGTCATAACCACTGCCAGCCAAACCCAGCATGTGGAGATGGAGGCTCCTGCTCTAGCACACATACAGTCTGGTTGCAAAACACAAGTGAAAAAATAAAGCCCATAACCAAAACAAATGCGAAGGATGTTCACAGTGTATTTTGCAAGCCTTTGAGCGGAGACCAAAAATTGCCAGCAGGAAATGTGCTGGATTCATGATTATTACATGAGTAAGATGAATAAGAGGGTCAGTAGTTCAGCTCTTCCCCCCCTTTCTGATTTTTGCATGGACAGCTGGGAAAATCTCTCCATCCTGGTCGTTGAGGCTACAATACAAGTCTTCAATTACACTTCATCTCCTGCCACTTTCCAAGCGAGACATTCCCATCCAGCACACAAAACTCCGCAGGCTCCCGTGAGGACCATATGGAGCTTGCTTTCAGAAGAGTGGCGGCAGCAGCATCTTACTCTGCTTTTAGCATGTCGCATATTTGAATGTGTCTGAGCAAAATCCTGTGGGCATGCACTAGGGATTGTTCCCCAGGTTTAAGATGGCAGGAAGCTACCACGCAGCACAGGCTGACACAGGAGGGCTCCCAGTGCCACCCCACAAGCTGCACCTCCAGGATGCCTGGAGAAGCTTTAAATGGCTCCACGTGTGGCATGTTAATACAGGCTGTGTTCAAGCTATTTAGTGCCCACTTACAACCCCAAATTTTCTCTGGGCACTGGTATTATTACCACTGCAGTGTGATACCTCTCAAATTATCACTGTAGCATGATACCCCTGGAATATTATTCTCAAAGCAAGCTTTCCAAGACAATTGGGTGTGCTTTTAATATTTTTCCACATCAGGCATCAGCCCCCAAACCTGTTGTGAGCTACGGCTGCACCTGAAGTTCCTTTTGCTGCGCAGATCCCGGGGTGCCATGGCAGGGTGCAGCCCGCTCCTCTTTTCCAAGCCGTCTCCCATGGCTTCATCACTTCAGTGCCCCCACGTGCCATTCCCTCACCAGCTTGCTGCTCCTCCATCTCCGTCCAAGGGAGTAAAAGTATCAGATGCCTGCTATCCAATCCAGTCTCCCCAGCGGACACTAAAAGGATAATAAAAGGATAATTTACTAGTATTCATTCAGATAATCCATCTTGAGCAGATTTTGAGCTATCTGCATATGCCTAATTAAGATTCACTGCAGAGCGTCTGCTGTCGGTGCCGCGGCAGGTTCCCGGCGCGGTGCGTGCCGGGGGGGCCCCGCTCGCCGTCCTCCGCGGCCGCTCCCAGGACAAGAGGTTCCCCTTCGTGGGCGCAAGGTGCTCCGAAAGGAGCAGGTCAGCTGCAATTTGAGATTTTGTGGAATTTTTCTACTTCAATGGCAGAAAAAAAATCTTTTCTGCGTTGGCAACAATTTCAAAGAATATACCCCTAAGGGAGTCATCTTTTCAGCAATATAAATTACTTTAAAGGGGGAATCAGCCCAGGCAATTAGACCTTTTAGAACAGGTGACCACCCTCCTACATATTAAATCTTCGAAGGCAAAACTGCCTCTCCCATCCCCAGCGATGCAGGGTGCTCAAAGTGTCAGTAAACATACAACCATAATTACATGAGCTGCCTCATTTCACTAGAATCTTTTCAAGATTCATCATCTGCGCATTGATTTTGGATCGTAGGACTGCATGCTTCACTCTTTTGTTAACACATTTTTAAGCAAGATTTAACCTCACAAAGATAATTTGTTCCTAAAGATTTTGTCGACGTGGTAATGACAAACTCTGCAGGGTGCATGGATCTGGCCTCTTCGGCAGTGCCGCTGCAGGGCATCTGCCCTTTTCCTCCAGCCTAATGCTGGAGAGCTTTCCCAGACCTCCCTTTTCCCTGCAAGCCATCTTCCAGGTCAATCCCACGGCGATGTGATCCCTTACACAGAGCGGTTCAGTCTACCTGCTCACGGCTTCATTTTGCTAAGGCACCAGGTTTTAAGTTAGGAGATGGTATCTCAAAGTTTCTTCAGTCCCGATTGCCTGGTTCAGGCTTGATTTGAGAATAGATAAAGGAAGGAAAAAAAAAAAAAAAGATCGCTGGGTGAAATAAATAGGAAATATGTGGATTTTGAAAAATAGGTTGGCAAAACTAACCAGCAAAGAGTGGGAAAAGGACGGCGGGTGGGAGCCCTGGCCGTCGCACGCCGACCTGCAGCACTCGCGGCTCCCCTGCACCCAATGCCCATGCGGGGGGTGGAGGGTGGGGGCCACCCAGCCGCACAGCTCAGCCCCCCCGAGGGGCTGGGGCATGGCAGCTCCAGGGGAACGGCACCCCGGCTTGGCCACCCCGCCTTGACCGTGGAGCTCGGGCCACGGCGAGAAGGTCCCGTACTGCTCGTGTCCACCGAAGGTGCCGGCACTTGCTCCAAAACCAGGGCAAGTCACGCAAGGCCAACATCTCCAGTTGTGCCTATCGTAAGCACCTCCGGTACTAGCCGCTAAGGACAATTGAGCAAAGTTTTTCCAACATGCCATATTTTTTGCAAAATCACAGAGAGGAAAGAAATAAACCTACTTTTGCTGGAAGTATCAGGCCCTGTGGATGAGCACACGTTGAAGTGCTTGAGCCTGAGTTCGAAGGAGATAACAATTGCCAGCAAGTCATTACTTAATAACGGGATAATTTTTCAAGCAAGCATGAATGCACCTGCACATTCCCAGCAAGCAAATAGGTTTGAAAATTCCCTGAACTGGAAAAAAACATTGTGAATCCCTATCATATGCTTTTCTCTAACTGTATTTTAAAAAATATTTGCTTAGTCCTATAATCTAAAAAATGAAACGCAATTTTGAGTTTAACCGTATATCAACACTTAGATGTTTAGCCTGTGGCTAAACAAGATTTTCCTGTTTACAATTATGATTTCATGTTTTGCCATAATAAAAAGCCTTGATAAAAGTATAGATGTTCACAGTGCGAGCACTGTCATATCATCAGTTTATAAATAAACATGGATTACACTAAAAAAAAAAAATAAATCTTTAAGCATACTTCTAATCCTCCCATTAGCGTATTCTGGAGCAACAGTGCAGCTACTTCTGCTGTGCAGGAGAACAAGTTTTCTCCCCAAAGCTCAGGAATAAGTTCCAGAAATAAAAGAGAACTTGCTGGCTCGTGCCATGCTTGGGGGTGTTTGAGAGCAATGTAACACCGGGTACTACAGAGCCGCCGGAGCCACGCAGGCTGTCCCCGAGTCTGCACCCCTTATGCGTCTGGTCCCAGATAAAATGCTGCCAACAGGATATCGGGGTGGAATTCAGCACGATGCTATAGTGCTTTTGCTTGAGGCAGGCAGAGCTTTGATAATGTTTGCATGAGAGAGGAATAAACAAAAATTCAGGCTTCTTTCCTGCCTGTTACTGCCACGAGTGTGCTTCGTACAGCCAGGAGCACAGCCACGGTCCCTGCGCAGGGACGCCTGCCCGCCGGTACCCCTGAGCGAGCAAACCCATGGCACAGGGCTAACAGGTTATAAACGTGAAACAGGGTGCTGCTCTCAACAGGGTCACGTGAATATACGCAGGAGCATCTTTTTGCCCACTTTATATACGCAAGGTGTTTGGTGTGCTTTATCTCCATAGCCTAAGGAGTACAGCGTGGCTTCACCATCCCTACCAGGGCACTCAGACAAGATGTTCCTGGCTTTTCCTTGTCATCGTTCCTTCCAGCGCCCACAGGTTGCCTTCGGCCAACTCTTTTCTCCTGGTGAAGCAGCCCCAACAGGAATACAGGGCTAACTTCAAGATGTCACAGTTCCTAGCAGAGGTCTAACCTTCCGATCTATTTGTACCCCTTTTCTTGCAGGGTGGGTGCTCTTTGCTTGTGACTTCTTTTGCTGGGAACTGTCATTTGTTTACATTTTTTTTTTTCTAGTGCCATGAAATGATGCATCATTCAACACCAAGGTGTTAGTAAATGACAATGTAATGGCAAAGCTAAGTATGCTCTAACAGTAAAAGAAAAAAAAAAATCACTAATCAAAGTCTTTCAAATTATATGGAATACTGACAGCTTTTTACGCTGTTTTAATTAAGTACACTGTAATTTAAACCACTGAACCATAACAACCCAACGTTTAGTGTTATATCCCTAGGAGAACTTTAAAAATATGCATAATTCTGCCTGGAAGGTAATTGAGGGATATTTTTGGGGTGGTGGGGGTAATTAAAGGTTATACAGGAGAGTAATAGGAATTTTACTTGGGTACTGATAGTGTTAGCAACTGTGCTAAAACCTCCTCGGGAAAGTGATTCATGTTCCCGGCTGAGTTTTCCTCCTGTTATTTTTAAAGGCGGCGAACGCTCGGGCTGATCTCTGTCAGCTTCTGTAGCCAACTGAGTTGTTGAGGGGCACATTTTCCCGGCACCATCGCCTATCCCTGGCCAAAACAACGTGCTGCTTTGAGGGCGATAAGAGAAATTAATTGATTTCTCCCCATCAGCAGGTAAGAGATGTTTCTTTTATGGCTGTGTGAGGGCACTGTCACCCGGGAGGAGCGGAGGAAGGGATGGCAGTTTTGGGGATGATGATGATGGATGAGCACGAGGGGAGGAAGGCAGGGCAGTCCCCCCGGGAAGGCAGCCCCCAGCTCCCCCCTGAGCAGGGGAAGGGTATCCCAAGTGCCGGTCCAGCACGGTGCCCGGCTCCGGATCCGGCACTCAATGCAAACCCGCCTGGCCATCCCGCTTGGGATGCTGGAGGAGCCAGTGCAGACCTGTTTCGATCGGCTCTAGCTAGGGAAGAAGAATATTATGAGAGGGGTGCTTCAAGCATTGCTCCTAAAAGCGCATCCCAAAGTGCCCGCAACACATCATTTTAGGGGCAATATTTGCTATACGTTAAGGCAGAAAAGGTGCTCGCAGCCCCCTAAACCTGACGGGCTGCATAGCTCTAACTGCCATAGTATGTACAGGGAAATTCAATGTGAAAAGTGGAAGATAATGTGCTCACACACTAATGGGCACTGAACTAGACACAGGCTCATTTTTCACATCATGTCATCTCTAAGGTTTGAATAAAAAGTAATGGCTAGAATGAGCCTGGATCTATCTCAGACATTATCATTTGCCTCCTCAGTTTTATTTGTGTTGACTTGTACAGTCTAAAAAGATGACAGTCTCCGGGCCCCCGGATCAGTCTGAGTGATAATACACAGCACATTACACTGCTGGTGACAGCTTCTGTTCTCCTCGCTGGCATATGAGCGCGGCGCATCTCCCTCCGTCATCTCAAATGCTATCAACTGACAGAATAAAGAATCTTGCGGAGGGGACATCACAAACCCTGTCTGTTATGATTTTATGAGATAAACTGGAGTTTCTAGGGTATCTTGTTCAGGAAATTAGTGTCAGTCAAACTTTGGGGGATTTTTTTTTTCTTTTTCCTTTCCTTTCCTTTTTTTTTTTTTTTGAAGATAAATAGCAGGCTCTAGAAAAGTAGCTCTCTATTTATATCGCCACACAATCAAAGCCTAATTTGAAATTGTGAAAAAAATAACCAATAACCATTTTAAAATAATAATCCTCTTATTGTGGTGAGGATAAAGGAAACACTTCTGATTTCATCCAAGCATGACTAAACAGCCATGTACGCTCACCGCACTTTTAACGTGGCAATGCAATAGACTTTTTTTTAGGTTACGTCAGTATTTTTTACTCTAAAAACACCTTAAATTTCCTCATCAGCCAACAGCCCTAATCCTAAAAGTTGCTCAAACCACTGCGTTCAACTATAAATTCATATAACCTGAGAATTCTCAGCTGAACCTTACACGCTCGGCCCCACAGGCATAATGCTTAATTAAGTGTAATATCCTTATTTAAGACAGGCATTCTCAGTAACCCTGGTAAGTGTTCCAGAAATTATTTTCAGAGATTTTTAGTTACAGGAATGTATATGGAAAAAATATTACCCAGATAATCTACACTCTCTGGAGGATTACTACCTTACAGAGATATGCAAAAACCCCCTAATTCTTTTGTTTAACCTGGAAGATAATTCTAAACCTTCGGCTAATGAATCCCAGTAGGTTAGAGGGGGGTTGGATTAATCTCCAATTTGCCAATCCTTCTACCGAAGGTGGGGGAGGATCCTTGCAGCCCTCTCATTCCCTCCGGGCTCCAGCACACGTGTGGCTGCCCACGGAGCCGCTGTTCGTGGGGTCTCCCCCCCAGAGCCCACTCGGGATGGGGACTGGCAGCGAGGCAGCCCCCCCGTCCCGGCCGCATCCCGGCCACGGGGATGCGGAGATACTCCTACCTGGCTTGCGTTATACACAACTCAGAAGTATTTTTTTATAGCTGCCACTGTTCTCTAAACCTACTGAGATGCTTTTCTTACACTTTCAAAAAATATACATTTCAGAATCATAAAAATTTACAAGTACTTGAACCATAATCTGCCAATTGTGGCAGCTGTTTCCCATGTAATTTCAGATACTTCTGCTATAATGAATGTGTCTCACTTGGCTGAAGTTCCTGTGAGTGTTTAACTCTGACTGTATGTGGTCCTTTTCAGACCGTTTGCCTGCTTTGAATTTCCTCTACTGTCTAGGTGAAAAGATGTCACAAAACACGCAAAATGGATAAGAGATACAACACTCGCTTCCGTCTCTGCATTAGTAGGATTTCTCTTTTAAAGCTGCTTCCACTTACCACCAGGCAGATTTCTCACACCACCTTCACATTTGAGTGCTACATGTATTTTATAGGGAATAGGAATTAAAACTGTAACAAAAGTAAAAACCACCAAGGAAAAGTGAAGAAATGGAAGCAGCAGGAAGCATCTGACTTATTTCTTCTACAAACAGTAACAGCGTGAATGTTTTTCGCACAGTCACAAATGTGAGAACCAAACCCACAGTGAATGCTGGACCCCCACATAAAACATTCTGCTTGAACATAAACCTGCTGTTTTGGGGAACTTCTAATAAGTCTCAGAATCTTATTGTTGCTACTTACTTCCTCAGGAAAACGATCGTGCATATATGCATGCGTGTGAGTAAATGAGGTTGGAAAGCACAAGAGAATACATGCAAAACACGAGAACACATTTGCTTCGTTAATAGCAGCAAACTCTTTGGACTCCTTAATCGTGCCCAGCCCACCTTGCAAGCCCACGATTCGTGTCCCACTGGCTTCCCCACCAGCATCCCCCTGGCTGGCACCCACATCCTCAAAATTGGGGATTTCCCCCCCCCCTGCCCCTCTCCAAACTTCATCCTTGAGGCCATTTCACCTCTACTTGGTTAAATAACGGCCCCATTGGAAATAACACATAGCTGTGTCTCAGGCAAGCCCAAGGAAGCTGCAAACGGGGCTGCTGGTCTGTCCCACAGCAGAGGGACCAAGCTGCAGAAGACTGTCTGAAACGTGAGCTTTGTCTTCCTTGGGATTTTATTCTCTTCTGGTCTTGCCCATGGTCCTCCCTGGCGACCAGAAGACTTTTACTTTATTTCACACTTGACTGCAGGTTCAGTGCAGGCAGATGCTGCTTACCATTCCCTGTGGTGGCCATGAATGCGGGAGGTAGAAGGCAGCAAGAAACAAACCGCGGGGGTTCGGTGAAGGGGAGAGCCCCCAGCAGCTCCTCCGCAGCCTGGGAAGGGCAGGTCCGCGGTGCCGGCGGGCGGGCAGGAGGGATGCTCGGGTGACGGCCGCCCACGCACATTTGGGGAGCTCCCCCACTGAGGGCAACCTCACCTCCCCGCAAACCAGCCACGGACACAGGGCACACGAGGCCTTTGGTAACGCTACCTATTTCGTTATCAAGCTCCTTAACCTCCCTTACGGATTTTTTTTTCCACTTGGGAGGCTGGCACAAAGCCACGCACAGCAGATGGACGGCACTGGGGCGGCCAGGGGTTGTGCGCAGCAAGAGCATTCTTCCCAGGAAAGCCGTCAGGAATTCCGCCTTTGCTCAGGGCTGGGTGCCCAGGACAAGGCTCCCTTAAAACTTCGAGCTTCCTTCCCTGTGGGGACCCGTGGATGTGCAAAAGCGGTGGTGGTGATCGCAGCGTGACGGGGAGCTGGTGAGAACAACCCCACCACCAGTCCACGGGAAACGGCGCGAAGGACCAAGCGACAAACCAGGCACTTCCCCAGCCTGGGGATGGGGGAATTGGCCCTGTTAAAGGGAAGTTTCAGGTTTTCGTCTAGTGCCAGGTGGAAGTGCTGTGTTTTCCAGTGCTGCCACTGGCTGAAGATGCGGCAGCGATCTGCTGCTGCCAGTGACAGAGCACATCGCGTCTGCAGGGCCATCCAAGTATTTTGTATGCAGGATTTCTCAAGTTGCAAGGCAAGGACAGTAATTAATGGAATGCAACTACTAAATAATACCTGCGAGAAATTCTGTTTTAGAACTTGACCTTAATTTCATCCACTACTGAAACTAGCTTTTTATTCATTACCCCTAAAGAGTAAACCATGCTTTCTTAAAGATTCTCAACAGGTTTTAGTTCAGTTTTCAGTTCAGTTTAGTTTTTAGTTTAGTTTTAACATCATTCTTGTTTCACTTCTCCAGATGAGGAGCAGTGCTGGGGGGGGGCATGTGCAGAGCAGGCCAGGGACAGCACAGAGGGAGGTTTGATAAGTAATTCAGTGCATCTGAAGGGAGAATTTTAGTAAAGGGTGTCCTCAAAAGCTAGCATTGCTATAGCAACAGTCCAGCAGTTTGTAAGAGCAGCCATAAGAGGGATGCATGCTGGCAGGTTGATCTATTTAGTTATTGCTCCCATGTCATACAAAGTATGGAGACATCCTAAACTACTGCACAAACACAACCCTTCTTCCACACCTTCCAAGGAGGTGGGTGCCATCCCATATGCCGCAGGAGATGAGATAACCACACATCCCGCACTGGCTTTCCCCGAGCGTTGAAACGGTTTATACGTACGGACGAATTTTTACTACACACGCCCGCACACCGAAACGCTGGCATACAGGGGAACGACAGAGAACGCAGAAAACTCTGAAGCCGCTTACCCTGCCCATAGGTTACTCTGGTTCAGCACCTTAACCTCAGCCTACCTGCCGGTACCTCGGTTCCGCCAGGCTCGCTTTCAAGCAGACAAAGAGGTAGGAGCCCAAAACAATCTGGTGTGGGATTACATAAGTCCCTTTCCCTGGGGGAACCTCTGCTGCTATTTAGCTGATTGCAATTTCTCATCACAGCAATTCTCAACATCATCATTATCAGTATAGCAATCAAACACAAACAGGAGCTGGTTCTAAATGAGAGATGGATGGGTAATGAAATAATTGCTTTGCTTCGCAGCCCAGGGACACTCCCCAGCCCCCAAATACCTGACCTTCTTACAGCGTGTCAGGTACAGTGGGGCTTCCATGTTTTACATCACTCCTGGATATATTACAGCCATAATTCTTGCATAGCCCAAGGCACTGTGGAAATTCCAGCTAATCTCTAACTCGGTGAATTTCCTTTGTATTTTTCAATTTGAAAATAGATGCTATCCAAAAAATCTGTATTTATTATTATTATTGTTGTTGTTCCTGCATGCTGCTCAATGCATCATCTGAGCAGTGGCTTTCTTTCACTGCAGACTGCAAGGACACATGGCCCAGTCCTGCCTGACGGTGCTCACACCCGTACTCGTGCCGAGTAACGCACGAGGCAGTTTCTCAAACATGCTCACTATTGCAATTCTGATAAGCAAAACATATTTTATGGCTGGAAAAAAAAAATCATTATGTGCCCACTTTAAGTACAAAGATTTATCTGATTAACGCAGCAACGGTCACACCTTCATTGGGCAACAAAACAGTTCTGATTAGAATAAAACATTCCCCCCCTCCCCAAAGGAGACCTGTTGAAATTAGACATGTTAAGCACCCAGACATCTTGGAAGCGTGATCATTTTAGGAAACAATTGCTAATATTTCTGGAGGCTTTTAAGCAATACTATATTTAACGTTACAGCTACTTTTTAAAGCTAATTCAATACATTTCCAATGATCCCTGTGTACCAAGAGTCTCCAATCCCTGTTCTTCCCAAGGACTTTGTGTCTCCTGCTCTTCTGGTGTGTTCCGGTGTCCACATACACCTCTGAAAATTAAATATCTTTGACCAAATTGGGATCCATTGGGATCTCTGGGGCTCTGATACTGCAACAGTCTCCATAGCACCATTTATTGTGGCTTACCCCAAAATTTCAGTCCACATCCCTAACTCAAACACCACACAAGTCCCTTGGGACTCCTAGGACAAGGTTTTAGGGTGGTTTTGTGGCCTTTTTTGTTTTTTGTTGTTGTTGTTTTAGTTTGTTGGTTTTTTTAACACGCTCCTGCACATAGGATCAAGGAAAGGCTGACAGGGGACTTTCCGCCTGGCACAGGTTTATTTTCCTGACAGACCAGATGCAATAATCTCCTGTATACCCTTTCCTACCTCCTCACTGCCAAGCCTCATAGGGAAGCTCTGAAAGATCAGCAGATGAAAATTGCTCAAGTCTTTCAGTTGAGTCTATATGGGCAAGAACCTCACTTCTGACTTCAGGTTTTGTTCTAAATTAAAAATCCCATTGAAGTTTTTGTAAAGAATCTCTTGAAGCTATGAGAACGGGCTCTGCATCCACATTTAAGTACATTTTAGCTGTATTTCAAGACTGGGTGGAATGTGCTACTTGTAAAGATCGGGAGAAGGTTCTGTATGAGCCATGTTGGGATCACATGAACCGAAAAGTCATAGTAGAATCTCAAAGTATGCAGAATATGCAAAATATGCAGAAAAAAAATTGTTTATCGTTAAAAAATCGTTAATCGTTTTCTTTGGCAGAAACAAAAGAGTGAGAAAAAATAAACCCGGTCCTACTGGGTACTGCCCCTCGTTGTTGTCTCCCCCCTTCATTTTGGTTGTTTCTCTTGCCACTTGGTGCTCTCCCCCCTCCCGCAGACAGGCCCTGCACCGGGGGGCTGTCCCGCTCACACATCCCCACGTCCCATCACGGCAGGCACCCGGCTCAGCCTTTCCCACAGCAATGGCTCCGTTTTACTCGCAGGCACACCAGCGGGACGCTGGGCGTATGAGAAACCTCGACCTTCTTACATGTCAGGATCCAGAAAGTACAGATAAGCTAAAGTCTCCTTTTACTTTTCTGGTTAACGATGAAAAAAATTACCTCCAAGCAGCTGGGCCAAGGTATGGTACCTCAAAGCCTGGCTATCTACAGAGAGCGGGTAAAGGGGGGCCTCACGGGGAGCGGCACGCTCGGGCGGCGGTGATGGCGCGACCTGGGCTCGGTGCAGTGGCCGCGGGTGTTTGCACCCCCCGGCTCACCGCGTCCCCATTCCACAGCCCCGGAGAAGCTTCCTTCAGAGGGGAAGCACGTCGCGTGGGCAGCAATCTGACGGCAAAGTCCGAAAGGGCAGAGGAAAGGTTTTGGGATGCAAAGCCGAGAGGCTGCCGGGGAGGGTTTTGGGACGAGAGGATGGCGGTCTGCCGGGGCTCGGCCACCTCAGATCCCCACCGCGCCGGAGGGGGCTGCACAGAAAGCTAGTGCCGGGCAGGCACTACCCCAGGCATTGCTGCAGGAAAGCCATTTAGGCTCTGATCAACAAAGCACTTGAGTAAATGCTTCACTCCATGCGCGCGAGTACTCCCGGGGGCATCAGTCTCCTCCTTCGCGCTAGACACTTGCTCAACTGGCCTGCTGAGCTGGGACCCTGCCACCAAAACACTTGTACTCCACCAACGAGCCTCCGCCTTTGGCTACTTGCTGTATGATCAATGCTCGTGAGAGAGAAAAATCAGAAAACATTGTGTGTTTGGCTTCTTGGGTGTGCGAGAAAGCATTGACTGGTTAGATACATGCGTATATACATATATATACACATGTGTATACACACACACACAGATATATATAAATAAATATATATATATATTTATATATATCTCCTCTCAGGCTGGGGGATTTTTTTTGCTCCTGTGTTTGAGGAGAAATTCCCAAAATTCGTTAGGAACTTTCAAGCATGCATCCCAGTTTAACAAGAGAGAAGATGCCCCTGTTTTGCCCATTCCACCTTCAGGTCAGACCCTGCACCACCAGCTAGCACAGCACATCAACAAGGCGGCTTTGGGAGAAAAGCCACCCCTGGTATTTTTTTCTAGCAAACACAGGCAAACGCCAGCATTAATTTCTGGGAGCTGACCAGCAGGACCGCGACGCCACACAGATGGGATTAGGAGCCCAGGTACGAGGAGAGCACCGGGACGCCTGATCGTGCCTGTTCAGCGGCCGAGCACATCTGTACGTAGGGAGGCGAGGGATGCTCGGGATGCTCAGGCACTGGGAGGGGGCAGCAACAGCTGGGTGGTGCCACACCACCCGGGAAGCCGTGCTCAGCGGCAGAAACCAGCCTGGATGTAAAAATATACATATATATACATATATATATATATATATATATGTATATATATACACGCAC
>JANXJC010000001.1:53099994-53133241 GCA_027564655.1 Leptodon cayanensis
AGACAAAAAAAAAAAAAAAAATTAAAAAGCCCGTTATATGTCATTACGCCATCAGCAATAGCATCCCCCCACTCTGTCCCGCTGCAATTTTTAAAGACCAAGACTTGCTGCAAACACAGAGCTCTCAGTATCCGGCTGTAAATAAAGCCCAGGTTAAATGAAGAGCGTCCCGGCTGAAGGGGCTGCCGGCCCTTTCATCCCTTATCAGCTTCACGTGGGCGGCCGCAAGGTAAACATGAAACGCTGCCGTTGGTAAATTCCGATTTGGAATCTTGACAGCGTATTTCCAAAGGTATAACATCTTAATCAAATTTTAAAATAAAACATCCCAGCGCTGAGCTCCATCATAAACCTAAAAATTATATAACACACATGTTTTTATGCTTTGCCAATTACATTTGAAATAGGGACTGTTTGTTTCAGCCCCTCTAAAAATGAGGCGAGGATGAGAAAACAACCTATTTCCTTATTAGGTTCAGGAGTCAAAGGACTCAGCCAGGAGCCGCAGGCTTCAAGAGCATAGAAGATTAAGACATATATTGGATTCATGATGGAGGGCACAAAGTTCATTTTCAAAATAAAACAGAATTTTATTCATATTCCTTTTAAAATTCAGATTGCCATTTGCCAGCTGACCTGTGACATGGCAGCAGTGTATTACATTTTCAATGAGCAGCCTGTCTGGAGCTGGCAGGAGAGGAAACTGCTTCCTGGTTGAGTTTTTTCACCACCCTTAAATAGTAAGAATTTGTCAGGATTGTTGTCAGAATGGTAGACGGTGCAAACAGGGACAGGGTAGCATATTTATTTTTAATAGGGAGACATGCAGAATAGCAAAGTCACTGGCATTATGCACTGAATAGGGCTAAAAAAATAAAAAATAAATAAATCAGAGCTCAGTTGCAATTTGCGTGTGGAAATCAGGGGTGGAAATACTTGGCAGATACATTGAAAATAAAAACAAAAGCAGACCAGGAAAAAAAATACATCTATATTTAAAAAATAAAATGCAAAAGCAGCTTATAGCAAGTTTTCCGAGAGTGCAAGTCAAGCCAAGGTTTTTCTATAGCGAGGAGCTAGATTTATCTAGCTCACCATCTGTCAAAATTATATTACAAAAGGCACATATGCAAAGATACAAGACTGCTGATTTTCATATATATTAAAACCCGCAACTCCTGCGGAAAATGAGACTCTGCATGCGGCGATACCCAAAAGCTCCCACGTCAAACTTGGGGGGCTTTGCTCTAATTCAGCCGCTCCCACCGGTGGCCCAGGGACAAAGGCGGACCTTCTGCCAGGGTCTGGAAATCCGGCCACGCTCCGCTGCGACCCCCCCCGTGCCCCCGGACATCCATCCCCACGGGAACACCCCAATTCTGCGGCAGTCGGACCCCAAGCGCTGAGCGCAGGGAGGACGGGGACCTGCGGAAGGGGGGACCCCGAGGCTCGGTGGTGGGCACCCTCTCCCCCTCCCCATCACCGCCAGCCCAGCCGGGGGGGCGATGCCAGGTTGGGGTGCGAGCAAACGAGGAGGAGGATGAGGCAGCCAAACTCGTTTTCCCCCACGGCAGGGTTTTGAGCCCACATTTCTGGAGTGAAATAGTGGGAACCCCAGGTCCCCTTGGGTCCCGCCGCCAATTATTTGTGTATTAGATGGCTTTTGTCATTGCAATCAAACGCCAAGTACAAACTGCGCTGCTCTCCTGATAACTTAATCAAGAACTCTCTGCTTCAATCTACCTGTAGATAAAATCCAGTGTATATTTTGACACGGAGAAACAAATCCACTTACCGCAGGTGAATTAGCTAATCATATATCAGTAAAAACACATCTCGTGCTCGGCGTAAAGATGATGATGAATATAAATTCTCCACACGCTGAATTTTAAAATTTTTCTAGCCTAGGCTCTCTCATGTAAGCCACGTTAACCCGCAATCTGTAAATACTTATATGTTGACAATGTATAAGCAGTATAAGCAATTTTGTTGGCAATCTATTTTACTTTACGAACAGCTGAGCTCTAAAGCAGATCACTTCGGCGTTAGCTCAGGATTCGTGGCAGGAAAGCAGGAGGGACGGCTCGTCTCTGCTGCTCCCAAACGTGTTTGCAGACTCGATCATTGGGGGTATTGCAACATTATTTTTGATATCTGAGCCGGCGTTGTGAGCAATGCCAGGCATCTCGCCCCGTCAGCGCTCCTCAGTGGGTGCTTTCGGTGAGGAATGACATACGGCTGTTTACATTTCTCATCCATGAGTCAGATCACATCACTTTTACCGTAAGATATTTTTACCCAATGCAAGGGGACTTAATTGACCACAATGTCACCTTACAGATATTCATGAAGTACGGCTAGCAGGTATAGCCACTGATTTTTAAAAGTCTGAATCTGACAAAAGTATATAAAAAAAACCAAAACCAACTTCTCTCTTTTTGCAACATTGCTGAATTTCAGATACTTTTTTTTTTTTTTTAAATTCTTGATGCTTACCATTTTACATTTTGGCTCAATTTAGAATATAAAACATTTTAAAACGCCAACCTGCAAAACCATGTGTTTACTTCATATGTTAATTTATTAAACCGTGTCTGGTAGAAGCAAGAGGTGTTAAGGCTAGTTCTGTATTAATATTAACAGCATTCCACTACTGGTATATGCTATTGCTACTTTTCGCATTAATCACAAGCAAAAATTCTGGCTGCTCGGACTACTAACAGCATTTAAATCGCTAATGCTGTGGAGGAAGGGGCTTGATGCCTGCAAACGTCCCCGGGCTGCAGTGCTGCACACTGTGGCACCACGGAAAGGTGGAGGAGAGGAACGGCCCAGACCCAAACCTGAGACGAGGTAACCCAAAGCAGCGTGCACAAATTCAGCCACGGAATGGAGCGGAGCGGCTGCTTCGCTCAGCTCTTCCTCCCAAACCCGGTGCTCGGCTCGTCGTTCGGCATAAAATACAGAATCCTTAATTGGTGTGTGCTTCTCCAACATGTTTTTAATGAAAACGCGCCACATAACTCTTAGTTTGTTGGCTGGCAGAGCCCAATTTACAAAAGTGGGAGTGCAAGATAAGAAAAGAGTATATCTGCAAAGCAGGCTGTGCAATGAATCACGCAGTGCCAGAGTTGAGCAGAATATAATTGAGTCCAACATCTCTGAGCACTTTCACCATAATTAATGATAATCTGTAACAGAGGAATCTGAGATTCCAGTTCAGAGAACTGTTTAATTAGGCCAAGTAATGAAAGCAGAAGCAGTACAAGAATATGGCCTGCCTCATGATTAATGATTCATGCTACTGAACACAAAAGTGCCGCACCGTTAACTCTAACGGATGCTGCATCTCTCTGGCATTTACAAAATAGTGAAATGCATGCATTTTTGTATCTTAAAGATGTAACTGGCAGTATCCTTTTCTGAGCTATTTACATGATAAATATGGTTGCAAAGGTAACCATCCTCCTCTCGGGTTCTTTGCTCTGGGGTACTTCAAGATAAATATCGTATCCGCCTGAACATCAGTATTAAGGTAAGGTCTCCTCCACTGCTCAATAATTAATATCTTCACTTTTAAAGTTAGCCAAACACTGATGTTTTTCTTTTGTACTTTGAAAACATAGACGAGCCCTGGTGAAGCGATGTGCTCTCAGTGCAGCTACCCAGATACATTTAGCTCTCTGGAAGGAAAAAATAGTTCAGTTCATAAAGTACAAAATGTAAAAGAAAAAAAAAAAAAGATGAAAAGATGGTAAGTTTTTTGCAGGCTTCTACTCTTGCTGGGTCAGGGTGCAAAATGTAGAGCAATTTGACACGGAATTGCCCTAGAAGTGTAAGGGACATGACAAAAGAAGTGATAAGACTGCCTGGGGCTTTAACTTACAAGCCAGCAAATTATATGGGTTTTATGTGACTATTTACTCCGCCATTCAATGAAACAAGGAGTACTACTTATCACGGGCACTGCAGAAGCCCACGGTACATATGCAAGGTCTGAGATAAGAACACTTTTACAAACAAGCATGTTCACTAATGTCTCCATTCACCACCAGATCAGGTCTCCTTGGGTGCCTGCTTCGGAAGCTGCCATGGTTCAGCACCCACCGAGACTAATACCCGTGCAGGAGGCATTAGCTGCTCTCTGGCAT
This sequence comes from Leptodon cayanensis, assembly GCA_027564655.1. Classification (NCBI taxonomy): domain Eukaryota; kingdom Metazoa; phylum Chordata; class Aves; order Accipitriformes; family Accipitridae; genus Leptodon; species Leptodon cayanensis. The sequence continues at coordinate 53,104,146 of JANXJC010000001.1, forward strand.
AATGGACCAACATTTCTGCCCTGCCACCGTCCTTCCTTTCCTGGGGAGGACCCCCTGCCCTGCACCCTCTCCTCCACTCTCCTCCTCCTGGCACACACAACCAGCTCCTTCGGCTCTGTCCTCTTCCCGACGGCAGAGCTCGGTGCACGGCCGAGCTGCGGGGCCATGGGGGGCTCCAGCGGAGGTTCAGGGGGTGCTTTAAAAGGGAGATGTGAGACTGGTCGGCGCGAGGAGCACTTTGGGCTCCCCTAAGGTGTGTCCTCCATTCCTCCTGGCATTCCAGAGCTCATCGGTGTCATGGCGAAGAGGAGCCTTCCCATTCCAGCATTGCACACCCACACATCCCCTCCCTGCCCCTCTGCCTGCTTTGGTACGCCAGCAGCAAGAAACCACTTACCACTACGAGTTTTTATAAGCACACCTCCATGAAGAAGAAAAGCTTAAAAAACCCTCACCTAAAGTGATAGGAGAACGGATGTGCTTAAATTATAATGTCAAATAATGAGCAGGGCAACTTGTGAATCTTTAATGGACGTTTTAAAGAGCTCGTAAACTTTTGGGTGAGATTACAGAGGCTCTGAACCTGTCAAACACAGCTCAGTTATTTTAAAAAGACAAACTGGCAACCGTAGACCAGGGAGTTTCACATCTGCAGAAGGGAAACTATGGGAAACCCTCCTGAGGGAGGCAGGACGAGGATTGGGAGGAGGAGGAGGGTGTGATTAAGGACAGCAGCATGGCTCTCAGCACGTTGGATCGTGCTTAACTAATCCCCGGCATTCTTTGAAGATATTACTGCCATGGTAGATAAGGGAAATTCAGATGTAGTATACTAAAATTTTCAAAAAGACATTCGACAAGGTTTCACCGTGCAGATTAACGCCCAAGATAAAGGTGCATGACCGGTTTAGGAATAGAGGACTGCACATCACACTGGGTCCAACTTGATGGGCTAGGGGTATATTTTCCAGTTACACTGGGCTGGTTTAAGAGGTGGATCCAGCCTTGCCTAGACCTTGTTCCTAGGCGAGACCTGGAGTTTGCTGGCTGCCCTGGTGGGCAGAACACAGCCAGCAAGTACCCTCTGCAAACGCAGGCTGCACGCCTTGGCTGAGCTTTCAGGTGATTGGGAAAAACATGAGCTTGGGACCTGGAGGCTGAGTATTTCAATGTTTGTTTCTCATAAAAATTTACGTTGTCGAAAAGGAAGAGGAAAACCTTAAAAATCTGAAGAGGTATCAACGGACAAATCCAACCCAACCTGGAAAGCTTTGGGTTGTGTCGGGAGAAGCAGCGCAGCTCTGGCTAACCAGAAGGGCAAGCAAGAACCTTTGTAGCAGCTCATGACTTCCAAACACACGTAGGCTCCTGCTTCCTACGGACCACAGCGAGGGCTTGGTAACAGCCAGCATGAATTTCAGTGCTGGGTGATTCCCATGAGGACACGAGGAAAGTTCCCATCAGAAATCAAACAAGCACGCAGCGATCATTTAGCCTTCCCCCTGTAACATACAGGCTACTCAACGCTTCTCCTCCGTTCTTGCATAGAGCACAGTAACTGCTGCCCCCAAGGACTTTTTAAGGACAGCGTCTCATCTCTGGTTAAATAGTTCAGGTGAAAGATAATTCATCCCATCTGTTTGTAAGAGGTACCAATGGCTTATGCTTACCTATTGTTAATTAAAACTGTGATCACAGCATCACGATAGAATCTCAGAAATTAAGCAGTATCATCCTGAAACCTTCAAAGCCATTATGATCTACCCCATCCTATAACTTACTAATGAAATGCAGAACAAATTATTTTAGTATTTAAATTACAGAGGCTTTTTGTCCCCCACCAAAATATCTAGGTAAGTGTGCTCATCGTTATCTGTCAGTGGCAATCTCTGCACTATCTGCAAATTTGTAATGAACATTTTGCAAATGAAACTCAGCTGCTTGAGAATTTAGAAAGGAAATGTAGAAATGATATAGCCAAAGAAATATTTTTAAACTAAAGTTAGCATCCTTAGTTTTTTCCCATCCCCAACCCAAGAAAAATTAGCATGATGACGTCTGGCCTCACTGAGAAAATAAATAGAAAAGGAAGTGTTGAAATCAGCCAGTGTTTGCCGCTTTCTGATGCCAAATACTGACTTATTTTAGTTTTTTTTAAGAAGTATTAAACAGAGTTCAAGGCTTACGCCACTGGGAGATGAATGCAGTGAGCCTGACTTGACCGTTTGTGAGAATTACTGTGCAAACACAGCCAGGGTGTTTTTCTTGGAATTTGTTCCTGTAAAAGTTATTCAGAGAGGGGAAAGCTGCAATTCACAAAGAATGCATCGCTGAAATAGTTTTCGTGAAGCCCTGTTACATGGAGGAGGGAGGGAACGAGGTTCTTGTCTCTCTTAATACCAGCAAGGACTGCTCCAGAAAAGAGAATTATAGCAACAAGGCCAGCCCGAGTGAGAGGCTAAGGAGCACTTCCATACATAAAACTGCAGAGGAGAAGAAGAAAAAAGAAGAAAAAGAGAAAAAGAAAAAAAAAAGGCCCTTGTTAAAGAGACTGTAAACCACAGGAAACCTTGACGCCGGGTGAGGGGAGAGCTGGGGCAGCCCCGTTCTGTACAGGCAGCACGGCCCCCTCCGAGCAGCCGGGGGAGAAGGGCTGCGAGAAACCTGCAGCCACCACACGGGACGTTTGTTAGATTAGCGCCAGCAGGCCTACACACTGATGAAAACCCACGACAAAAAAAATAGCAATTGCAAGACCCGGTTGTCTAGGCTTTCTCTTACATCCATGTACCCAAATCGCCCTTTTCCATGGCTTGAACACGCTTCGGTGGCATATTTATCCAGCCTGTCTCACCTGAAACCTCACCCGCAGGTTGGCGAGTGCAACGGAGCGGGGTTTTTGCACTTATCTTTGAACCAAACAAGTGAGACTGTGTTTGTGCCGTGGTTCAAAGATTCCCATCAGTGGCTGGTGCAGATCCACTTCTGATCCCAGGGAGGGGACGACCCAGCGCGGTTCCTTCGCATCCTTGCCTGGTTGGGAGGGCGGCAAAGGCTGCGGATCTATCTGCAGAGACCCAAACAAACTAAACTAGTCCCTTCGACTGACTAATACTATCATTTGAACAGCTGGATTTATTGACTTTGCAAAATCAATAGCTATTTTTATTAATCATCTTTAGATAGCATGATGCCCCTACTATATCTCTTTCAGTGACTAATACAATAAATTTCCCCTTTTGATGTTCCCTGACATTTGAGCAAATTAAATGGAGCATTAAATATGATCCTCTTCGGGACAAAAGTGGGCAGAATCATTTGTGACTACTTTATTAACTGCTATGAGAATACTGGCAGCACCTTCTAAAATGTTGTTTGGCGTGCAATATTTATTATTATTTAAATTTTTCAGAGCAGTGCTATATTGCTATGGATCAAATGGTTTTAGTTTTGTGAAATGGAAATATTTCCATATTTACTTTTACTTTGAACATGATACCAGCTGGGGAACCAGTGTCCATCTTTGCTATACATATTATAGGAAATATTTATAAAGTATGCTTTGCTCTTAAAATGGACAATATCCATTAAAAAGTTCACATATAAGTAATTTTGCTATGAAATAGTTAAATCGATCTTTTTTAAATGTAATTGCATAAGAATTATTTTTTCATTCTGAGAAAGTGACACCAATTTACATGCTTTGCAAAAGAAGAAACGGTCAATTGAATACTATGGCTTGGAGAACTGCATGAGGGGAATTCGCCAGAGTGGGGCTCCCTGACCCCCAGCCGGATCCTGTGCAGGTCCATGGGGACCCTGGTGCATTTTCAGTGTACAGTCACGTTTACCCTCAATGTATTTTATATCAGCTATTCCTGGCATTTGCTTCTGAATTTCCAAATTACAGTTAAAAAAAAAAAAAATTAACAAATTACACCACTTAGACATACACTTTATCACCATCTTACAGGGGAGGTATTTCAGGAGGGAGGATGGTACGAAGTAAATTACAGAGCCCCTGCTGCGGGTCAGAGCAGCAGAAGTAAGATTCGGCTATTTCTGTCGATCAACTGTTTATCAATTTTTGCACAAAACATCCATTCAGCACCTAGATGTGCCTAGATTATGTCTTGATATGAGATTAATGTTACACAGCTTTCTTTTACTTCCAGCAAAATTGAAAGTAAAATTCCCATCATCTCCCACAGAAGCACAAGTCCTTTCATAACAGCTAACTGCTTCTGCCGGGCAAACATTGAAGTTTCAGATTAAGAAGATAAGAACCAATTGACATAAAATAAGAACTGTCCTGAATTTTATTCCAAGGCTCAGAATGAACCCAGACATGAACTTCGATTGAATCTGGAGTATAAAAAGAAATTACAGCTGACCTCCTCCCAGACAAACTGCCTCCCCTGTAGAAGCAATACAGGTGTGTTAGCACAGCGCTCAGCTTGAGCTAATTAGCCCTGCAAAGAAACTAATTAACCCAAGATGAGCATTGTCTTAATACAACTATGCCGTTTTCAATGTCCAAGAGATACAAAATCAAAGCGGGCAGCTACGTAAGTAGATTTCTGCCCCTAAAAGGTTCTGGTGGGACGGGGCTGGGCATCTCTCGGGGTGGCACAGGTCACCGGTGGCATCACCTCTGCCCCTGCCACCGCAGGGCTGAGCATCGCCCGGCTGCAGCAAAAAGGCTACGCATGCGTATTCATCGGGTCCTGGGGGCAAACACGTGCACGCTCAAATTCTCTGTATATTCCCTGCCAGCTTGCGCAGGGGCTTCCTCCATCTCCCCGACCTTCTCGGGCAGCTGCTCTCCCCCCAGGAGCACCGGCCGCCCACCCAGCCTCCGCATCCAGAATTCTCCCTGCACTTTGGGCCTCCCTCACCCCAGGACAGCCTCCCCCCAGCCGCTGGCTTTGGGGCCACGCATTTCCTCCCGTGCATCCTTCCCGCAACCCTGGATCCTCTTCTGGTACTCAACCTCTTTTGCCCCAAACTGCAATTGGTTTTTTTTCCTGCCTCCTTTCTTTACCTGGTAACCTCCTCTTCATTCTTTTCTTCATCCACTTAACTCAGCACCTGAATTTTTAAATCCCACCTTTCCAATCTTTTTAAGTCTCCCCCCAACCTGTATTCCCTTGGCCCTCTACCCAGGAATTATTTCTCTTGGCTGTCACCAAAGTGACAGCAATAATAGCCTTAATACACTACTAGCCAGCCTCAGGCAGCTGTGACGCATGGAGTTTGGAAGAGTAAAAATAAAATAAAATCAATAAAGTGGATGAAGCACCGAGGCTGCTGCCCCAGAGGTAGGGGAGAAGACCGAGCCCAGGAGGAGGCTGGGGAGAGCATCCCCTTTCTGGGCTCTCCCTCCCTCACCAGTGATTCATCTGCAGCGTGCGCTGGAACTGGAGTTTCCTACGCTCAAGTTTCACCCACTCTTCCTAATAGTACTACTCTTTGCTATCTCAGCTGTGATTAAAATTGTCTGGATGGAAGTAAAGCGATGTGTAAGTGGTATGTGTTAATGACAGGTTCTTAAAGCTTGTCTTGAAATTAATTTAGCGGTAGAGCACTACCCAGAGGGTTTGACTGAGAAGACACGATGCTACGGTGCCTAGTTCCCAAGCGAAGGACCTGCACAGAGTTGCACCAAGCCCAAACCGCATCTCCGCTGTGTTCAACGGGCGCTGGACCAGGTCCCCACGGCGGCGGGACATGGCTGCTCCAGACGGGTGGGCATTCAAGTCATCTATTTCAAGTGACAAAGACAACGATCACCAGTAAAGAATACTGCTTGTGTGAGTTTCATATCATTGTCTAGCTTTTCATTTCCTAGCCTGCGTGTTTAAAAATAAATAGTAGCTTATACATATTAAAAACTTAATCTTTTTTCTTAACCACATACCAGCAGTGGCTTGAACCAAGAAACTACCTAAAGGTCTGATTTATTCCATAAAAACTTGAATTTCTGAAAAAGCAAGATCAACAGTGCATTCTTTGCCATCTCAGCTACAGGTGAAAGCGTCTGGGTGTAGGTACAATTGCCAGCATTGTACCAACAGCGCACCTTAATGGCACTCACCATATTTTGTCTTCAAGTGACATGTCACTGCAGAAAATCCACTTCCCCCCCCCCCTTTCTTTTCTCTTGGCTGATTTAATTCTCAATTATAAGCTAGTCATTAGTACAACTTAATTAATAATGTGGGACAAAATGGAAACCATAGTTTTGAATTCAGCATCACTGAGATTCAAGAGAAGGTGTAACGTACCTGTGGTCTGACATGCCGTTAGTACAGAGCATCTCTCTGTTCTTCTCTCAGCCCCAAAACCCCACAGTGTCACACCAAATCCAGAACACTGGCCCTGGCCATTCACATAGTGCTTAGTGACACCAGTGGGTCATACAAGCTATATCAATGCTGACAGATTTTAAGTTGGTTTCTACTGCAGTAGGTGTTTTAGGTGCAGCTACTAAAGTGTTTACGCCTCCTGAAGCTTTAGTCTTTCATTTTATTTACCTGTCACCCCCACCCCAAACAAACAAACAATCAAAAACAAACAAAAAAAAGAAAACACCCTCACACATTCTGCTGCAAAATAGATTAGTCCATAAAAATGCAAAGTGGCAGCAGCGGTACCTCCTCCTCCCAGAAGCACTGCTCTGAAGAGCAGCAGCCCCACAAAGCCACAGACAGGACTTTCCACATACGTGGAAACATCCCTTGCAGACAGGGATGAAATAGTGGCAGGATCAGATCAAAACACATTGCCGTGCCAGGTAGAAAAACGTCTATTTTACACCAGGTCAGTAGCCTGCATGCAAACCCCCAAAATTTCTGATTCCCCCCCATCCAAGGTCGCTTCCAAACATGAGTCCAGGGAGCCAGGAGAGCAAGTCCAGAGAGGGTCAAGCAGCAGCGCAAGGTGAAACATGTACCTCGGATGCAGATCCACAAGAATTACACCACACCATAGAACAGTTTTTCTACATATTCCCCACTGATGAAACATTATTTCAAGAATCAGCAATAATAAATGATTTGCCAAGTTTTATTACTTATTGAGAAAAATACTGACAAAAAAAAATGTCCCAAGTTAATGTGAATTAGATACACAGGTCCCATCAATTTTTAATAAGAGCAAAGTTACTTTTCTGAGTCTTTCCTTTGCTGTTTTTTTTTTTTCTTCATAAGATAATTTAAAAAAAATATTCAGAAGTCAATATTAAAATAATAAAACAACACATTAAAACCTCTACTCTTGCCTGCTGCAGTTTCTTCCTTAGGACAGTGCTCTCCCAGTGAGCAGCCCACCCATTATTCCAGGGAGCCGTCCTCTCCTATTTGCCCAGCTTTGAGGGACGTTAACTCAGCAGAAGAGGGGCCTTGTTTTCCAGCAGACAACAAAAGGGACAGCCCTTCCTCAGCACCCCAAATACCGGTGCCCTGAGCCCAGCAGTACCAGGGATGCTCTGAAGCAGCCCTTGCCCTGGGCGAGGGGAAACAACAGCCTCGTCCAGCACACTGAAAAGTTAAAAAGTGCTTAGGCATGCCCAAGTATTCTCCATTTCTTTGTAATTTTTAGTATTTAAGCATGTAGGGGCGGGGGGGCGCTGGCAGGGGGGAAGTCAAGAGCAAGAACCCATTTCTGCTTCTTAGAACAGGATGGGACGAAGGACTTGAGGATCTTCACAATATCACAAGAGTCACTGAAATTAGCTTTCTGCAATAAGCCAAGTCATGTCACCAGGCTCCTTTTAGACGATCTAAAGATTAAAGGCTCTATTCCTGGAGGGTTCCTGTGGCATTTACTCAGGGATTTTTATCAAGCTTTATGTGATGGGCTACCTAACACACCTCTTCCAACCTTAACAGCTAACAGGAATTTGGTATCTCTCAACATGGATTTCTTGCTGTATTGTAGAATATTTGGCAAACATCTTGAGACTGTAACCAGTCAAAGGCAGGAGATAAAATGAAAGAAGGGGAGAAAAGTGCCCAAAGATTCAGGGCAAACATTTAGATTTGAAAGCAAAGTATATATGTATACAAAGCAAGTATATATGTTAAATCCACAGGTTTACCTATGGCAGCATAATTTCCCATGCCAGAATAACAGTCAGCATGGTGTTTTACCATGTCCATGCCCATGCGATGCCCCAGGCAGTCAGACCCCAGCACTGAAACACCGACGCCAGAGTCGCTGCAACAAATGCAACCTGCAGGCCTGTGCTTCGTGCAAAAGATGGGGTATGGTGCAGCCAGAGTAAATACAGGACTGCGTTCAGAGATCTTCAATGCTATGAAACTTCAGGTAAATTTGACAGGAAATAGAGATTTAACAAAGAGGTTAGTTTACTAGAAAGTGCAATACTTTCTATAGGGTCATTCAGCTCTATACTGAGTGCCACAGTAGCAATAGAAATTCCTCTTAAAGTTTGGGTGGTTAAAAAACAAAATAAAACCCCCAAACCACACATCACCCCTGTCCCCCCGCCTTCAAAAAAACAAAAAAAAAAGAATGAAAAACCCCTAAACCACCAACCCTCAGGCCCTCAGGTTATCGTTTTCTTTTAAGCTATTTTATAAGCAATTACTTAAGGAAGAGCAGCAGCAGGGAAGGAAAAAGAATTTCTGCTGAGCTTCATGTAATCTTAGAAGGAGAATGAGGGTAGAGGGAGGGAGCGTCACCCTGACCTGTCCCCCCGCGCTCAGCTCTGGCTGCAGGGCAGCCGGGGCCCCGGCAAGCACGGCGAGGGTGGGAGGCTCTCCTGGTCCCCCCAGCACCAGCAAGGAGAGGGGCAGAGGTGTCGTCTCATCAAAGCAAGGTGAGCACCCCCCTCTGCTCATGGGTGGCTCAGAAATGTTTAAGGTGACTATGAGGACATGCTACACCGTTTAAGGGAGCATAATGTCCTTGGAAGGGGTTTTAGTAGCCCTATGGGATTGTACAGAGGATGATCTTCTGGTGGTTCTCTGTTGAACATGCTGAAGTTATCTTATTCTCTACAAAACGCTATGGGCTTGCAGCACTAGTCCTGGCTCCTGTGAGGTTCATCCTAGACAACAGCGAGGAGCTCTTCCACGAGCACAGAGCAAATATTGTGATTTCCCGGGACTGGTCCACCCCCCTGCCTGCAAGGGATTCTGGTGGGCTCCTCTCTACGACCACCAGCGACGAGCCCCTTCCCTGGCGTCCTCGGGGAGAGCGTTCCCGCCTGTTCAAGGCTGCAAGAAGCGCCTCAGTGTGCAACCAGGATGCTTGGCACCAGTGCACAAACAAAAAAAAGCCAAACAGGGTTGAGTAAAGACTGACGGACAGTATGAGCATTACCAGCAGGAAGAGATGTTTTCTGGCACCGTCGGTTCTGTGCAAGAAGTTGTCTAGCTCCTCTGCATTACCAGAGATGGTGTTTGCACATAAATACCATGTTTTTATTGGGCTTCTCACCACGGCTATGAAACACAGGTAAGACTGCAAGCTGGTCTGATTTACAATCCCCTTCCAAACAGAGTGGCAACTCATCAGAGCACACAGATGGTCCTCCTAAAAACAACCGCTTTTGCAGAATCATCAAGACATGTTTAAGATGTTTGCTGTTAGAGCGTTATGCAAATGACAGGGCCACACAACTACTTAAACGCTAATGGACTAAGCGTATACCATGCACGTACTTTGCTTGGAGTAACGCTGGAGTTACGTCTGCCTTTTTGGTTTGCCGTGGGAATTTCTTACGTAAGTTTTCTCCTCTGCTCTGACAAGGTTTAAAGTCTTCACCGCACCAGCTGCCAGGGGAGAGAGACGCGAGAGCTTTTCCAGCACAGCCGCAGGGCGCGCGTGCGGCAGGGCTCAGCCCCGCGGCAGCCGGCAGCACCACGCCGTGGCACATGCGGCGAGAGGGGCGTGCGCACAGCAGAAGCCGCCACGTGTTTTTTTGAACGCCTTGTTTGTCAGCGCATCAGCCATCGGGGAGAAAAGTGGTTTTAATCTTCGTTCCGCCCGGCGCCGGCTGGAGCTCCTACAGGTGAGCAGGCTATTTGTACAGCCCCGGGCATGACAGCGTCGGGCACCGTGGGCGAGAAAGGGCAGGTGAAGGGCTGTCCTGGCGATATTTGCCACCAGGTACGCTGGCCTTCTGGATGCAACGGAAAGGCAGAGGGCTACAGAAAGCCCTGTGGGTCCCCTCGAGCCCTGCCTGCCCTGTGGTGCCAGAGCCGGCCAGGGCAGAGCCCCTTCCCTCGGCCACGAGCCGGAGCCACCGGGCTGGCCACCCTTTAATTCTTCACCATGCGTTTCCTAAACTCCCATTATCAAATGGTACAATTACCGCAGGTCATGAACATCAAATGCCACTAGCACTTCCAGCTGTGCCTCTGCAATAGCCTCCCGACAGAAGTACTGCAACACAGTAATAATAATATCCCAGCTGTAGCCACAATCACTGAAATCACTGACAGTGTCAATAATGTATAAAACCCCATGGAAACTCAACTGCACTTGCCAAAAGGCATTCATCAATTACGCCGCATTTTATCTACCATTCAGAATGGACTGGTTTTATTGTTGGACTTTTAAATAAATGGGTAGGGTAAATAGGCCCCGGCTGAATTGCTCTATCTCCAGTAAAAGGTATTATATAGAGTTTTACCTTAATACTTTAAACACGCTCAGGAACCACAGCAGACAGGCAGAGGGCATATCGGCAAGGCATCGCACTGGTGTGATTGAACCCAGCCAGCTCGAAGGTTTCCGAGATGGAGCAGCTTCTGCTGATGGAGGGGTCCTGGGAAGGGGAACACCCCAGCCACCAGCCAATTACCCAGAAGGGCGGGGAGGGACGAGGGGAAAAATCAGGGATAATCAGAGGGAATTCAAGGGCAGGTGGTCCCAGTTAGGGTGGAGAGCCAGAGAAAACTCCCCGTGCTTCCCCCACTTGTGATGCAGAACCTCTGGGGGACCCTCACAGGTGCAAAGGGGAGAAGGCAGAAGAGGTGAAAGGCAGCAGGAAGCGATATGATGGGTGCAAAGGGTTACGGGAGAGTTTCTGGCAGAGAAAAAGGGGCAGTGAGAGGGGAGAAAGGCATGAAAAAGCATGGGAGAGAGCGGGGGAAGAGCTCTCCCAGATCAAAGAGAACCACCAGCCCTTGGGGACTCATGTGAGGTTTTATTTAAGTCCATACTAAAAAGAAAAAAATCAATTAAATTAACAAAATGGTTTACATTAGAATTCACCAAAAATACCTTTCAAAATGAAAAAAAAAGCCTTAACCGGTGTGATATTTTTGTAAATATCGCCACCGTATCTGACGCACCCTCGCAACTCTGGTGAACGCAGTAAGAAACCATTTTCTTTGCTCTGCTCAAGCACCTCGTGGCAAGCACTTAGCGGGAGCTCGCCCCCAGCCAGTAGGAAACACTGCCTCTAATTCATCTGGAGACTCTCAGTAAATGAAAGGGAATATTATACAGGCTTGCAGCCTGCAAAGGCTTTTCCTCAGACCTAACTTTTCAGATGTGTGCAGTTCTCTTTCATGGCACAATCACAGGCTAAACGTGGCTCGCCTCCCTCCTGGATCCTTCCCTCCATGCACACAGACTTAAGGAAGCTAGTCCAAATTAATTTCTCCTTTTATTTATTTTTTTTTTACCTCCACAGAGGAAATGTAAGCCCTATATGGCATTCTGTAAAACTCTTATTTATTATTGCAATAGGAATTTTAACTACAAAAGATCTTAGCGCTTTTTGTCTCAGAAATTGTCAGCTTCTATACAGACTTAAATTGAGGGACAGTGTCTCAAAATATGTGTCCATGCAACACTCTGAATTATGATTAGAGATATGGAGGGAGAGAGAGGGAAAAAAACCCTCCATTATTATCACTGGTAGCTGTTTCACTGCTTTTTCTTTTTTAATGCAAGTGCTAAACGAGACTATATATTACTGACAATTCACATTAGCTTTCTTAAACTGTGTGGACAGGTGTACAGGGGAACAGTGAATTAAAAGCAGAAGAGACTGTGGTTTAACATGCAATACCATTTATGTCCATGTACGCCTAAGATAAAAGACTTGAAGCTAAAAATATCTAAAAAAGAGTGTTTCCTCACACTTCAGGTTGGTATTTCACAGCAGAAATGGGAAAAAAATAGGGTTTTTTATTGACTTGAAAAAAACTTGCCTATTTAAAAATCTATCTGAATAGGGAATGACACAATCTGTCTAAAACCGTGATTATCTATATAGCTTGTAATCACCTTCCTTTCAGTACATAAGCACTGCGTACTCCGACGCGGTATTAATGGGCCCATCTGAAGTCAAGAGGAGTTGTGGCTGGGTAAGGAAAGGAATAGCCAGGCACGTGCCAGCCTCCTCTGGTTTTGACTTTTTTAACCACGAGCCCAACAGGATGAATAGGAGCATCTCAGATGAAAAGGCTGAGAAACAGTGGGAAATTGTTTTCCAAGGCCACGTGCCATAATATCCGCAAACAAGGGTTGATGAAACCTGCACGTAAGGAAACCTTCTTCGGGAATTAACACGGATCCTGGAAAGTGGCAACTTCTTTCAAACACCTTAAATAAATCTTCTTTTATTCTTTCCTTCTCTCCTGACCTGCATCTGGCTGCCAGTGCACATGAAAGAAATTACGAAAGCTTCTCAGTCACTGCTACTCTGGTTCCTTTTGCACTACAGCATTTGTCATTGCCAAAACAGCAGAGTTTAATTAAGTGTTGTGAGCAGCCTAGTGAGAAACACACTTTAAATTAAACCTCTGTACATGCAGCTATTGGTTCTTTACCTCCTGAACAATCAGCGGGGTGTTCGGCATAAATTCCTCCTCTCAAGGGAAAGGCAGCTGTACGCACCTCTAGCAATTCATAAATGATCCTGCTTTCCCAGAACCATATCTTATTAAAGCGCATTTAATTATTTCTTAGTTTTAAACACCAGTAGATGAAGGCGATAATTAATGTGCCTACCACTAAACATTTTATTTACTCTTGATATATTAATGGTATTATCAAGAAAATATGCTACAGTTTCAGGTTTAACAAAATTACATGGCAAATTATCTTTTGATGCATCAAGCAATCGTTAATATAATGGAATAAATTATTTTAACACCTCAGTAGTAACAAATGGATACAAGTGCGTAAGCATTTTAATTTTTCAAAATGTTTTTACAGTTACAGATTACAGAGGATACTTAAATCAACGACGCAGGAGTTAAGAATAAGATGGAAAAAAAAAACCCAACCTTAAAAGGTATTGACTTGTGGTTTTTTCTGCAGCAGAGAAATATTTCAGTTTAACTGGTCTTTCCAGGAGAAAGTACCCTACTACATAATCATCATACTAAAAATAATAATTGTTAGTAGCAAGTAAGAAATATTTCAGTGACATTTAGGCATTTTTTCCTGCCAACTGCAAACATGCATTTATCTCATGAAAATTCAGATTGTGATTGATACATACATGTACAAATACACGTACACTTGCATACAAATAAATGTCTTCTTCGCAAATACAGTATATATAAATGCAGCGTATAGGTAAAACGTTTGACCCCTCAGGTATCACAGAAGGATGCATGGAAGATGTATAGGGCAGGCGATCCCTCTGGCTGCACCCTCCCCTGAACCAGGCAGCGGCCCCAGCCGCACCCGGCAGAGCTGGCCACAAATTTCCACTCCCTTTGTGCTCAAGCCCGGCCTCTAAAGAAAGAAGAACTGATGCCTTTTTTTATACTACACAATATTTTTAAAGATGTTTTTGTCAACCCCTATGATGCTTTCTTCTGGAACAGGTGTACATTTTAAGACCAAAAGGAATTTTTCTTAACAAAAATAGTTTGGAAATTATTCCAGTAAATAAATGGGTGGCATTTTTGTTAAAACATTTAATGGAAATCTTGAAACTGAAAAATTAAAATAAACATACCAGCATTTCTGAGCACCCCTAGCATAGGTGCAATTTAACCTTGTGCCTGGGGAAGAGGTCCAAACCGGAATATCAGACGTTCGTGCCGGGATCACGCTGGGCACAACGAGTGACTTCGGCCGACGTGAGCCGAGAGCGGGCTGGCGACGCGCTGCAACCCTCTGCTCCTCGCCAGCCGGCAGCCAGCCGTGCTGCTGGGGGTGCCAGGCAGCTCCAAAAATCGCCGTGCCGTACCCTTCAGTACAGATGTCTTGTAGAGCGCATGTAGGAGGCACAGAAAAAGCTGTTTACAGCGCTCGCACCCAAGTTATCTTCCAAAAGACGGGACAATTAAGTTAAATTGCCACTCAGAGCCTTGACTCCTGAATTATTTTTTCTCGGCGGGCATCCAGAGCCTGAGGTTGGACAGCAGGAACTCCCGCTTCTCCACTGTTTGGGCAGTAGGTGTTTTTCAGCTGTAAACAAAAATAAAAGTATTTGTGTTCACATATATATTCTGGATATTCCAAGTAAAGTGTATTTTCTAAAGACAAATGCCCAAGCTGTCTGGAGGCAATGGTAACACACAGGCAAAACATCAGTGCCATTAACAGACTCTCTGCTTGTTTTAAAGCCTGCCTGATACCCAGAGATGGGAAATGCTCTATTCGTTCGGGTTCGTGATATACGAATAATCGCTTCCTTCTGCTGAAGCGAACACAGGCTCGTCACGCCGAGGGAGTCCCAATATCCTTCTGCGCCACATCTAGAGGAGAGCATCTTCCCCAAAACCCCTACTTTGACACTAAAGGCTGGTTGTGTTTTCTTCTCTTTTTTTTTTTTTTTTTGTTTGTTTAGCCAACGGGAGGTGCCAGGCATCTCCTTTCTCTGCTTCAAGTTTCCCAAAGCACAGTGTATGAAGACCAATATTTTTCAAACACTGCTTTGATCTTGCAAACCAACGACAATCCCACAAAAACATCTGCTCGGAGAAGCAGCACGGACCAACAGACGGGCAGGCTTTTGGCTGGGGACCCCGCAGCCGTGCCGAGGGGCAGCGCTGGACCCCAGTACTCCATCCCCAGCGCCGCTCGTGGCGAGAGGCACTGCCGGGGCCGCCCGCGGTTTCGCTCCCCCGGAGAAGGAAGGAATTCGCTGTGCCGTGTTTGTACAGCGCCGGACATCGTGTCGGCGAATCCGCGACCGAAGGTTCCAGGCATTATGGTATAGAAGAAGCAAGTACACCGCTATGTATGCTTAGACCTCAGCTTCAGCCCTGGTCTGGCGTGTACGAAGGGTGTCCTCGGTGCTGTGTTTTCTGCCAGTTTTAGGTAAATACGGCATCGCAGCAATCGTTCTCCCTCAATGCAGACCGTGTTTTCCTTGGTGCTACAGGGAAATTGGACGTAGAGTAATTATAAACCAATATAATTAGCCTTTAAGGGAGGACGGCCTTCTTTGGGGTTTGGTTTGTCTAACGGATAACGGCCATTGAAAGGAAAACAGAGGGACTAAAATTACTTTTAACAGGGAGCGATGGGGAGCATGTGGTGCAGTGGAAGGACTTGGAGGAAGTGGTGCAGGGGCAGGACTCCAGCCTTGAACCCTCTAAATAAATAAATACATATGGTCTGCAGCACCAGCCGAGCCACCACTCAAGCAAAATGCTATTTTTAAAGGCACTGAAGCATTTTCTAACTTATCCCCAGGGATTTACACTTAAAAAAATAACGTAAATTTGCAGAGGCTTCCTTCAAACGCTAAGAACAAATCACAGCTCTTTGCAAAATGCATGGCCAGGGAGGAGAGCCCCAGCCCCTGCTCAACAGCCGGGACCGACTCCCGCTCTCTGCCTCTTGCAGCAGCAAAGGCAATGTCATTTATATGGTTTTAATATTATTTGCAGTGTTTTAAGGTGAAAGTAGTTAAAGTAAATGGAGAAAATAAAAGCGATCATTTGATTTTTTGAGCACGTTCGTGAAGAGGGAATGATTTATATGGCTGTGCAACTGTTGACCACTTTGTTTTGGCACTTATATCTATATTTCCTCTTATTGTGGCACTCTCAAGTGTTTGATAGACTAAGATGGAGGCATTAATTGAATTCAAGTGTAGAAACCTGAAGTATTTTTATTATTATTTTTAGTTCTCTCACCTTTTATTTCCATTAGCAAAGAAACGTAATCGCTGTGGGGATTTATGGCTAAAAGACGCAAACAGAGCTGGTTACAGTTATTAAAATAAAACTACTTTACCTGAAAAAAAAGACCCAAAACAAAATCCCCCAAACATTTAAGCTGAAAAACACATAATAGAGCAAAAACTCACTATTTTCCCAGATTTCAGAGCCACAATAGGCTTCTAAGTTTTTACACTGCGTGCATCCTGCACTGTTGTACCAGTACCAGACAAAATTCATTTTCCTTGGAACTGTGCTCCTGCACAGCCACCGAGAGTCCAGCAGAAAGACTCTCTTCTCCCTGCTCATAGGGGGACAAATTCTCTAACCGTGCCTTAAAAAGAGCGTCCCGGGCACCCTGTGCAGAGCTGGAGGTCTCCCGTGGGAACCCAGGACCCGTGGGACTAAGAAGCACCTCTGGGCTACAGCCAGTCTGTCCGCAGGAGCCTGCTGGAGGGGCACGAGGGGTAGTGAAACCGCGGTCCCGCTCAAGTTGGGCCTAAATTTGCCCAAGTAAGGCATATATTTGGTGTAATGCAGTATTTGGAGCGCCCTTACTTCTGAGGTTAAAATAGACAAGGCGGGTGAAAAGCACTGCCATTGTGTACTGAGCTTAAACAAATGGGGGTTCCTGCTCCACCTGATAACTCCTGGTGCACGTGGTGCTTTGTGTGCCTCATAGGGTGCCGGGGCTCAGGCAGTTTTGCCTAGCACCTATCCGGATTGCTCCATCAGAGAGGGAGAGGTGGGACATGAAGGGCTTCATCTCCCCGCAGGAGCCAGAGGAACCCCACAGCTTTCTGCTCTCCCAGCTTCCCCCTGTACACAGGAGAGTGGGGGGAACAGAGACCCTGAAACTTTGTCTTTCCGTGCTTACAAATATAATTCAACTTTCTGGGAGGATAAACGCAACAAGGGGCTGTTAGTGGGAGAAAGAAAAAGGCAAGGATGTAAAAAGTGTGTATGTCCCGGTGCAGGTCACCACCGCACGCAGCCCATCCACCCTCCCGAACCCACAGCCTCCTCCAGGGCATGACACCCGCATCGCCTCTTCCCCTCAGGAGAGGACGGAGTAGGCAGCTCTCCTAAATACATATGTCCGCGTGCGCATATTTAGACGTATATTCTATACGTTTCTGCAAAGTATTCCTCATTTGACTATTTTTCCCCAGCCCCATCTTCGTAAACAACGTCGCCCAGGAGGCTGCCTCCAAACAGGAGGGCGACGGAGGAACCCTGAACATTAAACAAGACTGTGTACTCTCGGCAAAGCAAACTTCATGCCCACTCACACCCGGGGGCTGGGAAGCATAACCTTTAGAGCATTAGCACGGCGGCTGCAGCCGGCTCGGCAATGAATCCAGGACGTGCTGCGGGGACGGGGTCTCTGGCTGCCAGCGACTCCCACCCTCACTCAAGGGACTGGGTCCAAAATCAGCTGCGTGCACATTGTTATTAAGTTGGTGGCGGAAGAAAAGCAAAAAGCAAAAAAAAAAAAACCAAACCCCTAAACTAAAACCCTCTTCTATATTACAAAAATCAAGCAGGTAGTCTAAGGACTTTATCTAAAACTACGTTTTCTGGACTATTTTAATGGGTTTGTGCCAGATTTCTGAACAGGAGTCAAAATTTTAGTACCATAAGTAAATTGCAGCAATAGAAACTGTGAAAAATTGCTGCATTTCATGCTGCACACATTGCATCATTAGAGTCTGAAATTCGAATATGATCCATTATAAAGGATTTTATATTAAAATGCATAAACATATGTTGTATGTATATATAAATGAAATCCTCAAGCATAATTTTAAGAATTAGGGTATCATAAGATTACTAAGAAAAAAATATGAAGGGCATACATTTTTCGGTCTAATACTGAAATGCATCCTATTGCTATTGATTTCAGTTAAAGTATTCAGAGGAACAGACAGGTCCCTCCAGAGGGCAATTCTGAGAATCTAAACTAGAAAGCCCCAATCTGGCTGTTTAAAGAATGGGTATCTATCACAGGTAAGGGAAAAGCTCCCACATCTATGTGAATATATATTCCTTAGCTGTAAAATGATACATTCTGCTGCTATCTTTCTATTATTTAGCACTAATAATTTCTCTCAGCCTTTCTTCTGCTGTAAGACTAGAATTTAACACAGAGGTTGTTTGGTTTGGGTTTTTTTTTTTTTCTTAAGAATTTTTTTTACCTCCTGGGATGAGCTTTGAACCTTTTCCTGGGCCAAATAAGTGGACAATATAAGACTACTGCAAGCATAATGCTTTTACCAAAAAAAGGTGGATAGTCACCTTCATTAGTAGGTATTTTCAGATATTGTTCCTGAAAGGTGGTTTCTTTAAAGAGACTTTCTCAAAAAGAGAAAATACAAAGTGTTGGGGGCAGAAGGGGGGGTGGAGGCGGAGGGAGGAGAACAGCATGAAAAGTGCCTTATGACTGGCCACCTCCCAACAATGAAGATCCAGAAGACACTCAGGGTTATAGCAGGGCCCTAAGTAACTTCCACGCAACAAGCGTCTTCTGAAAAATTGCCACAAAACACTTCACAACCCGTGCTGCGATTAACGGGAAACGTAAGGACAAAGGAAGAACAGGCACGCCGTTTTGTGCATCCTCTAGTAACGACAATATTCAAATCAGACTTAACACAGGACAGGTAACGGTGAAACGAGACCGTATGTGCCCAGCAGACGGAGGCTATCGCCACACAGGAAGAACTCCCCTCGTCGGAAGGAGTCGTATTTTGCTGCACTGAAAAGAAAATATCCCCAAGCCCGTGGTGGCTCCAGCGGGCTGGCTGGGAAGAGGAACACCACACACAACAGCCCTGAGGAGAGAGCTTTTAGGGCTAAATATTAGGGAGGAGTTTGGGGTGAAAGAAATAAATCGAGCGTCTCTAACTCCTGTCCCTTGTCGCCTCCTCTTGCCTGCTCTGTGGTGATGCTGCTGACTTCAGACCCAAAGGTCCAAACCCATTTTCTGAGCCATACAGTTCTCTGGACATTTTGGGAGTTTACTGAGGGATATTTCCACCCTTTCTCCCCTTCCTCAGTACACCCTGGCGGTTTGAAATATGAAAAGATTTCCAATTATTTTGCTGCCAGCTCAGCCTGGTGTCAGCAGGCTGCTGGTTCAGCCCCAGCCTGAGCAGATACCTGCTCCGCTCAACAGAGCTCATGCTTCATTAGCTGCTCCGAGCTACCGTGGTGCTACTGTGAGCTCTGGGGGCAATAAATGGGGCTTTAACAAATACAAGTAAAAGACTGCCATGTAAACTGAGAGAAAATAATAAAGCGGGGAAGAGCCGTATCCGGCGTTTCCTTCTGTGTGCGGGGAAAGGGTGTGCTGGATATTTTTGCATCTCACGTGACAAAGTTGTGGCTTGAACGATATCAGAAATTACAAAGGCACACACTGTCTTCCCTCACCTCCCTCCTTCAATCCAAACCCTTCCTGTGCTGTGGAAAGCTTCTCCGCAGGGCAAGAAGCTCCCAGCTCTCAGCCCAGATGGGTATCCTGAAATTTATAATGCTAAAAACTGAGATGCCCAGATGGCCTTTCCAGAAGGACAGACAGAAACACACCGTACGTTAAATTAGACTTGCTCAGAAACGTGCCTGAGATGAAACGCGCACACACACCCCCCCATTTGCTTCCTCTTAATAGCAAACCCCAGTCATAACAGGTCATTTGTGAAAGCATCTCCCAGGGATGAGCGAGGTGGACGCTACCTCTGCGCCGCAGCCCACCCCAGCCCCGCGTGGCCATCGCTGCCCGCCCTCTCCTCCTCGAGCCCGGCACCCAGCCGCCCCCGACGCAAGGGTTAGGGTCCCTTCAGCAGGCAGTTTCTCCTCTTCTGCTCAGCTCTTCAGGGGCATGCAATGCATATTTTTGTCAAATTCTTATTTATTCACTTTGATTTTTTTTTTCTTTTTTTTTTCAAACTGCTGCTTGGCTCAGACTTCTAAATAAAAATGCAAATACTTCAAAACCAGCAATAAAAGCGTCCTGTTGTGGCACAGAAGTATTATTGGTGTTATAAATAAAGCACCAGTATTTGACTGCTGTGAAAAAAACCCTAACAAAAATGAAGCAAGGCAGTCTACAGGGGTTTATGTGTTGCAGAAGCAGCTCTTACTAAAATAGCCCTAGAATAGCCCCAAGTCTGCCATGACACAAGCACCACTGCTGTGATGTTGCTCTTTAAAATACACCTAAATGGAGTGGCTGCAACCTATGCCATCAAAAATAAGCTTTTCCAGCCTGGGCTTTTCGAAGGGGTGCCATCTTTCTGGCAAACTCCGGGCTACAGTCACTTGGGCAAATAAAAGTAATTCTCAAACAATTATTTACATGACATTAAAGCATCTAGAAATGAATTATCAATTGTCAAATTGGTCTGGTGAGATTTCAGTCTTGTTATAAAAGAGAAGCCTCTGAAGCTAGTGTCTCATGGACAGAGCAACCACCAGCGTCTCACGGACAGATGTCACCACCGCGGGTCCCTGCACTCACTCTGCTCAGGGCAGGTCTGAACCGGCTGCCTGAACTGCGTGCCAGTCACACGAGCATCCCAGCTGCAGTTTCAGCATCAGCAATCGTACTACTGCAAAATTGCCTGATCTCCAAACAGGAATATATGCACAAAATTCAAGCAATAGAAAAAAATATCAAATTCCTAGTACAAAAAAAATAAAAAATTCAATTTGTGCAAGGATTGGCAGGACCCTCCTTCCCCTACGGCACGGCGTAAGCAATGGGTACCTACACCTTGGTGGCCACGCCAGCCCCTTCAGCCCTCTCGTTCATACAGTCGGCACCCAGCCCTTGCAATTCATAGATGCTCTATCGCAAACCTCAAGAGAAGCACAAAGGGTTAAAGTTGCCAGACGCCAGCACAAAGCAACCTCCTGTAAGGTGTGGTGGCTATAGGTGCCATGGCAGCAGTCCAGAGCAACATCACCCTTGGCCTTGACGTCCTCTGACTCTTCGGCCTCGGCGATGCCTCAAGGCCACGTGCGTATTTCTCGTGCACGTTCATCTTTCCAATGTCTGAGCCCCTTTTGAGCGGCAAGCAGCCCTGCAGCTTTTACACAGCAGATCTTTTTTTTATTTTATTTTTTTTATTTGCTAGCAGTATTAATTACTGCTCCTCCAGTCCAGTCCATATTGCCAGCTTGATTATTCTGGCTTACTTCAATTCGCTGAAATGAATTATGCCACGGCACTTAAAAAGTCGCTAACACTCATCCTTTTTAGTGGTGTTAGGCTACCGCATTGCAAATGTAAACTGACACAAGGACTTTGCTTGCTGTGAAATGAGAAGACAAGGCCACCGCGATGGGAAGAGATGGCCAAAGCCTTTATCGCAGCTGACAAATCTCACCGTGATCTAAAATGGAGTTTCACCCGCAGCTTACATATAGATCTGCATTTAGCTTGACAGCCAAGTCTTTGGGAGACTCGGGGTTAAATAAAAAAGCACAGCCGTTTACATGAACCTTAAACAAACTTACAGCAGCATTTTTCTTTTAGCCGACTGACATTTTTCTTTATGTTTCGTCAGTCATATCTGAGCGATCAGACAGCCACTACACGTGGTACACCCACCAGGATTATTATCTAGACCAAAGGCCCAGAGCTCATTGTAGCACGCATGTAATTCTTTACAATGTATGCCACGTTAACTGTGTTGGGTTATCTATTCAACAGCTGACTGAGCTGGGCTCTCAAGCTCTTCTCAACAACCATGTAAGAAGCGATGACAATTGTACTACTTCATAACGGCTGCATGCAACTCTGACACACACTTCACAGCAACCAGTCATCTATATAAACCAATTTCAAGAGCAAAATTGCATGGTGCCTCCACTCTGTTATAAACACAATGATATCCACTCAAAGCTGATAAATGCACTGCATTTCTCCAGAGCTTTAAAGAAAAACTTCCCCGTGCCTGCGAGCTCTCCACGGCAGATTTGGCCTCTTTACGCCCCGGCCGGTCATCGGGAGATGCACAGAGAGCCGGGCAGGGCGGACCTGCGGCAGCAACGTGATGCCGACACCGGTGCTTCACGGCGAAAGGCTGTTCCCCCTCTTCAAAGACACTATATCTGATGAGCTGCAAGAGAAAACAAGGTTATACATAATTAAGGTTTTACATACTTATCGACTCCTTAGCAATTTTCAAATTAATTACTGTATCTTTTCATAGGATTACATGCAAT
Source organism: Leptodon cayanensis (assembly GCA_027564655.1). Lineage (NCBI taxonomy): Eukaryota > Metazoa > Chordata > Aves > Accipitriformes > Accipitridae > Leptodon > Leptodon cayanensis. The sequence continues at coordinate 53,126,498 of JANXJC010000001.1, forward strand.
GTAATCCTTATTATGGAATAAAATATCTATAGCAACCACAAAGTCCTTGAAAAAATAATTCAACACCAAACACTCTAACAAAGGGGTAGATTAAAGACCATCAAACAAATCAAAAACATTTTTACCGGCTACTATAATTCCGTAAAATGGTGCTGTGGGAGCAGTCTGCCTCATCGATGCAACGCCAGCTGCAGACGTACTGGCAATGTGCGAGGCTCTCATTTTGAAAATACTGCAACTTTCCATCAATTTGAGGTGGCGCATGTTATTTCTCAACTGTAGGCAACAAGATAGCCTCTTAGCTTTTGCTTCATGCACTGTGTATGTAATACACACCACAATATCATATTGCAAAGAAAAGATGAAATATAGCTATAGGGACCTTTATTTAACGAACCCTGTAATTGAATACCAAAACAAATAGAGATCCTGATAAAACACAAAAATTATTATTTTTTAATTCAGATAAAGGATAGGATCAATCCCTGTTTGTTTGCCTTGTTCAATTAGACTACATGAGAGTTAAAAAAGCAAGCTAGACCAATCCATAGGTAATACTGTCTTGCTGCATAATGTATAATAATTTAAACATGTTAACATTTGTACATTGCTATCACGCTGCCATTTTTTTCCATCTTGACCACTAAAACCACACACCAACTAGGTCCATCCAAAATACTTGGTGCTAACTCAACAGGACATTTGAGGTGACTCATGGCCAAGGCTGTCCCTCGGTGCCAGGGTGCTCTGGGACAACATCCCATGCGGCACACGGCTGCCCATGGTGGCTGGGGAGCGGTGGCAGGGTGGGGAAATGGGCCCAGAGCGTCCCTTGAGGTTAAGCAATGGGGGTGCAAAGTCCCGCGTGGGGGTGCTGGGGCCATGGGCGGAGAGGAGGGGGGCAGGAAGGGCCACGCGAGGAAGACATGGACAGGCTGGAATAAGCCCAGGGGAGTCCACGGGGTGGACGTCATGGAGAGCATCCCTGGGGACACCCAAAATTCAACAGGACCAGGCCCTGGGCAACCAGCACCAAGCTCCACAAGTTGGCTGAGCTTAGAGCAGGGGGTGCTGCCAGACGCGCCCCCCCAGCTCCTTGCCAACGCCAGCACCCCGATGGACCCCACCGCCCTGACCCCTGGCCCCTCACAGCCTGATCTGCCCAACTTGTCCAAAGAGTAAGGCTGGATCTATGAAACACGAGACGCGTTTTGGCCCAATTTTGACTCCTTGAGGGATGAGGACAGTGATGCCCCGCACCATGGGCACAGGCTGAAGGTCCAGGTGGCTGCACAGAAGCGCACCCCCATCTTCTTGCTTCCTCTGCTCTTCACCCGACAGCAGCCTTCACAAGTGCTTGTTAGCTTTGCTTTGCTTTCTACATAAAGCATTATGCAGCTTTGAAAATAAAATTTTGTACAAGAGGCACACTGTCCTCCACCAATAGTTCTCAACCTTAACTCATCCTTCCACATCGGAGTTTATTTTTAAGGAAACAATTAACGATGATCCGCATGGAGAGGCTTCCTAATCCCGAGACGTCTGTGCAACTATGACTAAGCACAGCAGACAGAATGAGGCACTGGCTCAGAATTAACTTTGCTTCGTAGATTGGTCTGCAATCCTCATTTTACTCTAATTTAACCTTTCCTAGCTAATTTGTATCGGTTCAGCTTGCCAGCCTGTACCTGCCAAAGTGATCATCTTCCATCAAGTGTCTGGGCATGGAAAGGGTTGCTCTGTGTCGTCTCCGTAACCAGTATACCTAATTAAAGTCCTTAAAAACCTTTAATATGACAAGATGAGACAGGAATAGGAAAGAAAAATAAGGGACGATCTTTCAATTACTTTAATCACACCAGCTTTCAAATTTGTATCAAAACACAGCGTGGGCTGAAACTTTCTGCAGTTTTCCCTTTCCCGTGCAGCTCTCATCCGGGCACAGGCTCAGTGCTCCGTCCCATCGCGGCCGCCTTCCCACAGCATGCCTGGTTAATGAGCGTGGCTCTTCTGATGGGAAGGAAAAGGGAAAGTAAATATATAAAGTGCTCGTAATAAATGATTAAATTGTCCTCCAGGCACATTTTCCATATGAATATAAAAATTGTGATTAATAGGTTATCTAACACATTAACAAAGGCTTTAGCAAACACCGTCCAGCGTTACAGTATTTGCCAGCCCTTTCTGTTTTAAATAGAGCTGTAACAAACTGTTTGCTGGAGTCCCAAATTCTGGCCAACAAGGCCATCAAAGCCAGGGAGATTGCCGCTTTTTCACCCAGTAGGCTTTTTCTTCATTGTGAGCCTAAATGCCCCCACTAGGCTCAAGATTAAGAGCGATTTAAAAAAAAAAAAAAAAAAAAAAATTATGCAGAAAACAATGTCCCGTGCCAATGAGAAACTGAAATTGCTCCGTGCAGGGGAAACAATGCTGCTGAAACAAAGGGGACATCTGGAGCGCGGCACCGCGCTCGGCTCACAGCGGGCACTGCCTTCCCTCCGCCGCTTGCGACGCCGCTCCTTTCTGCTGCGGAAGGAAGGGAAGCGTGCTCAAAAGGAGAGCCCTTTTTCCTTTTCGTCGCAAAACTTAGGAATTAATTTTATACCCACGAAATAGAGCAAAGCCCCAGGCTCCCAGCTGCCACGAGGCGAGACAGGCACCGAGCACGGGGCACAGTCCCCTCCCCATCACTCCCAGGATGGTGGTCCCACCGCCGGGCACCCCGGGTACGGGACCTGGGGGATCATTTCTGCTACCAGCAACCCGGGTGAGGCCGCCTGGCTCAGTGTATTCGCTGTCTCATTCGTACTTTAAGCGGCAGACAATGGAAAGGAAAGGTTAGTAAAGCCTTTCCCCTACCATCCGCTGAAGCGCTACCGAGGAAATGAAGAGAAAATCTGCTTTTGGACACAAAAAAATCCTACTCCAACAACAAATAATTCATATACATCCCATTTTTTCTTGATCGCAGATTTTTAATCCTCTCCTAAGCACTTTTAAAGTGCCCAATTTTTGTCTCATTTGAATTTAAATCAGCTTGTATGGAGAACTTGGAGAACTTTTTTTTTAAGCAAGCTTGTTTGGCAGGTACATTTTCCCAAGATCACCCAGCTTTAATTTTAAATTTCAAAAGCCTTGCGTTTAATCCCTTGAGCTGGCCTGGTACCTTGCACCATCTGTTCTGGGGTTTTGTTATAACAGAGAGCACCTGCAGAGTTTTGCAACATTTCAAGCTGTCTGTGGACAAAAATCAAAATAATTATAATTTTCATAAACTAAAGGCTGCGATTCAGACGCTGCAGCCCCACCTAACACCGATTTTTCACAACAAGTCTCTGCAATGGGAGGGTTTCTCATGCACGAGGGTGTTTTGTTCTTTCTGCCACCGGACAGTTGGTGGGCAGCCAGAAAGACCATGGCCACTGGGCATCGTGTCACCCCACCACCCTGCTCCCTGCCACCGGCCAGCTCTGTCCCCAGGATGCTCTGCCAGGCCCAGGGCTGGGAGAAGCTCTGCTTGATGATACCACAGGTGGGACAGTCACAGAAGAAGAAGAAAATGGCCTTTGCTGGCAGTCAAACCGCTCAGAGAGGTGGTGGCAAGGAGCTATGGCCATACCTGCCCGTACCACGTCGGCAACGTTTCACATCCAAAAGGCATCCCCACCACATGCTTAGGTGGGTATAAAAGATTTTCTGCTGCATTGGGCAAACAAAAAATCTATTAGAAAGATGGTGTTTGTTTAGACTTCATTACCCAGAGCTCTTTATTACTGATAAATCCCTCCTCAGGGCATGCTGGCTAATTTTCTCTGGAGTATGTATATCTCACCATAAGCATGGTGAACTTCCATCCTAAACTATGCAACTGAACGAATGGTGGATCTGCAGCATTACCACAGTCCTCAGACAGATGCTGAACAGCACCTTATAAAAGTGGAAGGTGAGCCACCATTAATGCTGAACATGCCCCCCAAGACCTCTGGTGCATGTCCACGTTTGAGGCGAGGTGTGAGCTCTTCTTCATCTGTGCTTCTGAAGGGGAAAATCACATCCTGAACTGGGAGTCGTCTGTTGTTTGGGCCCTGCTAAGCAGCGGATGAAAATAAAAAAGAGTGGAAAATTATTTTAATAACATTGCAAATGTTGCTGTCACGGGGCTGACTTGGAAAAGCCGGTGCTCGTGCTTGGCACTGAGCAACGGTGAGTCAAAGGGGCTCCAGCAGAGATGGCTTTAAAAAAACCCGAACGTCTGCCGCAGGTTTTAGCTGATTGCTTAAGCTGTTTGCTGGTTTCCCAGCTTTACGAAGTAAAACCATCCCTTCTCTTTTCCCCCAATCCCTAAACTTTGAATAACCATTCTTTCCAGTCTGTCATGCCTGGGCGGTGTAAGAGCCACCACCCCTCAACAGCCAGACATGGGCTTTTCTTCTTGTTCACCTGCCTGGCCCAAAAAACATCATTCAAAGAACAATTCCTCTACTTGCACTAATGCCTGAAGCCTCTTCCCCTCTTGCAAGTGCGTTTGTTCAGGATAGCCAAGGCAGGAGCTGGAGAAAAGGCTAGTTTCTGCTGAAAAGTGTCATCTCTTGCCCTGATGTAGTTGTTTTGCAGCAGTGCTCAAGAGAGCCCCTGCCCAGCCCGCAGTAGCCCTGGGCACTGCCCTGCCCACTGGCTTGGGCAGGCATCTCCACCTTCCTATCGCCCACAAAAATAAAAATAAATAAAAATAAAAATAAAAATAAAAATAAAAACAAAACCCCAAATTCTTGATGTTTCTGAAAACTCAGCTTAATTTTCCACGGAGCTGGTGAAACAAGAGTGATTCATGCCATGCAGTTCATAGTCCCCCAGCAAGAGATCTGCTCTGTCTCCACGGAGGAGTTCAGTACTCCACTGCAGGAAACGCCACCTATTAGCCAATTCTCCTTTCACAGATACTGTATTAAAAACCACAAGTACCAATAGCTGTGCCTGCACCAGGTAAGACAGACTATGCAAGGATGAGAATGAAACCAAATGAAATCAAATAGATACTTGGAAAGACTGATATTTTCCCAGGAACTGGAGTGCTCCCCTTAGGTCCAGGGTGACCTGGGCTTCAAACTGGAGAAAGCCAGGAATAGAAGACACTCGGTTTCACTGCGTACCGGCCGGGCGCGGAGGTTGCCCCATGGCTATGGGATCCTCATAACCACGCTGCTGCCCACGTAACTCTGAGCAAGATCTGAGAGGGGACCGCTGCAGAGCAAACCATACAAAGAACAACCCCCAAGCTGCTTGTACCAAGAAAAACACCGAGAGACCAAAATAGCAGAAGATGCTGGAGTTGAGGCAGGCACGGGAAAGGTGGGCGAGGACTCCCGGGGTCACACTGTGTTGGGACTGAACACCGTGGTGGCATCCAAAGGCACCAGCAGTCAGGAAAGAGAGATTAAGCAGACTAATGATCACCTCGGCAATGCATCCAGCAGGGGAGATGGACACAGAAAGGCTTCTGCAAAATTAAAACAAGCACCGTGGCCAAGCAACACATGTTGGGATGATGCTTTGCTGAAAGCCAGGAGAGACGACACCCTAACCTGCACCCTCTCCTCCTCCGCTTTCCTTTCCCACCAGCTGATAAGAAGACTTGTGTTGTTCACAGGTGCTCTCAAAATTATATTGACTTTTCCAGGAAACAAGCTAGTTTCCTAAAAGTGACCTTGTAAATAGTTCTCAATGAATACACCTAAACAAAAACACATTAGTAATGTTTAGCTTCTAAATCCCGGTGAAAAATAAAATTAAGCAAAGTCCAAATGTTTTGTCCAAGCAATATTTTAGGGCTGATAGAAGTCTTGCAGTTATCTGCTACAGAGTCAACACTTCACCTTTCATTTTTATGCCCCCAGAAAATAAACTACTATTTTCCTTATTACATTTTATTCCTTAATTCCTTCATCTCCAAATAGAAGGCAGAAATTCCAAAACTCTGAAGACTAAAATCTGAATGAGTGTTTTTTCTAGTTAACTCCCTAAGCTTATGGTACACAAAACTGGATTTTTTTTTTTTAATCAACCACCAAACATTGAAAAATAAAAAAAAAAATAAAACAAAAAAACAAAGAATCTCATTTTTACATTTTCATGAAAGAGACTAAATGTTGTATTATCCTTCATGTGATTTTGTCATTTTTTTATAGTCACATTAGGGAACATTAGGAAATATAACCAAATAGGATTATGATATCAAATGTTGGGGATGTTTTATGCATTTTACCTATCTTGCAAGGGGCTGGTAACGATGAGGTGCTAATGGAAACTGCAGACCCTAAATTTATAACAGTTTCTTCAAAGGGAAATTCTTTTGCTACATGGATCTTATTTGTGTGGGAAAACCCAATTACTCTAGGGTTCTTGTACCTTACTATTTTCTTTTATGATGCTTTTTGCCATAAGTGCTTATTATGATTCGATAACCTAGTTACAAATAAAATGTGACCCTCTGCTCTTATCTCCAAATTCACAGCTTTCCAATTTGTCACAGTTAGTTGAGAACTTGACTTCTTATTAATTATTACCATGGGGTCCTAGAGGGAGTTGCAGAGCTACAGCATTATCTCCAATCCCGTGAGGTATCATTGAAGATCTCTGAAATCTAAATCTTTGTAGAGGCAGCTAGCTTCTTATCGGCGGGGGGGGGGGGGAGGGGGGGGCACACCAAAAAAACAACCCAAACAACACAAAAACCCCAACAACACA
>JANXJC010000001.1:53135336-53148756 GCA_027564655.1 Leptodon cayanensis
AAAGAAAAGAAAAGAAAAGAAAAGAAAAGAAAAGAAAAGAAAAGAAAAGAAAAGAAAAAAGAAAAGAAAAGAAAAGAGGAAGAAAAATAAATGTTTCAATCAGTTCTAATGCTGCCAAACTCCATAGTACTTAATTTATCGAATCTCCTGTTAGTGAATGAACAAAGGTAAAAATAACAGGCTAGTTATAAACTAGTACTATGATGATGACATTGTGAATTATTTAAAAAGGGCATATTCAGTGTGACCATAGAGCCATCAATCATAATAGACATTGATGAGAAAAAGAGGTTTCAGTCACTTCCTATCTGCCAGGAGAACAATTCTATCTCGCAGGTAGCTGTGAAGTGCCGCTGACCCGATGTCACTCGCATTGTTGCTCTACCCTTTGAACGGGGAGAGCAGATTCTCTCAATATTAGAATCGAATGAGTAAATAAATTCTCAGTTCACCGCCGCACTCCTTCAGAGTGCACACTTCAATTTGTCTAACAATGGGGAGGACAGAAAAGCAGAAATCTCTTAAAGCAGGGATGAATTTTTTATGGATGCTCAAATCCAGCTGCAAAGAATGGGGTTTTAAATGGTAGCAGCGCTGCTTTTAGCAGGAGCCCCCAGAGACAAAGTCTTCAGGAAGGGGTTTTTTGTGTTGAATTCAGCCCTTCCCGAGCGCACGCCTTTCGCTCTCCCTTCCTCCCGAAGCCGCTTCCACCCAATCGCTCCATTGTGGTGCCCACCTTGATCTCTCCGGTAGGAAAGGAAAACACCCCCCTCGCCTCCCATCACTTCCAAACGCTTAAGTTTCATAGACAGCCGGCGAGAAACCTGTCTTCGTCAACCCGAATACACCGATGGCTTGGAAAGCAAGCAAATATCGCAGCTGAAAAGATGACTGTTGAGTAAGGGGGGAGAGAAAAAAGCACTCCAACTTTTCATTTGTGCTGGATTAATCTAGGAAAGACTCTTTCACCTGATGCCCCACACAATTATATCCTCAACTTTCACTCAGATCACCTGTTTCATCATTGTTGGTTACTCTAATTAGCCCACAGATTCCCGCAGCCGCAAAGACGGCACAGAAGGAGGAAGAAATTGCACGTAGCCCTGGCTTTACACAACAAACGTTTTCCCCGGCATCGCAGGGATGCTTCCCCCAGCCCGCGAGCCCCTAGCGATGCTTTGCCAAATTCCGCCAGCCTCCACCGCTGAGCGCCGGCACCGACGGCGCAGGGGCGATGCAGGGGGAAATTCGGGGACGCAGGGATGCGGGGATGGTTCCCTGCCTGCCCTGGTCCTGCTCAGCCCCGAGCCCGCGGTGCCGGCGGCTTGGTCCCCAGCCCTTCGCCCACTCCTCGTCTTCATCCCCCCACCCCGCACCAGCAGCACATCCCGGGAGTCCATTCATCTCCGCGTAACCCCGTACCACTCCAAAACTGTACATTGCCACTTAATTGTTACTAACAGGTAAATCAAAGGTAAAAGAGAACTAATTAATTTTCCAGCTCGGTTTTATTTTACTGTTACTGTTTTGAGAAAATATAACTAAACCCCATTAGTGTTAAGGTAAGACCATGAAACAACATAATATAATGCAAGAAAGACATTTAATAGCGTAGAGGAATGTTAAATTACTAATTAACTCCAAGTTACTGTATAAAAAAGCATAGTAATTTACAGGATTATTGCAATATGCAGCTTAGATTGCCACAAGGGTCAGCTAGGGAGCATTTCCTTCTATTTCTTTCAGTGTGGTGGTTATTGTAAAATTCTTCTCACATTAAAATGTACTGTCCTTACCCACAGTTCATTGCTGCTAATTAGCAGCAGTTGAGATTTCCCTAGCAGTCATTTTTTCTATGTTAAGCTGCCAAATGTTACCAACTGCTCAAGATGCTCCACACACTGAGTGTCCGGCTGCCCACCCTGCTCCCCGGCACCGCCGCGCTCGGCACCTCCGTGTCGGGGTCAGCACCCGGGCGAAGAAAACACTAATCAAATTATTTGTCCTGCTCTTTGTTATATCAAGGCAGGTTAGCAGAAACCTTCTGGCGCCTTTGGCTGAGCTACAGAACTTAGAAACGTCTATTTTTTTTTTCCCCTCTTCTTTTTTCCTAAACATGCAATATACTGCTCAAACACTTAAAACTGGAAGCTCTCCAATATGTATTTTTTTTTTGTTCAAAAGCAAGTATTTCCACATTCTATTTAAACTTTTATTTAGACAAGAAAGCAAGAAAAGGCATCTTTTAGTTTTTACCTAAATATATAAGAAGAATGCCAAAACTTTGATTAATAATTGATTAAATAAACCATCCACACATCAAAGGCAGGAAGAAGAGCTGTTCCACAGAAAGGCTAGACTATCAAATAGCACTTTGTTGTCTTAAACACTGCTCAGATCTGCAGCATTACATAGCTCGTTGCACATTAATGTTTGAGGTTATAAATGGCAGTGTTTTCCAAAGCGTTTTTTATTATCATTATTCTAAAGAGCATAAGAATTTAGCTCTTTTTTTCCCCTAATTAAACACTAGCAGTTTGAAAATATAGAAATTTGGACGATAATCATACAGCCTTATCCTTTCCTCTCTCTTTTGTTGGCTTTATGACTAATTTATGTTTAACCTTCTTGAGAATCCATGGTTGCAATACACTTTCTAAAAAAATTCAAAGCAACTTTCTCTGGTGTCCAATAGCAGGGCAAAAGGTCTTGGGAGCTGTGAAATGGTTCAGAATTGAAAGAGGTGACATGATCTTCTTTGCCTCCTCTTCACAGGAGTAAGAGCAATCAGGAAACAACTACTAATTGCTTCATCAAAATTAAGCTTCTCCATCTTCATACCAATTATTTCACCATGGCTGTTTAGAGTTTCATGTGCCTACCATCCACATGGAAAAAAAAAAAAAAAAAAAATCAGGCCTCTGAATTGCAATGCATTTCCCAGAATCGCTTAATGAAAGTGGGATTCAGATCTCAGGTTTCATCTCTTCTACCTGCTGGTATTTCTTTTTTAAATTTCCAGAGTTGGTTGAAACACAAAGCACCTGAATATACTTGTACTTCATTTACATATGAGAAAGGATTGTAAAATTTACTTACGACAAGAGTGAAAAATTCATTGTGCTGACAAGAATAAATCCATTCAGTCAATGATCAAAACAGTAGCCCAAGGGTAACAAAGAACAAGTGTCAACCACATTTGCTCTGAAGTGCCACAAAAATCCCCCCTGGGAATTCCAATCATGATGCTCTATAACTATATTTATATAAGATTTTTTTTTTTAAAAGGAGGGAATTTAAAGGGCAAAGGGACTACATTTTGAGGATCTTAATTGGATCAAGAACTTTTTAACTGGTTTAATTTTTCCTTCAAAATGTGATGGCCACAGTACTTCAAAAGAAGCTGCATTACTCAGTGCTCAAAGGTATCTTTTCTCTCCGTGATGTGCAGGGATCTGCATCTAATGCGTATTTGTGTGTCTGTGTATTTTTATGTTGTGTATCTGTGCTGTAATTTAGGTGATATTCCTTGAATACTATTTCTTCTTGGTAGCAAAATGCTCTTAATGCTCCTTAAGAGATTACAAATATATTACTGTACATCACGAAGAGAGCTAAAGATAAAGGACTACAGCTAACATTTCCGACGAGCAGCATTTCTTTCCCTGAGCCTGGCCAGCGGCTCGCGACTTTGCAAAGCGCTTAAATATGTTTAACACCGAGCATATGCTTAAACACATTTCTATCTGACAAAAATAGAGGCGAGCGCCCAAGTGATTGCTGAAGCCAGGGGATGGAAGTCAAGCCCAGGTTTCTGCTCTCTGGGTTTTGCTTTTTGTTTTTTTCCTACACTTTATTGTGGTCTCAGCGTTCCTTTCAATGCTCTGACCCTGTCCACTAATTGCTACAGCATCATTTTCGCCTCATTCTTTTGCTACTATCTTGGCAAAAACCAGAGAGTGAGACAAGTGATGGGAGTACAACACAAAAATACTCAGATATATTTTTAATATAAGCATTATATTTGTGTGTCAATAGGGAAGTTTAAATGCATATGGGCAGAGGAGGTGACTTTTCTCTGTGAGACTACAAAAATTCCTGGATGCAGCTGATAATCTTTGATTATTTTTCCAAAAATGAGATTTTTTCATCCTATCTAGCTAGCAGATACAGCCGACGACAAGCCTATTTCCATACTGGCAAGGTTTCATATTACTTTGAATTATTAAATCCAGCCCACAGTTACAGATACTGTATGTGCTCATAGAGAGAAAGTACACATACACTCATGCACAAACTTTACATGAAGATTGAAAAGCAAGGCAGAAGAATAAATAGACCAGTGGGGAAAAATAAAATATTTAGTACCTACTTTTCATTTATAGGTAGTACAATAGGTCACAGTTCTCCACTTTTTCCACACTTAAAAATAAAACCATTTTAAAAGACACCAATACAGTGGTTCCTAGACTTTTGCAAGGGTTTATTTATTTGTTCATTTTTATGAACTCGGATCGTCCCGAAGAATCCTGTAGGTGCTGTCACCACGGCGGTGTGAGCCAGAAAATACAGAAAACAATCCATTAAATGTGCGCCTTTTTTTTTTTTTTTTTTTTACTATTTTTTTTAAGCCCCACCTACATTTCACGATCTGAAACCCTGAATTTCCACAGATTTTTGCCCATCCAGCTGGGATCCATCCCTCCACCCCTCTCAAAGGGGGGGTGCACGCCCCACTGGCAGCCGCCAGCGCCCCGCGGGCTGCGGGGCGGCAGCGGTGGCCCGTCTTGGACCTCTCCCTGCCACCGCGCGTGGCGGGACTCATCCCCGCGGCCGTGCTCCTGCCGAGCATCCTCACCCGTGGCTGCCCCGGCCGCTGGCCTGCTGCGCCGGCGCTGGCGCGGAGGAGGGCGAGACGCACGCTGAGTCGGGTACCGGCAGTAATTGAAGTGGCAGAGACGTCACCGTCCATCTATAGCATCCTCTCCTCGCCACAGCAGCCCGAGCACAGATAACTCCGAAAATAATCACGGTGATGCTGCATACTGTTACCAGTCAATTAGATGTAGCGATTCCAGCCCGAGCGGTGGGTAAACAATCTCAGGAGAACACCTAGGACCAGAATACTTATCTGCTTCTACACATTCAGAGTGATTTTCCAGTTCCCATATGGAAAAGCGATAAAGTATAAAGACGACGACGAGAGCAAGTTTCCAGAGTGGTTCTGTACGGGCGGCATTGTTATTCACAACATTCATCATTAACGTTAGCATCTCGAATAGCGGGGAAGCAAATGAAGTGCCATCCCCGAAGGTAGCGACCCTGCCTGCACCCCTGTAGAAGGCGGGAATCCTGCCCGTAACCTGGCAGGAGTTGCTGAAAAGATTATCTAGTTAAGGCAGACCTGATTAACCAGCGCCTGCCAGAATTAAACATGCTGCAGTGCAGAAACTACCTGAAGAAAGGAAAAGTCAACCAAGGGAGTAAAAGAAGTATTGCTGACAAAACTGGTAGCAACGTGAGGATGTATATGTATAGCAATGCAAGAATGTTTTTTTTTTAAAATTCTTTTCTACTAAGATGCTGGATTCAAACAATACCGAGAACTTCAAAGCATCGATTTCTGTATTTCATTCACTGAGTTTCACTTAGCTTATTTAAAACATACTTGCTCTGAAATCAATTTATATGCAAGTCATCAATGGGAGCAAAACGTTTCCTTCTTATAATGACAATTCAGATAAAGAAAATTCTTCAAATTGTAAAAACTCCTCGTGAAGGTGAAGCCTGTGTTATGGGAAGGGATTATCTAACCCAATGCAGAATTTGTTATGTTGATATTTAAAAATGTTCCAATAATGGATACAACCTCAATAACTTACAGCTTACGGTGCACTCTTAGTAAAAGAAAAAGAAAAACTTTCAGAAGTTTTAAAGATTTTATTTCCTGACTGTGGATTCCTCATGCAAAATTTTCCCACGAGTGTATTTCTCAGGTTTGTTACTCTGTGAATGCGAAGAGCTACGCTTTCAGGAAACATGCTTCCAGAGCAGCTGGACAGCCCTCACGAAAACAGGCTAACGTAGGTAAATGAGCTAATCAAGTGTTATGTCAGAAGTACACAATTACATATATTGCATTAAATAATTTTTTTTTTAAATTTTAAACAACAGCTTGTCTAAGACAACAACTATGTCTTAGGAAACCTGAAAAGTTAAATTGCTTGTCTGATTTGAACATACTGAGATAATATTAGCACTTAAAAATGAATTTCTGGTATTTCGTGACTTAACTGTGACTCAAAACATGCACGAATCATAAGTGGATAAAGTTTGAGAGGATACTGATCTCAAACTCCAACCAGCAGCTGGTACATTCTGGTAGCTGAAGGATTTTAATTTCACTGTTGAACCAGAGAATGAAACGTCTGCACTAGTCTTACTGCTAATTAATGCACTAGTTGATCTGCACTAGCTAGACCAGGACAACATATTTTTTGGGTTGCCCGGGTTGTTTGTATTTCAGAAATTATAATCACTGACTTTTTATAATTATTTAAGCCCAGATCCCTTGCTTACTGATAACCTAATTGTTGCTGCCAACTTTGTAGAGAACAAGGTGAACTTCATTACAGCGTTACAATCATGAATGACACCCGGTTCTTTCTTCCGACCACGCTCAAGGTCTACCGGTCAGGTCTGTCCACACTGCTCTTCCATGAGAAGTCATGGAAACTCTCACTAACAGTTTTGACAAATTTATGCTTTGAGCTTCAATGAGTTTTATCTTTGATGCTCTGAAATGCCACCATAGTACTTGCTACAATCACCTACTGCTGCTTGCAGAACCTGCTATTTAGTTAGAAACTTTAGTATCCTGATTCAGGTCAAATTTCTTTTTGATTCTAAATTTCTTCTACACGTAGTTAATATCTTCCTCCTTCCTTCCTCCCTCCCTTATAACAGATTTAAATAAAGGGGTTTTCTTATGCTGTGCCTCAAGATATGGTCTTTTTGGTCATTGCTGTCTTAATAAATCATTATTTATTAATGAATTGCTAGCTCGTTCTATACTGATGGTATACTTCAATATTCAGCATTACTTTCCTTTCAGCTTAGCTTCACTGGTCTTATCAAATTGCATGGGAGATGCTCAAACAAAATTTATTTTAGATTTTTACCACCTATTGTAGTCACTCTGTTCTTGAATGTGGCCTTGGGGCGCGTCTCAGATGTAGCGTAGTCCTCTTTATCAGATCTTTCTTTTTTTGCATTGTGTAAAATGGAAATTCCAGTATTTTTAGCAAACAGTGTTGCTCTTTAAAAACTGAAGAGAGGGAGGTCTTTATCACTGCATGTAGAAGACGATTATTACCTTCTTGAGTAATGATATCAATATGTCTGAATATCTCTATCTAATGGTACTCCAAAACCATGTTGACATTTTTGCTGACGTATTAGAGTTTTAGTAGTGCTATATATAAATTATCTAACCACAGCCAAATATTAGGCCTTTCAAACCCATTCTGGATCAGAGAGTGATATACATGCATATCCCTCAGTATTGTTAATGAGGCCTCCTCCATAACACTAAGAATATGGATGTTTAACATCTCATTAAAATTTAAACTCTCATACCTCACCTTTTTAGGATTACACTTTTTCTCTGAAGGAAAATACATGGCATACACACGTTACTTTGTGAACCGATTTCCAGCTAAGCTTTCATCTGAAATCCTGGCAAGTGCAAAATACGCAACACTCCCGACCCTCCTCGTGTTTTGTCACCAGCACCACCAGCCTCAGGTTCAGCTCTCGACGATTTATTTCCCTTTCAACTCTCTCCTTGGCCTGCAACCGCACATATCTCATCCTAAATTCCCTTGCAACCCCATAAGCAACCCCCAGATCTGCTGCTCTGCAAAAGCTTTGAATTTATTTTTCAAAACAGGAGAGCAGGGAAGGAGCTGGATTCTTTTTACCCCATTTAATCTGTGATGGGAAGTTTCTCTGCTCCAGAAAACCCCTCCTAAATTTCCAGCAAACCTGCTCCCGGGGTGGAAGCTCAGGTAAATTTGCAGCCCAGCGGCGGCCCCCCCAGCAGGCTGGGGAAGGCAGAGCAGGTGGTGGGCAGGCAAGCGGCTGGGTCACCAAAATGCCTGCGGGGAGGGACTGACCCCCTCAGCTCTGAGCACCAGTGCAGATTTTCTCCTTCCTTTTTTCCCCCTACAGATATTCATTGCATTTTCTGCCTTGTGGCCCAAGAAGATAAATCTTGCAACTTCCTTCTGCATAGTTTCATAAATAGAAAAAGAAAAAAACAAAAGGGGGAGGGGGAAGGGAAAAAAACACAAAAACCCCAGAGCCCACTCCCCCCCGTCGTGTCTCCATGTGCCTCAGCTGCACATCATACATGCGGAACATTGAACCATCCTCTTAAATATTATGACATGGAGAAAATCACATTGTGCTTTAACCTATCAACAAAGGAGCAAAGCAATTACAGAGCTAAACACAGTCAAGGAAGACCCAATAAAGAGAAATCCAAGAAAATCTGGTGAAAATTCTTAAGGGGCCTTACAATGTTTAATCATGCTTCAGGCCTAAATTAATATTCTGCTTCTAATTCAAAAGACTGAACCACAAAGGTACATCTTTTGGGTATTTTTAATAACCATAGTACAACACTCTGTGAATTAGCAGCTGGTCTGACTGGTATTTTACTTTTTCTTTGCTTACTCAAGTAAAGCAGTTAATATTAGTATAATCATCAAACTAACATTAGTCAGACAGAAGGACAGATTTTTTTTCTGTATTGTAATGCAGAATAAAAAAATTAAACCAAGATTTAGAAATTCCTTTGTGTATTAGTTTAAATAATTTTTCTTGTGCAGTTTCAATAAAACAAAAAAATCTTTGTTGTATTCATCCATTTTATAAAACAAACAATAGATTAAAGAGTACATAAACACATGGAAGATGGTAACCTGACGCCCAGTGGGTGAGAACAAAGAGCCCATCACATGCTACTACTTACTACTAGTATCCAAGTGACATGAAAAATATTTATGGAAACAAATCCATCCTGTTCAAAATGGGTACAAAAATGCACTCCATTAAGCTGAAAGTGCTGGTTAGTAGATTTACTTCTGTTTTTTTAAAATAGAGGTAAACTTCTGGTCGTCGTGCTTCCTGCTCCAGCCCCAGGTACTTGCAAACGTGGCGCTGGATTAGGTGCTTGGTTTCACATCTGGTTTGTGGAATAACCCGTCCAACTAATGTTTATATACCCAAATTGTAGATGGACTTTGAATAATCGCATACAGTTCTTGAGGAGAAAGATAATTTTCCTTTAAATAATTAAGAAGCAAAGATTGGAAAGCTCAAAAATGTTAAACAAAAGTACACTGCAACTCTCTAATTTGTTAATGTTGCTCTGCCATTGAAGAATACCCCAGGACATCAAATACAGCTCATGGACACTACAGAGCTGGGTTCACCTGGAGTTTATGCCATGTATGGGTTTGTAGCTTGGACACCGACAAAGAGCCACGAACTTCAGCACACAGGTCCCTGATTTCGTGCAACTCCTACTTAAAAATGCAGCCGAAGGAACCTGAAGCCATGCTGACCGCGTGCAGTGTTTTACATACTTAAACTCCTGTTTCTGCTCATCTTGTGTTGCATTTGTTATGCGAAGGAGAAAATAACAAATTTATGTAGAATGGAAGGAAGGCGGGCAGGAAAGGTTGGGAAGGACCTGTTCTATCTGAGACTATACGAATCCCCTCCTGGTAGCATCTTCATTTAATACTCGTGTGTATTTGTACCTCTGCGACTTTGCGTTGGTTATGCCGCCGAACATCAGAAAGCCGCATAAGATATTTATTCCAGGTAAAGAAAAAGCTGCGTCGCCTAAAACTGTTCGCCTACTCCCACGACACGTCCTCGGCCGGCGGCTGCCCTGGTGCTGCCGAGCCCTGCGGCCCCCGGCAGACCCACGGAGCGCAGGGGATGGCCAGGGCTCCTGCTCCCGCCGCCCACGGGGAAAGCACAGTGACGAGGGGACTACCCATTACCGTCGGGACCGGCAGCACAAGCCCACGCGTGCTCCTCGGCGAGGGCAGCCCGCACCCCTGCGGCCACGGGACGGAGAACTGGGGACTCGCCCTGCAGAGCACGCAGCAGCCCCGCTCTGGAATTAGACCTCTGCACCGCAACGCAGGTAACGTTTTTTAATATCTTCATGGATTAGCGTCCCGGCAAAGCACAGCTTATGAGCGTGTTTACACATGGTCTTAGCCAGAGTCCCGCGCTCGGTGCTGCACTGAGTCCCTCCGCCTGTGGCCATCTGCTTCCTCGGAGGGGCTTTGCTCAGGGAAAAACAAAGAGAGACCTAACACCGGGAACTTCTCCTCACAGACCTTGCCCATCTTAAACCCTGGTGAGGAAACTCCTTCATCAGAACTACTTCAAGGAAAGCCTCCCTCTTTCTCGAGGGAAAAAGGGCATTTCCAGGCAGCCTTGTTTCCCATACACTGCCCAGTAACGTGCACGCTGCCCAGTTCTGCAGCATGGGGACAGAACAGAAATGGACACAAAACATAATCCCAACTCACGGCGGATAAGCCGCCTTGTTTTACCAACATCATGGGAGGGGGGCTGAAGCGTAAGGAAAGGTTGGTTTGACAGAGGAGAGAAAGACTTTGTTATGCAAAGGGTGACGAAAAGAGACCGAAATAGCAATAAGAAAATTCAGAAAAGACCTAGCATTACATGTAACATTGCAACAAGCCCTTTTGTGCAGCCATGTGCACAGAAACATTCAGACAAGTCAGCTGTCATAGGCTCACTCACCAGTATTCCCAGTAAAATTAAGCTAGATTTAAAGGACCATGTCACTTCATCGCATTCATTTTACATCTACTTAAAACATGCTACATACTGCAAAAACACAAGCCAGAAAATCAAACTTAGTTAAACTATTAAATCAATGTATATGTGGTGAAAAACAGGAAAAAAGATCTAAAGAAATACTTTGTAAATAGTGAACATCTGAGAAAACCCTAAGGAGAGCTTAATTAAGAAGGAAAAGCTATTTTGTGTCAAAGCACCAGCTTAGAAACAGGTCGTAAAGAACATATACATACCCTGCTTAAGGGCGTGGGGCACTCGTGGCATGTATTGGGAAAGCAGATCCCCCGCACAGTATCGTCACTGCGCAGAGGCAGGTAGGATGCTGCGGTGATGGACGCAAAGAGGAGGCACCATGCCTTGGTCACCGGCGGCCGCTGCAGGGCAGAACCCCCAGCGAGATCGACCAGCACTCCGATCCACAACGGCCAATACTATCCTGCCATGTAATATTGGAAGACTGTGTAATTTAAGGTGTCCCTTCCATTATTCAAATGCAGAAGTCGCTACAGGGTGAGAAGACAGTGAATACGGCATGGAGCAGCAATAGGAGGGCATGGGTGAAATAAAAAAAGAATGGGCTAGCAGTTTGTCTGGGTCTGAGAAAGCAGCCCCTCCTGGAAGGACAATGTGTGTGAAACGACGTTGTGTTTGCTGACCTGTTCAGGAACCGAAGGGTGCGGATATCCCATCTTCGCAGGGTGCCAGCGTGAGGCCAGGGAGGGATGCCGGGAGGTGGTGGTCCCTGCGCCTGGGTGGGCGTCCTCTCCAGGACATCGTTCACTTCCATTCGCGCTCACACAGGCACTAACAAAACCAAACTGTTCTGTGAAAGAGTGGACAAGAACTAAGGAGGAAAAGAGAACATATAGGCAAGGTTATCTGAGAGAACTAAGTCCTGTTCTCCCAAATCCCAAGCCAACAGTATGCAAAGTCAGAGCCTGATTTCATTAAACAGACTACCCTTTTTTGGCCCAAAGCATCCCAAGCCCAGCCTCTCACAGCCTCACGCTGTTTTGCAACACTTCGCTCTTCTTTCTTCCGCGTCGTTCCGGACTGGAGAAGACATCAGTCCCTGTGCCTCCAACTTGCCCTATCTACTGTCACCTGTATTTTATGGAGAAAGAAGCCATTTCACTGAAAAACATGCCCTGTTTGACTGGCTTCTCAAATATTTTCCAATAAGCACACTACATGGAAGAAAAAGGCTCAACACGAGCCTCCCCGCTCTCCTCTGCCCGCTCGTGCGGGATCTACTGCAATCGGGTTGCAGTCCCCGGTATCAGTGCGGTTCAGACAAATAAATTGTAATGACTGCAAAGAAGCAGAGACTTACTTAGCACTAAAAGATATCCAGAGAAAATTAAAGGAAAACATTTTGCTAGTATCAGCCAAGGGAGGACAGCCAGCCCATGAGTCCGAACATGCTCATCTCTCTCCACAGCAAATATTGGAAAGGATTTGGAACAAAGATAGTCATTAAATAGTGGTTTTTAAAAAGCTCACTGCACTTAAACCGCAGGTTGGCCCCCTTGTCCTGAAAATTTTTTTCATGGCAGAGGAAACCCAGAACAATTTAACTCTCTCTTGAATTTATCTTCAAAAACTTCGAAGTAATGCTTATCATCTGGTCATACGTTTGAAGCATTTTTACTAGAGTTTTAATACCTTTAATTCTTTATCTACAAATGCTCCTTTGTTAGATACAGAAATGAGAAGAAATCACTGCATCTGGCACCACTGCACCACAGACCAGTCCCACAGATCATCTCCCAGTGGGCATTACAGTGGGGGGTCAGGGGTCCCCTGCAGGACATGGTGGACTCCAGGCAGAACAGTGCTCTGTACAGAAGCCCATTTAAAAAAAAAAAAAAATCAACATCAGAAAAATTAAATTTAGCTCACAAAGGAAATAATGCAGGTGAAAGTGCATTAGTAAGTCAGGTGCCTAAAGCCAGTTGAAAAGACAGGCATGAGAGGAGGGCATATGTGGCTTTGACTTCATGGAAATTTAGCTTATATGATGTGTTTTTTAATGGAGCTTTGAAGGTGCTTCTGAAGATTTGAAAATTTATTTTTCTCATGGACGTAGTTTGTTGTCTGTTGGAATGGTTTCAATGCATTTAGTTAATCTGGATTTTCTATGTTTATTCAAGTTTATTTAAATCTATGAAACCATCAATCTGCAAAAATTAGCTGGATATGTAAGAAAAATTCTCATTTATAATATTTGAAGAACAAGTTCTGCAAAACCACTCTTTCTACTATTCTGTGGTTTCCACTTCTAGTCCCAACACTGCTACTAAGCTTGAATAAATAAGAAGCAAGCTATTCATGTTTTTTGCAACATCCAAAAGATTTGAGGTTTAAAATCCTCAGAAGTGCAAAAGATAGCGTTTGGAGCAGTTGCCCCCCTGATGGGATCTCCCCAGGGTGTCCCAGCTCCGGTCCCCAGGGCCAGGCTGGGTGCTGACGCACGGGTGCCAGGTCCCAACCCCTCCCCCCC
>JANXJC010000001.1:53149871-53194324 GCA_027564655.1 Leptodon cayanensis
ACTGTTGTCATTTCATTAGTGTTATCAGTATTAGTTTCTTCTTTTCTGTTCTATTAAACTGTTCTTATCTCAACCCATGAGTTTCACTTCTTTTTTCCTGATTTTCTCCCCCATCCCCCTGGGGGGGGAAGGGAGTGAGCGGCTGCGTGGTGCTTAGTTGCTGGCTGGGGTTAAACCACGACACTGGTGAGACACAGTTTTCACAGTAATTTCAGCCCAATTTTGCCCACATTAGAGAAATGAGTTTTAAAGCACGTTTTAAGTAGAAAAACTATAAATATCTCACCAATATTTTTTACTGCACTGACTGATTTCCACTAACAGCAGCTCCTGCAGTTGTCGTAAAGGACAAGCTTAGCCCCCACCGAACAAAAAGCAGAGCCCGTGTCCCTTCCCGCCCCGTTGGAGGGACCATTCCCACTTCTGCAGGCTGGGGCTCCCCCGGCCGACGCTGGCCAACACCTCCCGCGGCTCAGCTTGCGCCTCGCTCGGCTCTGCTTCTCGGGGTGCTTAAGGCTTTACCTTTCAGCCTCAAATCTGGTGCAGCGCTGCCCTTTCCCAAGCAAAGAGACAAACGGTGCAAAGGTAAAGCCTGCACGGGTTCCAGCTCTCCCGCGGGCTGCGTGCCCAGCAGCCCGTCAGCAACAAGTGGCTTCAGTAAGTAAGAATTTAAAGATGTTTGCAAGCTGCTCTCCTCCCGCGGCCGTCAAACCTGGCACAACCTCAAGGAAAGCAGAAAAAGGAAGGGACGGTTTCTGAACGCCTAAAGACCTGCTACGCCGCGTACCGAAAGGCAGGCTGGCGTCTCCTCTGTGGCTGTTCTGATGCGACGTTACCCGGTAAACTGGGAGAGAAAATAAAACGGGATTTCCAAGCTCTCGTCGCCCGGTTGGGAGAGGGCAGGGCACCAAAGGCGTTCAAACACCCGCACACCTTCTCCGCAGGGACGACCCGGCGTGGTGCGGCAGCGGTGGCACGGCAGCCGAGCCTGCTGCGAGGGAGGGTCTTAGTTAAATCAAAGTACTCGCCAGTATTTTTCATTTGATGCAGTATTTGTAAAATGTTCAAACCTCGCATATAATGTGTAATGCTATTAAGTAGAATATCTAAAGTACTTAAACTAATTATGCCTATTTTGTAAGATTAATTATAATTAATAATTTAACATATTTTATCATTTAAGTCAGTATCCGTTCTGATCTTTAACTTTAGAGAGCACACTGTATACGTACCACATAATTAGGGCTTATGTATCACATAATTAGGGCTAAATACTAGGAAATCAGGCTAATTAGACCAAATCAAACTGAATTATTTAAGCTTTTTTTTTTATTTTAGATGTAGAATATTTAGTAATTAAACACTGATTTCATTTTCTCGTACTTGCACATCTCACTTGTCTCTCAGCCGTCTGTTATAATGAAGCATTATAAAAGTGTTTGTCACGGAAGCGCAGGGCGGGGATCGTTTAGCAAGCGGGCAGAGACGGCGCCGAGCGAAGAAGATTCACGTCCTTAAGGATTTAAGCGCAGTTGAGCCGTGGGAACATCCCATGCACACCCAAGGCTTTCCCCCCGGCTCGGCGCTTTCCAGCCCGCAGCACGTTCCCCCAGCACCGGTATCCTTGGGGGATTTGTTGGTGTCAGCCCACGGCTGGGGATAACTTGCAGCAAAGCATCCCTCGGGGTGCCTGGGAGGAGGCTGTCCGCAGCAGCCTACGCCACACCGCAGCTCCCCTCCAATATTTAAACTCCATGGAATACCTGGACAACGGCACCTAGAGATGAAAACCATTTTCTGACAGTGGTTCAAAGCTGCTCTGGTGGAAAGTGTTTAGGACAGACGCTGTTGGCCGTATTACATAGGCATAAAGCATCGTGTAATAAAGTCTTTCAAATAAAGCACGTTACTGCCAAAAAAGCAGAGAACGTAACCGAACAATAACAGGGCTGGAGGCAAAACCCTCAGCGCGAGAAGGCACCTGCCCTAAACCAGGCTCAGCGAATTTCTAGTTCATTTCAGATATACATTTACAGCTATAAAAACTTCTATTTTTCTACGGAGATTAATTCATTTCATTATAATTCATCAAAAAAACAATAAAGCTTAGTTACAGGTTTATCATCCTTCTCTGCCAGATGATCTAAACCACGTATTTCTTCTAATGCTGCGCCATGGGCTAGTATTGCATGCAGCCCAGAAAACCCAGGTGTGGGCATAATAATGTCCAATTACATTCTGGCATCGCACTCAAAAGATCGGCTTCTAAATGATCTTTTATGGCAGAGCTTCAATGAGAGGTAAGATTGGCTAAGGGCTTGGAAAAAAAGTGTTAGTTTCTGCTAGCGCATTTATCAATTTTAACCAACTACAGGATTGATTTGAAAGGAAAATACATCGATAGACTGGAAAACCAGAGAAACCTTAACGTGGCTGTGGGCAAACGAGGAAATTCCTGCAAAGTAAGCAGGGTTTGGGGCCGGCAGAGGAAATCACGCACCCTGCGACAGCATCCTGCCCGCGGCGGGGCTGACTTCGGGGCAAGCTGCCAGAGCCGCCTGCGCTGCACCCCGAATTCTGACACCGTGTACGGGCAGCTGCCAGCCCCACCGCTCTGCCCCGGGTTCGTACCCCAACATCCCCGGCAGCTTGTGCATGTACCCGCGCTCAAAATATAAATATTTAAAGATTAATACACCTCTGGTGCGAGGAACTGAAAATATTTCTTCTATCAAGGTAAATGTTAAGGGAATCCATACGAGATCAAAGGGCCATGAAATTGAAAACAATCATATGCCAAGTAGTCGGGGTCCTTTTGTACGTGTGGCATTCACTTCTGCTGCCTTATCCAGTGCTCAGCCAAGTCAATAAAAGGAATCCCATGGACTTCAAGGGGCTTAGAGGGAGCCCGCAGTTTTGTCGTGTTTTGTTTTGAAAAATCAGTGTTCCTCTTGTTTAAAGTGCTTAAGATGAGATTTGCACACTTTGACTTTTTCCAACGTTGGCTCTTGAATCAAAATAAGTTGGTTTCTGGGTGTTTTGTTTTTTTTTTTTAAATCTCGCACTGGGACGAGCATATAAAAGTGAAGAACATGGACGCGCAGCAGAACCAAAGGAGCAGGCGGCTCCCCTACCAAGCCAGCCAGTGTCCTAAGACACAAGACAGAAGGGAAACTGTTTCTGAGGCCGTGTTAGAAGGTGAAGTTCTTTGGGGAAAGTAGCAAATAAATACTTAACTTTAAAGAAAGACCAGGATCGTGTGGTCCGACCTCTTCGTTGCACGAGCACAGAATCTCCAGCAGCATCCCGCTTTGTCCATCTGCCCTGCTCGAGCTCCGCCTGCAGCTAATCGTCGAGATTACCAGATTGCCGGATTACCAGTTTCTACGGGCACCACGGCAGAGCCCAGCCCGGGGCGGCTGTGGGGGCTGCTGGGACGCGCTGAGCTTCATTTTGCCGCTGTCCTTTAGGGTGTTTGGTAAAGAGTTATTTTATCTGACCGTGCTTCATACAGCTTAAATTCTACATTCGCACCAATTCTGTGTTTAATTTGTCTCAGCAGAAAGGCACCTGCTCTACTCCGTTTTCTCCAGGTTGCAATCACGGCACAACCTCATCACTTGGTGGTAAAATACGGAAAATAAATGGACTTCAAAGTACAAATAAACAACTAATAAACATTGATTTTATGGATTTATGTTTCTCTCATAGCCCTGCAAACAATATCCGCAGTGTACAATTCATGAAATTAAGCTATTTTGATTTTTTAAATAGCATTTTCTAAATCATTATTTTATTTGTAAATTATTATACATTTCAAATTGGCCTGGAGACATCCTCTCTCAGGATCAGCTACACAAAAGTTTTTTTAAAAGTCAGTTTTCTTTTACTCATATAAAAGGAAGAGGGTTTTTTCCCCATGTTTTTCTAATCACTTTTTAAATTCTCTTTCACTTTGATCTGACACAGACATCTAGGCAAAAGTGCACAATTTCATCGCAAAGGGGAATTGTTTAGTAAACCTCAAACATGAAAACAGGCAGCTATCACTGAAACTGCAACATATAGTTAATTGTATTTTTAGCTATTAAATTAGTTTGATATATCGGTATCATATAGGGGTGCATTATATGGAAATACACTCAACCCACATACTACTATGCAATAATTTAAAAAATGCACCTGATTTAAAAAAAAAAAAATCCCACAATTATTGAACACTGAAGAACTGTGAGATGCCAGTGCAACTTTTTGTTTTTAATTAAATAGAGCCCTATCCACAGTTCAGAAAATACAATAAATGTTTTTAGATTTAAAGCATTTCACAGTGATTCCCACAATGATAGCAGCTCTCTAACTTCATGTGCAGCATAGCCACAAAGAATCATTTAACACCCATTAATAAAGGAATTTTCAGAGGAACTCGAGCTCAAATTATATCAATCTTCTACTGTTCCAAAATAAACGCATCAGGTGGCATTTAAATGCAGGTGGCTAACCATTTTATCAGTGCACATATTTAAGCTATTAGAAATATAATTAGAAAAATTAAATTAAACACACTTAATGCAGATTCTAATTCTAGCAACACTGTCCTTATCATTATGCCATTTTTATAGCAAATTATAAAGTATGTCTAAATTGTACAGGTTTGTTTCTGACTGATAGCTGAACTCGGATAATTAAGTTGTTAACCATGTACTTCAGTGGTCAACATGGTTATGTATCTTTGTCTTATCACTGCCCCTCCTCCTTGTTTCCACAGACCTCAGGGGAAGCAGATGAATGGCACTTGACACTACCCACCTACACAGCCGACTGATTAGACATAGTCCTGTACCACAGGTACACTCAATTATACGCTTTTCTGAGATTCAAGCATTTCCTGATGCTGGGAGTCTTGAAAACTGTTTATTTGATGCATTTTGCAGCCGAGGAAAACCGCAACGAAACGTCCTTAAAACTTGCAATACTATTTTATCACCCTGGGCACTTCAGGCAGGCCAGCTGGAAAGGGATTTATTTCATTAAGGAGAAAAACAATAAATCCTCTCTACCACAAATAATTGAACTGCTTCGCAGTGTGCCCATGTCCAAAGCCCACTCCTGAAAGCCCTGCACAGGCAGCCCACCCTCCCACCCCACTTCGCCTCCAGCGCC
Organism: Leptodon cayanensis; assembly: GCA_027564655.1. Taxonomy (NCBI): domain Eukaryota; kingdom Metazoa; phylum Chordata; class Aves; order Accipitriformes; family Accipitridae; genus Leptodon; species Leptodon cayanensis. Next base: position 53,155,032 of record JANXJC010000001.1, read on the forward strand.
CAGGTCCGGTGGACGCGCGGGTGCCGAGGGTGCCCAGTGCCGGGAGATGCTGGCGGGGGGGCATATCCCGGTCCCGGTCCCAGTCCCAGTCCCGGCCCCAGCACCGCTCCGCCTGCCCCGCCAGCCGGGACCCGCAGAGCTGTCGGCCACGCAGCCAGACCCAGCGGCCCAAGGCCACCCGGGACGTCATTCTTCTAGCCAGCCACAGCCGGGCAAGGGATGGTTTACCTTTCACGCTTCCCTGACGAATTAACATAACTTCAGGGGAATAAAAATACAGTTAATTTACCCGTGGGTTCAATCAATAAGTAGCAAAACATAGACACAGGTGTGTGTGCATATATATGTGTGTATATATATATATATATATATATAAAAGAAAAAAAAATCTCAATTGCAATTCTCCTAGGAAAACAATCGATATTCAGATAATATAAAGGCTTTTCAGTACACGCTGAGGATTGGATTTATAATATGAGAGATTATGTGCAATATATTTGAAATTAAAAAGTTGGGATGACTTGAATGCTTTGCTAGATTTATGCCTGTGTGATTCTATGCATATAAGCTTTTCCTTAAGTTAAGAGAAATCACATGGGTCTCGTGGTCTCTAGATCCCCCCGTATCCTGTTTTCATCAAAATAATCCAGAAAGTGGAAGAAATAACTTCCTGAATTTTAAATGTCTTATTCCAAACTAACTTTTGATAGTTCCCTTCATCCCATTTGAAACACCTGGGTTCAGCCGGTTGTTTGATACTTTTTCAACATAAAAAACCAATGTAAACACATGGAAATATTACAGGGAGACTTAACCAAGCAGCTTGCTTTACCTAGGGCCATTATAGTGATTATTATGAACGCGAGAGCTGGGTTAATGACACAAAATAGACTTTTTTTTCATAAGATAGTTGCAGTCATTTCTTTTTCCATTTAACCTGCCTCTACACTGAGCACTGTCTACACTGAGCATCAGCACGGCTGCATCAAAACGGCCATGGACCTAATGGAGTTCCACTTCATTGCTCCTAAATGATTACAAGCTAAATATCCTCAGTTTAGAAGAAGAATATGTGTTTTCTTCCCATTTGCACATGAAAGAGTAACACACGGGGTTATTTTTGCAATATGTCATCAATAAAGATTTTGACGTGTAACTCAGTTACAAAAATATTATTTTCTTGGGGTTTTTGCTTTTCCTTTCCCTCCTCCCACTGCAAACAGTTTGGTGGAGAAAAAGATTCCACCCTGGTCTCCATATTTGTTAACAAATTCAGTAGGATCTGGTGGTTCTCTTTTAAACTTCTGAGCACTGGAAATATTTCAAAAGATACCTCCTGAAAGGAAAAGGAAGCTACGCCGCTTGGTGGGGGGCATCGCTCTTTCCCTAGAGATCTTTCCAGGAGAGCAAAAAACACACACATACATATAGGCTAGGAAAGCAGGATTAAAGAAAATCCTTTCCACAATGCATTGTACTGCTTTTCATTCTACGTGATCAGACTGAACTATTCTTTCTAACAAATATGTAATTATTAGCGTATAAATTTAACACCTAGCTATGCTATAATGACAACAATTTCTTTCTTTATTTCCTTTACTTACTTAATATGGAAAGTTATGTCTGGCATTATTGTTTTCAGGCTTTTATTGTTGAATGTTATTTATTCCTCAAAATATCATTAGCTTTCACATACCTGTAGACTTTCATTTTTGATATCTTTAAAATAGTGTTATAAGATTGAGGATAATTGTCCAAATCAATTGATTTTTATATCTTGCTCTTGAGTATTTAGATGTACATTCCCTTTTTCCCCCCCCACTTCTAGGCGAGAGCAGTGCTGGCTCTACTGTGGCCTGTTGTGAGACTGTGTGCTCTCCCGGCTGAGCACCGGTCTCAGAGTGACAAGAACTGGATTTTAGTCTAGCGTGAACATTGCTTTGGTGAAAATTTTGTATCTTGCCTGTTAACTTTTCAGGACACAAATTCCTTTTGCCGACCACAGGGACATCCTGGCCATGCTTAGATATCGTAGCTGCTGGTATAGTACAAACAAAAATAAGAGGAAGTTCAGTTGGGAATTGGAAAGAGAACTTCTGGCAATTGCTCAATGTCCATACTTCCCTGCCAAGCAGAACCCTTTATGTAGCTGTTCCATGTTTACAGCTCTAAATCAAAGACAACAACGGTTAAGTTAGTGAGTCTTGTAAGAGACGATATGTGGAAGTGTCAGGCTGGAGCGAGCATGCCCTGCCTTTGGGTGTCCGGCCACTACCCGGCAGCTCCTGCACCCGTTTCACATCACGATGGCCTGCCTGCAGAGCCAACCACCTGGGAGCCTGGGCAAAACTGGGCACCTCTATCCGTACCCACCCTCGAAGACGCACTCCTAAGAGGTTTTGGATTGGTCTACAAGCCTGTCAAGAGGCACTCAGGTGTTCGAAAACTGTTCCTGTCCTGCAGAGTCCAAAGCACTGACACAACCCACACAAGGTTTACCTGCAGGCTGAAATCATGACAGCCTCCGAGAAGATGCTTGTACCCACCACCATAAAAACAAGCTCAGCTCCGGGTGGAGGACTCGGGTCCACCATCCCCCTTCGTTCTGCATGTGGGTTATACAATAACAGCCCTTGTCTGCCTGGAGACACTGCCTCCATGGGCAAATCATACAAAACCTTCGCTCTCTCTTCACCTCCTCAATGCCTGCCAAGCGTGAGCTCACCAGACAAGAGAGCACGGAAGGAAAGAGGAGAAGCAGATCCCCGGTGCGGGCGAGATGCAGCTGGGACACAGCAGCGCGCAGCACTAGGACGCATCCTTCCTCCCTTGCCTGTAGGCAAAGGTCTGCAGCTCACGGGGAGCACCGTTTTCCCCAGGAGAAACTGAGGTTCCTGACTGGTACCTTCAAAGAGATAAAAAGAAATGGAAAGAAAAAGAATATAAGCCTTCTCTCCTTCCCCCCCCCCCTTTTATTTTTAATTTTCCTCTCTCTTTTTCTAGACATTCTACCTTTGAGGGCAAGAAAGCAGTATGGACAGCATCTACATCTAAATACGTGTTGAGCCACCATAAAAGGTGTGGGAGGCTTTTCTTTCTAACTATTAACACCAGCAGAAGTACTACTATTTTATCACTTTATAAGCCTCTAGGGAAGCCTGGGAAAAAAATCATTTAAAGTTAGAACTAGAAAAAAACATTAGATTAAACACTTAAGACAGGAAAAGTTATTCTTTTTCTCTAGGAGCTGAAGTTTGAGGGGATAAAAACCCAACAAAACCACCATTGCTGACACTGAGAATTTATTTAGGAAGATAAAAGGAAGAGCATTTGTGTGAGCAAATAGGGAACAAAAGATAAAAGACTGAGAAGGAAGGAGTGACATCTGAACAGAGGAGAGAGGGAACTAGAGGAAGAGAATAGAAATGGAGAGAAAATTTAAAAGATCTGGGCATAAAATTAACTGTGAAGAAAAGTGGGGGCTGTGGAAATAGACACAGAAAAAACAGTTGTTCTAGAGTTCCCAGGTCAGTTTTCCTCTCTTCTGGTTTAGCTTTTAAGGCTGTTTTTTACCTTCCTTTAGTGATGTCAGTCCAGATGACCCACTGCGACGGATGGAGAACCAGCGCAGGTGAACTCTCCCCCTTCAGCTGCACCAGTCACAGCCATAGAAGAACTAATCTTAAACACTACAAGCACATGGGCATCACGGACACTTAAACGTCTTACCATATGGCCAGCACAAACACATGATCCCTTTTAAACAGTGTAGTCATTCTGATCACCCGATGAAAATGCCCTGTTTCATTGAACACAACCTAAAAAGAAGCACCTGCATTCCAAGCGATCCACAATTCACACACTTTGGACTTCAAAAATGAATCATTCTCTCACATTAAGCATGTTGTATTACCTGGAAGATGGCCAGGGCCAACTTTAGAGATTGCCTTTTACAAATTAAATTATTTGCCATTATACAAAAATTAAAATAGAGTCCACAACCACCACTATTTAGAAACCTCTCTAAAACAACAGTGCGAGAGACTTCTACTTCCATCACCCAAAATGTGAGGATTGCTGTTTACCACACACAGTCTAATTTTACTCAAAGTTTTATAAACTATTCTGTATTCAAAGATTAATTACTTTAATTTTTGTACCAAGAGAAAAAAAAAATTAGGGAATATAGGGAGGTAGGGTAATTACACTACCTGGTAGCATTACTTTCTCAGCAATCACAGTTTATATTGCACTTACTGCTACCACAAAATACTGATGGTTATCAGTGAGCATTGTCCTGAGGAGAAATCTGTTTAACAATGTAAGAGGCCAGACAACAGACATAGGTCAATATTTGCTTTGTATTCCCCAAGTAGTGTGCATTTTATATCCAACTGTACCAAAAAAGTTGCTTTATCTAGCTAAAGTTTCAAAAAAATGAGACAATGAGCAATGAATAGGATTTTCTGTGAATTTGCCTTTTCTTTTAGAAAAACAGTTGTTATATTGTGAAATCTAGAAGGACAGCCTCTCTCTTTTCTATGGTCTGTGTAAAATTATTTGAGGTTTTATGGTTTTTAAGATGCCGTACTTAAAGCAGATCAGCATGCTAAAAATGTTATCCTGACATATTCTAAACATCAATTGAAGAGAAATAAATAAAACACGAAGACCCACCAATCTGATTATTTTGTGAAGATCAGATAATCCTAAACAAAAGAAAGCAACAGAAGCAAAAACTAGGAAAACCCTCAATTTGCAGTGACAGTTAATTTCATAATGCATTTGCAATTGCTAATAAACAGAATTATTGCTGCACAAGAGAAATCTTGTGGTCTCTACTCTATCACTACAGAGGGCAGCAACAGACAACAGAGCTCTTTAGCATTACAGAGGAAATGTTAAACATTCCCAGTAAACAAGGGAGCTCGGAGAGGCTGGTCCTGCGGGCAGCCCAGGGATCTTTGCTGGAGCACGGTCCGAGGCGGTTTATTAGACATTTCAGCCTCCTTTGGATGCTAACAGGCAAGCGGGTTTGGAAAGTCTTAGGGAAGCCTGGACTGCTTAACAAGTTAAGCCTATCTTCTGTCAATTTATCAAGCCCAGATATTAAAAATAAGCATAAACCATGAGTCATAATATATGAGCTGGACCATATGGTAGCGAGTTAAATTCATTTTGTGTTTTCTTTCCCACTTTACACTCAAAACCAGTTGCTTTCTTTTCTGTTACATCTCTTGGTAGATGAAGCAGCAAAAAGTCAAACAGCTGGGAAGCGTGTCCTCTACAGCCTGGAGACCGCGCACCGTAAAGTACAACGTAAAGACATTTACTGTAAAGACATAAAAGTTCGAATCGGAAGAAAGTTGCTCAGTTTGAAAGACTTTATCTGTAATTTTGTTTCAGTAGTAAAAATGCGTTGGGGGTGGGGGCGAGGTGCCTGGCGCAGATATTAGCAGTGGTCACATCCTCCTCCAGCTCCGGCGGCAGATGCAAAGGAGGGCAGCAAAGGTCTTATGATCAAACGGGAAGAAAATGACTGACAACACGGAGCTAGTTCAAAGGAACTAATGGAATAATTAGTTCCAAAAAGACTAAAAAGACTGAAGAATTCATGATGTCATAAAAAGCAGAGCTACTTAAATTGGATTAGAAAATAAAAATGACACGAACATTGTAAATATTCACAGATCACATCATTGACGTGTAATGTGCCGTTAAATGATGTCAAATTAAAGGGGAAATTACATGTGTAAGAACTAGGAAGAATAAAGGGAAGACATTTTAAAGATGCACAGTCCTTCAAGTGAAAATCCCTATCGTATATCAGGGCTGATCACTGCATGGATGAGGAAACTATGAGAGAAGAATAAAATAAAATATGGGAAAGAAAACACAGGGTAAAAACATCTCAATTTAAACCCTGCGGTGAAAGGCTGTTAACTTCAGAGCCAGAGCAGCTTCTCCTCAGCATGTCTTTGCAAGGCTGCTCCCAGCCAAGGTGATGCCCAGAACCAGGCACCTTCATCGCTTAAACCCATATTAAAATTAGTCTTAATTTATTACAAAAACCCCAGCAGCCAAATGTACTTTCACGTGGGAGGGTACCCTGAGTAGAGAAAAGGACTTTGCTCAAATGGTACTTCTGACTTTTCCAAATTGTATTGCAATTAACACAGTCCTCTGTGAGCAAAAGTGTGTGGATATAAAGATGGCACTTCTGAATCCACAGACTTCCGAAGTAGAAAAGGCTGTTATGGATACCTTTAATCATACACGCCTCATGTACACCATCCATAGAGGCTTATAGGCCCTCAACCAGAGTGAGATATCATCTCATCCATGGCAGATAGCAATGTTGTGGCAATTAATTTACCTATATTGTGCTCTTTTCAAGTGAGCTTGAAAAGAAGGTCCTCCCAGCTTCTCTCCCTTCCCTCCATGTGCTAACTGAATCTCCTGCTCCAAAGATGGCATTTAAAACTCCCGAAAATACCTGCATAATAAAGGGTAAAAGATACTCTGCGCGTATATATATGTACATATCTTTTTCTTCCCTCATGGTCCTTTCCATCTCAAAACTCTGTGAGGTGTTAAAAATACATCGCACGTAACCAAGAAACTCGAGATTATCGGCATTATCTCACCCGCTCTGCCTGGTGATAAGATGGTCTGATGCGTTCGCTGTTGCGATAACAGGCACCGACTTGGCTTCTCAGCAGTGCTGCCAAGCTGGTTACGGCGTTCCTTAGTCATCTGGGCCTTTTCCACAGGAGATTATTGTCCCCCTGTAGTTTAGACCAAGTCAGACTCGAGCCAGCACACATTCAACCCTCCCTGTTGAAGCTGGCCACAGTTTTGGATGAATACGGATTCTTTTCCTCCAGTGATGCTCAGCACGGAGCCCAGTCCTGCAGGTCCAGCCGATCCTGGTGTTGGCGCGGGGTGAAAGCGCCTGGTGCTGTCAGGAAGCCCTCAGCACATCACTTATGATGTAATTAGCCACGTATGCACCCAGTTAAGACATAAAGGTTAACACCTGTAGTACCGCTATAAAAATGTCATGCAATCTTTAATGATCAAGACATCAGTTTTGTCCTATAGCCAAAAGATGTATATTTACATTGTTGCAACTCATACAAACATATATATTCACGTGGAAATGTGAAAAATATGCATCGGAAAAAGAGCAACTTTTTCTTACATTCTCCTGCTGAGTTAAAATAGTACTGTTTTTATTCTTTGAAGTCTTCAGTGATCTCTCCATGTGCACCAGACCATGCAGCAGCCTCCTATCCAACCCCCCGCACCTCCCCAGCTGAGGTGGAAAAGCTGCTGGTGGTCTCACTGACGAAGGCACACGGGTTACGAGGATGCGAAAGTTTGGGGATCCAAGTGCTGGATTTACAGAAAGTAACTAAAATACTTACAACACTTTTTAAAACATAACGCAATGCCTTTTAATCGCTTCTGAGTGCATATTTTTGTGTTGGCAATGTCAACTGTCTCACAGATGTGAGGGTCTGCAGAGGAAGGGAGGGACAGATACCTGCACGGCTAGAGGGAAAGCAGAACGTGCTCTGCAATACCTGGTTATTGCCTTTGCTTTGTCTGGAGGGTCGAGATTAAAACATATGGTCAAAGAAGCAAGGGAAAGACAAAAGGGTCACTTTTATATTTCACCATTACGGCTATACGTATTAAAAAAAAAAATTGTTCTGGACATTGCTGCGTGCACTTGAATGCAGTTAAATCATATGGCTCCTGTTTTGACCAAGAGATGACATTATCTAAGCATTACATTTGGTCTGTTACGTGCCGTTCTGTTTGCCTATGAAATGGCGGGTAGGTAAGGCCATTCCAGGCAGGAAGGCACTGCCTGGGACAGCCCGGGACTCCCAACCCTGCACAGCCCCCGGGCTGTTTGCAGCGCTGCATTCTGGTGCCCGGGAGAAAGAGACGGACAATTTTCTTGGTGGAATTTGTACGACTCCAGCCTACAGCTGAGAGCAATTTCCAAAGTGGAGTTGCCTGAGCCCTAGGAGGAAACAAAAGTATTCTGAGGTCTTCATTTGTGCAATGGCATTTCCACTCTGACTGCAGAGATCTGTTGATTGCACTCACATTGTCTCTATAACAATTTAAAAAATTAGACGTGATAGTTATCCTTTAGCTCAAGAGAATGTATTATTCAGACTCCGCTTCTCTCTTTTCACTGACTTTTAACGTGTCATAAGTACACACAAGAAATGGGTTACCCAAAACAAAGGCGTTTATCAGGGAGAGCTTTGCACCCGTGACCTGAAATCTCTCAGACATAAGGAACTCTGATACAGAAGAAGGTCTGTCAGAGCTGAGTATTCGATATATTACAAGTTCCCAGCAAAAATAGAGCACAGCTAAATAACTTGGGAAATATTATACTTATAATGGCATTGCAGAGTCAATCAATTTAAATGTAATAAAGAAGACGACAGACAATGAATAGAAAGTTCAAGGACTTTTCACCTAGGGCTTTGCTATGGCTGGAAGTCAACCTGCTGAGGTCTATAGAAGTCTATATAATCTGGAAGTCAGCTCCAGGGATCAGAATCACATACGGAAACAAAGGACAACTTTGATTTCAGGGAACAATGCTCGAAAATATCAGCATAAGCCCCAGAAAAGCAACCTGAATTGGACATTTGTGAAGGCAAGGGCAAATTTTCATCATATTTTTTTGCCAGGTGATACTGTAATTCATCTTTTCATGTCTTGGTTTCATCAGCTAAATTTATCACAGAACAACATCACAGGCTGGACAGAATAATTGCATTGACTTTGCTCTATGCTTTCACTGGTACTGGGAGGTTAATACACTAGATTAGCTGTGCACATAATTCCTAGATTTATTCTTTTTTATTTCGCTAATTGGTGTTTATTCTTCATCATAATATAGGAAATTTACTAGAGTATAAGACAAAGTTTAACAGTGGAGTTGATTTACAACCTGTATTCATGGAATCCTATTTTAAAAGTAGGTGGCAATTTGCACACCCACAGCGTTTATACTGAAGACTTCACTGGGACATCACGGAGCATAGGCTTTCTATGGAAATGATGTTGTTTGCTGCCTTCGCTGAGAATGTAGAGTGAACCGCAGATTGCAATTGGGATTCAGTGCAAGATGAAGCTTGGAAGCGTGAGGTGGAAAAATTGCATCTCATTTCTTTTTGCCAGGTGGTAAGAAGCTGGCTTAGGATTTAGCAAAGGCTCAGACTTTGTCCCCATTTCAGCCTTTGGAAGAGAAAACTGAACTTTGGTCTAGCTCCAAGAGTTCATAGGAATAGAAAGGCAGGTTTTCAGGATGCACAGAGAATGAACATAAGAGCATGGGAAAGGCCAAAGAGCTCAATGTGAAGGTGCTGTGTGACGACACAGCGAAGAAATCTTGAAGAGCAATTTTTGGGTAAAGAAAAGCGGGGCACAACCAACCTGCTGTGTGTGAAAGGAAAGGTGTGAAAGGAAAGTCTGTAGGAAAGCTAGAAAAAGATTATCATATTTGAAAGACAAGGAAAACACTAGAAGGGTCTGAAGAGCCAGAGGGTACTGTACACAAGCGAAGATTAGAGTCTGATGAGGAAAGAGCAATGCTGGACTTTCTCTCATATTGTCCATCACTGGCACCTTCCAAAGATGAGAAGGGCCAGAATATACTGGAGGACTTAGGTCAGAGAAAGAGGGTAAAGAAAAGACTAATTACAGTTAATGGTTTGCCTTCACCACTTACACAGTGGAACTGTGAATACAAAACACGTGAACGTGAATTTGAAAGGCTTCATTGTGGGTCTTTTCTATCAAGACCTTAACCTTCTAGTCAACCAAACTTCAAGATGCATGCCTTAGTGAGACCATGATTATGGAGATAGTCATGCCAAATAAAATGCTCCTCAGAGGCACAAAATAAATCTTGCAGCCTTTACATCCCAAGCTATCGGGGGCAATTTCTAGTTTTGACAACTATACAATTATCACATAAACCGCCAACATACTTGCAAATGCACAATGACATCATTAATATTCTCAACAAGGAAAGCACACTAATGTCATAGGCTGGAGCATTAATATCACTGTGCAAAATGATTCAGCATATAGTTTAATTAAAGCATGCAAACTATTTTTGTTTATGTAAAGCACGACAGAGACCATAGGCATCATTCACTGGTACAGGATACTGCTTCAAGTACAGATCACGCAAGTACAGATCAAGTACAGAGCCACTCCTGTTACATAAGAGACCTTGCATCCAAAACCTGAGGTCTCCATGTTTTCCTAACATCTGGCTTATTCCCAGAGAATATCCCCCCCCAGAGAGGTGGATCCCATACAAGTGCAAACCATCACTGTGCTAATGTGTTTTTAAACTAAAAACATCACCTAGATCTAAGGTTCTCTTATTTTCAGACATTTTCTGGGCTCTGCACCTAATATGTTGACGTGACCCATCAGCACCAAAGCACTGATTTGCAGGGACTAGGGAGGGAGGGATGAAGGCAAGAAGGAGATTTTGTTCGTTTTGCTTTATTGAAGGTAAAAAGACTCTCCCTCTTCCCTTTGTGTCGCTCCATCATTTCTTAATGTTTTGTGCAAGGCTTTGTTTCAGAGCAAAACTGGAGTGCAACCTGGGGGGCAGGCAGTCTCTGCAAAACCCCTTCGTGGGTGACTGCTGGCCAGACAAGACCTGATCTGCTGCCAGGCTTTGCAGCGTGGCACCCAGAGCGGTGGGCACATCCCCAGGTGTCACCAGAAGCCGGCGTGGCTAGCTTGAGGTGGCCAAGGGTGGACCAGCTTCTCTTCGGGGTTGGGAGCACCCTCCTCCTTTGTAATGTCCATGGGCTTGCACACAACCTCAGGGATTTCACAGAGGCAATCAAGACTGAACTACTGCCACAGCACTGGCCATCAGCATGTTCTACTCTTTATAATGTAAAAGATTTAGATTATATAAACTTGAGACAGGCGCCTTGCTTGCTTCTCTACTGCAAACTCAGTAGCACTGTTTAATACATACTCAGATAAAATATTGCTAACTGGGGTAATAAATTTAAGCCAGATACTGTACTAGAATTAAACCATTAACTGGTAAATCAGCTGCTAAGTAGCCCATATTCCTTTTAATACTAGAGTCTTAATGGTAGATTTAAACAGTAATACATATTTGACAAAAGCTTATTCAAAATATGCCAGTGACTAGAAACACAGGGAGCTGGCTCCAATCTGCTGCTTTCTGAAGTTTATCTGAGACCAAGTGCAACCGAGCTCCAAACAAAGACTGCAACAGGAGCCAGTTGTTGACACTCTGCATCACGTGTCGCATATTAAATGATTCATCAAATGCTGTGTCACAACCTGTATAAAGTCTTTTAAAAATGGATCCTTCCTCCTTTCTTTTGATTTTTAGCAGTAAAGAATATCTGGATAAATCTAGACTTCCTTGAACAACCTTCCTTTTCTGAAACCACACCCCTTTTAATGCAAACATTCAACCCAAATACTTATTAGAAAGAGCACCAGTCACTAAATTTCAGTAAATAGTATGCTGGTGTATTTGGACAGTTTGGGCATCCTGATGGAGCTTTGCTGTAAGGACTCCCTGAATTTTATGAATAAAATTTACCCAGAACATTTTGGAAAACTAAATAATAGATGAGTAAATAATTTTGCTGGCTGATACGGAAAGGCAATGTGTTATTGTAACCTGCCTTGTATGCTTCTTGTAAAGTACTGTAAATTATGATTTTAAATTATGATGTTAGATTAGGTTTTCTGCAGCTTAATATATTGTAATATAATATAATTGCTAAATGCAAATGAGATACTGTACAGCTTTTCCATAGAGTTGTTCATGAAAGCCAAGCATTTTACATATTACAGTGAAGTGCATGTTATTAAGAAACAAATTATAATGAAGCTTAATTTAGTTGGGAGACAAGATACCGTAGCCTTATCACGGTTGACAATGTAGTAAGGTATCTTATAGAGCTATTATACCAACTTATGTGCAGCTCAAGTATCTCCAGCACAAACGTACATAGGCAACAACACCGTACCTTTTAAGACTCACATGTGATCTCATTACCTTAAAGTCAAGTAATACTATAAAGTCATCAATTTGGCTTGAAATGCGCTCTGTGATCGTGACTGACAAATGCTCTTTTCAAAATAACAAATACAAAGCTGATTAGCATTCAAATACTGCGCACTTGGAGCGAAGTTTGGGCAGAAGGCACATTTCAACTGCTTCGAACACGGCGCAGGATCAAGTGTAGAGCCGGAGTCAACACAAGAGTTAAAAACAACAAAATCAGTCGCCTCGCGGTGCCGTTTGCTGAGCGCTCGCGATGGCTGTTGCAGATAAAACTGCCTTTTGTACCCGTGGACCTGTAACCCACCCCAACAGGCAAAGAACTCCTGCTTTTCCACCTTCATTTTCATCAGCAAGTCACAAAAAACAGTAGTTACTGGTAGACATGCCAGGAGAATGCACTCCCTAAATAATATATGGGCTAGTAAATTGTCCATCAGACTGTAAATTTCAAAAAAAAACCCCTAAAACGCTTTTTTTCAGCATTTTCTGAGCGGTGTTCCCTCCACGCAGAGCACTCAGCGGCATCCCCATTTCCCCCAAAAGCGCAGGCACCAACGCGTTTGTTACAGAGCAGGAAAAACCTGCTCCAAAGCAATTCATTATTAATGCCAGAATATTCTTGCTAAACAGTTCTGATTATTTCACAAGAAAGAGGTCAAGGTATTGGAGAAAGGGATTTAATCAAATAAACTCTCAATCTCTCTCCAAATAGCATTTTCATCCGGCCGCATGTAAATTCATCAGATGACTAGCCTCCAAATGCACAGGCAAGGTTAATCTGCTATGACTGTTAAAATTTCTGTGATATGCCTATTGAATAAAGATTTCAAATAGGATGAACCACACGAGTTACCCCAAACTGTTTTCTATTTCTTCTTTCCCTTAAAGTTTTGCCCTGAATCACATCATCTCCACTGGCAGAAGGGGAGCCAAAAATCCCCCGCTTGGGCTTCGCTTGCGGGACCCCACAAAGAACTCTTTGTTTTGCATTTGCTGCTCAACTGTCCAGATTTTGACGACTATCAACAGATTATTTCAAGCTACCCCACAGCGAATAACCTGCCCTCAGCAGAGGGCGAAGGGGGAATCCTGGACTATTAGAAACATTTCATACATCGCTGGAGCACTCGTGCTGGAAAACAAAGCAGAGTTACCATTAACAGAGAGGAAACGGAATTTCTCTTTTATTCTGAATTCTATATAGTGCTGCTTTACTTAAATAAGGAGCCAAAGAATTTATCACAGTCATATCCCAAGGTGAATTTAGTGGCAAACACCAATAATCCCTCTTGGACACCTAGTACTTATTAGGCAAACCCTGCCTCTTAACAGTGTAAATCAATGTTTATTTTTAAAAAGGATCTTTGTGAACTTCACGCTTAAACATAGAATTATGATATAGCTCTAGACAACATACTCAGTCATAAATGGAGAACTGCAATTTTGGTTTACGTTTTGTTTTTAAAAAAATCCCAAATGCCTATTGACATAGAGTAATGGAAAAAAAAAATAAAAGGAAACTGAAATACAGCAGGCAGGCAGGATTATTTTTACTAATATTTTTTGCTTTCTTTACCCTAAATCTGGCCACAGAATCTGTATTTAGCGCAACATACTGTAAATATGTTGCTGAAGTCAGATCAGATTTATGAGACTGAGAAAGTGTGCTTGATAAGAGCCATGGCTTTACGCAGACAAGCCCTTCTAGCCTCATACCAGCACACACGACCCAAGCGCAGTCTTCAGATGCTTAACAATCTCCAAGTGAGCTAATGGTACACCTTTTTTTTTTTTTTTTCCAATAGCCATTCCAATTTATTTATGCTACACATGCAGCATGTTCCTAAATATGCTACACATAAGCAGTTTCATTGCCACCTTCTTCAAGAAGTCTAAGACGACATTTCCTCTGTTTAAAATCAGAGAGTATTCTTAATAGTATACAATCTATATCCCTCGTTTAGGAGTCAGGCAGCAGTTAAAAACTCTGCCTCATCCAGATAAAAAGTGTTTTGATGCTGGTATTCTCTGCCCCCTTTGCTCCAAGCACCTTTCTCGAATCTCAGACACCATTTTACATGAGGATGCTTTCTAAAAAGCAAAATGTAACTGTCTAATTAAGAGCGGAATGATTGGCTAGTTCATGGACTCTGTGACAGTTATGACAAATACACATATTGGCATAGCCCTAACCTCACTTCACAGTTTGCAACACAAAGATGGTATTTTCAGAAATGTGCGGAACACTCTGATACAAAGCTTCACCTTGTCTAGTGCTATTCCATTTAATTTTTTATTAACTGCCTGAACATATGCCATTCTAGAAGAGGGTAATAGTTACAAAATGTCAGCAGAAACATTTAAACTGCTAAAATGTAAATGATTTTATAAATTTGTAATGAAAGGTAATTGTCATGTGGGAAAAGTAACAGAAAAACAGATATGTGTAAATGTAAAACTGGTAAAAAAATACATCTTACCGGTCGAAGGTAGCAAAATTTAAGTGTATTTTAATGACCATTGTAAGTAGTATTTAAATAAAATTAGATTCATAAGCAGAAAATGTGAATTCTATAATATTTTATTTTCTAACATTAGTAAAGTTCATAATAATGAAAAGACCTCATGGAACTTTAATGCGCCTAAATTCATTAAACAGTAGGACATTAAGATTCCTCACCTCATTTTAAAAAACAAATAAATCAAGCCGGATAACATAAATACAAAGCGTTCGCCAGCCTCGGCGCAGCCCGGCTTTAAAAGAACAATATTAGAACGCGGTTAGTTAGTTTCTTTACTTTCCGCTAAAATGAAAAACAATTTGGTGATTAATCCCTTCAGCGATGCGGTGCTGGGTCAGTGCTCTCGGAGATGTCAGGAAGGAGAAGACTAGGGCGAAGAAGGGAGTTTTTCTTCAGCCACCACACAGAGCAACCACCTTCCAGTTAGGTTTGCGGGCAACCATCTTTAAATGCTTGAGCTGTTCTGCGTGGCCATGACAAGATTTGCAATTCCCCACGTTTATTTACACACCATCACCCCAACTAGACATCACATGGAAGTGGCATGGTCGCGGCTGACCCCAGGGTAGTCCCTGTCTCTGCCGATCCAATTTCATCCTGCTCGGCAATTGAACTGCAGTCAGCCCGCCCAGGATGCATGCACACTGCGCCGCGCCGCAATAAAATTAGCAGAAGCTTGTCAGGGTATATTTTCTCGTTTTACACTGACAGACACTGGACAAATATGTCTGCTTTTCAGAAATCCATAGAGGCTTCTACTCTCCTGAAATGTATATCAGGCGGGTGTATTTGCAAGTCTGTGTGTGCCTGGACGGTGAAAAACTGCGAGGGCTGGCTGCGGGACGGCACGGCGATCCCCGCAGGCTTTCATTTGGGGTTTTTTTTTTTTATTTCTCCTCCCTAGACCACGTAAAAACCACTAAGCTACCGGTCATTTATATTTCTACCGTGTTTCCCTACAACCGCTCCTGCTTAAGCTTGGACACACAGAGCGAGTTCTTCGGCCAGAAATTAATAGAACATAAATCCATCATATTTCGAAAGCAAAACTTAGGGGGAGGAACGGCTATTCGTCGTGTGCGATAGGTACACAAATTACCTTCCAGAGGAGACGTTACCTGCAGCTTATGTGAGAGCTCACCTGCAAAACTGCTACCTTCCCGAGTCAAATCTCCTTTAATTTTTTTAAACGCTTTTGCAAATAAATGAAAGAAAACGATCATTTGTTTCAAAAGCTAAAGCCGAGGGAGGCTAACACAGTAAATAGAAGAAATTTACCCTCTGTAATGGGAACGTTTTTAAATAAAACCACCTAATATGTTTTGTAATCTACACCAATGTAATTTTATTAGATATTCAGTGCAGTTCTTACATCAAACAGCCTCAGAAGCCCCAGGATCATTTTATATTCACTGGAAGACAGAAAGAAATCCAAAACCTAGTTAAATAAATTGTTCATTTATTCCTTTCCTTTTATGCACCAAGATCTACATGTGGTCATTAATTATAAAGAGACTATTATAGCACCATATTTTCATTCAATACGATGTCCTGGTATATATCAAAGAAGTCCCATAATTAAAACAGAAGGGCCACAATGACAATTAAAATTACAATCTATATGGGGAAAGAAAGTACAGTTCTGCAATTTTTCACCCTGTCACTGTCAGCACCGGGGGATATTCCGGTCACGTCTCTTGTAAAGCAGCCTAAATTCTTCTTCACCAATGCAACCTCAAAAGCATTATCAGCACCTAAGCAAAAGCCTATGCAAGTATAATTTAATACCAAGCCACAGTTTGCAAGTAATAGCGTATAAAGTGATATTTAAGTGGTGTTTTAAGCACACTTCTGATGGCTACAGCCGCTTTTTACTGGTAAATGCGTTTTCCTTTGAGTAGTGATTATGAGTCCTGGGTGAAGAGGTCCTGTGTGCAGGTCTGCCTGTAAGCCTTACTTCCAGCTGCCAATCTTTACTTCACAGTGAAGAAAAAGCCACATAGCACCTTGTTCTTACTCTTGTATGCTGTCATCCCCTGAGCCTGATAACTGCAAAATCATTTCCACATAACACTTTCCTGCTTCTGCCTCTTAAACCTCGAGACCTACACATTGTGCACGCACTTGCACCCCCGGCAGCCAGCCCCCCAGAAGCCGCTGCCTCTGAACCGCCGGCCTCTTCCCGCAGACTATTTTTAACACTTATCCCGGTAAATATCTGCATTAATGGAGTACAGGGCTCTTGTGCAGCAATGTGTATTTGCTACAATTTATTGTCTATAAAAGTCACAAGCAGTGAGTTATTACAGTTAAAACTGTGTTTTTCTTTATAATAACTTTAAACCGAGCACTCATATATGAAGCATGCAATGGAGATGGAGAAGGTTTTGTATAATAAAACGGTGACATGGTCATTTTTCCCAGTTTTGCATTACACAGACACACTCATGCATGGTGCTTTTTAAATTCTTATTATATGTGAGGTCAGGGGGTCGAATGTCAGAAAGTACTGTTAATTTCACGGGGTTAGGGGAAAGTAAATTCAGAGGGAATACAGATCACTTAGCACAGAAAAGCAGCTCCTCTGAAGTTTGGTTTTACATTTGTTAACCATATCCTTCAGCTGACGAACCATTGAGACCAGGGTGACATTCTGGTCCCCGGTATAATGGCTTGACACGCTGCGGGGAGAGCGGGATGCCGGCGGAGGGGCCGGCTGCCGCTGCCCCGAGCCAGCGGAGCACCGAGGCTCCACGCAACTGGAACCGAGCGGAGCGGGTTGCCATTTGGGCTGCGATGTTTAAATTATAGAGAAAGCACTCAAGATGTCTTAAAGTTCAATCTGACAAGAAATGTAAAACATATTTCTGTCTTCGTTCGCCGGGAAGGTAGCATCTTGCAGCGTGGGGTATCGCTGCCCAGAGTCCTTTTAAAGCACTTCCTAACATACCAGCGAAGTCTGAAGACGTTACAAGCGCCCAGAGTATTGGGGTAGGGTTTGTTTTGCCATACAATGCACTGATGGGTTGGCTTTTTTTTTTTTTTTTTTTTTTTTTTGGTGGTTGTTGATGTTTTGGGGGTTGGGTTGGGTTTTTTTTTTTTATCCCCAGCTCTGCCGGTGGCAAAATAAAATTGCGGAAAACAGAAGAAGTTTTAGGCGGTGCCTCTTGGTTTCGCAAATAACAGGGGAGAGGTGACAAAACATGGAGACAGAGCTGCTCTTCAGCCAAGCCAAATCCAAAAGCTGCCTTTTTTTATAAAAAGCCATTTGCTTGATAAAAGCCACCTTACTCGCACACAGTTTAAATTAATAAACACTCTAAAAACGCGAGGGTATCTTACATCAAAGATGTTAAAGACCTTTTTGCCATTGTCTCTATTGAAAGTTCAACTTAAAAGAGCAGCGCGATAAGGACCACGCTATACATCCATTTGCGAAAGGTACAAGGTGGGGGGGGACCCAAACAGAACCAAACTAGCTAAATTTAATCAAATGACTGCAAAGAGCCTTTTTTAAGAGACAGACCGGATTATTCCCTGTAAGCAGTCCATGGGCTCGGCCTGAAGCTGGGGTGGGTTTGGGTTTATGCATTGGTGTCTTTTGCAAGATTCCTCTGAGTCAAAACCCAAACCAGGCTCAGCTGCCCCCTCGTAATTACATTTTAATGACTTAGGCTGGGTGTTTGTGTTTTGGCAGCGTATTTAATAGTGTTAGCATTTAAATGGTCACAACCGGACTCCGAAGGGCAGAGCTCGCTGCCGTTCAGGGTGAAGTTCACCCTTCTGGTGCGGCTGCTCATCAGAGGAGCTGCCGGCAGCCGGGACGGAGCTCAGCCCGGCTCTCCCGGGAGCCAGGTTTTCCCCAAACTCTGCTCCATAAACATGAGGTCTAAGGAACAGAACAGAATCCGCAGAAATATTTTGAATCTATGGACTCGGTGGGTTTTCCAGATGCCCAGGTCTGGAAACCAAGCACGCTGCATGCCCAGCTTTTGTCTTCCTCAGTACCAGAAGAAGCCAACAACGCACGACCCAGTTCACCGTTATCCCTCTCTTCCAAATAAACGCTCCTGAAAACCACTCAGGCAAACAGTGACGTGGCAAACACAACATATATATATATGTGTGTGTGTGTATATATATATATATATATATATATATGCTTTTTTAAAGATGCATTAACTTTGTAGTGGTGTATTTCACTAGCTGCCTTTTATAATTAAAAACTTTTTTTCTCCAATCTCCTTTCCTGCAAGTAGCCTGTTGCCTGAAGATTTAATCCTTCATTACCAGTTAAAACAAAATCACCAATTAGGCACATGAACACGTCTGTATTAATCTCATTAAGGTGATGGCACCAAATAAATTGGAACTATTTTTGTGCTTTTACTGTGTTCCTATGGCTTTATCAGGCCCTGTGGTCATATACAAAGACCTTGCAGCTTAGTCATTTAGAGTCATTCGGTTGTGGACTAAATGTGGCATTACCATCTATGGCTGAAAATTGCTTTCAGCTTTTAAACTGCACTGACTAGTCTGTAGTTAATCTTAGATCATTCACTCGCAAAATTAAATGAGCCAGAACGATGGTCTTTTTTTTTTTTTTTTTGTAAAATAATACATCACAAAACACTTATTTGGCCTGCCCAAAAGAGAGATCAAATTCATTTAAAATCCCATAAACCAGAGTTGTGAATTTTTAATTTTATTTAGTAGCACAGAAATAGAGGGTAAGCTATCTTTCCACAGCACATCATTGCTATAAATTTACATATAGAACATAGTTTGATGCCTAACCAACCTTTAATCTACCTTTGATGTATACTCCTACTTCAGTATGGATCATGTGATACACCTTATTAATGCAAATGTAAGAAGGATTGTTTTGGATCTCTGATGTAATTAGCCATAAACCACGTTTAAAAAGGAAAAAAAAAAAAAAAAAAAAGTACTTCTTTTGTCACTACAGTTGCATACCGACTTGCACGTGGAGACACTCCAAAGAGGGCTACAGCCACCCGCCCACGGCAGGGCCCTTGTCCTCAGCCTCCCCGTTTTATTATACATGGATTACCTGTTTGGCTCTTACGGGTATTACACCGGAAGAAAGCAAAGGTAAAGTAAAGCCTGGTTAGGTCTTAACTTTCCAAACAGCACAAGTAACGAAACAGTTGATGCCTGATCCTGCTGCCATCAAAATCGATGGAAATTTTGCATTTTCACTCAATTTTCAGGCCACCTTCTTCAAGTCCCCCTTAGGGCCTGCTTTTGCCCCAATGGCCCACCACTGCTGCTCTCTCCCATTTCCCCTTTTATTATTATTCCCGCGTTGCAAATCGCGTACGGCCGTAACAGCAAGCCTGGCCGCCGCTTTCCCTGGCGCGTGGGCACAAGCGGCCGGGGTAGGTTTTAAACGGGTTCGGCGGGTCCCACGGTGCTTCGCCGAGTTTGGGGTTACGTGGTGGAAATCAGGTTCGTGCTCCCCCGTCAGCAGGGCAGCCCACGCTTGACAGGGGCAGCCCAGGGCTCCGGGCTGCGGCGGCGAAATGCAATGAATAAATAACCAAACAACCAAGCAGCCAGCCAAATCAGGAACAGCCGTGACTGAAAGCAAGGGATGATGTCGACATCACCGGCGGGGTCCGAAAAGCAGTAGGCTATTGGGTTTTAATTCTTTAACACATAACAGAGTAGCTTATCCCTCTCTAATGACGGCGTGAGAGATCTGGATCCCATTCTGCTGCATATAAACTACTCCCAATTACGGGGAACAATAACACCACGGGGCTGCCGCCCAGCCTACCCACGGCACTGCTGGTGCTTCATCCCAACAGATTGACAGGTTCTGTTATTTCACCGAATCACGTTTTTAAGTTAACCACAACGGTCTGGTTTGTGCCATACCCACGCGTGAGTTAGAAGGCTGACAAGAGGAGGGGAAAGAAGAAAACAAAACACCCCCCCCCCCCCCCCCCCCCAACAAAACCACGTGCGTTTGTTCCAGTTTGCATCCGCTTTGCCATGTTCTCTGGAAACTTTCTGGGCACGGAGAGGACGGGAAAGCAGGGAGCACGTGGAGCAGAGCAGAGCTCCTGTCCCCGCTGCCGGCTGGCGGGATCTGCTCTTCGCTGCAGCTACCGCTGGAAGCGACCGGCTTTGTAAGAGCTGATGTATGCAGGCTTATCTTCCCATCTGGCAGCTGTATAGCAACCTCCCGCTCTGCCTATGACAGCGCCTCTCGGATTTCTTCATCATCTAGCTATTTTAAAACAAATATTAAGACTGTATTTCTCGGTAAATTATAATAATGCTTTTTTTTATTCCCCGCCCCAGAAATCAAAGTTTGCACCAATTGCATTGCTCTCTCTCAGTAAGGGTTTCCAGAAATGAAAGATTTTTTATTTGCATAGAATAATATTCTAATACAAAAGTGCTACTCTATTCTCATAAAAATATATTTATCTGGTAGTTCTTACTCTTCAGAAGAAAATCTGCATATTTTGTTTATTCTTGAAAATATGCCTTTTTATTTTTTTAATAGCCTGAACCAAATAATTTCTCATTTTTACAGGCTTCACTTCACTTTTCTCACAGCGAATAAATTGCAACTTATTTCCATGAAATTCGCAGATGACACAGATCTTTATTTTGCATAAAGGCATAGAGAAGTGTCTAATATCTTCAATATTCATCCGCTAAGTGGACATTTGCATCGGGTTAGAAGGGAGAAGGAGCCCCGGCCCTCCCGCGGTGACAGCTGTACGGAGGGATGACATCTGACAGCTGTGACAGTGCTGACGGGAGGCTGGGATGGCTCCCGCATCCCTGATCCAATTACGGCACACATCCCTCTGACAGGGCCGGCAGCCCGCTCCCGCGCCAGGGAGGACAGTATTGATCTCTTGTCAGAGACCGCCCGCCCGCCCGCCCGCAATTGTGCCTGGCTGAACTTTGCCAAGCCGGAGCACCCTCGGAAACGAGCGGGGCGGCCAGGTTGGGGGATGCAGGTGCAGAGAGAGGGGCAAAGGCTGCCGGCTAAACGCTGCCGGCGCCGGCGCCTCACCCCGCGCTGACAGCCCAATCATGCCCGCCGAGCCCGGCCCATCGAGCCGGCGACCGCCGGCGCTAATGGAGAGACAGCTCTTTGCGGTTAGCCGGGTGATCCTGCGCGATGAAAAGGCCACCGCAATTAGCGCGGGCGGGTCGGCTGGGCCGGTGACAGCCGCCCGGATGGGGTAATGGCAGCTGCCAATAACGCCAACTCCCCGAAAACAGACAATTAGCCCTTGGATCCTCCTGCTCCCGCTCCTCCAGCACGCTGCCTCAACGCCGCACCATCGCGCCCAACGCAAACTACCTGGCCAGGGGCTGCCTCATCCTCCTCCTCCTCCTCCTCACCCCATCCCGCAGCCCAGCACAGCAGCGGGGCACCAAGTAACTGAGGATCGAGCCCAAACACTTAATTAAACCATTAAAAAAAAAAAAGTGGTTAGAAATGCAAGGAGTAGAAACTAGTCACCGACACCCATCGCACATCGGGCAAAAAGGCAGGGTACATCTTTCATTTGGCCATCGGGCAAAAAGGCAGGGTACATCTTTCATTTAGCCATAATTTTATACCCCATTGCAATTAAAAACTAACAAATATTTGTTTTCATCACGTTATTTCAAAGTTTCTATGTGATCTCTAATAATTAGAAAGCAAAATTATTTGCTAAGAGCCTTATTATGCCACCGCTTTCTCCGTACAATAGTCCAATACCTCAGAGCCTGATCCAGCGTCCTCATATATCCCAAACCAAACAGAGACCAGGATTTTAACCTGCACCCAAGGAACAGGCCGAGGACAGAAAAACAGAGAGCAGCCAGGAGCACGTGGACGCTTCAAAGTATTTTGACAAAAATAGAGGCAATAGCAGAAAAGCTCCCCACAAGCAACCAAGACCTTCAGGAGCAGTGGTCCTGGACTGCATAACCGCACCATCATGACGGGATAGGTACATAATTCTTCACAAGTATCAGAAGGAATTACAAAATTAAGCCCTTCTTTTTCCAAGCACGTAAGAAAGCCATCATACCTGTGTTTCGTCCCATTTTGCTTTGGTATTTTATCTTAATCTGCATGGGAAGAGACCATGCCCAATCTCATATGGTAATGCAAATATCACTACTACTCAGTCCAACTTTTTTTTTTTTGATAAGGCTTTTCAGCAACAGCCACACATTGCCAGCTAGATGTCATTATAAACAAAGTTATTGATTACCTCGCTAGAGCTGGATTTGAACCTGCAGACAAACTACAACTTGCTACCATGCTATAATTTTATTGATCAGAGCAATCCAGCTGCCAGTGCTTTCTGGAGAGTAAAAAAAATCAAAAAATCAAAAAATAAAAATAAAAATAAAAAATGATAATTAAAAAAAAATGAATACATCTTCCATTTGCCCACACATGAAACAAACAATGATTTTTAAGCTTGAAATACAATTTTTTTTTTCCTTTCTCCTCCAAAATCCTTTAATGGCAAAACTACATATCTACTCATCTCACAACAAAGCCTTCAAGGTCTGCCAGCTTTGGGACAAGACTGCAACCATTTCCCACCACTCCATGTCCCAGTTCCCCAGGGTGTTGTGGTCACCAGTGTTTAATTAAAAAAAAAAAAGTAAAAAATATCCTCAATTCTATTTTATTAAGTTTAGAGCTCTCTGGAAACAAAGTTGTGCCATCTACACACATTGGTCACTGCTTCAAATCAAAACATGGTCCAGCTCTTCAAATCAAAATGTTGCTACACAAGGGTTTCTCGGTCCATGCCCCCAGCCAGGCTGTTTCATGGGGTTTTGTAAGGAAATGGAGAGAGGTTCATTCAAACGTCTCGTCCTAGCGCAGCTCACTCCTCCTGCTCTTTGCTGTTATGCATCACATCCCCCAGTGGGTCTCAGGGGCTCTTGGAGATGGATGTTATTCAGTCGCTAAAATTGTCCACTTTTACAGACTAACCACTGCTGTTTGGAGTGAGAATGCCTGAGAAGATGAGCACCAAGTCCGAACCCAGCCTTCCCCTGGATCTCACCACCAGCATCACCTCCTCCTGTCTCACCATCGTTTGGCCAGAAACTCAGCAGCATAAACCACAAAGCTTCACATAAATTCATTGAACAAAGAGTTTTTCCAAAAATAAAGTTTCCCTCCCTGAGATCGTTTACTCCTGAGAGCAATGCTTACCCACAGGGTAACCACCGATCTGAGAAACACACATCACCAAGGCAAGTGGAAAGGAAATGAAAAATTCTGCAAGGTGTTAATCAGAAAGCATGGCAAAATGTGCACACAAGAATTTAAAAAGCAAATTGCTTCGAATCTGTTTGAAAATGCTATTCACACCTCCCAAGCAAAGCAGTCAGTGCTTTTTGTTGTTGTTTGTTTTTTGGTAGGTTTTTTTTTTTTTTCTGCTGACACAGTTTTACTCAGAAACAAAAATATTTCAAGGTAGAAACTGTTGCTTTAGCAGCCTCGCAGAAAGAGTGGGACCTGAATCCTGCTCATCACCAGAAAAAGGCTGCTCAGAGCTAAAGCTGTTAGAATATCATATACAATGAAAAAAATTCTCTAAAATTTTATTTTGGGTTTGTTGGTTGTTTTTTTTTTTTAAATAAAAATAGGAAATAAGCTTTACACCTGACTTACTGAAGTGTCATCTATGACAGAATCGTCACACATTCAGTTCTCCAGACGAGACCAAAGAGACCCCAATCTGTACAGAAACTAGGATCACTATGGAGGCAAAACCTTGACTCTATGTGAATCAATAAAACCATTGCACTGATCTCAACACTGTACCTTAGGTGCCACCTTTCATTTTAATTTTCTGATTGCTGAAGGCCTGTTAGCCTGGTAAGTACCAGGGCTGTTACTTCTGTGGACTGTACTTCTCCATCAGCTTCAGCCTCATGGTAGTCTGTTCAATGCTCTTTGCTCTGTACGTGCCTGGCAGGTCACACATGGGAAGCCCATAACGTGGCCACCACATTACCAGGTTTGGACGTGTACGTTCTAGATGTATGCATCCGTATCCTTATTGCCAGCATATTAACTCTGCCTATTTTTTATCATTATAGTAATAGCTGAATAATTTCATTTACAGTCACTAAGAAGAACTGCAATGGTTACAGGTGGTTTTACTAAGGAAGAGGGGGGAAAACGCATCTCAAGGAACACGAAAACGTGGTAGAGGTTTTAGTGTACCTCATTAATTTGTCCTGGATTGCAGACATTCTTTGATTGTGATACTCTTTAATGGCAATTCTTAATTGTTGACATTAAAAAATATGCTGAGCTGAGCAAAGAGACGAATTCTGGCTACAGTGCAGACGTTACTTACTATTCTCAAAAATTAAGCATAACGGGCACAGTGGCTTAATAACCTCTCTCAAGAACCATAGTTCAATCCCAAGTGCCATCAGAAAGGTTAGGTATTTAAATCTTGGCAAACAGGCAGTTTATGAATTTCAGTGCACATGGGCAACTTAGTCAAGTCTTGAGACTATGGAAAATCTAGAAAGGAAGAAGAGGACTCCTCTCCTAAGGAAAAGCAAAGATGCCAACACAGATAGGCTTCTTCCAACAAATGGATTCAATTAATATCATTCCACAAAATGCTGTGATCCTGAAATTCAGTCCACTTTTCTGACCACCTCAGAAGGAGTCCAGCTGTATCCAGCTCAGCTGTAGCTTCTCCCACCTGCTGTGCCATGCTGGGGTATTGGAATGCACTGCCAGATGTAGGACATGTGTTCTGTTGACTAGCATGAAAATACGGAACGTGTCCTTTCTGAGGGAGAAGATAAGGGTCTAGGAAGACTGTGGGGGACAAGACAATTTGCACTGACAGGGAAGTGCAGCTCTGGTCACTCTACTTGGGCCAGCCTGCTTAGTAATACCTACAGTAAATCTATACATAGAAATGCGAGATCCATAATTAAGCCATGGCTATCCCTCTGTATGCTCTTGTAAGTAATGAAGTAAATATTAGATGTAGCAGAACCAGCTGCATTCACAAGCAACCAAAGGACCCCTTCCCTGGGCTGGGCTCTCATACGCAGCTGTAATACCAGCAGCGTGGAAAAGCTAAGATACCACTACGGGCAGGAAGGCACCCACATTGTTCTGCTTACAAGAAACCAAATAAAACTGCTAAGATAAAGATGTCTTGAGAAAGAAAGTAGAAACCTGGAGAATGAAAGGAAAGCAAGGAACTGGAAGAAAAGATTGGAGAGCAGATACTCAGTCCTCCTGGTTTATCCTCACCTCGGCTTTAACACACACATTAGTCAGCAGAGAGAGCCCTTAGGTTTCTCCCTTGCTTTCGCAAGCGCCCACTTTGCACAAGGAGCCGTATCCCAGCAGTGACCAGAAAGACATGCTCCTGCTGGCACCAGCAGGGCACTGGCACACAAAGCTGCTGTACCAACAGCACCTGCAGGGAAATGTAACACCGGACTGAATAGTCCACATTGATGTAGGGAATTGGGTAGCATTTCAGATGAACTTATATTATGGTAAATTAGATGATATGCGCTACACATCACATTTTTCTTGTTCCTATCCAACACCTTCCGAGTTTCCTTCCATTCATATTGTAACAGAAACCAAGCTCCCTTTACAGTCCTTCACATGGATGACTTGCATATTGTTTCAGCTAAATGTTATTCTACCTTTCTCGCTCGCTCTCTCATGGACAAGAGCCTTAACTCCTGGTACCTGCTATTGCTACAGTGTTCAGGAGCTGCTTGCTAAGTTAAAGTTTCATTCAAGACATTTTTCTCGCCTTGAAAAATTGGAAGTTATAAACTGTTTCAGATCATGCTATATAAATCTCAGATCTGAATTAATCTGCAAAGTTTGTTAGAAATGAAGGTCAGGACTTGAATGCTCAGCAATTAGAATCATTGATATTTTCATGGTATCAGCCTCCTTTTTCTGATTATCAACTTCCATGGTGCTAACACCTAAAAAGTTTGCCCCTCTGACCCTGCTTGAGTTTAGATGTAGATTCTGTAATGTTGAGAAGATGTTTCTGCATTACTTTTTGCAAGTCAACAGAAATTTGTTTTAGAAAACATCATGAAGAGAACATATGTATGCAGAAATATATAATTTTATGTATTGTAATTAAGTATTATAGCCAAGTAAAATACTGATCTGGATTCTGCCTTTTCCAACCTTTGCCTCAACACTTAATGCAATTTATTAATGGTGTTCTGACCTACAAGGTAACTAACTAGGAGATCAACTTCCAGCACAAACTGCTGGGAATAAGCTTGCCAGTATTCAGCTCCTTACTGAAAGCAAGGACAGAAGGCTGATCTGGCAGTGGGAGGCCTGAAAAGATAATAAATGCCATTCCCCAAGATCCCTTCAAAAAGAAAGTCATGATAGTCATCAGGGTCAGATCCAAGAGATCCTTGATTAAAGATATTCATTGACACTTCTGCTGGCACAAAAAAAAAAAAAAAAAAAAAAAGCAGTCCCTCTACAAATCCACAGGCATTTCAATATGAGAACTAGTGGAAATCCAGTGAAACAGAGGAAACGTCAACTGTCAGAGCATCACTTCAGCAACTCTTCAATAACCTTTCCCAGTCAAGAGATCAGAGGCTGCGCAGCCATTAGAACTGAAAACGTGTCTCAGAGGTTTATAATTCACGCAGAAACATGGGAGCTTGGTACTCTGTTTACTGGACCCAGCTGAAATGCCAGAGCTGCCTATGACATATTCGTTGACTCTGGTTGTAGAGATGTTTTAGTCTGGAGTTCCATAACAGTATCTAGTATTCTAGCCTGCAGAGCCACCACATCACTGTTGTGCGTGCACATGCAAGGAAGCAAATTCTTTCCCGTGTCCCCTCCCAATAACTTCGCAGACATTGCCTAATTTCAGTCAAGATAAGAAGAATGGTAGACAACAGAAAGTGTTCCAGTTCTTCTATATTTTATGAACCTAGTTGTCTAGATAGGGGTGGGGTTTTTTTCCCCCAGAAAAGGCTGACAAGTTGACCTAATAGCCATCAGAAAATCAACGTGGGAAACAGACTGGGAAACACGAGATCTGCTGCTCATAAACAACTCGTATTTTTACAATTTCCTATTCAAAACACAGCTCCCATAAACGTAAGCTGTGGTAAAGAGAGCTCAGCACTTCTCCAAATGAGATTGGAGTCACACGTCCACAAAAGCAGTCACCAGTTACAGGCTTAGTTAGTGTGACCTGGTGTACCACGTAATACCTATAAGGACGTCATTACCATCATTATCCATCATTAAGATCACAGCATTTGTGGGACAGCATGTCTAGTTCTGGAGCACAGTGCTCAAGAAAGATGAATTCAAAATGAAAGAACTGTAAAGATGATCAAGAAAGAAAACAACAGCCTATTTGTGGAAAGAGGAGTAAAAGAGCTTGGCCAGCTCAATGAACAAAATGAAGACTGAAAAGGGATGTGATTTTTTCATTTCTTTTTCTTTTGTTAATGAAATAAATTAGGTGGTAGTAAATAGCTAAGAAAGAACAAACATTTATTCAACTTTAAAAATATTGCTGTCAGAAGAACAGTTGGTGTAACCAGTTGGTGTAACCTGCCCATTAAAATATTTTAATTTAAAGATAAATGATGGTTTCCTACAGTCAGGATAAAACTCTGAAACAGCATTTCATAAGGCCTAATTGAAGGGGGGAAACTAGTAAATTCTAATACAATTATACGATGTAGCTGCTTGAAAAATAGCAGAAGACTGAACGTTACGGTCTTTCTGATCCTATGTCCCTGTGAGTAACATCACACTGCAAATATGTCCTAGACATAGGGAGAACATCAGATTCATCAAAACCAGCTTCAGCTGCCCGGCTCTCTCTCTTCAGAAACCCCTTCCATGTTTGCAACAAATAAGGCAAGAGGGAACAGTCTTCTCCATTATGCAATCTTGAGTCATCCTCTAAGTAGCTCAACCTTCCGAATTAAATAAAGCAAGGGCCCTATGACTTTGCAACCATAATAATAATCTTTGCCATAGTTTTCCGAGTAAAACACTCTAGCATATGCATAGTCAAACACACTTCATTGGATCTAATACCATTACAATCCTTTCCCCTTGAGAGGAAACTGCAGGCATGCGATTTCTGTATACAGTAGTTTTCTTATGTTCTAAAAATTACTAGAATTTAAAATACACAGGAGATAAAAAAAAAAAAAAACAACACAAAACAAAACAGAGACAGACAGTAAGTGGGAATTTTCCATACTCTGGATGCATAGTCAAGAGATAGAATGGTATAACCTTATTTTTTTTCTTGCTAATACACCTCAACTCTGACCTTCCTGAAAACCAGGACCTCCTGGGTAATACGGTAATTTAATGTGAGCGCTTATATGCCGATTTCTATGGAGTGGGCTGGCTTTGTGAAATACGACACGGTTTACTTTTAAATAGAGCTCAACTGAGACCTAGAAGGGAACTGGAAACAGGCCTCCAATGGAGAGAGATAAATGCCTAATTTACTGTCCCACTTAATCCAGCACTTTTTCCTTAAGTCATTATCTCCCATTCCTCATTATTGTGGCAGCACAGTCATGGAAGACATGTGCAGTGAGACCATGATTTGAGTACTTCTGTTTACAATAGCCACAACTTATCATTAAAAAAAACCCCAGTATAGCTGAGCTGCTATGTGAAATATTAAAGATAAATAGGATAAGGTCTGGAAATCTATGTTCCAGCTCAGGTGTACCTTTACCTGGAGAACAGCACACACAACTGTAGCTGGAAAATCTGTTTCCCAGAGCATCATTTGTACAGTAATGCGGGTTATGGAGAAGACAAGCGGTGCAAGCTGAGCATCAGACAGCGATACAACATCCTTTTCTACTGGTTGCATTTTTTTTACGTATTTGCAAGAGGTAGTATGGCACACACAGGGTATCAGGAATACTCCAAGCAAACAAACCAACCCTGTTCACTCAGGTCTTCTCCAGCTGATGGTGTTGACCTCAGCTGCGGTGCTGGAGAGGCACCCCACGAGACACCTCCCAGTAACTCCAGTGGGCTGCTGCCAGAGCCAGTCCCACAGCTGGTGCTTCAGCTCAGGTTGGCAGCCTGAAACCTAAACCCAGCCTGAAAGGATGAACTGAGACTTCAGAGTCAGCACCCAGCTGCCGCCGGGGCAGCAGCGATGCTCTGCGGGGTCGGACCCCGCAGGGACACTGCCAAAGCCCAGGAGAGCTCGCCCAGCGCACATTTCACCGGGCACGGACCACTAGGACACTGCTGTGATCGGATCCTGCGGCTGTATTAAAAATGCCGTGGCCATTTAGACTTCGACACACGTCTCGGTCTTTTCATTGCACCTCGGCGCTTGGCACTAAATGAGAATACCAGCCAGAAAAGGATATCGCGTGTCCTAACATTTCAAGCGTGCATATAAATTAAAATATTCTCAAATTAAAAAAAAAATAGGATCTATAAGTTTGGATCGCCTCAGGGCAACAGTAACTGACTTGTCATGTGCCCATTAAATTTGGTATTCATTAAGGACAATGTCTTTTTAGTACAACAAACCTGTGCAGCCCTTACCTCGCTACAGCACGCGCCGCCTGATCCCACAGACGTAAAGATCATCTTCCCATCAACACATGAGTTAATTTACATCATAGAAATTTCTTTGCTTTACACATTTTTAAAGGGGGGGGGGGGGGGGGGCGGAATTCACTCCCCAAACGGCTTTGCAAAATGACAGGTTGCAAGGCACAAACTGTTTAAACCCTGGAAAATGTCTTGGGGGTGCCCTCACGCTGTGAAACCTGCAGGGAAAAGCTCTCCAAGACCACCTTCCCACCCACCCCAGGAGGCCGGAGGTACACAAACAAAAGCCATACTTTATCACTTTCTGAAATGGCACAATCTCAACATGCAAATTAGCTAGTTAATTTCTTGCAAATTTCACATTAATTATTACTCTTTATCAGTTTAAATATTAGTGTCATATGTA
The DNA here is from genome assembly GCA_027564655.1 of Leptodon cayanensis. Classification (NCBI taxonomy): domain Eukaryota; kingdom Metazoa; phylum Chordata; class Aves; order Accipitriformes; family Accipitridae; genus Leptodon; species Leptodon cayanensis. The sequence continues at coordinate 53,185,727 of JANXJC010000001.1, forward strand.
CGGTTACGGGGCTACTTGTCTGCATATTTAGAACAGATGTTTCAAGAAATGTGGAGTGTAAATATTTATGGGTTAAAAGAAGAGACTTTGTAATTTAAAGAGCTCTACTAACGGTTCTCACGCTGCCTTATTCTATACTTTGGAGAACTGCTTTTCTGTCGGTTTGTTTTGGAGACAGTCAAACGCTTTATATGCATGTGTAAACTGCCACTTGCAAATTCTGCTTTTCCAGCTTAAAGTATCAAATATTCAACACATGCAGGCCTAGAACAGAAAATACAGTTTTTCAGAAAGATATTTGCTCTTTATTTTGTTCAGGTCTTGCATCCCATTCCCTTTCCTTCTACTATTTCCACGATGGAGATACTTGGCACCTTTCAAAATCAGGCCTAAAACACTTGAGCCGGGAAAATTAAAAATGAAGATATCCAAAGGGAGCTATCGCTTGGTAGCCTTGGCTGACATTGTTCAGATCATGTAATCCTAACCCAGCATAAGAGTTATTCCTCCTGTAATCAGATAGAAGAAATCACAGCAGGTTGTAGGACATATTTGCGCTCATCAGCTCCTCAGCAAAGCCCCAGACACACCAAGGAGACCCATCCACGACACGCATGGCAAGGTCTCTTGTGTTGCTTAAGTACTGGCAATGCAGCTCTTCCCACCCTCCAAATATCCCCCCCGTTCTAAACATAATTATACTTAACCTGTTTATCAAAAATTCATTACATGTAAATTTGATAGTTCTCAATCTAGTAACAAAAAGAGCTAAGTAAATTAACATCAGGCTGAGATTTAGTGTAAATTACCTAATCATTCAGAGCAGATATGAAACACAAAACACCTGTTTTCTTTTTAACGTTTGATGCAGATCAGACCCCGGCTAGGCAGGACCGGACAAATCGCACCACTGCCGCGAGTGCGGGGAGGGATGCCCGAACGCAAGCAGCGGTGAGCGGTACAGCCGAGCGGCCGTTGCCCACGAGATGACGATGAAGATTAGGTTATCATACACTGTGAACTTGGGATCCAGCATAAAAGAGGTCGGATGTACGCCTGTTGCCTGAAAGCCTTGCCCCAGTGCTTGGAATGAGCACGCCTTCCAGATCCAGGCTCCCCACGGGCATCCATGCCACGCCAGCACCTCCCAAAAGCTGTTTGGGATGTAGACTGGCTCAGGTCCCCATTTCTGAGGCAGCAGGGACAAAGTTGCTCCAACGGAGAATACAATGCTATAAACGTTGTCTACCAGGACTAGTAGCAGTGGCACGTTAGAAGGGACACGAAGACAAAGCAGAAGAGAAGTCGGGGATTTGCCCAGCATGCATCTGCTGGCAGGCTCGGGCAAACCATTCCCACCCAATTCCTTCAAAACCTCTTGCCCTCTACCCCTCTCATGCAAGCTGTTGTAAAGTGTTTCTCAAATTTATTGCTGTTTTGATCAAGTATGCCAAGTCAGCAGCTTTCAGTGCTGGTTTTGCTCATTTATTTGCTTGCGGGGGTGGGGTAGGGACACTGCCCACCCTATCAACCGACTAAAGAAACAAACTCTCAAGGAAGTTTGGAGCTTCCAACTTCAAATCATTTTTTCTGTAACTATGTACCCAATAGAGAAAATTTTGCATGATGGAGGTAAATAAATAGAGTCTAAGGGATTTTTGCATTGAATAATACCTAGAAATAGAACTCAGATGTGTAGAGGTTAAAGACTGTTATTAGCACAGAAAAACAAATAGCTGTTTGTTCTAAAAGCCACTCTGAAAGCCAGACACCTGCATATTTCTAAGAAATGAGGGAGAAAGAGTAAGAAACAGTGACTAAACACTGGAAGGGACAGGTCTCTGCTACGTAGGGATGCTCTATCAGTGGTGGTACAGCAGGAATGATCTCCTCTGTGGCCTGTTGGCTTCTACAGAAGAGGATTGTTTTAATGCAAGATGATTTGTTCAGTAGTTTTGAAACTTTCTTCTGAAGAAAAAGAAGTGAGAAATTGTTCATCCCTACAGCTTCACTTATGTTTTGATAAGAAAAATGTATCCTAAAACCCACTGTTGGAAGAGTCCCTGACCATTTGTTTTTGCCTGGGGTCTGGTTTCTGGTGGTTTCCCTACGTCCTTAAACAAACCTCAGCAAAAAGCGCAGAGAAACACCAGGACAGGGAGGCGTTTGTCCACAGAACGGGGGATCAGGCAGAAGAAGGTCCGACCCAGGACCTGTGTCCTGCCACGTGTCGGTGGTGCCAGGCCAGCCCCGAGGTGCTCCCTGTGCTGCAGCTGCTTTGTGGTGACTCTGCCCGTACCTGTAACACTGCCCTAATCCATCCTTTTAACATGCTGCCACCGTTTTCCAAAGGAGAGGAGAAGGAAGGAAAAAAAAAAAAAAAAAACAAACCCACACCACTTTTGTCTAGAAATAGGCAAGTGGGTTTTTTTGACCAATTATTTAAAATTATTAAAATATGGAGGAGAAGAAGAGATGATAATTATTTTATTTTTGTTGAATCTAAAGTACTTCGGTCAACTCAAAGCAAAAAATTTTGTTTCAAAGTTTCACTTGATATCATTTTGGTGAAAGTTATCCTAAAGCATTTCTAAAGGGGATGTAAAAAATTTTTAAAATAAGTTATATAACTGAAAAAAAAAAAAACAAAAAAAACCCAAAACATTTTATTTGAGGTCCATCAAATGTTTTGGTCCAAAGAAAAATGAAAGTGGTAGAGAGAGGAAGACAAACCCAAACATTTTATTTCAGTCCCTACTCTGTTTGTCTCCCCTCCCTCCGGTTTTCAGGTAGCCACAAGTTTGGGAAAAACAACATTCACCCATTGACCCCGCTCCTTGGGATTCTTTTTTCCTGAATATCATATTTCTCATGAAGCTAATAAAATTATTAAATCTTCTAAAATTAAACATGTCAGAACAGTATGTAACAGAATGCAGAAATTGCATCCGGCCCTCCTTCTCATTTCTGTCCCACTTCCCATTGGAAAGCTCAAATGCTTTATTAAAAATGGATGTGTTAATCCCCAACACATTGCAGCAGGAAAATACAGTTACCCCCATTTTTTTAGAGAAGAAAACTGTGCAACCCCAGAACACATTGCCGGGAATTGCTTTCAGCATGCCAGTGCAAACAGAAACAAGGTCTGTTGACACCGCAAGCAGAGCAAAAATTACAAACCCCTTTAGATGTATTAGTACTGGGGTTTGAAAGTAGCAGCCTGCAGTTTCCATCTCTACTGAAAGAGTACCAGGAATAGCAGACAATAGCAGTGGTCTACAACATTTTCATTAATTACAGCACATTTCAGACTTCCTAATCACCTACAAAGCCTATTAAGTCCATGTCTTTGTCAGCTCTCACTTAAACTACCTCAGCCTCCAACAGATATTTTATGTACAAATACGTTTAAAGTCCTTCATGATTTCACAGGGTGAGTAAAGTTTCCTGTATTTAGGCATGCCTAAATACCAAAACCAGGACATCACACAAACTTTTTTTCCATTTCTCTCTCCTCCGTTAGTTAGGATTTTTGCCACTCCTTGGGTACGCAATATATTTACAACAGCAGGAACACGTTAACTCCAGAGGCATTTGTCTGGATGTGTGTGTGCAACAAGTCCAGCTCATCGAATTAAGGCTCACTTGAACAGTTTGCTAATGCCAGGCTCTAACACAACAAATATCCTTATTGGATTTAATTGTTACCACTTATTTAGTCTTCTTACAGTTTTGCGCTCATGTTTGTAAGAGCTATGCAAGTGCTCAGCTGCTACGTCAATCGACATATTGTAAAATGATTAAATGAATAAATATTCGGCTATATGTATAAATGACCTATCCTAGGGGACAAGAGCCATTATTCACTGAGCATAATGCATCTCAAGGAAAGCAATGAAATTAATCAGAGGTCTGGAAAACCTGACATCTGAGGAAAGATTAAAAGAATTGGGGTTGTTTATCCTAAAAAAGAACATTTAGTAGAGGACATGATAACAATTTTCAAGATTGTTGACAACTGTAGCAAAGATGGAAGGAAAAATCAGCTTTTCACATTTATGGTGGATTGGAAAAAAAAAAAAAAAAAGCAGGGGGGAGGGATTTAAATTGCCAGAAGGGAGACTCGGGTCTCTTGGCAGGGGAAAAAAAAAAAAAAAAATAATGGAACAACATGGGAGAGTAAAGCACTGGAATAGGTTTCTTGGGGAATTTCTAACACTGAAGAGTGGGGAACATGTATACCTTGTCAGCAGTGAGATGGGCAAGGTGAACTGTGCTGGGAACACGGCCCCGATGACATCCCCTGGTGCGTTTCCAGCCGTGTTTTCCTATGAGCCACACAAAAGCTCACTCTATTGGAGAGGAGTAGAATGTCTTGCTAATTGAATGTCAAAGCAATTAAAGTGGGTATAGACTTCTCTCAACATTATCTTGACTTGATAAAATAAAGTCATTTTGACAATGCATACTGACAATTCCTGATTTTCAACTGCAGCTATTTTTCTTGAGGCAAGACATGGAAAATGTTGAGACTTTAGAGAGAATTTTCAAAATGCACACAGAAACATTATTTTCAGAATATGCCTATTACACAAAACTAATCAGCAGTTTAAGGTATTTCTGCAATCACAGCTACCTGTAATGTAAAGCTTATTTCCCTCACACCCTCCCCACAAACACTACTGGACTGCTACGTGCAAAGCATTCTTAACACAGTTTAACAGGTTTGCCTTCCAGCCACGCTCAAGTTCAAGGTCCAGCCCACATGATGACAGCTACAGTACTTAACACTATAATTCAAACATCTCTTCGTTTGCCAATATTCTCACATTCACTTGTATTTTAAAGACATGTACTATAATGCATAAACACAAACAATTCAAAAAATATATTTTGTCAGTCCTTCTTGCATTTTTTTGTTTCCCATCATCTTCTGCCCAGGTCCGGTTCAATATTACCCTTCATCCGTGGCAGTACGGCTCATGCTTTGGAAGTGAGCTCTCTAAAGTTTGACCTGACCAGGGAGGGACTCCAGCAATACAAAGCAAAGAAGAGGAGAAACTTCTGCTCAAGTTGCTCATCCTCATCTAGGAAAACGGGGAAACTCATGTGGAGCCCACCTCAACCAGGCTTAATCCTCACTGAAGCCAGTTGCCAGGAACAGATACGTAAGCATCGAACAAAGCACACAAGTGGCCGTCCTGGCTTAGACCATAGACTTATCTACCTCGGGAAGAGTTTAAGCTTAGAGCAAACATCTAGTGCTATTTCCCCACAACACTTTCCCAGCATATTGACTATGTGCAACTCAGGGATTCCCTGAGCCAGAGGCTGGGCCTTTGTATTTAACAACCTTCATCTCATCAACAATCTTGCTCAGCTGCCGTTTGAAGCCCCGTAAACTTTCGGCATCGAGGAAGTACGCAGCTTCGTTACCTGTTGTGCGAGAGAAGTGCTTCCGTTTGCTTTGAGCCCTGCCTCTGCCAGCTTTCTCGTGCAAGAACCAGAAGGCACAGAAGACGGCCCACGACTGATGTCCCAAACCCACCCGAAGGCCAGAGCTGACTTCCCCAGCTGGCCTCCGTCGCAGCCCGGACCACCAGACCCACTGGCTCGTTTCCCACGGGGTGGCTGCCAAGCAGCTTTGATGGCGTTTCGGTGGCCCTCCTCCATCTGAGGAGACATCCTCAGCTCTGCAGTTGCTAGGGCAAGCCAGGGACCGGGAATGTCACCCACGCCACTCACGCACCCCTGGGCGACTGACAAAGGAAGCGAACGACTGCATTTGCAACAAACTACTTACCAAAAAAGCATAATATATTGGTTCTAAGCATGGTACCAAATGCGGTCACTTGCAGGCTTTCTACCTCTGTGCCTTGGACCAGGCACTGCTTCATGCAACACAGTTTTAAAAAAAAAAAATACGAAAACCAACAGCAATTAAAAAAACCAAAACAAAACAAATAAACAAACAAACAAACAAAAAAAAACAAAACCAAAACACTCCACAAACCACACAAACAAACAAAAAAAAACTAGCCCAAGACCAACCAAAAAAACTCCGCACCACACAACCTAAAAAGACACACAGAAACCTATTGCCTGAGTATAAGTTTTATCACCTTAAAAAAAGGGGGGGGGGTCCTATCAGTTTCTCTCTCTGATATGAACAAAGATAATACCAACAATTATAGGAACACAACTTGTTTTTAAAGAAACCACTGATGCATAAACTGAATTATCTCAGTACATTGCTGCTCCATAGAAATAATACTCACTCCTTAGAAATGTAGGTGCAGGATGAAAAATAGAAGCAGAATGAAGGGAAAAGCAGTAAAAAAAAAAAAAAAAAAATAAAAAATAAAATCTGCTGGATCCAGCCCAGCCCGGGCTCCTCGTGAAGGCAGCTGGGCTCCTCAGACCCTCAGCCTCACCCAGCTTCTGCTCCACTGCCAGCTTACCCCAGTTCCTACTACTTTCCCACCCCCCTCCTCTCCAAAGGGGCAATTTGTTCGGTGTGTTTTTCTGCCATCAGTGGGTGAACTGCTGGAGCTCGAGGCTGTCAGCACCCAGCTCAGCCTCTGGGATGTGCTGGTTTGCCATATCCGAAATGCCCCCCAGCCCCGTGCCCTCCCCAAACATTTGTACCAACATATCTGAGGAGTTTTACCAGATGTATTCTTAGTACATCTATTTGATAAAATGTAATGCTATCAATTCAAAGGCAATTTACATTAAAACTCCCCACCATTAAAAATAGCACTCAAGAAGCAATTTTTTTCCTGATTCTGTTTTCCCAGGAATGGCTATTTTTAATTTAGCAGCCCTCCAAAACTGCATTTGTGAGGACGTTACCATGGACACCCCAAACCAAGTTTATCCCTGGCTCCATCAAACTCCATAAAGAGTCAACCGTGCCACACCAGAGATGTGGCTGTTTACCCTGCCTGCATGGCACTCTGTTTTAAAAAGTGAGTCCTTCCAAATCTCAAGGCGTTTTACACCCTTTCCTTCCACAGGCTGCACACCATGCTGCAGAAAATCCAAGTTCATCCGTCTTTTCTGTTTTCACTCCACAGAGCAAGCCATCCCGAGCCACACAGACACCTTTCATGCTCGGATCTTGCTCGTCTGCACTTCGACAAATCCAGAGCGGCTCCACTGATATTAAAGGTATTGGTCCGGACTTACACCAGAGCAAACGAGCACACAGCTTGACCTTTTCTCTCCTTCCTTTCAGACCTCCTAATGGTGTTTTTTTTAATAGAAAAGATAAAATATTTGTAAAACAAAGGAAATCCCTCAAATACCATGTAAATTCCCCTTCTAATTTTCCCAGATTAATTTTGAAACTCCTTAAAAAAAAAAAAAAAAACACACAAAAAAAACCTGCAAAGAGAAATTGGCAATGCTTTCCCCTTGGACTCTACTTTCCTGTTGCACCTCCAAGCCTGCACCCCCCTGCTCTGCCCAGCTCCCTCCCACGCTCCCCCCAAAACACCACAGAAGTCTGGGACAGGGATCTCGCTTCAGAACTGCCCTCGCATTTCAGCTGGTCCCTTCACACATCAACGTCTCCTGCAGCCTCCGTGATACAGCTCTGCTTTTGCCTTTGAAGGTTAATATTAATGAAATCTTAAGGACCTCATTCAGCTGAGGACAGGCAGTGCATGGATTCCTTTTGGTTACAGCTTTTCAGGCAGTTCAGAAAAATACAGCATTTTTTCTTTACCTAAGATATTTCCCCTGTCTGTAAGTTTGCTTTTAACTCACTCCTTCCCCAAAGCTCCCAAGGTTTCCTGTTTGGCATTTGCTTAGTCATTTTGTTGGAAGTGCACTAAGTGGATTAATGGTACTTTTAGATACATTGTGTCTTTTAAAGTTATTAACAAGCACAGCTCTTCTAAAAAGAGTGAAAGCTAATGGTAAAAAACTTTTATTCTCTGCCTCAAAGTACTTTTGCTAAAATCAGAAAGTCCCACTTTCATTTGTGTCATTTTTTTAAACCTAGTAATCACAGCAAAGCAGCATTACTAACTTTTGAGTCATCAACAGCACAAATAAAATTTTCACAAATTGCAATCATTCCTCATGAAGGCTTCCCCACGGGGCGGGGGGGGACACGAAACAAACAAACAAAAAAATCAACATAATGTCACATATGGAAAGTCAAAGGCTGGTACAGAACATTTTGGGGAATAAAAGAAATTGCAGAAAACAAAAGCAGAACATCTACCAGGAACAGGAGAAAGTGAAATGGAGCTGTGCCTCTGCAACAGCCCCATGCGCTGCAGGGAAGTCTGCTTGAGCAGAATAACCTTCACCATCCCCAGACTGCAGCCTTTTCACCGATAAACCACCTGGGGAAAACCACCCCTGAGCAGGGCACTCCGAACTCGCTCCTTTCTGACTCTGAGGGAGAGCTCTCCACGTTCTGCAATGGCAGAGGAGGAACTGGAGTCCTGTCTCTTTTCTTTTACGCTAGGAATAAGGCAGATAACGAAGCTTTAATTCACAGAACGGTTGAGGTTGGAAGGGACCTCTGGAGGTCACCTTGTCCAACCCCCCTGCTCAAGAAGGGTCACCTGGAGCCAGTTA
>JANXJC010000001.1:53197211-53298891 GCA_027564655.1 Leptodon cayanensis
GGGGGGGGGGAATGGAGAAAATTTTCAGAAGTGGATAAAAATAAATTCACTTAGATTTACTTCACCTTTAGTAATGCAAAATGGTGATACCACAAGTCAGCAATGGCTAGCTATTCTTTCAATTCTAGAGTTACTTTTTCAGTGGGCAACAGAGAATGAAATAAATTACTATTACGTCTAAAATTAAAAAAGTAAATGGAGTATTCAATTATAAAATGAAAAAAGAAATTACCACAGGAGCTCAGAAGTTTTATGACGTACGCGTGGTGGGTTGGTTACAGCATAAGAGCTTAGTCCCCCCTCCGCCCACCCCAACACCCTCCTGCAGCAGGGCAGAGCTCAGTCGGGAGCTTTTCCAGGCAGATCCCAGGATTACTCCCAGCCCCATGTCTTCCCCTCTCCCTAACCTAAACAGAGCCCCCAAAGCAGATGTTAACCACAAAGCCCTATGGCTACATGACGGTGGACCCCCACCAGCCCACCAGAGCAGTGTAGTTTTGCAAACCAGTTAGTAAATGAACAAAACAAAATTACAAGGAAAAAAATTCTTAAGTATTCTTAATTATGGTGCAGTTGGATTTATCCTAAGTCTTTCAATACTTTTTAATAAGAAGGGTAACTACAAAAAACCACAGAATTTTAACAATATGAGATGCAGAGTGACTAGCAAATCTCTATTGAGAAAGTATATACTTTTTTTTAATGCACTTTTGTAAATGCCTACTGTACACTCAAACATCTCTTTCTGTAGGGATGTGTGTGAGTATACAAGTATTTACATATGTAGACAACTAGGAAAAAACCCACCACAAACAAGCTATAAAGTGTGCACACATATATTCAGAAATCCTCAATAATATTTCAAGCCAGAAGCTTCAACAAATTTACCAGTGGGGACTACAGCACAACTTCTGCTCAAAGACAAACTGAAGTGGGTTTTCTCATCAACCAGATGAGATGAACTTAGAAAAAAGCATTACTACTTTTCGTTTAATTCCCCGTATCTATTTTTTTTCCTTATATACTTGGGCTGTTACCGGTACCACAGGCAGTGACATATAGACAGGGAAGGGACATGACATACATAAAGCAAACAGAAGCTGAACAAAACACAAGACGACGGCATTTACAACCCAGCTGACAAAGCCAGTCACTTCACTTTAAATAATGTGGCAGGCAGCAAAAATATAGTAATTACAAGAATTTCATTTTCATTAACTAATAAACCAAGGAAAACAATTTAAGTATCTGAATGTCATTTTTCAAATGAAAATAAACTGTAAACATTTGAATAACATCACAGCAGGGATAATATACCTAAGGAAACCTATTGAAATATGCTAGTGAATTCATCCTCTTTTATCACATTAAAACTGCAATTGACTGTAAACCTCCTACCACTCTCCACTGAGACTTTAATTGTAAAGATTCCTGTTACATATCATATTAGAATTTAGTTAAAATTGTAGAACACATTATTTCCAATCAGACAGCCAACCATCACTCACAAAGATTTTTAAAAAGGTGATTAATAATTCATCTCAGATAAGGAAAAGATCTATATTTATACCATCTTCTCAGCCACCATAAACTACCTGACAATTGTTCAGTAATGATGCCCAGTAAATTCTTTAAAATGGTAATTTGTCATTCTGTCACTTCATTTGTGACCTAAAATTCCTCACTTGAGGCATCATCAAATAAATTAATCACTTTCCAGGATCCATTTCTCTGTTCTGCACGTTATTATGCCCAGGCTCTCTTGTGTTTCTCTTCATTTACATATATTTAATGGCTCAGCAGTGGTTCACTATGGCACATAACGCACACATCTCATTACAGGTGAAATATTCTAACTGCCACTATCACTGGGAAAGAAAATAACTCTCCCAATTTAATTTTCCTGATGTAACAAAACCATGATTCTTCACTATGAAATGTTGATGCCATCCATCAGTCACAATCAATAAAATCATCATAGAAGTACGCCTTCTTTAGCATCATTCCTTCATACTGGTATTATTTGAGGGAGGTAATTAAACTCATAATATGTAATGAATGTAAATGAAGAAAAACCCTCATGTTCTCCCTCTAACTATGCTTATTTTACTGCTTTGATTTAAAGTATTTTTACATCTTACAATCTATGAAATACACAAAGCCCTGAAGGAAAGGCATCAGAAGTACAGTAAGCATCAATCAATACGTATAATGACTAATTAAAAAGGAACATATTTTAACATTAAAAAAACACCAAATGCTGTTATTTATAGATTTTTCACTTAAAATGATGCATTCCCTCTGGACTAATATATTTGCTGTCTTCCTGAAATATAGATTGCAATACACTAGTTTTAGATACTGTTGCTTGCATGCATCAAAAAAACCCAAAGTGATTTTATGGGTATCTGGCCCAGCACAACCATTTAAAAAAAATGTGTATTTATATACGTGTGTATATATATATATATATATATATATGCAATCTATTCGCACACTAGAGAGAAAACCTTAATAATTTCCATCTCTCACACACGTGCCTGTGCTCATATAAGTCAAGAAAGAAAACAGTCTCTCAGAAATGACAACTTTTAAAGAAGTCCACAAAAAAAAAAAAACAAACAAAAAAAAATTAGTTTAGAGCAATACAGTTTTCCATAAAGAGCAAAAAGACATCACCTCCCTTGTAAATATTCACATGACTTTGCTTCCATTTAAAAAGCACGATGAATAACGCTTCTCTTGTGACAAGGAAGCCCAAAAGGCACGGACACTGGCCGCTCCTCGGAGCCGGCCGGCCGCCAGCCTCCCTCTGCAGCCACCTCGAGGGCCATGACCCCCCCACGGCCGGTGGCCGCCCGCCCCCCCAGGGCACCGGCAGCATGGAGTGCTCCTCCACCAGGAGGAATTTCCAAGAATGAGAAACGATCCCTCGCTTCTGCTCAAAATAATTCACTTTAGGTCCTATTTCAACACGGCGCGCGCGCAGGGAATCGGATTCCTCACACCGAGCGCGAGGGAACAATGGAGAACGCGGCTGGTGCGACCTGGCCGGGCGACTGACAAACCACCCACGACGCTTCGTTCTACTGTCCGACAAATTGCGATACTGCTATTTTTAATAGACACTTATTTTCAAACAACACATCTCTTCCCCCCCCGGCCCCATTGGTTTGAGGGATGTTGTTAATCCAGCTCACGTCCAACGTGCGCCCAAGTTTCAATGGCCAGTGTGAAGGAAAAAGCTGTTCGCCTTAGCGTTACCTGCGCGCTGCCCTCCGTTGGGGAGTCAGCTTTGCACGGTGGTGAGTGTTTGAAACGGGCTTGCACAGGAGCTGCTGAAACATATTCTGGGAAGCGAAGTTTATACTAAGGTTGAGATAGAAATTGCAAAAAGAGCGCACTACAGAAAAAAATGTTTTTAATAACTATTAATTCACAGCTTTGCATGCAACTTCTGCACCACATAAAGGAACAGAAGGCATAGGCTGTTTTTTTTAATTATTATTTTTATTTTCATGGCAACTTTCCACCAGGAAGGTGTGTCCAAAGAGGTGGGGCAGGCAGGAAAAGGGGCCATCCCTGCCCAGGGGCACTGCAGCCACCCCAGCACAACAGGGCAGCCCTTGCTGAAGCAGCTGAAATGGGCAGCAGGGGTCCTTGGAAGGGACAGCAAGTCACGAATTACCTACGGTCTTTAAGAAATTCAGGACTTCAAAAACACTAATTAGCCAGTATTTCCATTTGTATTTCCTTAAATTTTCCTCCGAGGAGTTCTGCAGCAGACAAGCAGCCCAGTTGGAGGTACTGGTGCTGCCATTTCTCTCTGTGTCCCAGTTCGGCTGCACCCCAGTCTGAGACAATTAGCACAATTAGTGCCTGGAGCACCCTCCCCCGGGCACCGCGGTCTCCCTGCAGGCACTCAGGGGGATGGAGCCGAGGGGAGGGAATTGTCTCCCGTGAATAATGCTGGTCAGTGGCTCTGCGAGCTTCAGCATTTTTCTTCCGAGCCGTGTCCGGTAAATATATGAGCACTGCACCACCTCTGTGCCCCCGGCCAAAAGCGGGCAGTGGGGACCCACAGCCACTGCTGCCCCTCCGCGCTGCCGGGGCGAGCGGGGCAGAAGGGAGGGACCTACAAAAAACACAAAGCTTTAACACACATCTAACACAGAGCTGTATTTACCGGGCGATCAAATGTAAATTAAAAAAAAAAAAAAAAAAAAGCCAGTTGTCTATTTCTTGGCACTTCTTCGCTAACAGAGATAACGAATAGAGCGAGTTGTTCTCATTAACCCCTCGATGCTGGGACTTGCCGATTTCTGCTGCGCTTGCGCCAGGGGACAAAACGTGCTATGAGCATATTACCAAGAAAGGGAAATTTCTTCTGGGTAATTGCATTCTGCCGCCATACAACGACCTCACCGCTATCAGCTCGTGCAGACTCTTACATTACTCACGTATGTACATATACACAAACCCACACGCGTTTTCTGTCCCCGTCTCCCGAGCTGTTTTGCTGCATGCTGTTGAGCTGTCATGTTTCCCTCCAGAGGTGGTTGTAGCTCTGTTCGAGGTGAAGCAAACTCTTGTTGTAGGTTCCTTCTACAGAGGTTACACAGCCGCATTTACAGAGCACGTTTAAACTCGATAAGAGCGCGATATAACACAGGACCCGAGCTTAGGGCACAAATTGCACCCAGCGAAAACTGACTGTGCCATGGCCACGCTCGCTGGACCTAGGGACCTCATCCAGACTAGCTCAGGGAGGATGACCTACCCATGCCCACACAGAGCTCAGACTCTCCAAGACGGGACTGAAAACTCCCAAAATAGATAACAACCTGCTCTGTGATATTTCTGTACCCACAGAGAAGCGGAGGATGAGGGGAAACCGGACCAGGAGCTACCAGCAGCATGCACCAAACAGATGAAGCCTTTCATACCATCACCCGCAGGGAGCCCAAACCCAGACGATCCTACACCTGGGAGAACCCAACCTCCTGGTGGACAGGTCCATGGCCTCAACCTGACAGAAACCAGACCTGGCTCAGGCACCACCAGCTACCCGTCCTCCACAGCCACAGAGCTTTGGGGGGAATTTGATCTCCCCCCTCACACCCTGGCTAACTTATCTACAGCTTATCTATACCTACACAGTACTTGAACCTGCCATATAGGCCCACCATCATACCATATCAGGGGCAGGCACTACGGGGTCAAGGGGGATTTCAGTCCAAACTCATATTAACCATGCAAACACAAACTTTCACATCGGATTCCAACTTGGGTATCTGTCTACTTCATTTTGAAAGGAAATTTCAACAGTGTATGAGTGGTAGTTATCAAACTTTGAAGTTGAGTGCTCAGAATGCAAGGGTTCAAAACTTGATGCTGCGGTTGAAAGCTTGGCTTAAATCCTCACCTCCATCTTCTGTCCACAGACTAGGTTGATTTACCACAGAAAAACAGTCCAAGGACTTATTAAAATAAGAGTCTGTTTATCAAGTTTGCCACATACAAGCTCAGTACTACTCTGGAACCACTATTTATTCATCTACCCAAAATCAGCATTCCAGATCATATTTCACATTCACTGGTCATTTACTGGCATAATGCTTAATTTTGAGTTATTTGTAACCTAATAGTTATGAGTAGTTGAGTAGCATTAGCAGATCCCTGGTAATGTTCTTCCTGTTATCTATATCTGGCATTTCTCAACTCGGCCATGCACTGAGGCCACCAAACTACCTACAGGAGGCTTTAGGTTCACATTTTGTCTATTTAATTTCATGCAGCATTCAAACATTTATGATCGTCATGATGTCTAGAAATTTTAGTCCCATTGAAGTAAACAGCAGAACTCCCATTGGTTTCCACAGGACCAAGACTTCACTGTTACAGTAATTTCCAATGACAGAAAAGAGGAAATATGACATCGGTGTATTTCTGTTTTTCTCCTTTTTTCCAATAACTGCTATCGCTGTCGCTTGTATGTGAGGCCCATGAGATATAACAGAACTAGCAAGGTTCTCTTCACAGCCATTATAATACTTGCGCATAATACGTCTTGTGAGAGGACTATGATTCATTTTTACTACTCATTAGGTGGCTTTGCTGGTACGCTATGAATAGTGTAGTCTATGCATGAAAAGTCTGCTACCTGCAATATTTGTAATTCTTAAATTCTTTAGTAACTACTTAGATATCCAACAGATGCAAGAGTGCACGTCAGGGTGAATATGTTGTGAAACAGGGCCATCGTTACATTCAATCTGGCAACTCTGGTCTCATATTTATGATGTAAATGAGTTTGTTACCAGTTAGGAGAGGCATGTTTTAAAATGGTTACTTCTTTCGCTACAGCTCCCTGGAATTACACCAGTTTCCTGTTTAAAAGTTTACTTCTGACAATTTTGTATTTATTTTTGTATAAGTGTTTACCTGATAAGAACTTCAAAAGTGCTGAACACAAAACCAACCTGATACAAGGAAAAGTAATACTGCCTGTTAGTGCTACAGAGGACATAAAGCTAACAGCTTAACAGGGTCCCAGCCACCCTAGTGTGCTTTTCATAACATTTGCGTAGCTAGGACACGTACAAGGTTAAAGGAAATTTAAAAAAAAAAAAAAATTGATCTTAAGATAAATTTGCCTTGATTCTAAGCCTTTGTCTCTTAGGTTTTAATGACAATTGGCTATTCACAAGACATTCCGAAGTAATAAAGAATTTGTAATTTTTTTTTTATTTTTTTTTGTTACAGCTTGAATTGCAGGATGTAGGTCTTGAAGACAGAGTCTGTTCTCTAGTGCAACGGTTTCACTGCTGTGGTTACACTAACTTCACTATCAAACTAACTTCAGTTCCATCTTGAACGCTCTTTTATGGGTTGTTCTAGAGCACTTTGCAACTCTGGAGTCTAGATTGTGACCTTTTGTAGGTGAAAATAGAGAGGTGTCTCTTTCATCAAACACAGAAGGATTGCAAAGGTGCTGCGGAAGGCACGATCACGGTCCACATCTCAGACAGCTTTAACGTTCTCAGCAGTGGGGAAAAGCACCCTTATTCTGGGCTGCTGCCACTACCCCACCACCCACAGGTTAGCTGAAACTCCTGGATGGCGAGCCTGGTAACAAAAAACCAGCAACGTTCTTCAGAAGCACCTCCAACACTTCCTTTGAGCTAACAGCAATACCAACACCTTATCTCAGCCAGCAAGGTAACGTGCAAGGGTTAACCTCGCCCCAGCACCGGTAAACCCGTCTGCCTGCAGCAGGCAGGTCTGAGGGAGCGAGGGCACATCGGTGGCACAGCAGACACCCCCAACCTGCCCCGCAGCTTCACGGGGGTCGAGGTGCAGAAGCGCGGCTGGGCAGAGCCGCGCGGCCCCGCGTGCGGCAGAGCGGCCAGAGGTGACCCACAGCAAAAGCTGCACGCAGGCTCCATCGCCAGCAGTAGCAAGTTTCAGTCTCGGATAAGGGGGTCGCCAGGTACAATACTAGAAAAAGGAGCTACTAGCGCTGCCGACGTTGCCTCATATGCCCTTTTTCACGTCTGTTCTTCAGGCGTAGCCTGCATTGCCAAATGTTTACTCCTCAGTCTGGCAGACATTTCAGGTTTCTTCCTCATTTTAGAATGATGTCTTGGGAATGCAAAGAAAAAAAAAAAAAATCACCCACCAACAGATAATAGGTGAAAACAAAGTCTAAAGTAAATTAATAAATAATAAATAAATAATGTTTAAAAAACCCTCAGGAGTCCCCATATTTTAAATTAAAGGGCTCAGCTCCAACGTTCAGAGCTGGACTTTGGTATGGGAGAGGGAGATCCACCCAAGGGCAGACATGTCTGCTCTTGCTGGAACCATCCCTCCCAGACTCTTGCTCACCAGGTACTTGAGCTCAGAAACCTGCAGACACCTCGCTGAGCATTTCTGGGTTTGCAGACAGAGAAGAGAGGCAGAGAACACCCCTTCACCGCGGGGTGAGCCTCCCCAGCCGCTCTCCAAGGTCTCGACCCCCCCAAGCTGCCCACAGGCTGCCACACACCGTCATGACTGCAAAAGCTAAGGTTGGCCCACGGCTTTCGGCACACCACCGTTCACCACAGGCACGTCAGATACCTCCGACACATCCACGTCAAAGACAAACACAGGCTTTGTCGTGTTTATGGCAACTGCTTCACGGCCGGGGACACCACTAACTCGAGAGTCTGCTGCTGCTCGCTGAGGGTTTTCAATAAAACCACCAGCCAACTACACGTTTTATGCCTGTCAGGGCAGAGGGTGCTGCTCTGCAGGCCATTTAACTGCCTTCTCTGGCACAGATCCAAGAGTCAACAGCATTGACAAAAAACCCTCGGATTGGTACCACTTTCAGTCTACTTGGAAAACAAACCCGCTAACCACTAGGAGTGCTTAAAGGTGGATTAAGACCCTGCGGGCAATCAGCCCTGGACTTCTCTAACTTTCCAGGACCCACCGCAGCAGCCTGGATGCTCTGTAACATAATCTTCCTTGCAGAAAATGATGTATGTGGTTAGCTTGCGCGCATAACTGTCTGTCTCGGGACTGCAATCCATACATCTGCAAGTACATTAGGAGCTGACACCCTCTAAAACGCTGGCAGCATCAACATCTAATCGATATGCATGTTCACCAGCAAAGCTGACTAGTACATCTGTTCTGTGAAAAAACATACATTCTGCCTCTAGTACAATCACTGTAATTAAAAATTAACATGCATTAATTGTTGGAGCTGATGTAAACAGCTGATGTTCCACTTAGCCCTGTCTTCTGTACATATCATTAGGCAAAGCCAAATATTGTTAAGTAAACAGGCAACACTTACAAAAAAAAATAGAAAACTAATTCCAACTAAATAAATTGACAACACAGCGCAAGTCATATTAAAACAGTTGAGATAATTATTAGGCTACTGGACTAACAGAGAGAAAATCATAGAAGACATATTTAATTGTTTGAATCTCATTTCGGTAAATGTATTTAGGCACAGTGTGAAATATAATTTAACTTCAGTGCGTGTGCAGTATTTTCCCAGAAGCAGGATGTGCAATATGCTGTTGAAATAAAAATATAAGTTGGAGTTTGATATGCAGGTAAAACAAATAACTTCTCAAAGGCAGCAATCTCAACCAACTGCTTCAGTATCTGATAGTCTCCGGAGAAATTCAGGTTGGTTATGCAACGCTAAAGGCTTTTTCTTCCTCTGATACATCTGCAAAATTCCCGTCAATACCGGCGGGAGCTACACGCAGACACCAAGAGAAGAACGTACTCCTGAGGAGTTACATCCTACTTTTTATCATCGTTATTTAAATGTCATAGCAAAATAATTTCTCCAATTTGTATACAAAAAAAAGCAAGTAAAACCCCAGCAAATCTGCTCGGTACTACACATCCAGAGTTGCTGCTTCAGATCACAGCGGTATCGCTGCAGATTGCCTGGGGGGTGTCAGCTGCCGGTACCCCCAGGCTGCTCGCCCCGCTGCCGAGCACGGCAGTGCTGGGTGCCTCCACTGTCAATCTCCAGGCTTCTCCCTCAAACTAGCGGAAAGCTGGAGTTTAAAGGACACGCTCAGGTAAGGGAAGGGAACTCTGCAAAGGGAGCAGCAGCGGCCAGATGACAGCGTGCACACTTCATCACCCCTGCATTTTAAGAGCTGTTTGTGCTATGTTGGGGGAGAAAGCACCATGCGAAGGAGGCCCGTGCCCGAGACCCCCCCCATGGGGGCTGGGGCAGGCTTGGCGCCCAGGGTAGGCACCCTCGGGAGATCACACAGCATCTCTCCTCTGCCGAGGGCAAAGGAAAAATCCCCTGGGTACAGCCACAAAGTGCACATGAAGCCAGGAACTACCACACGTCCTTTCAGCGACACACTGAAGTCAGGGGCTTGAGAGCAGGTACTAATTGCTTAGTGGCTCTTGTCGTTTAAATGAGTCAGAAGTTAGTGAGATTTAGGCTTGGTATGAAGGATAAAATTTTGTTTGTTTGCTTACAAAAAATCAGCTTCAAGTGGGAATACCATGAGGGCTTTTTTTTTTTTTTTTAACAGACAATACAAATTTTGTTTGTTGATTATTACTGAGGAATCCTGCTAATCCACTCCAATACCATTTCTACACAATTCTTATCATAGGTTTTCTCTGCCACATCTGTGAAGCCAGTGCTGGGCTGGGACCCACAGCAACCTGACTTCTGTCTCATCCCCAACTTCCACATCCCCGAGGTTTGAGCTGTGCTGGTTTGGATGCTCCCAAACCCCCTTTTTTTTTTTTTTCTGGGAGTTACTTGAAATGTAGAAGTGCAACAAGACAGTTAGACCTTTATCTAACTGCTGCAAACTAGACTTGGAAAATGGGTTAAGAGAGGTGCAAGCACCTAGTTCTCTTTTTTCAGCTGCCCAAAGAGCCCATTTGGCTACACAACGCCAACCAGGGGGCTGCGTGAAGTCACACCATTTCCCCTTCCCTGCAAGCTCACCTTTGGATGGAGAAGGCACAGGGAAGGGCTTGCTCTTTACAGTGACAGGAATACCATAACTGCAGACTGAAAACTACACTCAGCAGCATGAGCCACACACCTCGGTTTTACCCAGGTGTGCTAGGACTTTAAAGAAATCACTGGAGAACTCTATAAAAGTTTAGCAGTTAACTACATGGAAAGCACATGGGGAAAACATGCCTTATAGACAATTTCTCTGCAGTTGGTTGCAATAGTCTTGAAAGTCTTCGAGGCAAAAGAAAAAAAAGCGCTGTCCCTCCCGTGATCAAGACATAACCACAAACAACAAAACTTTGTATAAGCACTCTCATTAAAATGCTGCAAAACAGAGAAGAGGATTTTGGTGTTTCAGTGCTGTAGTTTAGCTTTGTTGGCACGTTAGCACGTGACTTAAAGCTGATAAAACATTTTAGCACTCAAGGACCTTCCCATTGCAGACATTCTTTTTTAACCAAATACCTCAGGTTTGCCATTTTTCAGGGGCCCACCACACCCAGCAGACAAAGTTCCCACCCAACTCCCTGCCCTGAAACCCCTTAAAGGTTCACAGCACTGCTCAGCTGTTTCATAACAATATCAGGCTCATGATGAACCAAATGAGTTCTGATTTGTGCTATTTAATGTCCTAATGGCTTGACTAGTTAGGTAGATAATTACACAGTATGATTTATCCAACCCATTTATAAATATTTATAATAATGGATAGATTAACCTTTGGGATTTCTATCCTGCAGTCCCTTTGGTGGAAGAGGGATCGCTCCACCGCAGCAGTGAGCGTCGCTGCCTGCAAGCAAGCACTTGTGCGGGCAGCGGGATGGGGATACAGCTTGGTCCATGGGGCGCAGTGGCCAGCACCCAAGGCCGAGGGGTCCTGGCTGGCACCCACCGACACCATCACACCTCTTCCTCCCCCCCAGCCGGCTCTGTGGGAGAGAAGCACATCTCCAGCTTTATTTCCCAATTTTATTCCATCAGGAAAAGAAAAACCACAAGAAATCGGGAATCTCAGGCTTCTACTGCCAAACACCACCGAAACGACCTCGACCATGGAAGTGAATAACCGTGTTCTCAGGCCTCCGAAAACACTCATTGTCGAGCAGAGCTTCGGAGGGAGGTTTGGATGAGTTTGTTCACCCCGCCAGCACCTCGGTCCGAGGGAAAAGGCGTGCAGTCGCTCAGGAGCGGGCACGGCACCCGTGCGTGACGGCGCGTCACGGCAGCCCCCCGCAGCCCCGAGCGGGCACAGGCACCGCATTGTCATCGTCGGCGGGCGCCACGATTGCTCCGGCAGCGGTAGCCAGCCCCGGGATGGGAACGCCAACGCTTCACTCGGTGCCAACAAAGGGCCAGTGTCTGCAGGAGCCGCGGCCGGAGGAAGGGGCTCGACCTGCCAGACACGGCACTCGTCTGCGAAGAGCAGCTCGGGAGACGGGCAGCGCCCGGTGCCGGCACGCTGCGGTAGCCATTCAGAGAAATAGGTGCATTTTGAAAAACTGCTGCCCCAAATCCTTTTTGGGTTTTTTGGGTTGGTTTTTTTTTTGGTGTTTTGTTTTTTTTGTTTGTTTGGGTTTTTTAATTTTAAAAACCATCCCAATATAGAACGAGTCAGATCTAGCACTTTCCGTCTGGCTGAACTGCTGCTTAGGACTAGCAAAAAATATGCTAAATACACACTAGATACAAACAAAGAACAGAATTTGGTCTTCCATGGTAATTATCTTTTTGGATTTTTTTTTTCATCTTTGTTGGCATAGATCCAAGCCTATGCCTATCACAATTCTGAATTTTGATACAGTATAAGCTTTCCAAATTACAGGCTTTGTATCCCAGCAGTGTAAGAAGAAAAGATGCTCTTGGCCAACGTTAGTGAAAGTCAACAGAAATAAGACACAAGTCTCTGTACACACTTTGGAATATTCTTCCTAACATCACTAAAATATTGTAAAACTGATTATTACTGTATCCACTAATTTCTAGTATTTTGCAACATCTCTCTTTGCTTCGGAAGAGCATCACTGTGTTTAGATTTTAGATTATTAGGATTATGTTTAAATAAAACTACTGTGGCAATGAAA
This sequence comes from Leptodon cayanensis, assembly GCA_027564655.1. Classification (NCBI taxonomy): domain Eukaryota; kingdom Metazoa; phylum Chordata; class Aves; order Accipitriformes; family Accipitridae; genus Leptodon; species Leptodon cayanensis. The sequence continues at coordinate 53,209,812 of JANXJC010000001.1, forward strand.
TAATAACACATGAGAACAATTACAGAGATAAATACTCAGAATTTCTATTTCTAGAATTTCACTGAGAAGCAGAACCACTTTTATTCTCTGAGATCGAGCTGTGGCACTTAGCTTTCCTACTGCATGCTTAACCGGAGAATCATTGTACGAGCCCTTAAAGAGTCAAAAAAGAAGTACAGGACCCAAACCAAAATATTTTAAGATTTTTTTTCTTTAGATTCCTTTACATTAGTAGAAAATTTGACAGAATAAATTTTGGGCTTAAGACCTCACATTTTCCCATGTAAACTATTGCACCTATTAAACAACAACAACAACAACAAAGCCTATTTGCAAAGTGTATCTGTATCCTAGACCAGCTCCACTTCCATGCAACAGCATGAAAACACATCTGTTTCCACAGGAGGCAAATCCCTACTTCAACTTCTATAATTTCTCTGTTTGAAATCAGTGCTTAGCCCGTCTGCATTCGCACACCTACACTGATTGCTGACATTTGTGTTGAGCCAGGGCCTGGGAATGGAGGAGAGGAGGAAAACCAGAAATGTACAGAGCAGCCAGGAATAAAAGTGGGGGGATGATGAGAAGGGATGATGAGAAATTATGGTCTGAGATAATAGAGATCACTTGTAAAAACTGATCAGGGGATTAGATTATGACACTTTTGGGTCTTCTGCAAGAGTCGTAAGAGATACTACAGAAACTATGAGGACAGCCAAGTTGTTGTGAAAAGATGAGAGTCAGGGAAAACATCTACTTTAAGAAATTCTTGCTAGCAATGATGGGATTACAGCAAACACTCCACACTTGGGCAATGCTTTAATTTACAAAGCCAGAAATACATTGAAGAGATTTGTGTGTATAAATAAGTGACTTCTTAATGTGTCAATGCATTGTTTTGCTATTTTCAAAACTTGCATTGGAGAGGAGAGTTCAGACCACAGATAGCAGAGCTGCCTGAGGGCGTTAACGAGCATCTGCTCCTGGCAGGGTGGTCCCAAGAGAAGATCAAGAGCTAGAAGTTGGGACTTTCACAATTTATTCCCACCTCTGCCACCTAAATCAAATACCTAAAACTTCCAAACACTTCAGTTTGATTATCCCTAAACTTGATCTAGAACCTATAGTGCTCCATCCCATGTGAAGGCCCAGGTAGAAATTCTTTTTTAAAGACCATACCCTCAGGGTTCATAAGAGATGAAATCCCCTCCAGAATTGTTAATCTGTCTGGCTATTGAGAGTGTGAAATAATTAATAGCAAAAAAAAACAAAAAAAAACCAAAAAAAAACCCCCACCAAACAACAACAACAAAAAAAAACACTTAAAAAAAAGTCCCGGACCTTGCCTTCAGAGCTTCCTAGATATATGTGTAAATATACATATATTTATTTTACAGTTCACCCTCCCCTGCTGAGCAATGCAGAGGCAGCAATGCCCAGACCCCCCAGCAAGCCCGCAAGGATGCAAAGTCCCACTCAGCCGCTGACAAGAGGCTCCGTGTCTGCACAGTTTGCAGGGTGGTGACAAGCATGAGACTGCTCATAGACATGGATTTCTCACAATATTACAGAGTGTGGCATCAGATCTGCACGGCTGTTTTAGAAGAGCTTGTTTGCACAGCTGTTTGTTGTGAGTCGCGTCCCCCTCGTTTTGCCTAGGCTCCGCTCCATACAGTATTTCATCCTGAACTTGAAGCATTCTGCCAAACCCAGGGTGCCCACGTGATGCGGGCTGCGATATAATTCATTTATGATCTGGATGTAACTTTCTTTGTGGAAGCGGTCCAAACGCCAAGAGCCGTGCTCAGAAGAAGCAGTAGACAAAACCTGCCTCCAACAAATTAACAAACCCCTTCCCAGTATGCATACAAGTTCACACCAGTCAGACTGTATAGATTAGCAACCAAGTGAAGGGACCTACTTAGAAATGGACACACATGTCGTAGCACAATCTGGCACGAGCATTTGATGCAAAGTGAGCTTTCAGGGTAGCGTGGAACTGTATTTTTTTTCTCCTCCTGCTGCTCCTGTCTCTGCCCATTGGCAGTTTTGACATGCATCATAATTTCGCAGTCTGCTCGGGATGTTGGAATCCGGTCAGGAAGCGTACAGGGATCCTAAATCAGTCCTTGGGATTTGTGCTGCAGCGAGCGAGCGCAGGAACCTCGAGGCTTGGCACCGCTGCCGAGACGCTGCTTGTACACCAAAGACGGGCTCAGCCCCGGGGGAAAGGAGAGATACAAACGAGCCGCTGGAGACCTCCTCCAGCTGTGCCGCACATTTGTGGGGACAGAATCGCACTTCGCTGTGAACCGCGGCTTCCTTTGTGCCCGGGTTGCTTTAGGCAATAACGCATCCAGCCGGCTGGGGAACCCTGGGGATGGCAGAGCCTTGCTTGGAGGGGAGGGAGCGAACACAGAGCACATTAACATAAAACCCTGCCATAGCCTGGCTCGGGACAGCCAGTTACCAACTGGAAGAGACAACATCGGCTACGCCGCTGGTCAGATCCGAAACCACAGCCTTGCGCCTTCTCCATCACAGTAGACGAGCATCCTGAATGGCAAACACAACGGACTACAAAGGAGCAAGACTTAGCGCTCACATACCGACAATATATTCCACCTGTAGCCAACATACAGAAAAAAAATCCAGAGAGTAGGGAAAAGACCTCTTGCTGAAGGAATCCACCTGCAAAGTTTTGTCGCAGGCTTCCCTGGAAGGACCAGGCAGCCCTCACAAACGGGCTGAGGGCTGCTGCCCCTGCCCACCTCTCTCATCCTCCCCTGGTGCCTCCCAAGATGTTGGCCCTGAAGCAATAACCCATCTCAAGGTGAGGACATGGCAGTGCCCGCAGTGCCAGCGAGGGCGTCCCCGATGTCCTCGGCGTGGTGGACACACCAGGGAGATGCGGACGCATCCTAACGCTGACGGGCATGATGCCCCAGGGCAGTGCTTTCTGCGCTGGGGAGCTCCCACTTGCTCTCCACGAAAAGAAAAGTACAGGGTCTGAGAGAGACTTATGGCCTATTAAAGTAAATAAATCCTTGAAAAATGTAATAGCCTCCAATGTGACTATATTCTCCGATAAAGCATTAAATGAAACATGCCATTCCCAGTACAAATAATTGCCTTTGTTTTCATCATTTTGTCTAATGCATCGCAGGAGGCTGTAGAACAGTGTGAGTTTTTCTGATCTATAATCAGACAGTTCATAAAAATCCTAATGGAAATGAAGATTTTGCTATTTGGAGTGGTCAAATTTCCATTTTCAAACACATCACATTTTAAAACCCAGGTTGGCATTTTGGTTTGCTGAGAGTTTTAGGATAATAGCAAATTACACAGAAAATCTACCAATTCTTTGTCAAGTGAACTATGCAAAAAGGAACCATTAGTTCATAGTTCATCTGTGAGATGGGAAGACATCCTGAATAATAATTTTTAGAGACTACAAAGGGCATTTATTCGCAAATAACGCTCACATCTCCAGAATTAAGACTGCCCCTGCCGTCTCTAAAAGTACCGTGCTCGGATTTCACTAGAGGTACGTTTAAATACCTTTCTTTTCCTCACTAAAAGGATAGAGGAATCTAACCATCCTATATGAGATTGGCTTACGCCATACAACACGGAGAACACCAAGGAGGCTGCGAGGACAGCGAGCTCAGCATCCCGTTGTGGTCCCAGGGGTGAGCACCCGGAGACCCTCCGACCGCAGCACCAGGGATCCCAGCCCGCCCGAGGAACAAGAGCTTCTGCCACCCGCTCAGCCGGCTAATATTGTAAGCCAGCTGTTCGCAATTGTTCTCAAAACACAGCTTTTGCACAGCTTCCCTCTCGTATTTACCTACTGTTCTGTGCTTTGCTAGGACTGTGTTTTCCCTTCTGCCGAGGTTAAAAAAACCCACTCAGACAACGGAAAGTGTTCTTTTGTTCTGCGCAAAAGTTAAACTCTGTAGCATCCAGGAGACTCCCAAACCAGAGCTTTGGGCCCTGTTATTTAGAAAAAGAAAACTCTACCTAGAGCAGACTATGAAGAAAAGGTATAAAAGACTGATTAACTAAATTAATCTACTTTTCTTTTCCCCTCCCTAATAACACTGCCCTGAGGCATAACCCATACAGAAAATTGTCTGTGACTCACACTTTGAAGCAAGCATGGAAAAGGAATCCCGCTGGGAATTTGCTGCATTTGTTACAGCACTGGGACATATTCATCTGTAAATATATTTATTTTGGCTTTTGGGATCTTGAGTGATCTTAAATGTGATGTTTGTAATAAGCCTGGGCTAAGTGCATTCCTGTAACACAGAGACTGGAAGTACTAGCAATACTTTCCTGTAAGTTTGTTGTAAAATACGAGAACGCATTCATTATCTTCAGTTTATGGTCCAACGACGTATTAGGGAGCGCACTAGGAATTTGCTTGGGTTTTCTGTTTGTTTGCTTTTAATTCTGAGAAAAATTCATGATTCACAGTGATAATTTCACCGCAGATCTCATCTAGCACAGTGGATCTCCACAGAGTTATTGCAACACACACCACCCCTCACCAGCAGCACCCGGCAGCCCCGGCGCAGGATGTCCTTGGACCGCAGGGATGCTGCAATGGCAAACTGTGCCCAACACAGGACAGCACCGACGTACGCATCAGCAGAGGCTGGCAAAACACTAACTGACTCATTGCACTACCACTCCCAGAAATTAAAGTTGCAGAGCTGTAAACTCAGTGTATTAATACACATACCAAGAAGAAGCTAGCTGGTTTTTTTCTAGCCCCTCTCCCCTTAGACTGTGCAGCTCATGATATTCCTTAATGGTAAAAAAAATCAGACACCAAGGCTCCCAGAGTTATCAGCCTTGTGGTGCAGGTGAGGTTCCAAATACCAATTCTGAAGACAAGATCTTTCTAGATTTTTAACTAAAGATACAGAATCTAATTACAGGGACGCTTCCACCTGCAGTCTGGCCTACTTGGGAAAAGGCAAATACAGAGTGGGTCAGCAACTCACTCTGGAAGCGGGTATTTTATTCTACCTTAATAAACAAGCACCCTTTTTGAGTTTTACAGCCAAGTCTTGGAAGGAGAGAGAAAAAAAAAAGCATTTCCCTGGACAGTCTGACATCTTCGTTAACTTCAACAGCACCCAACAGACTCAAAAAGTCCCAGCCACCACCGGACTTGGGGACTTTACCCTAAGAGACCCCAAAGGAGCATCCAATAAACATAATTACAAAAAGCATCCAGAAATTGTTATATTAGAAGGAAGCATCAGTTCAGTTTGGTCCTAGCATATAGTGTGAAAACCAGAACATATAAGGTTTTCTAAGGCCCATTTTGCCACTAAATTTCAGAGAACCTCGGGCCCTACCAAAATAGTTCCAGAGTTCCTCACTCTTGTCCCCAGCTCAACATTTTAGTAACCAGCAGAAACAATTCTTAAAAGATCAAGAATCAGAGGCACATCACAGCATTTCCCCAGACCAGCACAGCCCCTAATCCCAGCTCACACCCCATCAGCTCCCTCTGTGCCTCAGTGGCCTTTGGGTATTGTACGAGAAAGCAAAACCAAACAGAAACAAAAGTGAGGCTGATCTACTTCCCATTAGAGGTGACTAAAATACAAGCTACCAGCAGCCTCAGTGCTTCTCAAAAATACAACTTAACACAAAAATTATATTTAAATATGTTTCACCAAGAGCTTACCTAAACACTCTTGCCCCCAGAACTCCACTAGAGCACAATACTGTGCATTCCTGAAAGCTGCTTTGCTCCAGCCCCACCAGCTAATGAAGAAAATTGCCCAAGACCCTCCTCCTCCTCCCTCTCAGGTGGCCACACCAAGGCAACGAGGAGGGTAATTGCCATTACCACCACCTGTGGAAACACAGGGTCAGCTTTGGTGGGCTTCAGCTGAAGCACCAGCAGCTGTCTCCAAGAGTAATGGGACTGGGTTGCCTGCAAACAAGCCTGGTAGGAATGAGTCTCTGGAAAAATAAGAGCATGTAAAAGCCCTTAAAAGCCTCCCAAACTGTGATCCACTTCAGGAATCACAAAGAAATCAATATAGCTTTGTGCACGAAAGCTTAATGCTTGGTCGTTGAGCGGTGCATTTAAAAAAAATTTCCAGGCTTGGACCTCCTTCAAGTTTTTGAACCAACATGGTTTTGCACACTTTAGTTAATTTAAATAAGTGTTTGAAATTCTGACCTTCATTTTTTTGCTTTCAATGGCCAATCCCTAAAAAGTGCAAGTTTTGGACCAATTTTGTTATTTCGATCAAAAGGAAGGGATGCTACCTCTTCAAACACACCTTGCGCCCCCTCTGAAAGAGGAACTTTGACTGTCGCGTTACCCAGGTCAGCCCTACACGGACCTCCAGGTGCCTGAAAGAGGACGTCGCACCACCCCCTCCAGGTCCTGCTTCTTCTTTAGGGGCCGTATGTCTTGTTTCCCAGAAGAAACACTGTGCTATAGGAGGGTATTCCCTGTGGTTCTACCTCCGACAGGACACAGCAAGGACCATGGCGAGGGAATGTCCCCGAGCCACCATCTCGGAGCCGCGGTGGTCCGAGGTACCAGCCCAGCCTGAGCCCCTCGGGCGAAACCACCGCTCCCCCGCTGAGGTTTGTGCTTTTGCCTTGCTCCATGCAGGTGACCAAACTGTGTCATTTTGCCAGTAAAGACGGAAACTATCCTTGGAAGTTGAACTCCTTGCAGGTGAAGTTCGCTGGTATTTTATGCCCCTTTTCCAGCCGGAGCCCAGGACAGTTAATCCATCCTGTCTGTGAGTTTTCCTCGAGAACCAGGCACTGAATTTCCCTTCCCAGCCAGCAATTGGCTCAGGTTACTTAATGCCTCATTGTAAAAATCAAGTGTCTCACTGTATTTTTGCCAGCAGAGCCTTCTCATTTATCCCCTGTATTAAAGATTCAGCTGCCGTGCATTAAATGAACCCGTTTCACTGGCAGGTGCTTGCCGGTTTTTAGGCTTTAAATGGTACCATTACTATCATTTATAAGGATAACATCACAATTAAGAATGTATGAATAATTTAGAAATGAGCAAGTAGCATTTAGTTTCACACTCCGCCTGCTGAAGAGGCTTTAAAATGCAGGGTCTTTATTTTATTGCAAAACACTGGCTTGACTTGGTAAAAGGGATGAAAAGTTACTAATTTCAGGCTTTAGTTCAAACCCTTTAATCTTACAAATAAGTGCCTTCAGCGAGTACCTTGTTATCTCCTAAAGCCTCCACCGGGCTGTTCACAGTCTTTGTCTCATGCCAAGATTCGTACCTTATCCTAGGTGAGCCAAACCAGACAAAGGGGATGCCACCCGAGAAAATCATGACTTAATGGAGCTTTTCTTCTTAAATCCTAACTTGTACTGTTGGCAAGTATTACGGAACGCGCTCATTTCATCGCAATAAATAATGGTATATAATTAAAATTCCATTCCGTTGTTGAGAACAGTGTGATAAACTGTTTGTGAATTGGTAATTCTATTTATTAAAAACAGGGGCATTAATTTTGACACGTTGAATTATAACGCAGACAAACAGATCTTGTGTTTTAATTAAATGCTTCTATTTGATGAGGGTTTTTTATATTAAGATTTAATACCAGATTCTGCAATTCATGCATTCCATGGTGGGGTACGATTCCAGCAGGGTGCCCAGGGAGTTGAGAGCATAACTGCTGCCAGTATTTCAGGGGCTCTGAGCAGAGCCCCTCGTGCCTCCCCGGACGGGTACCCCCCTCCAGGGCAAGCAGGCGGGGACTGACCTCCTTTCTCCAGTGCCTTTACCTGCTTCTCCTTCTTTTCCCATGCTTTAATGATGTTTCCAGGCTGCTACTACAGTTCTTATTTTCTAATGCCAAAGCAGAGCTGAATATTTAAAAAAAAAAAAAAACAAAAAAACCCACAACCATACTGCTTTGAGGTTTCTTTCACATTAAGCTACATTTAATATTCATTTCACATTTTTTTTCTATTAATTAAAAGTAAACCGTGTATTGTATGGTACATTATCCCTCTAACAGCCCCATGTGGAGATCATGAAGTGGAAGACTAATGGTGTAGACTTTAGCATTTAGTTTTAACCAGAATAATTTACATATCTGTGAGAAGAGTCCGAGGCATGTGTAAATAAGCAGAACTCTAAGATATCAAGACCCTTGCTTAGTTTACTATGGACTGGAGAGCCATGGGCTGTATATTTATTCCATCAGTCAGCTAATTTAATGAGACTTTATACAGCATCTATTTCTGCAGAAGACACAAAACTTATTATTAAGGAGAGGCATGTGGCAGTAAGAAAAATGTGTTTGTTTGCTTTTTTATTCTATTACCCCCAAGTAGCAAAGGTGATTCTATTCACTGTTCATTAAAGTTTACCTTTATAATTTATCAAAGGAGACGAAATCAACAGCTTTGTGCTGAGATTTCAAAATTCAAGACTGATTAAAATTTAATGTAAAAGGGCACAGATTTGGGGTGGGTTTTCAAGAAAAATCGCTTCCCAACTCAAAAGTATAGATTTCATTAATGTGCATCTCTATTAGAAGGCGCTACAAAACACATTAGAGGCACGACCTGAGCATTGAAATGGCATTTTCACCTCAAAAATCTGCGTGGGTCTTTTAGCATAAGTTTCAAGAAAAAGTGGGCCCACCACTGAGCGCATGCCAGCGGACAGGAGAAGTAACCAGCTACTCTGAAGTTAGCACATGTTTCCATCAGGAAACATGGGAAAAGTAGGAATTACAGCAAATAAATATTAAAATTTTCTGTGTATTATGATTGGTCCAATCATATTTTGGAGAAAACCAAAAAAAACCAGGAAAAGACCAAATTCACAGATTTGGCTAAATCCAAAGGACAACTTCAACTGTGGGGGAAAAAAAAAAAAATCAAATATTTTATATGGGTATTTCAAAGCTCGACAATGTAGATTTTTTTATCTTGAAACAGTGTTTTCCTTTCCAATTTGCTTACTAGTTTATTCTTTAAAATCTTACAAAAAATGGAAGAAGGGTTTCCATTCAAATGATACAACTGAAATTACTTCGTTTCTCTTTTAAGTTTGGTTGGCAAATTGAGAAATCAGTCACGGACATCCCTCTCCTCCTTCTTCCACCAGCTGGAGTCATACCAGCATCCCTACCACATTTGCCGTGCAAACTACTCTCCAGATTTCACGTGGAAGAACTGGACTAAATCCTACTCCAGATTATTTAGAAAGGGGTTTGGGGGTTTTCTTCACTGCAGGTTGAGACCAAGAGAATATGCACAACTATGGTCAGGGATTAGAACAACACAAATACATTTTCCAAACTGATTTGCTTCCACTTTTTTTCTTCTTACCGGTAAAGTATTTTTTGAAAATTAATACAAAGAATTTTAAAAACAGAGGAAATAGAGAGGAAAAAGAGCTGCCTTTTAGTAACTGACAACTCCCATCACTTGAAATGTGGTCGATTTTTCTGAATACAAATTTCAGAAAATCTGAAGTTGTACAAACTCCAAGAACATAAAAGCAATCCGCGCTTTCCAAGAAAATGAGACAGAGTGAAAAGTCCTTCTGCAGTCCCATCATAACTTCTCCTTTCCAAATCCTGCTGGTCACCGCACTGCCTACGCTCTCCTCCCCTCCGCCGAGCACAGCGCGAAAGCCTGGTACGCAGCAAACACGCGCTCATCCTATGGAATTCTGTATGATCCACTCTAGCCGCCTTTGCTGTTCTACCCCCCCCCGCTGCCTGTAGCTCCCTGCCTTTCCTGGGGAAGGTGGGCAGAGGGGGACCCGGCTGCAGCCCGCTCCCCTCCCGGGGATCCCGCGGGGCGAGGGTGAGGTCCGGGATGTAGCTCTGCCCCCCAAAACTGGTGTTAATTATAACAACTCAGAAGACGCGTTTAGTGAGAAACACGCCTCTTAAATCTTCGCAAGTCTTTCGGTAGGCTGACCTTGCGTGGCAGTGCCTTCCACAAACCGCTCGCACAGATTTGTCAAAAAGCGGTTTTTCTAAAGGTTTGAGCACCATTTTTCAGTATTGTTACTCTCATTTTATTCTTGCGCAAAAGGAAAGGGAATGGAGGTTCCAAGTCTGTCTCTGCTATGTGATTAGTCCCATGAATCTCATTAGAATAATAAAAATATGGGCTACTTATGGCTTCAATTAAATGTTTCCTAAGTGAGAAATAATTAAGGATTGCGGAACCTGGTCTATGACTAAAGTGAAAAAGCAAATCCTGGTCTCTTTGTTGACAGAACTGATCAGGACTGCGCAAGGGCACCTGGCAAACGGGCTCCAGCCTGCTCTCCTGCACTAGAACAGGGTGCTCGGGGATCCTATCAGCTCTTTCATCTCTCGTATTCCTAAACCATAAGATGTATTTTTTCATAGGTACTATGATGACAGACTTTAAAATGACTAAAGCAGATTCTAAAAAAGTAGATCTGTGCAGAGAAAAGTATGTGTATCAAAATGTTTACGACATTTCTTTTGTAGTTACACCTGATTGATTTGCAGCATTGTACACAACAGTAAATTCCTTGCAGACTAAGAGTTTATGATCCAAATAAGATGGACAAATAAAAAAAGAATCTAGACTGGATGAAATATCTTGAAAGGGTATTCAGCTGAAAAAGAAGTAAAGAAGTGATTGAAAAATATTAAGTGCTAAGTAGTTTTAACTGCCAGTAGTTTGAATCAAAAGAACAGCATAAGTATCCCTTTCAGGAAGAATTGTGGTTGGTTTCTAGTATTTGTTAGTGGGATTTTGCTTTTTGGAGATACCAGGATGCTGAAATACCAGACCCTGTTTTACCGTGTATTTGCAAAAGCTTTATGAGCATGCTTTTTCAGTTTTAGATTTTTAAGCAATTAGTTTGCAGATGTCACTAAATAAATGGCATTCATTCCTTAAGCAGGAACCATACCTGTTAACCGTCTCAACATATTCTAGCTTTAAAGCTGAGCTTGATGTGCACAGCATGCTCAAAAACTGTACTCACAGTTCAAATGAGCTGGATTACAGACCATGACCACTGAGACCCTCACATGACAAAGCCTTTGTGTAATTAATATGCAGGGTAAAATGCTCCCTGGACGGCTGCTAAAGCGATTTAAATCATGCACATAAAAAATGTAATCACAAATTTAGCATGGTGGACATTGTAGTCACACTGTGCTTGATTGCATAGAAGGTTCCAAGTGTGTTTTAAATGTCCTTTAAGATTGAGATTAGGACTTGTACTTACAAGATGCATATTAATCTAAAACTCAACATTTTTCAGTGTGGGATCACAGTAGGAGAACATTATGGGCAATAGAGGTTCATTCTAATCCCAGTAGGTAATTACACTTTGAAATAATATTCTTTAATTAAATCTTGTTTGCAGTTGATTGATTTAAACACTAAATCTAAAAACCTAAATTTGAGTTTTTATCAATTTTTGATGCTTATTGCACAGAACTTGGGCTTTAATTGATGTTTCTGAAGTTTCTAAAGCTCTTGTCCACCGTATCCTAGCTGAATTTATTGTAATTACCAACATCATTCTTTTGCACTGTAGACGACTTTCACTAGAAGCATGATAATTTTAAGTACTTTTAAGCCGTAAAATGCATGATACATATTTGCCATGTAAGAAGACCAATGTTTTACCGAGGTTCTCTCATAAAGCATCCTGTTTTCAAAGCTCCGGAGAAGGGACTCTGCTTTCTGAGCACCCATCCCTTGCTGTACCGTAAAGTCACGCCGGTGACACGCAGCCAGCGGCACTGGGAGCGCCACAGCAGTACACGGGTTACATTTTAGGGGCAATATCTATCCACCTTAGACACGAGGTCTGACCACCTCTGCCACAAACATCTTTGTTCTCTGCTCTAGTTCTCGCTAGGGCTCTAGTGCGTCTCGCGCTGGGGACATGGTGCTTTTGGAGAGGGCAGGGCTCCTGCCAGCGGGGCGAAGGGTTTGAACCTGGAGACCGGGCAAAGATGATTTATCTATTCAGACCTTTTCCTAAGGGATCAGGCATGCAGAAAGGGTACAGATAGCCTGTTCAGGTGGGAGTTTATTTAACTGAGTGTTTACAACGCACAGTATACATGTTTCACTGGGGGTTTTTGTGCCTGGTAACGTCGGTCACAGCAAATACAGCATACCGAACCGCACGGTGTGCTGTTGAGTGTAATACGTCTTATTAACATAACGATTTTCAGGATGTATAAGAGTATCAGACCAACCTTTGACTGTGCTGCTACAGTCATAGTAAACGTATCTAAAGGCTAATTAAAACAATACACAAATGCTGGCTGCTTCACAACAAGTGGTAGCTCCCGTGAGCTTCCCACCCTCCACCACCAGTTTTGGGGCATCTCTGCAAGCCCCATGCAGAAATGTAATCCCGGAACTAGCTCATTTAAGCCTTAGCCATTTGATGGCGGTTAGGAAGTCATATGACTAAATAATTTAATCGGAGAACAGCTACGGCACTAGGAGGCATGCGGCAGCGGTTGGGCTTCGCGCCACCGCAGCGGCAGCTGTCTCCCGCCCTGCTCAGGGAAGGCGGTGGGCGAAGCCCCCCCGTCGGCCGCCTCTCAGCACATGCTGAGGACCCGAATTTCACTTGGGATGTTTCATCCCTCAGGAGCATCCGCAATGAGCCGGGACTTCTCCCGCCCCCGCAGCCGCCGTGGCGGGGCTCTCGACGTGGCGTGGAAAGGAGCGCAGCACGGAGGGCAAGTGTCAGCCTTAATCTCCCTCCCAGCACGGGTTTCACCGCTTAAACTGGGCTCCGCTCCGGCAGCGGGAGGACGGGTGCTCCAGCGCAGAGGGACCGCGCGTTCGGAGGGACGAAGGAGAAGATGCGGTGCTGGGGGACGTGGTGCTGGAACCTGGGGGATGCGGAGGACCGGGTGCGGGCGTATCGTGACAAGTTACACACAGAAAACTTTAAATACGCCTCTGCAGGGCTGACCTTTTTCAGCGTGTGAAATTCCACACCTAAAACTTCAGGTATCAGTCAGTCGTGCTGAGAAATTAACTTTAAAAATATGCTGGTTTACCACAGTCTTCCTTCCAGTCCCACCCAGGCTAGGAGAAATGGGCTCGAATTCAAATTTCACTCTGCTACATAATGATATCATGTACATGTCTTACAGTAAATTAAATTCATGATACTATATATTTAATAACAGAAAATTCACATCTTACTGCAGCTGCATTTGTCATATCTGAGAAAAAACATACTACTGTATGGAATGTTTTATTAAGATGACTTCACTGTTGTGAGAAATTATTAAGTCACTATAAGAGCAAAGTAAGACCACAGGACCTCATTCATTGTAACGCTAATATTAATCACACAAATAATATAAGTGTCTTACGGTAATCCACATTCCCTTAAAATATATATTATACATCCTGAGGGCAAACAGTAACATGACTGACTTGGAATAAATCCCTCAAGCCATAGTGGCCAGCAGAAAACCATTTACATTCTGACAGATTAATGTATATTTTGTTATGCGTAACAAATGAAAATATTTACAACACTATCAGAGAGAGCTAAAGAAATATTAAGTCTCACTAATCAATATATTTCAAGCATGAATTTATATTCTTTCCAAACCTTACAATGTCCTCAAAAAATTAGCATAAAATAAACAAGCATGTTTCTATCCGTTTAGTTGTGGTTACTCATCATCATTATATTGAATCTTAAAATTTTTACATAAATTAAATACTTCCGATGCCATACGGTGAAGAAATTTCAGGTGTTCGATGAATTTGCTAACAATGAAATGATTCCAAAATAAGTTAATTCTCTCTAAATAATACTCTTTGCTGCCATTACAATAATAGGGGAAAACAAAAACGCACAACAAAAATTAAAAACTTATGAAAACGACAGCCTCAAAGGCACTCTATACAAGGGGAGAAATTTGCCTGTAACGCGACCGCAGAAGGTCTCTTGCTCCCTTGGTCTGCAGTACAGCAGAGGGTCCGTATGTGGGAACCGGGTGCCACGTTCCCTAATCCCAACACCCCCCCCGCCATGTGTTAGCTCGGAGGGATAAGGCAGCGCCTGCTAAGCCACTCACTGTTTGTAAGCAGAGATCAAAGGCAAAAAAAGGGAAACGTAAGCTGATGTCATTCTGAACAGAACAGCGAGCTCTACCTGGAGGTCAGCTGGGAATTAATCAGTAAAATAGTCAACATACTTACTAAAATGTATTGAGTATAATAAGGTCTTTGCACGTGGCTCTTCACCTTTTGCACACACACACAAAAAATTAGATTCCTACGCGCAAGCGACATGGTCTGTCCTTGAGATTGGTCATTCACGCACCGTCCCTGGCCCACGCAGACCCGTGCAAAGCACCGCGGGCACCGGCACACGGCTGGTCAGCGCACACGCATTGCTTCGGGCCGTATTCCGGCAGTCGGGAAAAATACGCCTGTCTCCAAGCGCCGGGTGCTGGGGTCGTAGGGAGCTGCTGCCCTGGGACAGGCGTCGCTGGGGGCAAGACCCATCCCCGCCCCCATCCCGCAGCCATGGCTGCCCAGCCCAGAAACCAACGGGTCATGCCTGGCATCAACAGAAAAACTAAGGACACGCCAATCTGCTGACAAAGTAAAACTTCATGCCTTCGGCAAGCTGGGAGGATCTCCGACATCTTAAAGGCAAGCCCTAAGCACCGGGGGTTTGTAAGAGTTTCCAAAATACTTTTTTTTTTGAAGCCTTAATAATGACCTCTCAGCCTTCTCTCCTGACCAGGTATCTCCTGGGCTGGAATCACAATACGTTGCTCCTCTAGTTTTTCACACTTTGTTCGGTTAATGTCTCTCACGTAGCCTTACCGTAGACTGCGCTTTTTACGTGAGGAGTGCTACCCCTCGTATCAAAGAGAGGAGAAAACGTTACCGCTTCTAACATGACTAAAAATTGACTGTCCTTCTGCTTAACCTGTTCATCCTCATCTCCTCCTCCTATTATTTCCAAGCAATTTTGCAAGATGACTATTATGCAAATGCTACAATAAAAATCTTATTTTCTGCTTCCTTTTCAGAGCCCTGTTCTATTTACCTCCATTCACTCTCTCTGATGGACTTCTCAGAAATAAAGGAGAGAATAAATGTGTTCATAATTGACCCGAGTCTGAGGAAACTCAGCATGAGGTCAACTACTACAACAGAGATTTACAAAATCCCTTCCCACCCCATTTCCCCATCGCAGTGCCAGTATGACTTCTAATGCTCCCAGTATTTAGGCCATGCTTGGCTTCCTTAACAAGTTCTACCATCCTCACTGAGACTCCCAAATTGCTATTTCTTACTGTCCTCTGTCACACGAGCTCTCCTAAACCAATAAAACAGGTACAAAACACAGGCTTTCTGCTTGTATACTGGGGCTACTTCCCAAGACCAGTTCACCATTTGAAGAGCATTGCCCCCGTAATGCTGCAAGACAGTTTAAACTGTTTTTCATAAATTTTTGAGAATCCTTTCATTGATATCCAGTATGCAAATCTATACAGAAATATCTGCTATTCAAGAATGTCTTCACATGTTGCAGACATCGCTTTGCCTATGGAAAACGCAAAAATATCAGACTGAACAGTCACACTCCTATGTTCTACCTGTACTCCAGTCAAATGAAAACTACAACTAATTACTATAGCTTAAGATGCATTAATTAATGTAAATTAATGCATTAGCTGGTTTTAAAATGAAGTTTATTTAAACTTCTACCAAGCATAAAGAATATTTTGACTATAGCTTATCATTTTGAAGCATGCAGCATGGACTCGGGTCTTGCTTCCCTGCAGGTGAAGCAGGAGCAGAACCTTCTCCATTTCTCCCTATGAGCACAAAGAAGGGACACACTTTCATTTTTAACTGCCTGCTCTTCTCACTTGCATTGGCTTTTGCATTACAATAAAGACCCAAGGAACAAGTGCTGGCAGGGACCCCTGGAAGGATTTATGTTGTTCTGTCTGTAAACAGCACGGGTAGCCGCAAGCAAGGATAAATTTGAGTGAGAAACTGAGATCTATAAACATGAGACACAAAGGGTCAGCAAAAATTTGAAGACAAAGGCTGTAAATAATTTTTTCTCCTATAAGCATGGCATGACTATGTGCCTTTAAGAAGGATTTTTAAATTGTCCGAACTTGTAACTGCCCTGAGCCCTCCATTCCAGAAAGATTAAACACAGCAGCAGATGATAACCTGGGCAGCTTCAAACCACAGTTCTGCTCACTTTGTCTATCTGGGATGAGGGAAAAAACGAAACCGTCACGCTCGCCAGTACAAAATCTCAAGGCAGATTACCAGTGATAGCAGCTTCACCAATGACTCCCTTCATCAGAAGCTTGGGAAATCACATTCCCTGCAAAGCTGAAGCCTGCTAGTCCATCAGCTGCTTTCTGGACACCTGAACCGGACAAGCTAAGCCCATGACTTTGGGTAGAGGAAACGGTACGGCACGCAGAGCAGAGCATCTTCACCAGGGCAATTCTCATACATAAAGCAAGCTACGGCACCTTCTTCTAACTTACTTTAATAGGCAGACAGGTAGTTAAGGTTGGACTTGCAGTGCGACCAGAATGGTGAAGCTCAAGTTAGCTGCTGTCTGAGACCTCCCCAAAGTCCTCTGGCAAAACCAGTTCCTTACCAGCGCTGTGAATATCGCTTATGCCCAGAGAGAGAAAAAAAAAAAAAGAAAGAGGTAAAAAAAAAAATGAAAGAGGGAAAAAAAAAGAAAAAAAAAAGAAGAAAAAAAAGAAAAAGAAAAAAAGAAAAAAGAAGGGAGCAGAAATAAAGACCAATCACCCCCTGTGTTGTCACAGCCCAGAACAGATCCTGTGGCAGTACAAAATGGTGTGTGGTGCAGGCAGCAGTAGCCCCAGACCTTTGCACTGTCCTTCCAACCTCTGCAGTCACTCAGCTGGGGCTTTGAAGCTGCATTTTTCAAGAAGTTCCTGAAATTGCCCTAGAAAGCAAAGACAGGGCTGATCTTGCACGCAAACACGTCTGCATAATGCCACTACCTACAGGAACATCAAAAGTGTGAACACGTGGAGAAGACAACTTTTACCCTGTACCTCCTTGACCTGTACCAGGAAAGTGGCAGAAACAGGAAAATGGACCAGAAGTTGCTTTCCAGGCACGGAATTTGCTTTTCCCGACTGCAGGCAGAAGCAGAAGCCAGGACTCACACAGACACCAGCTCGGGACCTAAAACACTTTGCAGAGAAAGTCCTGACCCATTCTGCTCAAACAGGCTCTGTCTTCCTCTGTGACTCCCAGTTTATACAAGCGACTGGTAACAGTTTACAAATCCCGTCCCACTTCACAGCCACAGCTTGGCATGAGCATCTGCTCACGGAGCATCTGTACATTCAGCAAGGCAATGTACCATGCTTTTTTCTGTCTCACTGAGGTTTCCCAGGCAGCATGATCTTGAGTAGTGGTTCTCCTTAAAAATTTCTTTTTTCCTGGAGTTTGGGGTTTTTTGTGTTGGTTATTTTTTTGTTTGTTTTTTTTTTTTTTCAACTTGCAGCTGATGGTTCCCGTGTAAAGAATGTATCATGTAAAGACCATTGATAATAAACTTGTGCTTTTTCCTTTATATTTGCACTTCTCCAGCTTTTTCTCTCCCCCCGGTAGCACCTGGTAGACTTCCCTCAGACCCATGAATACAGATGTCAAACACCCCTGGAGCAGAGGAAGGAGCACAGGAGTGGAAAGCCCTATTCCCCTTCCGCAGGCTTGTCGCTCTGTGTGGTTCTTCTGGCCTTTCTTCCTCATGCCTCCGTCTGTAAAATGGGACTGACAGTGTCTACCCACTTCAAAGCACGGTCGCATAGCTCGCGCATGGCGTGTTTGAAGGCTCTCAGCATCACCTGCCATCAGGTGCAGGTCACTGTCCAAACCTTGCACTCCTCCGTGCCGCTCGGGTCTCAGCACCCAAGGGGTTAAATGGAAGCAGAGATTTACAGTTGCCTCAGATGACATCAAACCAGAGTCTCAAAAGAAAAGTCTGGGGCACGCATAGAAGACTAACCACTGAGTTTTCAATTAGGCGATGTTTTAGGGATACAAAATGGCATATTCCTTTTCTACGCGTTCCCTGCACTTACAGAGCAACCCATTATTAAGCTATTAATCACCTCTCTCAATTAATTGTTCTAAAATGACCCAGGCTTTAGTAGTTGTGTTGCAATTGAAAAGCTCACTTATTTTTGGAAAGGTAAAGTTACAGGCAGTAGTAATTTGAGACAGCTAAGCTATTAGCCACTGTTTAGAATCTCAATTACTCTAAAGAAGGATAATTACAAATAAAACAAACTGGTGATCCCACATCAGTAAGAACAGTTCTTTCCTGCTCTATGGAATATACAAGCAGTTTTTCATCCACTGGATTTAATTTCCACATGAAAAATTGACCTTAACAGTATGAAGTATGGCTACAAGTAAAAACTGTGTTTTCATTGAAGAGAATAAATGCATTTCCTGAACACTGGCTGTTAAAGCTAATTGATTTATTGGCTCTCTATATACTGTACTATTGTCTTTGCACTCATGGGACAAGGAAGCTCTTGAGAACAGAACTAAATTCTGCCACAGCAGCGTGACAGCTGAAGAAGGCTTTATTTTTTTTTAATATAATGTGCAAGTTTCTCAGAGCTGAAAGAAATCTTTCTAGGATTGGTGGAAACTAACTGGACATGCCTGTTAGCTTACTGGATTATTTTTTTTAATACCATAATATTAGTGGGAAGTTAAAAGCACTGGCAGCAGGTTACTTTCTTTTAACCAGACTGCTTTCATTGTGAAATATTGATTTGCAAGCAAATGTAAAAGACTAGTCAAAAGAAGTGAAATAGGAAAAATCTTTTTTTTTTTTTTTACGTTACAGATAGTTGTCAAAAATTCAGTAGGAGATAAAGGCTATGCAAAAATATTTCTCCCTGATAATGAAACCAATTTTAAAATTCATGGAATAGCCAAATATTTATTATTATCTCTGGCTTTTAGGTTTTATGTAAATTAGTGCCTATAAGATGAAAGAAAGTGCTTGGTAGCAGGTGGAAGCAAACTCACATAATCATACCAATAAAAAAGACTTGAGGAAAAACAAAATAAAATGAAAAATCAATACGGGATGTTGTTCTCCAGCTATACTATTTAAAATGTAGTATTCCGGAGCTGCACTCTTGTCCTCAGTAACGCATGATCCTTTTACTCTAAGATAAGCTGAGGGACAGATTCTCCCCCTCTCATATGTATAAAAATCCAGCTGAGCCTGAAGGAAGCCACATGCACACACATAGGAGAGCACAGCCTGAATACGATGATGTGCTTTGCAATGAAAGGTGCCTAAACGGACAGGAGTCAAAGCTGAAACTTAGCAAGGAAAGCTTCCCTGTATCACCGGATTTTACAGTGTCAATGAAAAACACCCAAAAGTTTTCTGAGATCCCCCAACTACTGCAAAAGTGAAAGCCCAGAACATAAATCTGACAACGAATCTGATTATATTAAATGTTTCTGCAAGAATTCTCTTACTCCAGTAACTAGCAGTTTGGCTATAAATGATATTTTTCTCTTCTTCCTTTTCTTTTTTTACTTAGTTTGGTTCTTATTGCAAACTGGAAGTGGGAATTATATTCAGGATAAGTTCCATGGATTAGCAAAGAAAATCTTTAAGGAGATCAATAAATGCCTCTTTCCCGGGTGAACACAGCCGGGTCTTTCACAAAGCCAGGTGAGAAGCAGACTCCTCTGCGCGAGGCAGTACAGGTTTGACCATCGAGAGTACAAGAACGAGAGGGCCTGAGGAACCACATCCAACTGCCTGGCAGCAGGGAAGGCTTCCAAACCCGCTTGACATCTATGACCCGAGAGAGGCACCCTGTAAAATCAAAAAGCCACAAAGGGAACAGACTGTCTTTCGTTGTTTGTTCAAAAGAACAAAAATACTCAGAAAAAAAAAAAAAAGAATATTTGCTCAGTTATTGGAGGGGAGACTGAAGGTCATAACCAACTCTTTTTTAAGACAAAAAATAAATGTGAACACATTTATCACCTCTTCCTCTGATCACATAATTACAAATCCCAAAATATCTCAATTGCTAGACTATCCTTAGTGCTATCTACTGCTTTCTTGATTCTGACTGCCAAAAGGCAAGTATACTTGAAAAACTGGCTTCCTCCAACTGGAGAGGCAGAATAGCCACTACCACCCAAAGCAGGTGAAAGAGAAGAGGTTCAGAGAAGAAAACAAGTCTGAACAAGTAATATTTATAGGCAAGAAAGAAGAGACTTTAGCAAAAGGGGTAGAAAAGGACAACTATAATCAAAACAGCAACTATAGGCTGCTCATCCAGGAATTAAATATTTAGGCATTTAAAAAGTAGAATAGACTATTTCAGTTGGAAGGGACCTACAATGATCATCTACTCCAACTGCCAAGTACAGACCGAGAAATGTAATATTCTTTTAGCGTGTGAACAGCTTTACATAGCTTTGATCTGATACAGCAAGCATTGTGACAGAAATTTAGCAAAAAGCTAAATTTTCAACTCTCACAGAGTTTTAATGTATAATACCGTGAAACTGGCATAACCAAAATCTGCTCGGTTTGTTTTCTTCAACGTATCGAGGACCGGTCACATCTGTACTGGCGTACACTGGTTCGTTATGTTTATACGGAGCATATTGCCCATTCCTGAGGCTTTCTTCTGTCCGTACCCAGAGCATCACAGTCGCCACCTCCCTGTGCAGTCACCAATAAGTGACCTAGAATAATTTATGCAACTGTATTTCCAGTTCATCTACTCTTTCAGCACCACTGGTCCTCATGACTGGACAAAATCCTCCTCCTTGTGCTCATTTTGCGGGATGCGCCCACAACGGCAGGCAAGAGTCCCCATTCTGCACCAGGCAGAAATGGCCACAGACGCAGATACAGGTACAGATGCAGAGTCTCCCAACTCTGCATGCCACTTCTTGCTCGTGATTTGGAGCCCCTGAGGTGACAATTCTGTAACGTTAAATGCAAGAATGGCCAATCCGGGGTCTTTAGTGAGCTGTGCTGGTGGCTGGGCTCAAAGAACATTCCCCCCATCCGTCTCGACACCAGCGTTAACACCTCGGCTCTGACCCACACGGCGTTGTTCAGCCACAGTGACAAATTGCCAGAGGACTTCTGCAGGGAGAGGCGGGGGAATTAGGAAATGAATAATTAAACTAAAAGAAATAGGTGAGGAGATTCCGAGGGGAGAAAGAAAAAAAAAGCCTGGATTACAAGAAAGCGGGAGCCAAGTTGTCTTGCAGGTATTCAGAAAGGCAAACCCCAGCTGCGCGGGGAGTCGGGGCTGGGGGCGGCGGCGGGGGTCCCCCACAGCAGCCAGCCCCCGGCGCCGCCCCTGCCCCGCACAAACCCCCCTGGGCGCGGGACGCTGCAGCCGGGGCCGAGCCGGCAAATCCGCTAACCTGAGCTTCCGAGGCGATATGGAAACGTCAAAAACGGAGGCGAGGTGCCAGCCTCCTGCCCCTACCTGCCCCAGTTCTCCCAAGACGCCCCGTCCGGTGGCTGCAGCCCCCCACGGCCCCCCACGGCGCAGACTTCCCTTGGCGCACGGGCACGAGCCCCGTGTCGCCAATCCAAGCCGCTCTCGCCGAGAGCGCTTCGCTGCACGTCCTCCCCGACGGCTGTCTGCCTTCCCCAGGACAGCAACGGGGCGACAGTGGTTCTGTCAGAACGGCGGTAATATTTGCATTAGCTTTTGCTATAGCAACGCAGCACATAGGTACAGAGGATTTCCTCTACTACCCACTAGTTCTCTTAACTACTAACGCTTTAAACCATCAACATTTAATCAAAACCGAGTTTTAAAACCCTGACTCTTATCACAGCCAGTACTTATAATCCTTTTTTCCAGACTAGATGTTTCCAAATCATGTTACGTCTTTCATCTTCCTTGTGATTAATTTCAAGGTCTTTACTGAATCAAATGAGATATTTTTTAAATCTCTGTTTTAGTTTTTCAAGCTTTTAGTCGATTCTGTTAGTTCAGAGCAGCTATCAAAATTACATGAGCATTCCGTGCTCAGTCACTTCAGTAACTCTCAGTTTTAGGAGAGTACCATAATGGCAACCATCTTATTATTTTAATGCATGCAATAATTTAAATTATAACAACTGCAAAAGTCAGGCTATTTTGTTTTATGGATTATCAACAGCCTTATGACCTTGAAAATAGTCGAGTTGACTCAGTGATTTTTACAATTTAACAAAATAGCACATATAGCATAATTTTATCAACTTTGTCTAATCTGGTGAAAGTGCAGTGCTCTAAAAATAGATAAATGTCCATTTCAGACCCACTTCATAGCATAAGGGAAGTTTATTCTAGGAAGTGAAATTATTTGAGAATAGCTGTTGAACCGTTAATATGACACGTTGAAAACTTTTAAGCATTTGTTTTGCTGCAATGTTAAAAGAAGTTCTTTAATATACAAATGACAGGGAGTAGCATGGACCCTCATTTAATTCTTCCCTAAAAACCGTGAAACCAAAGGAAAAGTAAAGAGGAAGAACAGTTAACCTCTGGTGACCAAAGGTGCGCTTGATCTGTTATTTTGTATTCTATACTCTTCAAAGAGCAATATAAACAGAATTATTTATGCCCAGCAAAATGTTGCTTAATTACTTATGCACCACTGTTTGCTTGTATTTTAAGCTCTCTCTACCACCCACAGGCAGACGTTAAACAGCTGCTAAAAGCTAGCTTTAGTCTTGCCTGTTTGAAATTAGCATACTTGAGCTTTGAAAAAACTTTGTTGCCAATTTACATATGCATAGAGACTGATATTTAGACTCACCATATGATATGTCCCTCAAGAGCTTTTCTTATTGCCTCCATCCTCAGGTCTCAACCTAGAGACTGTAAATCTAGCAGGTGATTAATTCTATACCCTTGAGAAACTAGCAATTAGCACTTGCAACCAGTAAAAAATTGTCATTTCAAAACCCTGTTTACTATGCCCATGTATTTTCTATGAACTCACAGTTAACTCTAAATAGATATATATGGCAATAGATTTGCAGTCACTTCTGTCTCTTTATGTAAAAATATAATATAGCTTCCAGCTAATCAACCTATTAAACATACTGAAAAGGATTAAATAATTGGCATTCCTTTTTTTCGTATATATAAAATGGGAAGATGTAGCAAGCATGAAAACACTATACATGACGTTTTATGTTACCAGACCTTAATCAGCTCATTTCAACATGATGACTTTGTAGGGTTTACCTGTTTTGTGTCAATTCTTATCTCTGATAGCTGAAATTACCGTACTTCCAGATGTTCTTATGCATTATTGAGGTCTTCTGCAGTAGATGCTGGAAAAGGTAAGATAAGGTTTTCTTTCTTTGTAGTAGTCACAACACTGAGATCAAAGGCAGTAAAGTGCAGTGCTTAGTATTGAAAACTATGATGAACTTAACATTTATTTTCAAGTAGAAAATCTGTCATAAAACTGCTCATCAGTCTTCAGTTAACTGTTTCAAGTGTAATCCACTGGACCAATGCAGAACATTGTAAAGACTTGGGGGTGCTTTTCCTAAAAAGAATGTTCTAATACTCATTAAATGTGTGCTAATCAGCAGCGTGCATAACAAGGGCAGAGCACGTTGTACAGCTATGCTGTATTGAAAGCCCCACTCAAAATCTGCCTTGGAGGGAAAGGAACAGCTGAATGGGTTTTGGGGGAGAGGGAGGGTCGAGAGCTGCCGAACTACAACAGAGCATCTTGTGCCACACGCAAGTACGATTTAAAGGAAAAAAAAAAAAAAAAAAAAAAAAAAAAAAAAAAAAAAAAACAAACAAAAAAAAAAACCAAAACCAACTTGCTGCTTTGAACAGAAATTGGCTATCCAGTGCCTGGCAGCGAAATGAAAATATGGGTCCCTTTTATAGAATATTTCCATTGAACTGTACAAATCTATACTAGATTATACCCTTTTTACAGGGGGGAAATGCTGTTGCTCTACCCCAATATTAGAGGGGCTTTTGAAAATTTTTGAAGTATATCAAGGCAAACTTGGTCTAAAATGCCTGAAGCCATATTTTTCTAATCATCCTTGTAAAAAACAATGAATTAGTGGTAAATGTAAAAAGAGTCACAAGGATTTTTTTTTTTTTTGAGTTGCACAGTCATTAAGGGGTCTGCTGCAAAAACCTGCTAGACTTTCTTTCCACTAATTACATCATCAGATCATCATACTGCTAAAATCAGTTGCAGAGTACTTGTACACAACTAAATCCCTGCTTCTAATTACTATTTTAGTCTCTTTTTCCTTGTGACATGTTGGTGATAGATCATTATTTTTTCAGCAATTTGTTCGCATTTATATGCAATATAATTGGATCTGATTAATTATTATGATTAATGACTGCAGAATTTCCTTGCAAAGCTATTAATACTGGTAGTATCAAATGAAAGACATGGACAAATTAAAGCCAATGGAGTCCTGTTGCTTGTACTTACAATGCCTGGGCTAAAGTAACCCTTTGCTGTTCTCAGCACTGCAATAAATATGAAGGTTTAACTGGTATTTCCCTACAGATCTGTGTGTTTTCAAGTGGTATTAAAACATAACTAATGGGTAAGAGATACAGATTTAATTCTTAGGTGGACTACTGGACTTAAAATTATATATCTTTGGATATATTTTAAATGAGCTCAACAGCATTATTACAGCCACATTGATTTAAAGTCAAGGAACTCTGACAAAAAGAAAAGACTGAGAAATATTTCTAAATAATATAAAGTAGGTTTATCCATTTTTCAGGTTGGGGGTGCAACAAAACATGACAATAAAAGCAGTTAATTTCCATTAAATGCCATATTACAAAATTTCCAAAGGATGTATTTATGTAGTGTGTGTTGTATTTTAAATTACACTCTGGCTTAGAAATAGGATATTACATGTAAAAAAGCAAACAATGACTGAGTAGCTTAGGGGATCGACTTTCCTGCTACCTCTGGGACCTGACTTTAAATCTGTCTTTGAGCAAACTGAAGAAAAATCATTTCAGTCTAATGGCAGTAGCATATAAAAAAAATCAGATAGCAGGAGTTCCACGCAGGTGGCAAAAAGCTTTAGAAAAAAAGGGGGTGCAGAATCAGATGAGTGATGGCGATTTTGCCTGGATTACTGTAAAGCTCAAAACGCAGAGACTTTGAATGCGATTTTAATCTGTAATAAGTGACAGCAGTCCTAATCAAACCTGAGTCAAAATAAGGGCACTGATATTTTGGGTGCAAAGCTACTGAGAAATTTTGAAACCGTCTCTGTTAGTCCAACATCAAAAATAGAGAAAAAATGCCTGCCTGCAGTAGGAATTGAATACCTATTGGGGGATTATTTTTAAAGCATATTAGCTCTCCAGATTTTGAGGAAACAGAAAAGATTGCCCACTTTTCAGTTCTAGGAGTTTCCCCATAGGTAAAATATGAGAAAAAGTGGGCCTATGTTGCCAAATGAGAAACCACATATTTTGAAAGAATAATCTGTTATAAAGCAGGTGAAAAGGATGTCTCCTTAAAAAAAAAAAAAAAAAGAAACCCAGCCAAAATACATGTAACAGTTGTGACCAGGTGCACAGAAATACCCATTTGTCAAAAAGCAATTCAGTCAAATTCACAACTGCAACCTGTCAGGAAATTCCAAATTATTTCTGTGTAAGCTAAAAGTCACATTGTACCGTTACCTGTAAGAAGTTTTGTGGTTTCTGGTGTAAGTGCATCCTAATTTCATAATTTTGAAGCTTATACTGTGTGGGCTACTTCTGTTTGATTTTTAGGGACATCTATTATAAACACACTACTGAAATTGGGCTGTTCATGAAATGGATCTACAGCAATTTGTTCAGTGACTGCACTTTATTGCAAATAAGGAACAGGAGCCCAAAACGAATGTTACTCGTGTGTTAAGCTGTGTCCTGGTTAGTATTTGTCACAGAAGACAGGGCAGGACATTCACATGTAGTAGTTAGAAGGAAAAAGTTAGAAAAAGTAGTAATGGAGCATTTAATATCATCATCAAATGAAACACCTTTGCAATTCCATTAGGAAAATCATGACCTCTGATGAAATGTTTAACATACAGTAACATTAAACAATTTTCAAATAGCAACAATACAGGGAATATCAAGAAAGCCGAGACTTCCTAGTGAGTGTGCAAGCTAGAAGGTGCAAACAAAACCTAATTCATCACCTCATTGACTCACAGCTAGATGATACTTTTAGAGATGCAAAAGATCTTGCCAAACCCTGCAGTTACTCTCTTTCCCAGTGTAAATCCACAGACTTACACTGGGGAAAACACAAATGCCGTGAGGTCAAAAATGGCCTAATAACCATCAGGTTGCTCACGTGGTGTGGCTAGGTGGTATAATGCCAGAAAACGCTCTTACCAACAAATTCCAGAACTGAAAGGTTTTTACAGCAAACAACAAGGTGAAAGAAAGCCATATATTTAATCCATTTTGGTTTAAAAGTTTGGGCTTGTGTACTGTTTCCTGTATCCTATATCAGGGGGCTATTACTTCTTCTCCAGCACAACTTTGTATCTGCGCAGCTGTATGAAGATCTTGAGGTACTTCCCCCCCACTTTTGAATATCAATGACTCCTGCTTATTGGGGGAAAATGATTTCCCAAATGGTTGACTCAACAAGATATTCCAAATGCACCCAGGCATCAGTCTTCACCTGGGAATACTTGTGAAACAGAAAACCCACAGGTTTCCATACATGTATTATCAAATTATCCAGAAAACAAAAGATAGCTACAATCATTTTCCAGGACTTTGTCAAGACGTAACACCATGGTCCTCTGCTCAGTGTCTCTCCAGGCTCAGAAATGGTGCTAAGAACCATCATTGTTCTTCCGTCCAACTCATTACCATTGTTACTCAATATTTGCATGCAAAACTGTCAAAGGGGACTGAAATCCACTACATAACGTGCTCAGGTCACAGCAAAGATGGTTGCTGACCCTGAAGAACTCACAATATAAAAGACAAACTAAAACAGCAGATGCAAAAACTGTAATGTACATTCCTCCTACCCTCTCTCTCTGCACACCATGTTCCTCCATTACCAGCCAGACCATTACAGAGCTGTTGCTCACCCCAGTATCCCCAACCACTTGTAGTGTCACAGAAGAAACAGATTCGCTTTCCAAGATATAACCAAACAAAATCCTTTCCACCCTTGACCGGCCAAATGTCCTCATCAATAAAAAGGTGATATGAATAAATCTTGAATGCAGTGACTGATTATTGTTATATTCACGGAAGCACGACTTCTCTTCATTAGAAGAAAACAAGCAATGCTGAAAAGGGTGTAAGAGTAGTACCTAATGCCCTGGAATCTCTATTTGTGTGCTCCCAAGCCTGGTTTCTTGGAGAGCCGTTGCACGGGGAGGGGAGGAAGGGGACAGAGAAGGAGAACGCACAACACAGTCAGCAACGGGATGCTGAAAAGCAGAGAGACACACGGCGACATACTCAAAGCGTCCCATTCCCTATCGAATGAGTTTCTGGACGGTTTGCCGTTCCTCGGGCTCCGCAGCGGGGGGGAGGGCTGCACCCTCAACCCACCACGCGTGGAGGCAGCTGCGGGCGGGAGGTCCCTGAAGGGCGGCGGACCCAGGGAAACCCGGAGCAGAGGGAGATGGCACGGGGGAACGCTGCCTGTGAAACGGGGACGTTGGCTGCTCCCGAGCTGGGGGCTCGGCGGTGAAGACTGTCCAGCCACACCAAGGCAAGTCTCTTCCGTACTGAGTGGCCGCTAAATCCGATCCACCCCAGGATCAGGCAGCTGAAGAACTGGCAACTGAGAAACATACCATGCTTATAAAATATCAACCCAGATGAACACTTATGGATCTTCCAGCCTTCCAGTACATTACAGAACCAAGACTGCGGTCCCTCATCAGGATGTAAATGACGTGTGAACCTTATTATAATCCACTACTGCTAATCGAAACCGCTTGCTTACATCCACTTACGTTGCAAGCAAACCCACTTGCTTACATCTAAAATCTGTTTTTAAATGTTTTTTACCTGACCTTGTCCTCAGGAAACTAAAGGACTATAATACATTATTGCCCAACTAAAAGTACTTCAGAACCTTGCTTGCATTCGTTCTCTTCATATCTTCAGTCTCCCTTCTGCATCTTGCTAGGTAGTATTAGCCCATCATGTATGCAGAAGAGATTATCTGAATAAGCACACATCTCTAATCTGAAGATGAAAAACAATGTCCTGAGAGCCTTTTAAGTGGTTTCCTAGAAAATGAGGGTGAGATTATTTTGTTCTTCTGTTTTCATTTTTCTTGGGGGGCTTTAATCATTTTTTTAATAAAGACAGTTGCGGTAAGTGAAATATCAGTTCAGAAGTCACTGAGGAAACAACATTTAGACCACAGTAATAGAACAGGCAAATGTGAGCGTCATAATCTTTTAGCATCTTTTGCATTGTATTAGCAAAACACAGTGTCATCAATCTCCCAGTGTTGTTTTTCACCTGACTACCACCTTTTGCCTTGCACACCCTGAGGAGTGTAATTACAGTCACATAACATATGTACATTGAGTTTGAAAAGAAGGGAATAAAAATGATTTTCATACAGAAGGCTTTGGTAAATAGGCAAAGTCACATGGGTTTTTTTTCCCTGCAACTTTCTGAAAGTTTTATGCATTTTTTGGTTTAATTTAAAATTTAGAGGACCATTAGAGTTTGACAGCATGAAGAGCCCACACGTAACAGATATGTCTCCTGAATATGAACCTACATATTTTTGCATAATTCTAGAATTAATACAGTCACTTTAAACAGAGAAGCTACTATCTATATTTTCTTGGTAAAAATGTCTTTCGAAACCAAATATGCCTGGGAGAAGGACTGCTATATATACATATAAATCCACACTTTGAAGCACCTATCAACTAAATTCTGAACTTGAGAAACACAGATTTATACTTTTCCTTTTTTTCAGCTATGAAAGATAAGAGGTTGAGTGCATGGCAAGAAGTGAAAACTCAACTATAAATAAATATTCTGGAATGCTGAAGAAATCTGAACCAGACATCCATTATTTCCAAAAACCTAGCACAAACAGACTCCTTAGACCTTAATCTTATCCTAATTTAAGATAAGGGAAGCTCGCAGAACATCATTTTGGCTGTAATTATTATCTCCTGAAAAGCAGTGCCGCATTCTCTAGGGCATGTGCAACTGAGGAAGATTAGAGTTCAGTAAGAGGCTCCATTTATTTCCACCTACCAATTTAAGTATGGATAACATATTACAGTTGTGGAAGGGGAAAAAAAAAAAAAATAAATAACCAGGACACATTAACACAGTCACATCCCTCTCCCTCTCTCTGCTGAACAGGTTCTATCTGTACTGATTGCAACTCAATCACTCATTAGAAACTGAGGCCATAAGCTTATTTTATTGGTGCTCTCAAGGCGACGTTAAACCATAGCAGAACGGCTTTAGCTGGGAGATACACAAAACGTTCCCATTCCAGCTCGCAAACAGAAAAAGAAGAACGCCAGAAACACAGCACTGCTAGGGATACAAAACCAACAAAAAGGTTCTGAATCTGTATTAGTTTGTTATGTAAATGTCTTGCCCTGGACGATAAAAGCAGGCGCAGGCGTGCTCGGGGATGACCACGTTCCAGCGCAGGCTGATAGCACCGGGAAATGGGGAGGCAGGATTTAAACGTAGAGGTGCACTCAGAATCAATTTGCAGCAGTGAGTAAAGCTTCTAATGTGTGTGATTCAAACTAAGGTAGGCACTGCCTGCCCCAGGGAGTCTCAGCCGCTATTTTCCCATCCTGAAGCTCTTGTAACTGATTTCTGCAGAACAGGAGAGGGAATGCCTGTTTTTCAATATTTAAGTGTATTGCAACGATCGAGAAGGTTGCATTATATCTAGAACTAAGGTGTTTCTGAGAATTTAAATAGCTATTTTAGACATACTAATGTCTTTCTTCTTTCTTCTACCATGAGACCTGTTCAAGAAATCAATAAATTTTATCTGTGGAATATACATAAGTCTTCTTAAGTCATCATCCACTTTTCAGGAGTGTGTGGAGGGGTATTAGGCAATTAGAGATGGCTGAGTAACTGAGCATATTTATACATTTTTAACTCCCGCCTTTTCATCTTTAGCTTGGATGAAGCAGTAAGACCTAAAAATCAAACACTGGATGAATTTAGATGATCAGGTATTTAATTTAAGACATCCATCTTAGCATTTGAAAACCTTACAAATGAAGTGTCCATGTTTTAAAAATTGGCCATATCCAGTAGCTGCTAAGTCTGATCTGTAACCTGTTCTTGGTTATGCAAAGAAACCAGTTATTGAAATTCAAGTACATGCTTAAGGCCAGTTAATGGCTATTTTTCCCTCATTAATACAACAAACATAGCTGATATGAAAGGTAGCTGTTCTCTTGCTCTAATAAAATTGCAAGATGGCAGAAGTAACTTTTTGTGCTCTCTCTACTTCTTAATCTGTCAGTGACAGGAAACTGAATATCAAGTAGAAATAAGAAGGTGGTTTTATCAACATATATGGTATTAGTGAGACCATTAATGGGACAATTCATCCTCTTCTAGTGTCTGCATTTCAAAAAAAGATGTTGAAAAATTAAAAAAGGTCCCGAGAAGCTCTATGGGAATGACTAGAGTCTGCAGAACAGCTACAGGGGGAGAGACATATGAAGTTCAACCTGCTTAGTTTACTTGAAAGAAGGTTAAGAATTGACTTGATCATAACTTAATACTTGTGCGCGTTCCAAATTCCTGAGAGCAATGCATTCCTTAATTTGCTAGGCAAAGACTAAAAAGATCCACCAACAGCCGGCAGTTTTAAGGTAGATGCGTTTGGACTAGAAGTAACTGCACTTTTTCAAGTACTGGTAATTAGTTATTAGGAAAACTTTCCAGGTGGCACAGCTGGCTCCCCAGCTCATGATTTTGCAGAGCCAGAGTGCCCCCATTCATAAGGGAGGTCCTTCAGACCAAACGGAACCTGCAGTTTTGATGCAGAAGTTTTGGGGCAGGAGGCTGGAAAAGGAGGGCTTCGCCACTCTGGGTGGCAGGAGGCAGAGGGAGACCGGAGCCCTTGTAAAACTTAATATTAAAACTGTGCACTGATACAACTGGCCTGTGTCTCAGGAATCTTGTAACACGACAGATCAGGGACTCCAGCTGCACGTGTTGCCCTCAAGACTCATACATGCACGGCTTTTGTTAGGGTGCACTGCTACCTGTACGGCGTCTTACCTGTTACGTATGTGTGCAGAGGATGAGGAAGAACAGCCAAATTCATGCACCTTCCTAAAATTCCAGTAGAATTTGTGTTATTCAGTCTCAAATAAATTTGAAACAATGGAAATATTCTATGTTTATGGATCTGCTTCCCAGAATTAAAAACCAGAACATTTTGTGGTGGTGTAACCCCACAGCAGTAGTAGTTCGTACAGGCTCAGTGGCTCTCGCTTCTGCCCAGGGCTCTATACTTTCCATAAGGGAGCAGCAAGGTTTTCTTCTTAGCACTCCGTTGCAGCCCACGAGGGAGAGCATAAGATGAGGCAGATTTTGGCTGAGCTTTACATTTCTGTTTGAGTTGGTTTTTATAATGATGCCATTACAAACTCAAGAGACCTTCATCATCTGCAGCACACCCCAGAAATCCTGGATGTGCTTTTCTTATGCGTTTGTAACGAAATAAAGGCACATTCATACAGGGCATCCCTTCGTGTTTTGTAAAGCACCAGAACGACGACTGTAATGAAGATCATGAAGTCAGAAATGCAATACTACTCCGAATTCCATATAAAACCACTTTTCTTTCTCCACATTGATACTAACCTGCTCTTCTTTTAAAGGTAACCTGTTTTCCCAGCAGTTTCAGAGTGACCATTTATAAATGGTCAGGAATACAGTAACTCCACAGGTCCGGGATGCCAGCAGCCTGAAACGAGCCGTACTGTCAGCAAGACTCCCAGCTCCCTGTCCTTTGTGGTGCTTATACAGATACCACAGGCTATTTACAAAGACAAACAAATTGAAACCAACTCTGAGGGGTTACTGAGTGGAGTTCAGGCACATTGCTTTCAAATTTCCTTGTAAATAAAAATACATGTGAAAAAGAAGAGCTTGAAGTGCTTCCATGTATCCCTTGAGCATGGTTCATAGCCCCCAACATACTGTTCTGGTTTTATAAATTAGAAATCTTGTCATCTTATCATAGAGACCACGAAAATTGTGGCAAACTTTATCTGCCAAGTGAACCTTAATAACCTCAACTTTAACTTCAAGAAAATTACACTTGGAAACATTTCATAGTCTTGCAGGTTGCAGGAGACATAAAATTCTTTCTTTTCTCCCACCTCTCCAGGAGTTATTAACCCTCCCCACAGAGCCCGAGAGACCTCCAGCAAATTGTCCCTTCCCACAAATCACATGCGATAGCAGTGCCGAGGGCTCCATTGGCTTTGGCAACATATTTTCAGTAAAAGCTTACATCACAGAGTCAAATTAAAACCTTTAACAGTTAATTGAAAGAATTCAAAGGAAAAAAATCACAGCCTTTGAAATAAAAATGTTATATTGCTCTGATGGTTTCTCATGGAACGATTCACAAATGATTTTTCATGATCAAATGGATGGGACTATTTAATTACAGCACTGTACTAAAAACGCCGGTCCCTCTGAAAGCAGCAACAGTAGTTATTTAATTTCACAGTGAGGACTGCCCTCCAGATGCATTTGCTGATACGGATTTGCCATGGATGCTGCAGCTGGACTTTGGGTGCAGCGCTGGCAGTTTCACAGCACAGACAACTCTGAGGCAAGCCGGAGATTTACTGGTGCTTAACAGTTCCAGCGCTACCGACTTTTAACCGTGAGCCTAGGAATATTGCATGACTATGGATGCTTCTAGAGCTACACAAATATGACAAATTATAAGTATATTCTGGGGCTCATCTTTGCAAGAGAAGTTTGAAGCAACCTGAAATGCCTTGAAAAGGTATACATAAAGAACAAAAGACATTATTCAAACAAAAGCACGCAAAGATTTTTTTATTAGTATTTAGCAAATTTGTGAGTGTGATCCCATATGTTTTTTACAACTGACTTGGCAATACTGCAGCCCCATGCCTGTGCAAACCTATACCTGTGGGCCAAAAAAAGAAAAAAAATTCTACAAGGGAATGGCATTGAAAAGATAACACCAGAAAACAGACAAAAAAACCTCTGATTATGCAATTGAGTTTTGACCATTAGTCCAAAAACCCCTTACTGCTTTAGATGATCAGAGCTCGAGTGTCTTTAACATACCTGAAGAAACTTGCCTGAGCACTCCAGTCAGAGTTTTCAATGCTCAGAGGCTGTGGGGCAGAGATTTCTTTTTTCCCCAAGTTTTCTCAGATCTCAGGGACACAGCATTCTGAGCCTGTTTCCTCTCAGTAGTTTTATTCAATATCTGCTCAATCCTTTGCTATTGGGGAATTCCAGACTTTTCAGTCTTTTTAATTATCATTAATAATATTGAGCTTTGACTTTGAGCACAAAGCGCAGGTTACAGTTCTCACAGGACCACCAGAATACCTTCTGTGAAGCCAAGTGGTGTGCCTTCATTTTTAAGTTCAGAGCAGACTTTTTCTCAGTCCAGGCAAAATTAAAATTTCACCCACAGATCCTCCTGGTCCATAACTATCTCATCTGGTGACCTCAAGTCACACACAGTCTCTGTATGCACATTAGTGAGATTTTGACGGTGTGAACAGAGTATTAAGCAAGTTGTCAAAAATACAATTCTACTTGACGAAGCTCTCAAAGGCATGTGGAAAATCCTTCTGCAAGGGAGCCATACCCATCTCAAAGCCTAGACGTGATTTCTGAAAACACTTATCAGGGGTATCTTCAGGAAACATCCTCTCACAATGCTTATTCGAAAATCAAATTCAAAACTGTCTAGTAAAATACTCTATGCTTAACATGACGAAATTGTGGGGAAAACCACAAACTTGTTGTACTTGCCACTTCAGGCTGACACACCTTCAACGTGTTTGCCGCCACACTGGTAAAAAGGTGTTAAAAACGCTCACTTCCAACTGTTTCAGCCAAGCCCTGCTCACACAAACGAGCGTTAATTACCCCAGGCCAGACAGGAGGGAGGCTGCACCAACCGTGTCCTGCACGGGACATCTCACCTGGCTGGCGGGGACCACCGGCGGCCACCGCGGCACGGCGGGGAGCGGGTCAGGACCCGCGCGCTGCCCTTTGCAGGGCAGATGGTAAACGTGGCACCCAGTGCCCGGCGAACGCTCCCGCTGGACCGCCTGATCACGCAACGCGTCATGCAACACAAGCGATCTGCACGTTAATCCACTGCACGGGATTATAAAATCACATTAAAGACAACACTTCCGCTAGAAACTCTCTTAAGGAGTATTTCACCCTGACCGCCGTGGCTGCGGGGCTGAGGCAGGCATCCTGGTGCCAGGGTCTCCGAAACCTCACCTGCAAATGACAGATCCGCTGCCAACTAAAACCATTAACAAAACGCACAAATACAGGATCTGTAAATATATTAAACTGGTGTCAACTTTGAGAAAGAAATAAAAGTCAACAAACTAATTCACTTGGCCAGACCAGACTGTTAGCAAGAAACATATAATAAAGGTCTTTCTCTGTTTAAGCAAGGGGAATTTCTAACTTTACAGACACATTACTAAAGCAATATAGCGGTCACTTCAGGAAACTCATATTTTGTTACAAGAAGAAGAGGAAAAAGAACTTCCAGAAGTTCATTTTCTAAAGAAATTTTCACTGCCATATAACGAGTGCACTCAGCGGTCAGTTCCTATGTCATTACAATTTGTCGTGCCAGGCATCCGTGGTTTTTTGGTCTTTCACTGGGACTAAGGGTGCTGTGCCATATATCTTCTGCTTTGAAGTACCAAGGTAACACGTTTTTTTCCTCAGAAACAAATGACTATAAATTTACAGTACAAAGACCTTCTAGGTGCGTCTAAATGCTTTAGAAGCAGCCTTCGATCCACACAAAGCTGCTGTACGGGATGTGGACTGAGAGGGTCCATTATTAAAGGAGGGATCAAAACGGGCTGCAATTATGCCCAGTTAATCCTCTTAAAACAGTGAGGTATTTCTTCACCACAGTAATTATTTGCACGGGGTGAAAATAACAACCATATAGAACAAATTAAAACTTTACCTTCAGATGCTACCTCAATTGTTATGCAGATTTCATTATTTTCATTCAGCCAAAAAAGACCCTTAATACTAGCCCCTCTTCCAATAATCAAAAGTGTGACATCATTGCTAAATTAATTACAAGTTTATTTGATTTATTTTGCCATATGCAGTTTCTTCGTACAACTCTGACCAGCCTCATATGCTCAAAGCAGATGCAGTCTGAAATCCCTCTGATTAAAAGGGTGAGCAATACATCAAGTGTACTTGGAATTTCTGTAGGCTATACCTGAGCGCGTGAGGGAAGACATCAAATGACCAATGCAGTGTACAAACTGCTTGTCGAGGCTTTTTTAAATACAACTATCACGCGTTTAAATGTCATGCTGGGCTTTAGTTAACTAAGGTGGCAGGTTCTTAAAACGTAGAATTTATTATGTTGAAATTTGCCAAATGTAAGACTGAAAAGGGAAAAATATGTCAACTTTTATTTATTTCCTGTATAAATATAGGCAATTTAGTCCTTCCCCCAAATACAGGCAGATTAGATGAGTTAGACAGTAGTCAATTCATTTTGCATAGGAATGGCTCATTAAAAAAAAAGAGCTCCACATTTGTATTAGGCTCCGATTGGACAGTGCACAAAATGAATTTACAGTGTCACTCAGAGATGTAGCAGGACTAATGAGGGAGGGATAGAGTATGGCGGTGTGGGTAAATCTACACTATATTCATTCCCTCAGCTAGTATAGCTCATGAAATGGAGGTGTCCCTCATTATGTATGTGTCTCAGGAGCTTTCTTTAATATTTTAATAAATAACAACATCAGCCCAACAAGAAATTAATGAATAGTATCATTAATAATGAGCTAGAGTCTTGTAGTGATAGGACAGATATTAAATTGAACCACAGTGGTGCTATCTCTAGAGACTTGGGAATTTTCCAGCGGCAAACAAGGCCACTGAATGAAGCAGCCATCGCTCTGTGCCAACAGCTTTTACAACAGGTTGGGAGTAATAAAAGAGGATTTTCTGCACGATAAAGTTAAGCCTTAGAAAATCTGCTGGTGTAGATCGGTGTGAAAAGTACTGCCAAACGTGATCCTTAATTAAACTTTAATTAAGATAAAGCTCTTTCCTTTAAAAAGGAGGGGGGGAGCAGCAGCAAAAAGAGTGTCAGCTATTTTCCTACCAGTTTTTGATCTAAAATAATTCTATATTAAATCACAGAAAACTGTGTTCAAATAAGTTAAATCCACAAAACCCAGAAAATTCAGAATTGTGGATGAAACGCCATCCTTAGCTCACCCGTGTGCCTATATATATAGGAGCCTGCGATATATGACATCGGTCGCAATTTGGAGCCCTGGGAACAATGGTGCTGGCTGAGCAACGTCCCCATTTCCTTCCTGCGATGGGTCGCGGTTGGACCCGCAGCGTCCTTTCCATGTATTTTTCTAAAGGTTTAGGATTTCTGTGTTTTATAGTAAAGGCAGAAAATAACATAAGCCATAGGTATGAGAATCATTCTTACAAAACAAAACATTTTAACTTTAAAAGCTAGAACAAAACCTCTTGGGTACGTGTGCAGCCCACATTCACCATGGTAAACAAGACTATTTGTACAAGTGGGGAACATTAATAAGTATCATCACATCAATTTGTAGGTAGTTTCCCAACACGGTAAATCCCCAACGCCCCCAAAAAACTACTTCATATGAGTTCACGGCATGTTTTTCACTAAAAAGTTTATGGCCAGACTGTCAGCTGCACCAGGATGGAAGGGGAGCACGCGGGAGGCTTTCCACCCCAAATTGCTGTGGAGGGCCTGTTTCATACTCAAAAAGCCATTCTGGTACCCAGCGAATTTTGGTCCCCTGTATGGTCCATATACAGTCCCCATTCTTCCTTGGGAGCTTAAACCAGCTTCTTTCCGAGCATCTAAAGCCATTTCCGTGGCTGTGCACTTGATTTCTTTTTAAAATAATTAAGATGACCTCACCAAAAAAACAACTGCTCACCATGTTTTTCAAAGTCATGCTTAATCATGTCTCCTGTTCATATTTTGAACTTTTCATCCCGCTCCAGCTCACTGGTTTTTCCTCAATACCGACCCAGTATTCACCTACCCTTACGCATCCAATTCATGCTCTCTGAATTACACCTGGGAGACATTTACTTTGCTCCTTTGACTATGTAAAGACAGTTTGCTAACTTGAGATGTTCTAGAGCAAAGCGAACTGCCTAATCTAATTTCGACAGCATAAATACCACTCTGGAGAGGACTTCCAATAGCTTTACGGGGGGCTTCCAGCCGTGCCTGGGTAAGAAGCCAGTAGGTACTGGGGGACACTCAGCTTGCTTTCCAAACTCTTCCAGGTACCACCATTTACCAGAGCAGAACTCCAGCCTGTATCAGCTGCAAGTGTTCTCGTCTGCAGCAGAGCCAGGTTTTTACAACAGCGGTCCCTGAGAAAACTGTAAATGTTCACGAATCAATGAGATCAAAGTACGTTAGAGAACGAGAGGCGGGGAGAGTCTAAAGCATCAGTCACAAAACTGAGAAGCTAGGAGCCAGTAAATAAATAGTGTTAGGGAGAAATGGTCTCAGACTCTCTTTTAACTAGTGCAGGAACAGGCAATAGTTCCTTTAGAGTCCAAAATTCCTTTAAATAGAAAAGAAAGAAACAAACAAACAGAGAAAAAACTTTTTTTTTAATCATTTTTTTTCCCTATCATTCTTACAAAGCACTGCTTTCCTGTTTTTTACTGAATTTGTTAAGAACCTCTTTTTATTCCCCAGAAATACTAGTGAGTAGACATGATCCTCCCTGCATTGCAATTAAATCCAACGGGAGCAGGATGGTGCTTTAATGTTTTAATTACTCGGTTTGTCATAAGCCCTGGGAGCAGACGGGAGCGCTGACAAAGGCTGGGAGCCGTACAGTCCCCGACACAAAGACCCACCAGCGGCCGCGGGGCCGTCGCCTCTCCGGCCCCAGCTCCTCCACCGTGCCTCCGAGCGTAAAGCAAACCCCAGCACGGCTCCCTCTGTGCGGGAACCGGGCTCTGTCTCCATTTTTGGCCCCATACAAGCGAGCACGTGGTCCATCAATTAGACGCCTCTCGGCTTGCCTCCAGAGGCCGGGAATTTTTTTAAGGTTTTAAGTGTATCAATTGCAGTTTCACTGAAAGACAGTGGTAATTAGTGCTTTTTTTTTTTTTAAGTGCCAAGCTAAATTTTTACAGAATTTTGTTCTACTTTAAAAAAAAAAAAAAAAATCGAGGGAAGATAATTAAATGTTTCTCTTAAATGATGATTGCAACGACTTAACAATATTGAGATAGATAGGAAATATTTCTAATGGGGAGAAAAAAGGGGACGATAGGGAAGAAATACACATTTCATCCCTCCAGAGCAGGACAACAATTTTATGGGACACTGACAAAATCAATTTTATAGGCACTGACTTTTGCATGTTTATTTAATTCTTTGTATCTGGTACATATTCATTTACATCTTCCTTCCCCACTGGGCATGCTTTAAAATTAATTTCCTTGGTAATACAACAGTGTACTACAGCATTCTGGAAAATGCAGGTTCTAGGTATTGTGGGAAATTCATGAATCATTGCCAATGTGATTTTTTAAACAACAGTATAAGCTCTCTATAGCAACAAATATACTTAGGGGTCTTAGTTAAATTCAGAAAGCCCAATAAAAGCAATAGGACTATTGAACTAGAGTGCAGATTGACTTTTTGTGTATGTTCTCATATATTCCTTTAATCTATTTAGAGCATCAGAGGTTGTATCAGGTTGCAAAGATCAAATTTTAGCAACAATGGCTTCCTCTGTTTCTGTGCAGCCTTGCATTTCATTTTGAAGGAGCTTGATCTGAACCATGACTGTCAACATCACGCAAGATGTAATCAACACAACTTCAAATTGGAGAAAGAGACCTGATTTTTTGGGGACTGCCCATTCCAGCTCTGAGAAAACTAAGGCTCTTCCCAAGCCACTGGTCTATTTTCTTCATCATTACTTTCATAATTCATATTAAACATCTCTCCTAAAAGTCTCAAAATACTGTATGCAGTTACACATTCATGCACGCACACAAACTCATGCTGCTTTGCCTCAAACCTAGCTGAGATAGGTATAATCGTATCACTCATACAGAACGTATGCACAGGTAAAACAAATAATTTGTGCAAAGTAAAAAGCAGAGGCAGAGATAAGAGCAATTTTTTTTGTCTCCCCCTACCTTCTTTTTTTTTTTTTTTTTATACACAGCTCCTTTTAAGAGTATGTCTTTCATTTCAGTGTCTGTAGGGAAAGTGTCTTTAAGAATCTGTCCATTCAGGGGCACTTAACCTTCATAGACTGTCCGCTTTGATAAAACTTTTTATTTAAGCTTCAGAAAGTGAGTCAAGTATGGATGACACAGTGCTAATTCTTTTCTAATTCAAATTTTAAACTAGCATGTTTCACTTAAATCAGAGATTGAACAGGCACGTTGGAGTGAGCAATATCTGATAAATTCAAAGAGAAAAGACAAAGCAAGGTTTAGAACATCTATTATTCTCCCAATTAAACAATATTCTGTTATCTAGTGACTCTTAATAAACTTGGTGATAAATTAATAATTGGGGAGCAACGGAACAGCCAGCTGATCTTTCCATCTGTCATCCAGGAGTTTAAACTCCAGCGAGCTGCTCCTCTGTCCTCCACAAGCAGCAGTGGCATTATGTTGGTTCGGAGTTTGAAAAGATGGGGCACAGTATTATGGGTATTAAGATTATTATTACGGGAGATAATATGTATTACCTCCAATTTTGAAGCTCAGCCCCTCATTATCCTCCCCAAGCAGGTTCTGAGGTTTGTACTGACTTTACTGGGAATTTTACCTCACCCATCTCAACTCCATCCGTCTTCAGGTGCTGCCTCGATCACACCAGACCTAATCAAGGCTAACGAACGAGAGCCTGCGCCCTGCCCGCAGGAGCCCTGAGCGCCAGCCACGACCCACGCCCTCCCCACGGCACGGGAGCCCACACAGTACTGTCCTCAGACGCTCGCTCCCACGCAGGGCAGAGAGTCGAGAGGCATCTCTCCAGCGCCACGGGATCTTCAGACGCAGCCAAAGGTGCGCCTCTGTCCGCTCCCACAAAATCATTAATCACAGGAATTAGCGTCGCTGGAGAACTAGCGATTTTTTATTTACCACGTGAAAGAGACAGTAAGAGTAACTGTACATTTTGACATGTTCGTGCCATAAATTATCTTATGTCCATATTTTACCAGGATGCTATTACCCTGGAAGATAATGGTTCATTTTTAGGCTGTTATAGCAGAGATCATAAGGTTCCACCCTCAGCAGCTACGTCTCGTAACTGCCTTTCACTCTCTGAAAGCACAGGCAATTTTTCCATAATAAAAACTGGATTAGCATGTATCAAGAAGAGGTTCCACCAGCTGTCACTTTGAAATCAGGCTACTCTATCCGATGTTCGAGATGATAATGGATAAACCCATAAATGACAAGCAGTTTTCCTGTATTTATCTAGTAAGTGGCTAATACAGGCTAGCATCTTCTCTAATAAAACAATATAACAGAAGGAAGAAACAGGTTTAGGCTCTATTTGAATTAAATACGAACTGAGCAATAGTGAAACATTAAAATATAGCATGGCAAATTGTTTGGGGGTTTTTCTTCCACCTGTTGCTGCTTTCTGAAATTATATTTCATTTTAATGCACTATTCCCACAAGTAGTAAAAAGGATTTTTAATAGGATCTGATTTAAAGTTTTCTGAGATCCAGCTAATTCTCATTTCATTATAGCCAGAATGTCTCTCTCTCTCTCTGTGTATGTATATATGCTAAACAGAAAAACAGGTGTCTATAAATGAATGGGTTCTGCAAGTACGTTTAAAATAGCAGCATTGTGCTACGTGACTTAGCAATGGTAGCAACAGCTTCAAAGAATAAGCAAAAAATTCTTATCTGCAGAATATTAATAAACTATTTGCTAACTTTTTCATTATTAGGGATGACACAACATGAAAATTACAGTTAAAAATATATCAAGATTTAGACTTTCAGTGGAAAAAAATAGCAGTTTATTAGCAGTTCATGAGCTAGTTCATACTAGCATTAGCAGTAATGCAAAAATTGGGGTTAACTTGACTGTATTAGTAAAGTAGAAAAAAAAAGATCATCAACAAAAGGCTGATCACTGGTTAATAATGAAAAGACAAAAGAGCTGTCTTGATGAAATACTGCGTTTTCATCTTGCTTTCAAAGCAAATTTTACACTTTCACTATCTAATTCCACAAAAAGCATAGGTGAGTAGTAAAAGTATTTAATTCCATCTGCTACCTGAAAAGCAGCTGAACAGTGAGCAAAGGAGCCCCTTCAAGCCCCCAGCATCTCTACCGGGGTTGGCAAATTCCTGGCAAAGCAGCATCTACCGACAGGCAGTGCTGGAAGGGACGACTGCAAGAAGTCAAAGACGGTGGAGGAGGGGAAGGGTCCCTTCTCCCCAGCACCAGCTTCCGAACCGAGAATAGTCTTCCTCAGTTCCCCACTAATGTCCAGCAGTGGTTTTTTGTTATTGTCTGGAGCCCTTTTCTGGTTTTGTCTACGCTTCCTCCCAAGCCTCTTCTTTAGATGCCTGCACGTTACTGATAAAACAGCATCACATGAAAAGAAGTTCTTTGTTATGACAAGAGAGGAATCTTTTAAGAGGTTTTTCTTTTCGATACGTATGTGAAATTTTTCAGAAATTGCAGACTGATTTTACAGAGAATTGTGACATGCTGCTTGCAGCACACGTTACTGTGCAGAACCACAGGAGTTCAGTGTGGAAATCAGCTGTGGCAATATTTGAATATCTGTAAAGGACAGGGAGAGGAGGGATGCAGAAAGTGAGGAAGACAAAAGAGCAGAACTAGGACCCAAGCCAGGAGATACTGCATCTCCTGCACATCCCTTTCTGGGAGCAATCAGCAATTCAATTAGATCATCAGCTCCTCAAGCGAGGGAAGCTCCGCACACATCCCATTAGCTCAGAATACTACTTCCTATGTGGGCTGGTAAATTAACGCAATACAAACAGTCGCCTTTTGTCCTCTGCTATATATATGGCATGCTGTTCCTTCCTCAGTTTTCACTGTCAATCAGTTTATATTTTGATGCATGAGGCTTAATTATCTTTATCATTACTTTACTTTGTGTAGCTACAAAATTTATTAGAGGCCATAAAATTACCTGAGCCCTTTCCTAAATCCCGCCACAGCATCTGACTTGATAACCCTCTGTGGCAGGCACGGAGAGAGGCATCACCTTTAATTCTTTCTAAATTGACTGTACTTGAAATTAAAGTGCTTCCTTGTTATGAAGCAAGGTAAAACTAGGCTCTTTGTGACTGCTTTGGCCATATTTTTCAACACCAGTGAAAGAGGAAGAGTGCTTGGACACTGCACGTGCACGTCCCAGCTTAGGCACCTTGCTAGATCTACCCCCTCGTACCAGCCCCACGGCCCCATCGCTGCTCACACCGCTCAGAAATAATGTCTGGAGTGGAGGTTGGAGTGGATTTGGAAAGAAGTGGGGGTTTTCCATCCGCAGAGGGAAACGGTCTGTTTTGCATTTTCTTTGGTTTCATAAAAGGAGGAGGCGTGAAGGAAACCCGCCGCTGGCACGGCACCAAGCGTCTGCAGCGAGCGAAAAGCAGCTTTCACCAGCGAAAGGGAAAAGAGGAGAAAACAATACTTGTTGGTCACAGGAGAGGGGGAGCTGAAGGTCAGAGGGTAAATTCCACTTGCAACATGCAACATATTTTCGTGGGCTGAATCAATACCCTGACGATCAGCAAGACTGCAGCTTGCGAGAGGGGCATTTGACTGCGGAATAGGCAGCCTCATGTAGGTGTGGAAGAGAAACTAGTTGGCAATGTAAGGAACAATTAGCTGATGAGTAATGAGAAATGCACCACATTGCCTCACTTTCAGCTGGTTCTTAGTTTTTGTTGTCCTGCTCTGAGAAAAGCAGCTTCTCAGTGTTCTTTCTTTGTTTGGCCGGGCATGTGGGAAGGAGAGCAGGGTGTGATGAAGTGGAGGCCAGTAAAAGGGTTTTGTGATATTGCATTTTTTGTGATATTGTTTTGATTGTTGTTTAGGAGAAGTTTTGTGGGTTGTTTTTTTTTAAATCACAGATGAGTCAGAAAGGAGGAATTGTTTAGCAAGAAACCGCAGGCACTACAATTCTTGGTACTTCCAAGATGTCTCCCATGCAAAAGCTACAAAACCTCTCCCTTGCACTGACTGATAAACATCACCTATTTTATAAATACTGATGAACATGAAGATTAAGAGACTTCCCAAATGTTTGGCAGTGGCAAAACTAACAGTATGCCATAGACATCAAGTGCTTCTCTACACAAATGTGATAACATTTACTTCCTAAACAAATTAAACCTGATATTTAAAAAAAAAAAATACACAACAAACCCACAACTTTTCCTGCCCTCAATTTAACTTTTCTCTACAAACACACTTCAAGAAAAATAACACTCGGTATATACTTAACAGCACTGTAAACCATGAACCAAACCCACCTGCAAGTATCCATCAGCTGATGCACTTGAAGACCTCCTATCCAGCAGTTCCATTCTGTATGGAATTCGTATCATTGTGTTTCCTCAGAAAACCATAGAAAAGGAAGAAAAAGGTGGACCAAGGGAAACAGCAATTATGAAACAATAGTTACACAAAACAATGTGGTAATGCGAAAGTCAGCTTACATTTTTAATAGACATGGCTATCTAATAACACATTTTAAAACATCTGACCTTGTGAACTAGCACAAGAACCAGTCTTTGTTGTTGTTATTCTGTTGCCTATTTAAGGCAAGATCACAACCGTCTCTTCTATACGTGGTCAAATACGAGGACCAAAGTGTTCCTTCTAAAAATCAATTTTAGCTGAGCTATTTTGTTAGTAAATGTCATGTTCCCAGTACAGAACAAATTGCATCAAG
Source organism: Leptodon cayanensis (assembly GCA_027564655.1). Classification (NCBI taxonomy): domain Eukaryota; kingdom Metazoa; phylum Chordata; class Aves; order Accipitriformes; family Accipitridae; genus Leptodon; species Leptodon cayanensis. The sequence continues at coordinate 53,254,201 of JANXJC010000001.1, forward strand.
TGATAGGTGATTTGCATTAACAGGAAATAACCCACAGAGGATGTGTGCGTTTGTAGGTGGATGCAGGGGGGTGGAGAAGGCTCACTAGTCTAGTTTTGCCTTGAAACTTTTGAAGAAGCAAACCCCCGGTATTTCCCTAGCCCAGCCATACCTCTGCTGTCAGAGGAGGACTTCTGCCTTCCTGCGGTGGGCAGCCCGCTTTCAGACTCTCAGACAGCATTTGACGAAGTTCCACATCAGAGATTAAGGTCTTTGTACAGAGATTGAGGTCTAAAGAAAGAAAGGAAGCGGAATAGACATAAATGTAACATAAAATGGATTGACATCGGCTAAAGGGCAGATGGGGGAGGGAGGCATAGTCATAAATAAAAACTTTTCTTTAGGGGAGAAGTAACTAGAAAGATGTTATTGGATCGGCATGAAGAGTCTCACAGTGTGTCACATGAGCAGAAAAAGATATGAAAAGTAAATATAAATTGATAGCAACTCTATTGAAATCTACAGTTGTTAAATCACTGTGAGGCTGACGGAAGGTCAGTTGGATCTTCTTTTCTGCAAATTAACTAAACAGGAAATATTCATCAGTACAGTATGTCACACGAAAAAATGATGCAGCTGCTCATAGAAGGTTATTTGTTAGACTGGTTTGAACGTTTACACAGGACAAGAGGTGAAACGTACCTGGTCCAGCAGAACATTAGCTTGTAAGCCTAATTAGGCTTGTAAGCCTTGGGAGACATGAGTCTTACCAAACTTCCAAGCTATAGGGGAAGCTCGTGCATGGCAAGAGTCCGCAGAGGTCGCCGGCAGCCTGATGGAGCTGCCCCCAACAGCTCGGCCCCAGAGACAGGCTGGTGGGGCAGGCGCTAGTGCTGGGCTTCATCCCACCAAGCTCTAGCTAGCAGCTGTAAACAGTCACTTATGTTCCTGCTACAGAAAAAAGACTGCCTTATGTTTCTCTCAAGGTATTTTAGGGGTATGGCATTATCTGTGGAAGTAGACTCGATGACTAGCTTAGACCAAGAAGACCCTGTTAGGAGTATTTAAGGTCAGATGAGATGAATCTCATTGATTGTCTGCCTCAAATAGGAAGGCGATGCCGTTCTGCATGCACTGAGGCCTCTGTGATAACGATGCTTTAGCCACAGGCCTTCCCCCAGGAAAGTGCCTTGCTTCTCAGGAGGGCGGAGGAAGAGCCCAACCTTCCTGGAAGCCCCTCGTCCCTTACAGATGCATTTCAGGCTCTTGGGATTGCTGGAACCCTTTCCATGTGTGCTATTTCCCTTGATGGGCTGGTGCAATGTCCAGTTAAAGGTTGAAGGTTCCTGGCCAACAACAAACACCTGGGTGCTGATGACCTAATTGGTGAAAGAGGGATAATGGAAGTGATGCCAGCAGATTTATTTCCCCCCCTCAGTAAGGTTAAAAATAAATAAACGTTTTACATTTTGTGAACTTAACAAATACAGAATAAAGTTAATTCCAGTATGAAGGTGAGCACGATGTAGTAACCTGCTGTGAATGTAAAAACTTCTATAGGGAAGTAACACACAAGTTTGAACTTCTCTGGAAGTTCTTTATTTATTTTGCACCACTTTATGGGATATCGTGCTGAAAATTGTGACTAAACACATGATTACAGATTAATTTAACTCTATCCAGCATATTAAATCTGATTAGGATTTTTAAACGCTTGTACAAGAACAACAAGATCTATGCAGTAGATTATGTGCGTGCAATTTGGTTTCAGAGGTTTCTTCCCCTAAAAGGTGCTTCTGCAGAATGCACTGCGTTAAATGTATTTGCTTTATTTTGCAATCTAAAATATTTCTCAAGTGTCAGATATGCATGGGGTTTTTTTAAGTAAGCAGCACTTTTAAACATGACCAGTCCCTTAAATATACTGTAGATCATTATAATGAAGACATGTATCTCCCACCGCTGCAAAAAGAGCAACAAAGATTTCAATCCTGAAACAGGGGAGTTTCTTACCTTTATGAATATTTCCATTATACTCATGATATCAAAAATAAGCTACTTTGCAGATTCTGACTTTTAGAAAATTATTCCCTTGAAAGAGTATTTATGTTTTCCTGTTCTTGTTCTAGCAATTAATGAATTGGCTTTGGAGGAGGGTCTGTGATTTCATGCAAGTTAAGCTAGTATAAATTATAAGCTTTTATTAATATCCCAAATAGATACATTACAGCACACACAGGCATACTTATTTATACATATAAGTGATTGTGTCTGCATATACATAAATGTGCACATGTTGCGAAAGGTGATCTACCTTCTTTGTTAATCTTCTTTAAAATTATTAGATAAATATATAATTAGATAAAACTACAATTATTTTGCTAACATACAGACATGAGTTGTATCAATTATGCACAAATATATCATCTGTAAATGCTGAAAGAGAAGTATTTCCATCTAATTTGGCAAATGTTTGACAAAGCCTGAAAAAATAATAATTTCCTTAAAACATTTTAAAAATAAAAACCCTTTACTTGTATCAAGTGTTAGCAAACATCCACTCAGCCTGAATATTTAGAAGAATGCTACGAATGGATAAAAATAAGGAGACAACCGTCAGTGGAAAATATCTTCTCCTTTCACAAAACCCAGTGGTAACTGCACGAGTTTTGCCTATAGCAGAGAGGGAATGTGAATTGCGTGTCATCAGAACTGTAGCTGTTCAGACCCAGACACCCCACTAATACTGCATTTAACAGATCATATTAAAGCTTGGCAAGCCCACCAGGCTTTTAACGTTATCAGGTCAAGCATGTCCCCACTTCTGTCCGTGAAACCTACAATAAAAATAATACTTTGCACTTCTGTAGAGTCTTTCATCTGCAGATCTCAAGGTGCTTTACAGATACTCAATAATTAAGCCTTGAACCATTCCCTGAGTTGGGTGATGAAAATGGATAACTGCACCACGCACAGCAGCATTACCAGTTTTGGACAGAAGCCAAGAGTTATTTCATCCTCAGCTGAAAATAGGGGAGGTTTGGACAGACTGGATGCTGTTGCCCAGACCGGGAGCATTACCCCCAGTTTTTCAGAAAGCCTGGAGAGTTAGTCTCAGGCATACGCTCACCTCTGTATTTCCTGCCGCATCCTGGTGTATGTGGGGTAGTTTGGGTGGTGTCAAGCGCCGTTACCAAAAACAACCAACAAACCAACCCCAAAACCCAGACATGGGCACAGCTAAACCTGGTGAGAAATCAACAGGAGCAGCAGCAGGTTAGGAGAATAAACGTCTCCAGTACCTGAAGACCTGCACAGCCTGCAGCACCCACCCAGCAGTTTCCAGTTTTCGGGAACTGAGAGCTCCTTGGCTGGAGCACTTGGTCCTTTTAGTGTTTCCCCAGCCGGGATGGGCTCTGTGCTGCCCAAGCTGCAATTCGGAGCAAGCGAAGGGTGAAGTCCTTCAGGGAGAGCACCCGATGAGCGCGGTGAGCTGCAGGGTGCTCACACACGGCAGAGGTGGTGCAGACGGGGGGTCCCAGCCGGCTGTCCCCCCACCCCCAGAACTGCCACCTCCCGAGCGCCCAGGGGAGCACCACAAGGGATGCTGCAAAACACGTATTGCATTCCTGGCGGCGGGTTTAATTTTTTGAAACTCGTATCGGACAGTTTGGAGGTTTGGTGAAACGGCAGATCAACACACGTGCCCCAGGCAACATGCAAAGTAGAGAACATAGCACCTCCGCGTTGTTTCTGGTTTAGCTTTAAAAAGAAAAAGGGTGGGTGAACTGTTATCTGACGAGGCAGCTTCCAAAATACCTGTTGATGTAGAACCGTGTTTCAGTGCTGCAACATATAAGATGGATATAAAGCAATTGCAGGAATTTGTGTATACTTCTGCTAACTTTCACAGCTGGATTTGGAGGGGCATAAATTACCATAACTCTACTGAAATCAAGAAAGCTTTAAGAACTAAGGGACTTACTTAATGTTCTTTATTTATGCTCAATCAGTATTCACCAAATATCATTATTTCAAATTAGGAACCATGTGTGAGCGAACAAGCTGGGCTTCCTGAAACAGAGGCGAAGCGCAGTACGAATTCTCAGGTTAGGCACAGAGCATACCTTCACTCCTGTTCTAGCATCTGGCATAAAGTATCTAAGAGACCCTCTGGGCCCTCACATTCATTCAAAAACATCCCTTTGATTTTTAATCTAACTGACGGTGCATTTGATAGCAGCCCTGCTACCTCCCTGTTTCCTCAGGAGTCTCAAAATTTAAACAAAAACTAAGACTTCTCACTTCATGAATTTTTGAAAAAGACCCTTGCATATGTCAACAGGCCCACACCGACATCAACAAAAGTGGATGGCAGTCACTGCTGTTTTAATACAGTAATGCTCTCCAAAGTATTTGCTTAATCTTTTACTGATGTTTAAAGGTATGTGGCTTACATTAAAAGCCTATTTTACACTTTTCCGGGAAGACTCAGAGCTGGGTATTTTTGAACAGTTCTGTGGTTGTCGTCCTTATGCATTTATATCGGCACCAAAAGGAAGACTGGGGAAAATGTTGCTGCTGAATGGGGCAGGGGATCTGGTAACAAAGGACGTGGAAAAGGCTGAGGCAGTCAATTCCCTCTTCATCTCAGTCTTGTAAGACTCAGTAAGACTTGTCTTCAGCAACCCAAAATCCCCAAGACCAGTTGGAAAGTTCAGCACGAGACTTACCCTTGGTGGAGGAGCACTAGGTTAGGGAACATTTGCACAAACTGACCAGACAGGAGTCCGTGGCCCCTGATGGGGTGCACCCACGAGCGCTGAAGAAGCTGGCCAAAGTCATCACAAGACCACTCTTGATAATCTTTGAAAGATCTTGGTGATCTGGGGACACTTCTGAAACTGGAATAAAGCAAATGTCACTCCTATCTTCAAGAAGGAGAATCTGGAGAACCACAGGCTGGTTGGCCTCGCCTTGATCTTTGGGAAGGTGATTGAGCAAATAATCCTGGAAACCATTTCCAGACATGCGAAGGAATAGTCACCATGGATTTATGTAGAAGAAATTTTGCCTGACCGACTTCTACAGTGAGATGACTGGCCCAGTGAACAAGAGGAGAGGAATGGATAGTACTTATCTAGGCTCCTACAATATTATCATTGACAAAGTGATGGAGTAAGGACTACATAAGTGACAGTGATGTGGACTGAGAACTGGCTGAACAGCTGGGCTCAGATGGTTGCGCTCAGCAGCACAAAGTCCAGCCGGAGGCCAGTCACCAGTGAGGTGTCCCCAGGGGCAGTACTGGAGCCAACATTGTTCAACATCTCCAACAACGTCAATAATGGGGCAGATGCACCCTCAGCAGATCTGCAGATGACACAAAGCTGGGAGGAGTGGCTGATACTCCAGAGGGTCGTGCTGCCATCCAGAGGGACCTGGACAAGATGGAGAAACGGGCTGACAGGAACGTCATGAAGTTCAGCAAAGGGAAATGCAAAGTCCCATCCGGGGGGAGGAACGTCCCCAGGCGTGCTGGGGGGCCGCCCAGCTGGAAAGCAGCTTTGCAGAGAAGGATCTGGGTGTCTCGGTGGACACCAAGTTGAACACGAGCCAGCAATGTGCCCTTGCCACAGAGAAGGCCACCAGCATCCTGGGCTGCATTGGGAAAAATGTTGCCAGCACCTCAACGGAGGCAGTCCTTCCTCTCTACTCAGCACTGGTGAGGCCACCCTTGGAGTGCTGTGTCCAGTTCTTGGCTCCCCAGTACAAGAGAGACATGGATGTACTGGAGACACTCCAGCAAAGGGCCACAAAGATGTCAAAGGGACTGGAGCATCTCTCCTATGAGGGAAGGCTGAGAGAGCTGGGACTGTTCAGCCTGGACGAGAGAAGGCTGAGAGGGGTCTTATCAATGTGTGCAAATACTTGATGGGAGGGAATAAAGAAGATGGAGCCAGGCTGCAAAGGCCAAGACAGAATGAGAAGCAATAGACACAAACTGAAACACAGGAAATTCCCCTTAAACCTAAGAAAAACTTTTTACTGTGAGGGTGGTCAAACACCAGCAGGGGTTTCCCTGAGAGGCTCTGGAGTCTCCGTCCTTGGAGTCAAAGAGAGAAAAACCTCAAGCTTACAACTAGCTTCTGGGAGTCATGTCAGAGAATTTGGTCCATACCTACCTGAATGCCAAGTTTACTGGTGTTCATGTTAGATGTTGCATTGAAAAGTTTCCCCTGGAGGAGAAGCTTCTTACTTGATAAACAGAGCTATCCACTTCCTTATCACAACCTCTCCTGCAGGAGGGTCTAACCAACCCTGGTAATAATATTTTAGACTAATAATCTAGATAGGATTCAAAGCAATCCAAGATGTACAAAAACACTAGTTCTTTCCAGTTGTTTCAACTAGTATTATTTACAGTTTTATGTTTCTAGATATGCTTTCTTTGTATCAATCTATTAGAGCTTGAATTTAGAATTAAAGACATCATCATTTATCAGTGATAACAGGGTGTGAGTGCTCCTCTAAGGCTGTACCTTCCTGACTTCATCTGCAGGCTGGCGACACTCATCAGACAGAATCAGCATCTACCCTGCTGCACTGATTACTGGACAGTTGGATGTTGTCACTGTAGCAAAATGCCTCAGAAGAGATCTGTAAATGTATTTATCTCAGAACATGTTTATTTTAAACAATGAAGTTGTAACATAGGGAACTACATCTAAAATAGTATGTTTGCCTAATAAGAGGCATTTTTCTCTTGTAAAACCCTCTATTAAAGCCACTTTGCTTTGTTAACTTTCATAGCATGTATCCTCACTGTAGCCTTCAACACCTGAAAAATTAGTGGAAGAATTTGACTGATTATAGAGGCTGTTCTCCTTGTTCCACTGCTTGTTCTAAAAGGGATACTCAGCAGAACGTGCATTTTTTTTTTTTCATTTTGTGCTGTCTGCATGAGTAATTACCTCCCTGATTTCTGAGATGCAATTGAGTAGCTTCCACATTAGAAAAATCCAAAGATTGATAGAGCCATCTCTCCTAAAGGATTAGTTTGCTGCTGTAATTCCACTGAGTAGGTCATTCAAATAGCAAAATGCTACAAAGTCTAATTTCTCTTGTTTGTAAAAGCCAGGTATTGATACCTCTTTAAAAGAATCTGAAAAGGGCTGGTTAGCCTTTTGAGGGGAAATGTGTTTTCACATTCCTGATGCAAGCTTCAGCAGGGCAGGGGGAGGAAGAAGATGCTCGCATTCCTAGAACGGATCAACTCAGCGGCTGGTGATGCGCGACACAAGAGAAAAGACCAAAGAAAAGGCGACAACTGTGCAAAGATTTTGAGAAATGGTGCACCCTTTTAGAAATTCACGAGCAAGTTTCTCCCACGACTTCAAGGACAGCTTAGCTGTCTTGGTGACTTTGGGATGCCACGGGAGCTGAGGCAGGTCCCTCGAGTGCCGGGTGCCCTGTGGAGGAGAGCGCTGCCGCATGGATGGGCACGGCAACGGTCAGAGGAAGAGAGATTTTAAATGCTTTCACATAGAGGAGCTCAGCCCCTGCTCCATCCAGGACAGACAGTTTGTGTGAAGTCACGGCCAGGGAAGAGGGGCCAGGTGCATTTCGAGGCCAGGGCTAGCCATCTGGTATCACAAGGTGACATATATTCAAAGCACTTAACGTGTATGGGAAGAACATTAGCCTAGTTCTATACTTTCCAAATTATCTTATTTAATACCTAACATTTATACATCGGGTTCTTTAATTTATTGGAGATACTCTGGGAAAGTTTTTGGTAGCATTCAGTATTACAATGCCTTTTCATAAAAATCCATTTTCCAAATATTTGAATAATGTTAGACGACCTTTTGACAGAGTACTAAGGCAGGGATTCATCTAAACATCACAAGTAAAGCCATAAGTGGTGTAGACTGCAGCTATGATTCTGATAAATAATTGTGCCAACATCATTTTACTCAGGAAAAATTATTGACTTCCTCTTTCACTCTACTAAACAAAAAATAAACATATTAAAAAAAACCCCAAACCCTAAAATTCTAAATAAAAGTTTATTAATTAAAATACTAAAACCATAGTAATCTCTTAAATTCGCAAAGGTATATTTTATGATAATCTTAGGGAAAAAAACTACCACAAAATATAAATGATAAATAACATTCTTCTGCTTTTCAAGTAAATAAAGGCTTTACTTCCATTGAACTACTATAGCAGCCAAGTAGTACTTGGGCTCATACACAGCCTATTTCTCTGTCATGATCCATATCCCTTTTGGTATAAACTGAGCCCTACTGATGTCAAGAGAGGCTCAACAATTTATATCAGCTAAGGAACTGGCAGTTAATTTAAAAGGCAAGAATAAATCTTAGGTCTGCTCTGAAGTCAGTTTAACTGAAATGCAAAAGATCCTTGCAAGTTAGGTGCACATTTAATTAATTGAAATTCAACCTCCCTAGACAAACCACAGATGCTCTACTTATTTAGCACAGTGTCTCCTAACCAGCTGCACTAATCTATTCAGTAATACTACCCTGTAGCTAAACATCTGGAGAAACCTAGGAAAGAGAATAATAAATACTTCTAAAATTCTACTAGGCAGACACCTGAAAGTGACTACAGAAAAAAGGGAGGTTGGGGGGGTGAGGGGGAGCAAGGATTTAAGCCTCAGACACCCCCCCTAGAGAGAGGAATATACTCTAACCAATAGAGGTGATGTTGGCCAGTATCTGCACTGCCTCTGGACCAACAGGTATCAGGGCAGTAATTCAGATTCTACATTTTCCATTTTCACTCTTTTTCTCTTGGAAACTGCCAGTTAAAATATTAGCAAAAAGTTATATAAGCTCAGATGGAGATATATCATCACAATTGCACAGACTGAACATCGATATTTTTAAATTATTTCCGGCCACCTCTCTTCTGGAAAAGATACCTGAAGGTAATGACATTTCTCACCACGATGTCTTCTTCTGGTTTGCTCCTCTCCCATAAAGAAACTGCCATAGCGACTCTTCATCAAGGCTTTCAGTCCATGAAAGGTTGTCAGAGCTCTCTGCATCCCCATCAAGCTCACGTTGCCCACACTCACAACGCAGCGCATTTGGGGTGGACCTGTGCTGCTCTGGACACTCATGTTTTCACACCAGGACTGTGGCATGGAATTCAGACATTTTGCAAAAAATCAAGATCTTATATAAAAATGGCACATAGAGGGAAGAGAAATGGCTGCAAGAAATATGGAAATAACCCAGTTTAATGCCTCTTCTTCTCAATACAAACAACTTGTAACTATAACTCATTCTAACATCAGTCACCTAATCAGGTAAGCCATAAGAATAGCAAGGGACTAAATCTACTACATTTCACCTGTGTACCTAATATTTATACTCAATGAACGGCACAGAACTTTTACCAGAAGTTGAGCTCATGTTTCACAGGCTCAGAGCTGAAGATAAGAAGGCAGGTACGAGAGGAAGAGTCTTTCTGGCAAGCTGCTTGCTTTCTAAATAGAAATACTAGTATTTAAAGGGGGTTCTTTGAGAAATCTTTTTTTTCCCTCTGAACAAAAGTCTTTTAAAAATTACTAATTTGGTAAAATTTTTCAGGGGTCTTTGTCAACATATTTGCTCATGTGGTGTTGTTTAAAGTGACAGTTTATGACTGGTAAGCAAGCCATACTACACAAAGCTCTTTCTGGGAAATGTTCCTCATTGAGCTGCCAGTCCCAAGTACTGTTTAAGTGATGTCACCAGTAAGCAAACCAAAAAAACTGTTCGCTTCATTTTTGCATTTCCACTAGGGCAAAGTATAGGATTTCCTAAAACACAGACCTATTAAAGGACGTGTTTGAAGCTGGGGGGCAGGCGCATAGTATTTACTCCAGAAAGACAGTGAGAATTTTGCCTCATTTGCTGTTGCAGGATTGGATCCCAAATGGCACAGCTTGCCCAGGTGTCAGTTCAGCACCTATGGTATGTTAGGTGACCTGGTGGGGTCCTTTCCATGCTAAATAAAATTCATATTGCGTGTGTTCCACATGTCACTAAAAAAGCTTAGTAATTTCATAAGAGGGTAAATAGCCAAGAGACAGACCACAGTAAATTAAATAACCGCCTCCCCGCAATGCTAATTCAGGAACTTGCTACCTCGGCATCTGATATCATGACACCGATGATACTTGAGAGATTGGCAAGTAGTAGAAAGGCATCATTTAAAAAAAGAAAAAAAGAGATGAAATCAGAAAACCTCTCTATCAATCTGCCAAGCTGTCAGAGATGCTTGTTCTGAAACAATTCCTCTCATTTCCAATAAATTATGTCAGAACTGGATAAAAAGCATAGACAGCGAGTCTGGAGACAGCCGCCTCCTCTCCTGAGCTTTGTTCAAACATTTTGGGGTAAACCTGACATCAGTTCCAGATGACAGTAAGTCTGGACACTGTTAATTTGGGAAGCCTGATGCAAGCGAACAGCTCCCGAGGAGGAAGAGCATCAGGACGACAGGTCCCAAGTCTCAGTCCCTTCTTCCTGCCCCAGGAAAAATCTTCAGCTCTTGCCTGGGGGAAGGAAGGTTCTTCATTTTAAACCGATAGTACCTGATGAAAAGGCAGTGTTTGTCGAAATGGAAATTAAACTCAAAATGTAAATTCAGGTCAATTATGTGTAGCAATAAATACATTGCAGTACATCCCATAGAGGCCATTAAAATATAAAACCAAAGGATTATTATGAAATTAAAGAAATTAAGGAAAAATCTATCAATCATCTAACCTTAAAAATTTCAGTAAGAACAGCTTGATACACTCAATATTAACCGCACAAACCATGCTTAGGAAAATATCAAAGGCCATTTGGTGATGTTGGTGGGGAGTAAAGGCAGCACGCTAACTGGCTGAGGACTGCTGAAATTCAGACAGACAATACAAAAGACACTAGATATTAAAAAGCATCAGAAAGGTATAACAAGACGTATGTGGGGCTGATGTTGGCCAAACTCAAAGCACCCTAACAGAGCAGGCTGTTACTTTACCCAGACTTCATGGGCGCACAGAACCGAAAGAACAGCTAGCTCACCTCGGGGTACTGGGGTGAGATGCCATGAAGGTGGCTCACTGCATTGCTCCAGACCATATGGACAGGGACAACACATTAACCACAATCTTTCAAACATTTTTCTGGGTATTCATCAGGAAAAAAAAAAAACAACCTGGTGCCAGTCCTGCCCAAATAATCTCAGGCAAACCCAGGAAAAAACATTATGAGCTGATCTTCACTGTCTGCTGCATTGGACTGGAACTCAAAGAACTTTGTGCTGACCCAATCCCTGAATTAAAAAGCAGCCAGCATGTACTGAAACCTATTACAGTGGAGAGTGCCAGGATGAAACGTATGGGGAGGAGGAGGCCACACTGAGGGGTAGCTTAACAAGCACACATTATTATTTACTATATCACAAAACAACTACAAGGAAAGGAATTGTGATGTAGTGAGAATTTACACAGGAAAATAAAGTTATTTTCTCCCGGGTCAGGGAGGGAAAGCTCCAGAATAGCTAAATGTTTTTGGCAGCAGGTAACTAAGCAGATGTTTACATAGGTATAACTGAACCACTCTTTAGTCCCCACCCGTAGCAACACAGGAGTTCTAGAAAATACCACTGTTTTCTCTCACATATCCAGACAGCATCAGCTGTACCTAAACCATTCCTGGCAATGTCACTCCCAAACACCTCCAGTAATGAATCCTGTACACCCCGAGTGCTGAACTTCTTATTTCCATCCTTGCCTCATCTTACTGTCTGGAAACTCTAATACCTAATGCAGCTCTCCCTTGCTACAATATAAATGTACCATTTCCCATCCTACCCAAGTGAATGTGGAAAGCAGCTCATGCTATCCCTTCCAGCAGCAGTCTTTCTACGTATTTGAAGACTGTTGATATGCTTTCCTCTAGTATCCTGTAGAATAAGCAATGCCTCATCTCTCAATATTTCTCCATAAGTCATGTTTGCTGCATTTCTCATCACACGTTTTGATTTTCTCTCCAGCAGTTCCTAACTCTTGAAACAGGCTGCCCAAAATTGGGTACGTTACCGCAGCTGAGGTCTTACCCTTCGTGAGCAAATGGTACTCTGCATTTTTAAAGTTATTTTTGTGTTTATATAGTCCTGTGTGAAGTTGGTCTTTTTCAGAATAACACAACACTGTTGACTCTGGTTCAGTTCAAAATCCACTGCAGCAGGGTTTGTCATTCATAAACACTACAGACTACCATAATCCACATCATCCATAAAAAACCTATGAAATACAAATCAATGGTTACTGTTCTAGAGCACATACCAAAACAGTATAGCATCCACACCACCTGCAAAACATCATAAATCATCACTATCTAGGATGATCTTTTCAGTGCATTAGCAAGATCTACGGTCTGTTCCTCCCTTCTGACAGACGTCCCTAAGAAAACTTTCTGCTCCCCCTCCTATCCAGCCATTTTCTTGCCTCTTTAGTTGATGACAGTTTTGGACAGGAAGATTTTCTAACATATTAGTGTGTGCCTAGCACAATAAATAATTATATTGTAATGTAACGAATTAATACTCTCCATTTTGTTGTTTCATTTTAAAAGGATGCTCCCTCAGCATCCCTTCAGCCTCTTTTCTTTAGATACTTCTTCTATGGAGTCTCATCTTCTTGCAAGTTTCATGCTTCTAAAATTCAGTATATTACATTTGTTTCCTAAATTCAAATGTACAGCAAAATTCACAAGTGTGTTCCCCCTCCCCCACCTCCAGACAGCTTCCTCTGGTCACTTCAAGCAGGGAAGACTTCCCCATATTCCTGTTACTTAACAGATGTTTTTGTGGCATTCCAATTAGTTCCATTGTTTAGCTTAATGAAGAAAAAACTACTACTTGAATGCCGTTAAAATCAGTGAAACATTTGTGCTAGTTTAATAATTGCTACATGGAGTATTTATATTAGAAGCATTTAAGATGTTTAGACAGAGTTGTTCACAGACACACATTGTGATAGAGTCCCTGTGGTGTCGACTGTAGATAAAAAACATCCACAGCATACATAGCATGAGAATAACCTGTGTAAGTAAATATAAAACCTGCTTGGCATTATCTGGAATACATAAAAGAATATAATTGGCTAGATATCTGTTTCTGAATCTGCAACTCATTCTCTGTAACATGGGTTAAGCAGCGGTTGTTTAAAGGTGACGGGAAAGCATAATTGAAAATTGAGCTAATCAGAGATTTCTGTGCTGAATTACCTCTGTAGCAAGCTGCAAGGGTGGCAGGAAAAGGGAAGACAAAGCAAAGAGGATTGCTTACTTGCTCTCAACGTTGCAGTGTTCCCTTCCCCTTCTCTGAGAGTCTCCCAAAAGACAAGAGAGAAATATCAAGTAAACATATATTGTAACTTGTCAGCCAGAACAGATCTTCGAGATGATTAAAATAAAATTAAAAACTGTCACATATTTGTTTTATGCAACTACATTTCCAAATACCAACTATCACTGTCCTTAGTTATTTTTTCAGAAGATGATAGGATACTAAAAACTATTCCCAACTTTTATACAATTAAAATTCTCTTCATCCTAGCTTTCAAATGATTTTACACTTCATTGTTTCAGGATGAGGACTGGAAAGAGAAGTGGCTAAACTCTGCCAGACACCCTGTTTTCATTGCATTCATGGCCCCACCACACACTAAACACATCAGACCCATCACCAGATCTCCCGAGATCCCTGGGACACATATGCAAACCCAAGAGGTTCAGGTAAGAATTAGCATTGCTACATCCTTCCTAATTGTCTAATCCTTACAGAGCGTGTAGGCGTTTTCAGGGCCCTGCCTGCTCATGTTCTCCTTGACTTCAGTACCTTACACTCCTTTTTTAATCATTCACCAAAACACCTGGCTGGGGACAAGCAGTTCAGGGCACACAGACCCGTGAGAGGTTTATAGAGGACGAGGAGGATCGTATGTACGATCGCTGAATGGCTGGGGAGGCCAGGCACAGCTGAACCGTTGGGATCGCTGCATACCAGCTGAGTTTCCAACAGGGAGGATGAAATAGAAATTGCGGCCGGTTGGATTAGCTGATTGTCCAGAGAAACCTGGAGCCAATGCTGGCACCAACTCACTTGAAGTCCCTGCTGTTATCTGCCCCTTTGCTCTGACAAAGAAGGGAGCAGAAGCCACGGGATGCTGTTTACCAGGAACCATAGCAACTTCCAAGACCATTAGCTGCAATCACAGACGGCTCCACTACCTGACTGAAGGGTTGGATGTGTGATATTTAGTCTGACCTATAAAAATATCTCTGGAGCAACCTGCGTGCATAAGTGTCACATCAAATGTTTGTTATACAAGGTATGTGACACTAGGCACCTGATGGACCATCACTGCAACTGAGGGGGGATCTGCCCCCTTAAAAGGCTTATCATATTCAGCTCAGATACTACAAAAATCAGCTGGTGATAGTGGCTGGTCACAGACTGTGACAAACAGATCCCCTTCTCTTCCTGACTTGTAGGATCCTATATTCTCCGTTACCAAGTCATTTTATTAAAGATGCCTGTTATTACAAGCACCGACCCAGAGTTCTCCTCAAATGCCACCAAAGATGGCAAAAACGTCACCCTATGGAAACCTGAGCGTGAGGACAGAGCTCTGTGGAGGTGGAGAATGAACCACGTTTCCAGGTGTGGATGGCTCCTAAAGCACAGTAACGGGCCGTGATCACTTGGGTGGCTGAAGCAAGTCTGGCGAGGTACCACCACCCTCGCTCCCCGTGCTGGGCACAGCGAGATGCCGTTCCTCCACGTGGTCGGTCCCGTACTACAAACACACGGTAAAACTGAGAGATGTTCTCAGAAACTTACCTGACAAAGTTAAACCCTAAGTATCTGAGCCGGCATTTAGCCAGAACAACTGAGACCACTCTACTTATCTCTTTGTAGACGTTGCTCCTGACAAATAACGCATCTCATTCGTGCAAAGTCACCTTCAGATTGGTATTTACCTCTTGCCCATTGGCCTGTTAAGTTCACTGTTACTCTTCTCAGATCACGTGGGCCCAGAAGATCACTGGACAGACTAGTTGTGGTTGTCTGTGTGTCTGCACAGTGCATTGCTGTAACACGTAACGAGAGTTATAATAACTAGGAGATGCTGCACACATATGCCGTTTTATAATTATTACATAACTATACATATTACCATTCTAGCTGAAAAATCCTTGTGTCATCTACACACACTGCCGTTTCATAGAAACAGCTCCAGGGTACAGTAAACTGCTCCCTTCCAAATTTAAAAAGTTGTTGTGCTTCCTTCTTCATAAGACACAGTAACAATTTCAAGTTCCACATTTTAATGAATATTCATAATATATCACAAGTTACATACCCCGAGTTACAGAGGCTACTGCAAAATCAAAACACAGTGTTTGTAATACTGCTTCCTCCTCTGATGGTCGGTTTGCCTGCTTTCCTCATTTTTTGAAAACTGCTACCTAAAAGGAGGTATTGCATCTACTGGTATAGGCCTCATCGTAAGGCTGCTGTTTTCAGGGCTGAGACAGTGATTTAGGAGCGCTGGTCCTCTTACGTTCAAGCTTTTATGTTCTTTAGATGCTTTCAAATATATCATTTGCAGAGCTGCCTGCCTGCATGCACATGGTCTGCAAAGCCACCCAGGAAACGCAAAATTTTCACCTTTTTTTTTTTTATGTAGAAGTAAGTTTCTAGATGAAGCAAAATTGCAAAAACTGTCTTAGCAAGATAGACTGGGCTAGATCCCCTCTCTGAGAAATGGCCTGGCCATTTCTGACCTCAGCATAAAGCAGTCTTTAAAAGTACCTCCTCCTGATGTAGCTGAGAGAAATGTCACATTACTTGTCCATGGCCTCTAGGTGAATTATGTGGAGCATCCTCAAGGCTCCATTTGGAGAACAAGCCATTGGGAACATAGCCACACTTAAACTTTTTGCTTTGCCTTTGTTGTGGGGGGTTTTTTTAATTATTGTTGTGGGTTGTAAATAATTACAGGAACTGTATTTGAGGGTATTCTGTCTGCTATTAGGAAATGATGCCTCACAAAGTATATGGAGTCTAAAATATGATACATATAAAAATTTCAACAAATTATTTGCCCTAAGTAAAAAAAAAAGACACTTTGAAAACTAAAGAAAAAAAAATCAGAAGTTTCATCTAAATTTAAGACATTTCACTCTGCTCTCATGAAACATCTTGCCTGTATCAAGCATTTGACCTCTATAGAATTTGACCTTTTTTTGTAGTAGGTAGTTTTTAACATTAATTCATATTCATTCTTCATGTGGTTTTGTGGGTTTTTTTCTTCTCTAAAGGAGGATATTTATTGTCACAACAATGTTACAGGGCATTAATTAATGTGGTACTTTTAGAATTGGTGCTTAGGGACTTGAACAGAAAGTATTACCAGCGTATAAAATCATGCCTTTGGCACTCCTTGATACTGGAACAAGTTGGAGAATGTATATTCATTAATTTGAGGCTTCCTTAGGAATTACCAAGAGCTACAGAAAGCATGAACTGGAGCTATTACTCCTAGAAATATGGCTTTAAGCAAGTGTTTACGTGATTTTAGCCAACATTTTTGAAGGCCAAGCAATACATGAATATGATGCTTTTGCATAAAAATAGCTGTATCAGAAGAAATTACAATAGTTTTGGGGAGTCGTTATGGCCTACCAAAACCAATGGACACAATAGATTAAATTATCTCCTCAAGACAAAAAAAAAAAAAAAAAGGATTCCTAATGCAGTACTGGAGAAGAGAGGAAAAATATAACATGTATGTTTGCTGTGTTTGTCAGAAATCCATATTTGTTCAGACAACCAGCACTTTTTAGAACTATATCATTCCCTAACCCTAAATCTTAAATACCTGTTTGAGAGACCAGAATATCTCACAGCCAAAGAAGCTTTTAATTCTTAAAATTCATAAATTATTTTTAAAAGAGAACCTAAATCTAAGAATATTTAAAACACAGAATGACTTAAGACAGGCAATTCAGTGTTAACATAGCATTTCCACCCAAATTCACTTTTGAACTATATGATCAGCTCTGGTGACATCAACAAAGTTTACTCCACTTACTTGTAGGCTAAATATACTCTATGTTTTGATAATATCAGGAATGCTTTAAGTTTCCTCATATTTAATGGTTTTTCATATCTGCAGGCTACACACAGCAAATTATTATTTTAAATCATAAAGGACCTGTGTAGCTGGACCCTAAGAAAAGTATTGCAGAATTTATTTTCCTTCTGATCGTGTTCCTGCAATGGAAAAGACTGAAAAATATCAGTCTTTACATGCTGGTCGGTCCACCTCTATTTGGAAAACAAAGGATTTCATGAAACCTTCCTTGCTCGTCTCACAGCTTCACGGAGAGCCTCCTCGTAGGGCAATGTCCTGCTCGCCGCTCCCGTTCTCCACCGTATCGCACCTGAAACTGGTGTGCACGCAGCCGCGTTCTCGGGACCTGAAACGGCTTTGCTAAGGGAATGGCTGAAGGAGGTACTGACCTGCTAGCTGCTTCCTGAGAGGGCAAACATAAAAGAGCTCAGACCGAGTCAGCTCCTCAGATGGCGGGATTATATGCTTGACAAAGTTGCATCATCTAAATGGCTCAGGAGAGCTGTTCTGGAGCTCAGCACACCGCGGGCTGCAGAAAAACAACAAACAGTTAGAAAAGCAGCATCTGCACGTGCTGGTCTCGCTTGGCATGCACAGCTATCAAACACCACAAAAGGGTAAGTACGAAGCAAAGGTTTCTAACACGCTGAAAACGGGCAGTGGGTACGCTTATGGTCTTCCCAACAGGAATAAATTCTACATTACAATTTGTTCAAAAAAATATTACACAAATAGGCAAAAAGTGCCTTTTTCTGTCCCTTTTTTCAACCTAACACTGAGATAAATGTACAAAAGGAGAGCTTTCCTTTGTGAACATAATCTTCTTCCAAAGAAGGGCAACGTCACTTAAAAATAAATGGAGGCACAACTATTTCCTTTTGAGTTTTCATATTACTTTGCTACGAGATGAACAAAAGGGAACGCTGGCCACAGCGTCCAAACAGCCAGACTGCTGCATGGGGGACTTCTGGAAGAACCTGGGGACAACATGCCCCTCTAGTCCACTTCTCCCTTGTACCTTAAGTTATTTGATTCTTCCCCTTTCCTCTCCACGATGAAAATTATTAATAATAAACTTCATTTTACAATAGCTGGAGTCCCAAGGTCCTCACCCAGGTGCAGTGGTTGGTGCACGTCACCTACAAACGGCGGTGGAGAGTCGCTGCTGGCCGGGGGGGGCTGTGCCGATGAGACAGCTCACCGTGCCCACACCGGGCTGGATGTTCATGACACCAAAGCTGGAGACAAACCCGACAGACGTTTTCATGGTGCGTCTTGAAAATGCCACGCAAAAGTGTCAAAAGAAACCTAGTCACAGGGTGCCTGTAGGACGCCAAGGACCCTGCCAAGGTGCGGGGATGCAGCTTGCACTGATGGATGCAGGTCCCAGGCAGCCAGGTCAGGCTAAATAACCTAGGTATTATCAAATTTCTTTTTCACAGGTATTCAGATATTAAAATGACAAACTGTAGGGATGACTGCTAGCCTGGAGACACCGCTGTTCCGTTATTTAATATCTATTTTTTTTAAGTGCCTGAGATTTTCTCTGTAAGAAAATAATGAACTTTACAAAATGTCACTTTTACTAACAGAAATTATGGCTTGAATACCTGAATATGAATATTAAATACAAAAAAAAAAGTTCATTTAAATAATGCTAAGGTTGTGACACAAACTGACAAAAGTGGGGAAATGCAGAGTCACAGCTGACACTGTCCTTAATTCACACGACTTTTGGGAAGGGCGGGAGGGCAAGAGTGTAACTCCAGTCGTGGTCTCAAGTTTGAAGACTTTGATTTCTGTAATTTTGTATCCATGCCTTAATACATTTTAAAGATTTTTTTAATCCCCTTATTTAATAGAAGAAAACATTTTTTTCAGAAATAATCAATTGCATTTAAAGCTATTTCTATGCTCGCTTCATGGGGTGTTGTAGACCTTCATCACGCTGTCAGAGCAGAGGAGCTAATGGTGTTATCCAGAGGTAAATATATTGGACGGAGGTACTGCCCCACATTTTCCCTACGAGAACCAAAGACCACATCTCTCTTGGCATGATCAAAGTAGAATAACTATGGAGTAGTGGTGTAAAAGGCTTATACCAGCACAATCTGGTTTTGTGTATGTAGGATTAGTGCCAGTGCCAGTACCTGTGTCCGTGTACCCACGCTGGCACACAGCCCCGTGTTGCACAGTGTCGTCACCAAAGGGACGGTGTGCGACCGCGCAGGCTCTGCCAGCCATCCCTACCCTGAGCACCCCAACCAGGTCTTCGCAGCTGAAAAGAGCAACCTTGGCTTTGTAAGAAGAACAACAGAAGGTCACCATGGGTAAGAAATCTACTTTCTAGTCTTTCCTGTCAGTGGTGAGTATTTAAAAAGTTCTGGGTTTGCTTTTCATCTTGGTGGAGAAGCGGGGGGTGGGGCTAAGAAAAATAGGATTTTAATCACTTGAAAACAGACACCTCGAATTCTACAAACACAGGGTTGGAGCACATTCAAGTTAACGTTATCTATGCACTCTGGCCACATTGCACAAAACAAGTGGATGGAAAAGGGCATGGCACATCACCATGTAAATTATCTCTCTCAATAAATCAAAAACCTTAGACCATCTCCTTTTACACCCACAAATGACAAGGGGCAATCAAACTGGCAGTCACGCTGAACCGTGAGAGTCCATCCCTATTTGCAAGCCTCAAGAAAGAGCCGATTAAAACAAGCTGTGCAAACTTTCTCCATTTTTTTCTAGAAAAAATGGAAAATCTTATTGCTAACTTATTGAAACTATGCACACCCAGAACTAACACGTTTATCAGAGCTGACCTGCACCATTGCTACTTTACACCCCAGGGCTTCAGTAGCTTAAGTATGCCTGCGTTATGCAGACACAACTGTAAAGTGTAGACATACCTGATGCATCCCAACTTCTTCCCAAAATCATCAGCCCAAAAAATACAAATTTTCTATGCCCGATTTCAAATACTATCAACGTAGTCATTTATACACTCTAAGCAATAAATGAGCATCATAGGATAACGCAGGTTGGAAAGGACCTCAGAAGGTCACCTGGTCCAACTCCTGCTGAAAGCCAGGTCAGCGATAGGGTCAGACCAGCGTTTCAGCCAGGCTAGGCTTGAAAACTTCCAGAGATGGAGACCTCTCTGGCAACCTGTTCTACTCCTTCTCTGTACTCAAACTGCAGGGAGTTTTCCTTACATCCAGCCTCAACCTCTCCTATTTCAGCTTATGCCCGCTGCCTCTCATCCTCGCACCACGCACCGCTATGAAAAGGCTGGCTCCGTCCTCTCGATAACCTCCCCATAAGTACAGGCAGGACTGCTGTCTCGATGCCCCAAAGGTGTGTCTTCTCCAGGCTAACCGTGCCACGGTCCCCCAGCCCGTCTTCACAGGGCAAGTGCTCCAGCCGTGGACCTCCTCGGTGACCCTCCACAAACGAATATATCAGTACGTTAGAGTGAACAAAAAGCATATATACATGCTGTTATAACTCATTTTTTGTCACACATTTAAGAATTTTGTTATCTTTTGCATCTTATCAGTGGAAAGCTTAGAACACCTGATAAAGTCTTAGTTTACTGCAAAATGGTGTCCATTAAAGGAATGCCTGCTGGCCAGGGATCTGCAGCAGAGCAGGATTATTCTTCCATCCAGGGAGAGAGGGGGAAACTTGAACATCATGAAGCATTCACCCTGTAAAGGAATTCAATATTCCAGTTTCATTCTAGAAATTAAATAATACTAATAATGTGAATGCTCATGTGGGACAGGATATATGACTTTGACATCACTGTG
The DNA here is from genome assembly GCA_027564655.1 of Leptodon cayanensis. NCBI lineage: Eukaryota > Metazoa > Chordata > Aves > Accipitriformes > Accipitridae > Leptodon > Leptodon cayanensis. The sequence continues at coordinate 53,275,213 of JANXJC010000001.1, forward strand.
CCTTCTGAATGTTATAAAGAAATGAAAAATAAAATCTCTCACCAAGAAACAAAATACAATCAAAATACTGTGTGCAAGCTGAGCCCTTGGAGCAGCAGGGCTTAAAAAGTTCATTGCACCAGGAAGACAACAACAAAAGATCACTTCAAAGAAAAGGCAGTATTTCCCTGATTATTTGCAAGTTAGTATCCACTACCACCTAATCATTTCTTAAAAATGAAAACAAACAATACCTTCGATCCTTTATCAATTCTACTTATTCATGGGCTTCAAAGCTGAAAACACTTATTCCTGCTCGCTCCTGCTTATTCCCACCCCACCTGAGTTGCACCAAAAAACCTTCAAGCACAGCCAGATTTTCTGCATGCAAGCCTTTGCTGCAGTTATTTTTGCAGGAATGACATATAATTAGAAGTGAGATTGCTTTTGCTACTATGCATAGAGGGTGACAAAAAGAACATGGGATTGTCTTGTTATTAAAATACCTCATTCTAACTGCCCAGGGTTTGAAAACCCTTGATAAAGTCACACTGCAGTATGCTCCAGCTTTCTCTGTGTTCATCAAACACAGCTGTCAGTTGCTGATAGTGATGTCATCAAACAAAGATAAATCTGGTGGTTTCCCACATTAATAAATATTAGAGTTGTGTTTAGGTCTCTTTTGTAACCCATCACAAATGCACACCCAGCACAAACTGAGGAAACTGGCTGGAACTGTGCATTAAACTCCTCTCTCCTGCACCACCACCTCCTGCAGCAGCGCTTCAGAACGACCACACCATCCATGCAGTTCTCACAAGGCCTATGGATAACAATAATGAAACACAAAAATAAAGTCACATACATGCTTCATATTTGGCCAGTGTTGGCTTCAGTCTTGCTTCATATTTGGCCACTTCTTCTAGTGCTAGAATTCGGATATGTTTGCCAGATCTGCTGAAAAACAGTAAAAACAGTGGATTTAATTGAATTTACCAGATATCTTTGCACTGGAACTCACAGGATAACAAAACTAAAACCTGTAAAACTTTTGTACTTGTGTTGCCTGTTGATACACAGCTGTAATTCACAGTCTGAGAACAACAACATGAGTGAGAGAAGCTCTGTAACTCTGAAATTACTAGTAATTAGAAAATTACTTCTTTAACTTATAAAGTTTTTTGACAATAAACTCCTGAGACCTTGAAACATTTAAATAGAAATGGCTACAAAGAGGAAACACTCTCAAAGCAAGATGGAATTATGTTAAAAGCAGCCAGGGAATCTGGCCTACATTTGTATTTTCCATGTCAAAGTCAAAGACTTGGTCAGTACCAGAAAGAACACCAAGAAAGCATGTTTGGATAATAAAACACTTGGATGTTTATTAGAGAGGGAAAGCCTACCTGTATGTGGAAGATGCTCAGCAATCTTGGTGCAGTGACAAATCAATGCATGTGGTGATTACCTTTGCAGGTCACTTTCTAATGCAACTATCAATCACATTTCCTCCCATTCTTTCAAAATTAAGCAGAAAGAAAAAGAGATTTTAGTTTCCTTTTCTTAGCTTATTTTTAACAGAGGCACTACAGAATTATGATGGTGTCCTTTTGGTAAACCAAAATGTCAGACACATATTATTCTTTTAAACATCTCCTGGCCTTTCTCTGAAAGGTTAAGGTGGTTTAAATAAATTTAGTCAAAGTAAATGACAGCTGAGGAAGAGTATTAGAAAACTATACTTATCAACAACCTCTTTTCCTTAAATTTAAACAAGTCATTTACTAAACTGCAGTTTAAGAAGATCATGACAATATAGGCTTTTCCTCAGAAAGATGAAAACAATTTTAAATGGTGAAGAAATGTTGGGTGGGAGAAATTACACACAAGTTAATGAATGTTAATACATGGTCTTAACTCCCCTCAAAGTTACAAACCATGTTTTTTTAAAATAATCACACAGCAGTTTGGTCTTTCACATGAAACCTTAAATGGGAGTTGTCCTTTTCCTGCTTTTACATCACCTTAATGACAGGAACTTAAATGGAACAGGCAGGAAAAGTGTGAATCCGGACATCGTTTGCAATAGAGTCAGACGAACAACGTTAATGTTATACGATTGGTCTGCAATCATTGCTATTAGTCTTGGGAATACTATTTAAAGCAGAGGCTTTTATATATATTTATATACTGAGATGTGACTTTAAAAGCAATTCTAACACACATGAACGCTACAGACTGCACGTGTACAAAATATTCTTCTAAGTGGCAAAAAACCCTCCAAAACCTACCAGCAAATCAACTGGCTCTGTAAGATAACTTAGCAAGAGATTATTTATGAATTAGCATTGATAATTTTGATCTTGAGCTCAACACCCAAATAAAATAATGATCAAGATATGGTATTTGAGGCTTTCAGGAAGGGAAGGGCAGACTCCGAAGATCTCCCCCTCCCTGGACTTACCCAAGCGTGCTGCAGGTCCCACCTTCCTTTACACAGACCCGGGCAAGGCAGCGCGGCAAAGACATCACCCAGAAATGCCCACCTGGATGCAGTGTCCCCGCGGGACCACGAGACAAGGCACAGACTTTGCTTTGTGCCCGCAGAGACCGGCAAGCGTGACGCCGCTCCGGCTGTGGGTCCCCGCCAGCCTTTCCCTCGCAGATGCCCACTCTCCCAGCAGAACCCCCGGCTGCTTTCCTCCGGCCCCTTTGCCTCGCCGTGCCGGGCGAAGCCCCCCCGTGGCATTGCATCCTCACTTTCCTCGCTCCCCTTCTGTCTGCACCCGCTGCCGGACCGCACCTTCCCTCCGGCCGGGAAGGAGTAAAACACCAGCGACCTCTTCATGGTCACAATTGTGTTTTCCCGCTTCTGGGTGAAGTTCTTTAAAGAAAAAATCAAACAGTAACATGGTCCCAAAGGTAATCAAGACCAATTGCTAAGGGCAGTATCAACAGCCTAGGAAACCTTCCAGAATAGGACAAGGTACTACAATTCAGATTTATTGTGCCATATACACTCACTTAATAGCCAGCGCAGAGGACCATAAAGTTGCTATATTTACAATCAGTATCTCACCAGGTACTGTTTGGTACCAGCTCACAGGTGATGAACAGGATAACTAAACCATCATTTCCACAGAAACAACGGAAACCGGAATGACACAGTTCTCGCTGTCCCATTTGAAAGGACTCACTTCCCTTGCTGATAACAGATCAGTAGCCAGTCTCCACTGAGGAAGGAGAAAAATACTGAGTGAATGGTACAGCTAACAGAATATTAGCCAGAGGAGACTTGGGGGCTTCTGAGGGAAGTAGAAAAAAGTAGTGTGATCAGAAATAGGACTAAACAATTACAAAAATGACATGTCTCAAGTTACCCTTTCCTACTTTGTCTTTCTAAATAACACACTGCGATTACTTTTTGCACATCAATACAGCATTTTTCCCATTCACATCTACTGAGAAACCAGTATCAGTGAGTAGGTATGGCTGCATCACTGAAATCCAGAGGCAACATCTGTGCTGATAATGTCGTCCGCTACACCTTGGCCACCTCCATCTTCACCCCCACAGCCAACACGGTTCACTTCAGAGACTCACTTCAGCAAGTTTCCGCTTTCCTGTAATGTATTACAATCTCCATTGTACAGTACCTTAGCTATTTCCCATGCAGATAAAGTGAAAAAGGGGTCATTTATTTGGTCAGTTTAAGCACATTTTCAGAACTGCATCGAACAAGCACCAGGACCTCTGGCAAACAGCAAGAGGAAGAGGTCTTTACCTTACATCATCTTTTTTCTATCCTATTTACTCCACAGATCAACTCAGACAGGATCAATGGGAAAAACTCCTGCGTGCAGATGAAAAATACGCCTTTTTAGTACGTACCTCTAGCCTCCCTGGTAAAACAGTCAACAACGACTAGTTAGCAGGGAGGTTATGGCTAGCATCAGTACATCACTGTGCAGTGCACGTGCCCTTGAGCCCCCGCGGTTACTGCAGATCGCTCCAGCACCTTCTGCCAAGCTGGCCGTGCCAGGAATCACCGCCACCGCACCCCCCCCGCCACGGCAGAGCCGGGCACGGCGGCAGTCCACGGGACGCTGCACGCACCGCCTGTGCTCCTTTGGTCGGAGGGGCTGGGGGAGAGCGCCAGCTCTCCTCCTCCATCCCCTTGCCCTCCTACAAGCTCAGCCCACCGCCCTGGGTCTGCTACACACACAGAACAAACTCGCGTGTATCGATATATAACAAAGCAAACGCCTGCTATCCAAAGACTTGATGTTGTTTTACTTACCACACAGTTATAAACCCCTGGTTAAGCACTTCCCTTCAAATTTGTTAGGAAAGCAACATTATCCAACTTTTTGCAATTATACAAAAGCAGAGCTACGATGAAAGTATTGTTTTCAGTACTCAGTTGCAGAAATGTCATTTTTACGTTTTTATAAGAAAGCCAGCATTATCTGTTCACTGGCCCAGCACGAAGGTCTTACAAATTTCTCCCAAGTTTCCATAGAAATGCATTGATTAGAGCATAATTTCAGTTAATATTGTCTTCTTTCAGCATGCTATGCTTGCTTACACTAACTGTGCACCTTCCCCTTGCAGTCGTTTTCATCTTTTGTTCGGCTCAGTAGGTTTCCTAACTGGTGGATTTTATTGAGTTAAATCAAGCTGTCACTTCATCTGCCTGAAGGATGACTCAAATACAACACATAATAATAAAAGAAAAGTAGGATAAAATAATCTTGTCAAGCCAGAAAAACTGATTGCTTGAAGTTGTAGCCTTCAATCAATACACTAATTCCACAATTTATACCTCTTTCAATTGGAGAGGAAAGAAACCCTGATATGGTATTTCTTGGCTCACTGACCAACTTTGACCTTCTATCTATGTGAATGTAGGATTAGCAAGCGCTTCTGCTTAGCGAAATCACCTATGAAAACAGGAAAGCAAATAAGTGACATTTGAGGTTCAAACTAACTTTATTAATTTCAGAAATGCAAGGGGTGCTTACTGCTTAAGCGGTATGGCTTCAACGGCAGAGACTGCGGTGCAGCCGGTGGTTTGTGTATTTGGTTGTTATCAAAGGAGACGAAGCAAAGGCTTGGGAGCGTGGCACCGGAGCCTTCAGCCTGAGGTCACCCCAAACCCGCGCACGCTGCTAAGGCACTTGTCAGCGATCCCAGCAAAAACATTTTACCTCTCGGGAAAATGAAGCTGCTACCATTTGTATATCATTTCACGCTGCCTTAGATTAAAAAGCTTGCGCTCTAACCGAGCTTTGCCGCTTGCAGAGTCTGCTGACTGGAGTCAAGTGGACGAAGATAGTTTATTCAGGCAGCTTTAGAAACCAATTTCTTAAGGTATAATGAACCATTTTGTCATTTGTTAGTTTTTTTTAACAGTCCATCATTGCAAAAACCACTTTTATTTGTAAATTGTAATTAATCTGTATAGCTTTATAAAAGAACAATAAAACCATTCATTTAAAAATTCTGGATGCTCTTTGGCTGTCAGGTTTCTGCTTTGCTTTCATAATTCCTCCCCTGCAGGCACAAACCAGGAAATAAAAATTCTTTGTTTAGCAAGCCTTTTATATTTCACCCTGCCACCTGCTTAACTCAAGTTGTGGCATGCTATCAAACAGGCCCTGGAATGTGAATTGTCTTTCTGCCCTGTGCCTTAAAAAGAAAAAGAAAAGCCTGTGTAGACTGCTATATTAGCTCTGATGTTAGATGTGCCGGTCCATACTGCTTGAAACAATAAATGTAATTAAGATAGTGTAACAGGGTATACCTTTCCTTTGACTGGGAAAAGCTAGTGTTTAATAAACGACCATTTCTCCCTCTTTCCAGGGATATTCCTTATGCTCATTTTCAGTGATTTCAGCAATACTTGCTGACCTGAGAAATAAAAGCTGAAGACAGAGCCATGCCTAGCCTAGGATGAGGTTATCTTTCTGCAGACAGCCTGGACCAAGGCTCTGGAGAGAGCCAGCAGCTCTCGAATCTGCATCACAAGTGGCAACCCATCTCAGGGCAATAAATGGCAAAGCTACCAAGTTTCATGAGATGCTCACTACCTCTTTTGTCCTTGCTTCGTTTCACTAACGCAGGACAGAAACAGCACAGTGTTTTCCCTAAACAGATTCAAACATCTCAAATACTTCAAAAAAGTGATGGAGGAAGAACTGTTGTCTGTGCTTTACCAGGGGAAGCAGCCATCCAGAGAAGTTGTTGGTACACGATGGTCTAGCCAGAATGTCCAGCACGGGCTTCAAGAACTCACACTGCATGCCCCAGCACAGCATCAGAAGACCCTGATGATCCAGAAAGTCTACTGCTTAAAGGAATGCCACATACTTACAAGGGGGTCATTAGTGACAGCAGGGAGAAACTGAATGACTTGTTCGCTGTTTGACAGATGTACGTATACAAGAGCTTGACCCTCAAAGTCTGTACCTCCTGTCCAAACAGAGAACTAAACCTTGATGGCTCAGTTAGAGATTTATGCTGTTCAACCCAAAATGGCTTAGACAAAAGATAAACTTTGTAGCAGTTCTGTTCAATGAAGGTTATCTTCAGCAGTGCTTGAGTTTTCACCCTCGTGCTCTTCGATGCCATACTATTACCTCTGAAGTCAGCTCCCATCGCATTTCTCATTTCTTGACCATCAGAACTTGGGCTGAGATGCATCTGGACTTGCAACTCAAGTGTCGTACAAATGAGTTAGCAAAAGGGTTTTTGCAAGAGAAGTGGTCAGGGGATGTGCAGGTTTATCAGACGCTGCGTTCTGGTCCAGGTCTTCCAAGGAATACTTGTGTCCTCAGGCCAGGAGCAAGACATGGGCCTTTCCAACAGGCCAGTCATTAAGGGCAGGTAAGAAGCTGCAGACATACCTGAGTCACAGCTGACTTAGGGGGCTGTCTGAAGAACAACTGGAAGTATCACTAAGCAGCTGGAAACTGAATCCACTGGGTAAAAACAACCAGCAAAGAGCAACGAACATGGTCACGTTAATACTTGCAATATTACTGATTGTTCTTGGATTTATGCAGCTTCTAGCCACATATGCAAGGAGCACAATTAAGCTTTCAAGTTCCTTTTAGCAAGACACAACTTTGATTAACCTTTACTTTACTCAGAGTTTACTTTACTTAGAGTATAACACGCTGCTGGAGACATTTCCTCTTTTTTCAAGGGAGTGGATCGTATTTCCCCAGGCATCAGCCCAAGCAACATGAAACACCTCCATGGAATATTAAGCAACTACTAGAAAGTACCCTTAGTGTAACTGCATTTCTTAACAGCCTCACCCCCATCCCAGGTAGCAGTTAGTATCAGTCCCCTTTATTGCTCCACGTTAACACTGTGGTCGGACAGAGTGTAGCTGTTCCTCTGCTTTCTCATTACCTCTGGCGAATTACAGCATCTCTTTTTAATGGGGGAACAGAGTTAATGATGCAGTGTTAATGAAAAGAAATAAAGCGCACAAGTGTTAGGTGGTCATCTTACACTCTGAACATCCTGACTCAGAAATGCTAAATTATTCAAACCTGGCACTACTTTAACATTGTTTTTCACATGTAGTTTTCACAGCAAAAAGAGAAAGCACCAAAGGAAAATAAATAAAAACACAAAAAGAGGAAAACATTACCAGGTATCAAAACATTCACTTATTGACTATAAGCAATAAATAGAAAACAAATGTAAAAAAAATATTCCAGGTGAGATCTTAGTCTCCCCAGATATTTTTTGCAGCAGTAATTTGGATCGACTTTATCATAGGTATAAATACCTACCAGAAATAAGGGTCTACATCAAATTACCAACCGCCTTCCCACCTCCTTACTTTTTAAGGGAAGGGGAATAAAAGAAGGCATTTGCAGAAGAGGAGGCACAGCCCCTGAGCCCACTGATCATATTGTCCTTGGATTTCTGCTGCTATAGGGATGAAGATGCATCTCATGCTGATACTTTGAAGCTCATGGAGATGAATGTTAAGAGGCATTTGAAGTTGTTAGTTTGTTTGTGGCCAGGGAAGAAGACGCTTGGTGCCCTCAATTCTCAAGGCTGAAGGATGTCACCGTGACTAACCTATTGACATTAAGTCCAATACGCAAGAACAAAGATTACAGCCAGGGTCAGCCAGAGCCAGTCCAATTTCACTCAGAGTTTTATTGCTGACACCATTGTTTATCTCATTGTTCCTGAACACTTTCTTATAAAAGAAATGCTTATATTTAGTCTTATTTTCAGTCATTGATTAAATCTCTGTTAGCTGAGCTGGTTTGAAATTACTGTGTACTTGAGAAAGTAGGAAAAAATCTATCAGAAAGTTTAAAAAATTGCTCATGGAATAAGCATACAAGGGTGTTGGGCTCTGAGGTTGAATAAACAACTAGTAAAGTATGTGCACAAAACAAAGATACTTGCCACAGCCCCAGCTGCAATGGGCATCCAGGATTTGTGATGGTCTAGTAAGAAGAAATAGGCTGTTGAGTATTCCAGGAACCGATACCCAGGAATCTTTTTATTTGAATTCTCAGCTTCTGCTGACCAAAACCAAAAAGCAAACATTGTCAGTTTATTACATGTTAATGATTTAAATCATGGGAGTAATGTCATTTTGAAAGACTATCTGGATCATGGCTCTACTGTGGTCCAGTCATTGTCCTAATTGCCTTTGAAACATACTGCAGGTAGCAAGTCCTAACCAGCTCCTGTCTTACTAATACAGCTAATAAAAACCTCAAACAGTTTTGCAGCTTTCAGGAAACAAAAAGACAGTGATCAACAGTAACCACAAAAAAACTAGGAATGAGATGATGAGTAAACCACAAAAAAAGGGCACCCAAGCTATACTATCCCTGAACCCGTACTCAAATAATTTCACAATTAAGCATCAAATACCATCTTAATCCAGGCCTCTGAGTCCTGTAAACAGGACCTCTCTTTTAAGTATCTTTATTTCAGTAGCCACAGTAAGAGGGTTGAGCTCTCCCATGCTGGATACTGTATAAGCTATACAACAATGAGTACTGACCCCCCCAAAAAAACTAGCAGCCTAGCCAACCCCCGGTGATGGAGCACGGGAGGGGAGGAGCAGGAAGGTGCCCGGGGGCTGCTCGCGAGGGATCCGCGAGCATGGGGACACAGGAGCCTCCTCGCCACGGGGACGACCAGAGACACACCTGAACGGGCCACCAACAGCCCTAAAACCCAGCGCGAGGAATCTACTCGGTGACTACAAGTGTTCTTAATTATACCTGTTTATACTGGGGATAATTTTGGACCCTGCATTCTTGACCGACCTCAGGGACCCAATCCAGCCCCAAGGTCCATTTGTCACCCACGGACTCGCCGCAGGGATGCATGGGAACCACGGCTCCTCGCCACTGCCAGGATCTTGGCGGCGATGTGGGGACCTTCAAGCCACGTGTCACCTCCTAGGTTTGATTACCTGAGCTTCAGCTGATTGTTTCATTATATCAGTTAAATGTTTTGTTGTTTTCTCTTTTGGTGCTAGTACTTGTAATTTAAAGAGAGAGAGAGTGACAGAGACAGAGAATATATACAGCAGGGCAAATATTTGTTGTATAAGATAAACATACAATTATCTAAAATGTAATCTTAATATGACTTATTAAAATAGATTACATTTTAATGTGCACTGCAATTTGCACATTATACAGCACACTCTATATATGCAGCTTCTACTGTGTGACTACCCTGACAACCTGCACAACTGAAGATATATAGAGAGGGGAAAAAAATACCGCTATCTTTCTCTAAATGGATGTATTTGGTGTTGATAGTCAGATACAGTTTTCACCTTTATCCCAGCTTGTTTCTGACCCACTGAGTTAGTGTTAATCACCCCTGTGGGCACCAATAATTTCCCCATATGTGGAATTTGATAAGTTAGAGCACCCACTTCATTTCAAGAAGATTCCAGCTGACTATCCAGTTATCGCTATGGACAGCTTCAAGCACTTCCATGCCGGTCCTTGTATTCTGAGCTTTATCAAGTGCTTTGCACTTTTTGTCTTTTATCTCTTAATTGAGACCTGACTGCAAGAAATGCCTATCTCTTAAAGTGTGTTGCATTAAGTATTAACTTGAACTGCTTTGGCTACTTGAGGTACAGAAAACCTTAAGAAGCTGGGAAAAAGGTGAAAAAATCTCCCCAAATCTCTGTTTAGAAAAACTGTGTAAATGCTACAGTGTAATAAAAAAAAAAAATCTTTTTCTTCCTCCTCTGCCTCTCCCCACAAGTAAAAAAAAAAAAAAGAAAAGTGTGTATTACAAACAGAAGCAAACTTCATCTACACATTTCCTTAACTGGAAATTCGCTAAAATGCAAAGGTTCTGGAGAAGAAAAGTATTGCTGAACGATGTATGAATAAGAAATTATTTAGCAATTAAAGGTGATAAAGAATTGTTCTTTTTCTCCTCACTGTAATGATCTGTTTAGTCCATTCAGCTGTAAACAGCAGTAGCTGAATCCTCCTCATGGAGGAATCGGGCGTGCGTGTAATTGCCACAGACACCCTTTGAAGAGAAGTATCTTTATTTTTTGAACCATCCTTTCCCAGAGCAATTATGACCGAAGAGCATGGGTCTCGCGGTGCTAAGACACAGCGTGGAAGATGCGGGTTCCGTCTCACTGCTCCGTTACGCACTTACTCCTTCCACACAGACGTGCTTTGCATTTGGCAAAAGCCATAAGAGCAGAAGTATTTCAGTCTGTGTGGATGTGCATCTATACTAAAAGCCCAGAAACTGATTTGGGCTTGTGTTTTTCACTACTTTCCTTGGAAATAATATCCTTGAAAGTTGGACTCAAACCCTCTGAAGTTGGACATCTAAATTCAGAAAATTTTTGAAAAAATTGTCACAAATCTCCTTGTGAACCCATTTTTTCCTCTGTAAAATGGGGTAAAAAGATTTCAATGCCAACTTAAAATCTTTGGACTAACACTGGTGCCAAACCTTGCTGCCCAGGCAGGCAGCTGTGTTCCACTACCTTATTCTTCATGAATGATCGCTTTCTTTTGTAGAACAAAACAAACCAAAGCATTAACTACTTTTTCTGGTTCAAATCTGATTTCTAAGGAGGACCAAGAAATATTTTTTCTGCCAATTAATTTGCAGCACAGAAAAGTAGTAGAAAAGCAGCACTTGTGCTTCCCAGGAGTCCATTAAGTCAGAAGGAGCTCTGCCTTCGTGACCATAGGTGTCACTTGCAGGCCAGCAGTGCGGCAATATGCAATGCTCCTTTGCATTGGTATATGTACCGATTTTGTTTCTCTGAATATTAAATATATATATACATTAAAATTCCAAAGGTTATTTACCCATAAAAAGAGTATAGGAAAATTTAGATCTTGTTCTAACGCAAGTTTATTACCACTTCTGCAGCAGCAGGTATATTCCTTTACTGACTTATGAGAATACCAGTCTGCTGCACCCAAAAAAAGCCACAGGCAAGGCAGACAAGATCAGAACTCTGTGCGTGACAGATTAGGAAAAGGAAATATTGATAAACCAAAGGGAATTTTTTCTTTCAAAGATAAAGGCACCAGTAGCCAAGGTCACATTATGGTGAGTGAGCAGTATTCTCACCTTCCCACCTAGAGGATAATACTGAAATAAGAAAAGTAGAGCAAAAGCCTTAAAAATGAAGAGACACTCATTATACACAACAGCTATTCAAAAAAGGTTGGGGGATGTTACCTGCAGCATTTGAGAGGCAGAAGGTCTTCTCAAGGAGCACAAATCTCTAGTGGGAAACAGACACTTATGAGGATATTTTGGCTGGTTTAGGTGTAAAAGCAGAACAAAAGCACCAAAGGAGTACAGGGTAGAAAAGGGACGTAAAAGGAATTTTTCTACATGGCTGACACCAGACAAGTGAAATCAAATACCTCACACCACAGAAATAAAAGCTAGTGTAAGTGTTATTAAAGAAGATAGGATTCAGCTGCAAGAGGTCTCACACTCAGAACTTCTGCTATGGCATGATATATTTAATAGCATTCCCAAAATGTCAGAAGGGGTCCCAGACTGGTGCAGACCCCTCATGTACAACTGTTTCCTACTAATATTCTCTGAGCATTTTCCCACTTAAATCAGATCTCTAAAACAAAGAAAAAAAAAAAAACTGTGAAGAACCTGTAATCTTTTATGGTTTTCTTATGAGTTCATAACATTTCAGCTTTGTGTTAGTTTTTGGGAGACTCTGTAAACTTGATACATGAGGCGAATTGGCTGCCACAAACTCATAAAAATCCCTCCAGCGAATCACTGCATCGCAGTAGGGACCGAAGGGCAATATTTTAAGAGTCAAGCTGATAGCTAAGACTTTAGAAAATGCAAAGCCTGGTGACAGATAAATTCCCTCCCAGCACACGACTGCAAAGAACAGAAGTGAGCGTACGTTAAATTTCAGGAAGATCATCTCAGCGTTGTGCAGCTCCCCAAGCTCAGCTTTCCCAAGCAGTGCACTGCAGGCTGGGATCGGATCATGATCTATGCTGAGAAATGTCTCTGCATTTTGCACATAAGCACACACACACGGGGCACTGTATTCCCCTAAAACTCGCGAACCGTTTGACTACGGAGACGCTTGTGTTATTGTCAGTTTCAAGAGTTAAATATTCCAGGAGGAATTTGTTACTGCACAGTGATACATAATGCCTGAAAACCCCCTGCACCAATATTGCTCTCAAATTGGCAGCAAGTGAACAAGGGACATGAAGGATGCCTCAGCACAGTAACCTATCCTTCCTTCTCTCTTGGGAGCCACTTGGCCAGCTTTCATCCTCATAATTATAATAAATTTGACATTTCATAGATAATATTGATTTCTGTATTTTAGCATTTCACCATAGGTGACAGTCTAGCGTCAAGAATGAAATTTCTATTGATCTCCAGCGCATTAATCTCTCATGTGTATGTGATCATTTTTATAAGACCTTTTACTGCACATAAATCAATATTTCATATTTCCAGCTATGCCAGAGGAGATGTCATATTTGTAAACTGTGAGTTGACACCTGCAATTCCTTCCTGTTCAGCTTCAACTGTTCAGTAACAGTCGATTCAGGGTTGGGAAAGGATCAAGCTCCAGAAACAAGCTAGATGAAAAAGAGGAATGTAGAATACAGTAATTAGCTTAATGAACAAAGCCGCAGAGTAAGTGAAATAAAGCTATGTTTCTTCTGCTTACACTTGCCTCATGAATACAAACATCTTTAGGGAGGTTTGCTAACCGACTGATAACGCATTTTAATATGTTTAGGGGACATTATAGCATGAATGTCTTAAGAAAATAGAAGCCGTCAGAAAATGAAGCAAACTCTTAAATTAACTGCCTTGCTTGAGACACCCTTATAACCATCTTAAATTACACCTTTTATATACAGTACTATGAACTATTTTAACTTTGACATGGTACAAGAACTATTTAGTTACCATTCAAACAACTATGAGCAACTCTGTCATTTAGCAAACAAAAATTAGAGTAATAAAATTCTCCTCTTTAAATTGAAATATTAAGTCCCCACAAATAATGCACGGAACCAGGCAAAAAAAAAAAGAGTAAATTACAATGAGAACTGCAGCTTCTCTTTGTAGAGGTTTAAATGAATCAATTTAATATCACGCGAAAAAAACATCTTTAAATAATATAGAATCCACATCTAAATAAATAAAACTCTCTAGCTGCTTTGGGATTTGTTAAATTAGTTAAATGAGCAATTACAGCATGATGTCCAGTGATCACACTCAGGCAGCAAACCCCTTTACAGCATTCTGCAATTTTAATTATTCGCTGTATTAACAGTGACCTCCTATAGTTTGGATAGTTTAATAGTTTGGGATAGAAGTGGATAATCTGTGATTTAACAAATGGAGTCACTTAAAATTACATCCGTAATACACATTCAGACATACATCCTGATAAAAGCACTGTGTAAGTTAAGTACTGGATACGTATATATAATCACAACTGTAAGCTTTTACACCTAATCTGAAATAACCATTCACTCAATCATTTTGAAATTATGTGATATTACCAGTCAAAAGGTATGCAATTAGGATTCAGCCCAGTGCTGTGCGGCATTAACATCTGCTCCCGACAACGCCGCGGCTCAGCTAATGGAAGTGCATTGACAACAACCACGCTGGCTCTGCGCAACAAATATTTTCAGAGCCGCACTCAGATGAGGGGCCTGTTTTAGAAAGCACAGCAGTCCTCCTGCCCAGCTAAAGGCTGATTTTGAAATTCCCATTTTACACCAATTTCCTATAAGCACTATTGACATGCTATTATTTCAAATTATATGTCTTTTCACTGCAAGGAAATGCTACCCTTGCTTCTTTTTAAAGGCCAATCCTTTTTGTTCATCTCTAAAACATGTTCGTGCCCATAAAGTATGTCACCATATGACTGTTTTAACATGATGACAGACACATTATGAAAATATGACTGACCACCACATGAGTGACTAGATCTCAGAAGTTATGTCAGGTGTTGACTGAAGAGGCAGGATTAAAAAAGCATCTCGACAGAACAGGCGGGTGTCACGGGAAAGAAGTCAGTGGGTGATAGGTGTCTTTACAAACAGTTTAGTCTTCCCAGTGTCAGAGGAGTGAGTCTGGAGAGAGCCTTCTCTGCTGTCAAATTTATTTTGTTTGGCAGTGAATTAATATTGTGTGTTTGAAGCCCTGCATGAGGCAGCAGAATAGCAATGCTGCTTCGCACGCTGGAGTTGGGCAGGCGCGGTGTCTGTGCTGCCCAGGCTAACCCCGGCGTGTTTACAGTTGGCTGCAGTTTGCTGTAAGGATTTTCTTTAGGAACAATGCTGAAATGGTAAGGATAGTTCACCATGAACCATTTCACAGGTGGTGTTCACAATCAAGAGTCAGCCTCACCGTCCAGCAACCGATGCCTCCGTTTTGTCTGGAGGTGGAAAAGCAGTCACAGCGGGTACACCAGCTTCCCACACAACCGCATCTGAACATCTCAAATCAGCAGGGAATCTGCAGGTATGGACAACCCGTTTGCATGACCTGCCCTCATCACAGAAACAGTCACCAGAAGTACCACTCACATGGCACCTCGTCTGTGTCGTGGAAGCATCTCCATGAAGATGCAGAAGAGATCACTTCCTTTAAGCACGGACAAAAAGCTTTCACAAGAATTAAAGGAAACAAGGGAGCCAAGAATTTCTAAGCATAGTTGAGTATTTCAAAACAAAAGATTACGACCTGTTACCCACACTTCAGACAACCGGGAGCCCCTGCATA
Source organism: Leptodon cayanensis (assembly GCA_027564655.1). Classification (NCBI taxonomy): domain Eukaryota; kingdom Metazoa; phylum Chordata; class Aves; order Accipitriformes; family Accipitridae; genus Leptodon; species Leptodon cayanensis. Next base: position 53,290,516 of record JANXJC010000001.1, read on the forward strand.
TCCCAATGGATGGGCCCTGTGGGTCAACAACTGGTTGCACAGCTGGTGTTGGCAGCAGGGTTTGGGTTGTTATGACCAGGGGACCCTCTCTGAGGACTGAGGGCTGCTACAAAGAGATGGGATCCACCTGAGCAAGAGGGGAAAAAGCATCTTTGCCAACAGGCTGGTCAACCTGGTAAGGAGTGATTTAAACAAGGAATGACAAGAGAGGGGGGTGACAACACCCAATCCAGTGAGGAAGTGGTGGGCCAGGTTGGCACGCAAAGTGTGCATGGTGAATTGGACCAGACAGATCCCGTAATCACCAGCACAGGGCAGAAGGGTGCCCACTTCAAGTCAATGCAGACTAACAAGGAAACACTGAGAGGACAGCGTTACAGGAAAAGCTCCCATGCCTTATCTCGGAAATCACCAGCACCAGGTGACCCTGATGAGCCACCAGAGAGTATTCACTCCATGTTCTACGCAACTGGGCTTGGCAACTTCACTTTATGTCTTTCCATCAACCACCTGACAGCACAGATCCTTTCATAAACATTTTATTTGCTTAAAAACAAAATAATCTGATGTTGCATACTTCACAGTCAGTGGATTCAGACACAGCACAGTATCAGCGGTAATTGTCTCCTATCCTCAAAGCCAACAAACTTACGGAATATATGGACATATTGACCATCATGGAAACAGAACTATACTGAATTTAATAAAAGAAAGCATGTGCATTTCTAATGCCAAAAAAGTCCTGCAAATTACAAATCTGGAAAACTTCTATACCCACTCACCTCATAGAGCATTAATTTAATGTATCACAACATCAGGTTCAAACTTAAAGAAGCTTAAGCAGTAGCCTCTCTACATATAAAATAGATCCCATATAAAGAAACATCTTACAGTTCTCCACACTGCTGCTCCAATCCAGAAGTATAATGAAATAAAGTGAACTCTAGAGGTAGGAAAGCACACGCTGGAATGCATTTTCTTGGGTCTGCTCTTTAATACTCTAAGACTAACTCAGTACATATTCAAACTTTCACTGCTGGGGTAGTAATATTTATTCATTCTGTTATTCTTACTAGTGCTGTCATAGACAAAGTAAAACATTCTGAGAAAAACAGTAGTTTTTAACTGCAAAATACATATTTCTGAACAGAACTTGTGTCATCTTGGATGCAATAAAGTGGGATGACAGTATCTCCTCTCAGAGAACAGTAAGACAGTTTCACATGAGCTCCTTAGAGAACATACACTCCGAATGAAATTATCCATGTGGTGTCAACACAGGCTATTATTAACACATTAGGTGAGAAAAAACGTTTTGCATTATTAAATTAGTGAGAATATAATTCACATGGTGGTTGGACTTTGCCTCATAATTTATGAATAGTAAATACTCAAATATTCCCACAGTTGAATTAACTGTATCCATCAGCGCAAGGCAGCACAAGAGCAAAGCAACAGTTTCAGCCCCTCATAATCAATACAACCAGAATCACCAGATTTTGGACAAGGACCAGACTTCAAACCAAAGTTTAGACTCAAAACAAATGCAATGGTATGTTATGATATCCCAAGGATCCCGCACTGGTCACTGGCTCTACCAAACTTAGAAGCTCTACTCTGGCACAAAACCACCAAACACACTTCCACTTTAAGCAAGGGCCAGATCCTGATCCCACCACACCAGGGACCAGAGCTGGGTCAGTACCTTGACTGATTCCAGCAGATCTGACATGGAATAACCTGTTGTTTTAAACATGAAGTGACTGAAACCTATGAGTTCTTCTTTCGAGACACTTCAATTAATTGTTCAAGATATTGGAATCGCGAAGGACTATTTTTACAGCAGGGGAAGCTCATTGGCAATCTATTTCAGAAAAGAACAAGTATGAGGTGCTCTATCAGATGCTGTCAAAAGTCCTCTAGAAAGTGAATGCAAAAGGTGAAGTTCTGAAAAACAGTCCAGCCAGAAGACTTCCTTCAAGAATAAAATACTAAAAAGAAAGGTATAATTAGTAAGACTTATGGGCAGAGAGAAATAATTTGACCAATACCAATACATTTCGATTTCCCTCTTTTTGATGAGTTAACTTCACCCAAGTTAATGGTGAAGCCAAAGTGTTCAAAAAGCAAAGATAAGAAATGGTGAGCAGAAAGGCAGCAGAGCCCAGATCATCAGAGCTGCACGTGATGCTGAAGAGTCACTGTTTCCCAAACTCCAAACTTTGCAGATCATTTCAGAGCTGTCTTTGCATGGATGAACAAGTACCTATATGGGACCATCTGCAAAGAATGGAAGCATGTGTGCTCCTCAGGGCTCTAATGAAAGTCACAGAAAGCACTGAATAGGTAAAAAAATCAAAATTAATAACTTGAGAAATAAAGCTACCCACAAACGTGACTATACCTACAAGTGATCACCATGAAAAATCATTCCATAGATATCAGACTGAAACTTAAAATAACTTTTCCCTCAATACTGTCCACAGCCTCTTTAAGTTCACTTCCTGGGGGACTTCAGCCTTTAAACTTTATTGGCTAGCATAATCTTAAAAAGTCCACCTTTAGGATCCCTATTCACTGGGATAGGGTGATACATTTCATCTAAAATCTGCAATTTGTACTGCAAAAATATAATGCATTTGGAACTTGTAAACATCTCTGAGAGCTCTTCAGAAGGCAGTATCAGTTCTGTCACTGGGGAAACCGAGTCATGTAAAAGACTTTTCTTAAAAGGTCACCATTGAATTAGTAGGAGTAAAGGGAGTAAAATCCAGATTCCCCAACTCAGAGGAGCCCCTTCCTCTTTTGGCTGCTGGCTCTGATTCTGTTCCCAGCCCAGAACACCAAGGCATGCACAGCAGCAGGAGGGAATAAATCAGGGATTCACACCCCTCACACCAGTTAACTAAGGAAATTCTATAAAAGGGTGTTTCTTTTATACTTTCCACAGTTTAGAGTCTTTGTACAACACTAACATTCACAAACAAAATCATACAATTCCACCAATGAAATTATCCACCAATGAAATTCAGAATAATTAAGCAAAACAAGAAGAAAGCATCTTCTATTTACAAACTATTTAAAAGGGGGGGATTTGTTCAGCAAGTTATCTAATTCGATGTATTTGTTCAACTCTAATGTCAACAGCAGTCTTAGAAATTAAACTGCAGATGAACATCTGAAAAAGAGAAAACAATCACAAAATATAATAAGAGGAAAGTTCACCTGACAAAGGAACAGGAAAATTCCCCTTCAGACTGAACCATTTTCAGTGTATTTACTGTGACAATTTATCACAATAACTCCTGAAAGCGTGACACTCCAGTATGACCAGAATTAGAGGTGAAGGGTCCATTCAGCCATTTCATTTGGTTATGAATTAACCTCCCATTAACATGAAAACTGTGAAATTTTGCATAATTCCAACACGCAACCAGTTTTAAGAAGAGTTTCACAAAAGGAAGTGTGGAGACCACCAGGCACCAGATCTGATGATAAAATAGCCATGAATTGAATCCAACAGATCAAAATCAACCTACGTCCAGACTCCGCTACTCTTGCAGACTGTCAGATTTCTCTCTCCATGCAGAAAGCATTCTGGACCCCGCTAATCACAATTATCATTACTGATTGTACCGCTTTTTTATAGTCAGTGCTCACAACCTGACTATGGATGCAATGGATGGGACTGCTTGTGGGGTAAGGTACAGGGACAACAGAATTTGGCCAGCAGTGATTTAATGTTGCAGCATAGTGGAACAGCCTGTTTCGCTAATCAAACAGATCAGCACAAACCGTCCACAGAGTATATTGGCTTAGTACCTGACTGAGCTGAAACCAAGGGAGAGTAACCTTTTCGCAGGACAGAAATGAATGTCTCTACTCAGAGAGCAGTAAGTGTGCACCCTGAGCACACGCTCGTCCTCCTGCCCGCCGCTGACTTACACCCGCAGCGAATGGGTACCAGGAGCTGCAAGCTCCACACCTATGAGCAGCGACCGGTCGGAATCTCCTAACCTTCAGTTATTACTGCTACAGCCCAGAGAAATCCATCTTGCACCTTCTATTAGACCTGAGTGAATCTGGGTTTTAGGAGCTGACCCATTTAAAAAGGGGGGAGGATGAAGAACTGAAATTGAACTTTTTTTTCAGAAAATAGAAAAAAGTCCTTTCCTTTTAGATCAAGCTGAAACGTTTTCACTAATGTAAAATATTCACATACCTTAGTTCCTTTATTAACTTTTTCTCAACTTATATTGGTCAGTGTTAAATGGGAAAAAAGTAGTTTTGAAATGAAAAGTGAAAAGTTCCATTTGGAGAACTCTGAAAGAAAATGTCAAATTTGAAAATTTTGTCTTCTTTCAAAATGTCTACTTTTTCAGTCAAACCAACACTACAGACTCTGCCTGACCTCAGAATTTATTTCAGAAATGTCACAACTGTACTTTCAGCCACCTACCTATTTTGTCAGAAAAAAAAAAATCTCAGCTGTACCTCAGATCTTGTTTACTCTCACAGTACTCTCAGAACTATATTGTTTAAATACAGCAAAGTAACAACTATTTTAATTTACATAACTGTGACCAACTCAAGATCACTAAAATGAATGAGTATGTATTGTTACATGAAGTACAGCTATGCTGAAGTGGCTATCCATATCAGAGATCCTTAAAAAACTGATTCTCCATGCTAGCAGTAAAATTTTACAGAAATCTAGTGGTGACAACAGTAACCATCACACCACCTACACCTGATGCAGAAGCCAACATGGGAAAGAAGGTTATTAAAAAAAAAAAAAAAAAAAAAGAACCGGAGTCTTGCATTTTGTCCCTTAATCGTATTTGTTTTCTATGGAGACGAACTGTCCAGCTCACAAGATAAAAAATAAAACAGGATTAATTTTTAAAAGTCTCATTTTTTCTACTCTTTTTGGACAATTCCAATTTTCAATAAAGCAATTGATTTTCCAAAATAAGATTACCTATCTGTTTTGGAAGGATGGAAAATCAAACACATATTCAACAAGGTAAGGAGCTCTGATGACTTGGTGGTACAGATGTGCTGAAGACCACCGAAGGACACACTTAGCAGGAGGTATGTGATTTAACAGCCCTCCAGGAGTTATACTGGCCTGAGTTATAGTGATACATTTTCCAGTCTTGCCTGAGCAGAAAAAAAGGAAAGTGTTTAATAAACTGAGTAAAAAGTAAAGCAAGGAATATGGAGGAGGGGAAAAAAAAATAATAAAGCTATTGATTTATAAGATAAACACAATGAAAAATAAAGAAAAAACCAATCTTTTGGTAAGACTAATTGTGGTTGTACTGTATGTACAACCATGTGCTTTCGACCAACAGAATATTTGTAGTTAAGGTCTTATTAAATGGTGCCCTTCAATACAGCATGCAACCATACCTGAGATTTCAAGGGGAAGGTGAGCAATCAAAGCAGAGACCTGTTCATTCCCACAGCAAGGAACCAGCTGCATCCATGTGATGCTCACTCAGTTCAGTCCTTCGCTGCTCTGTCGCACCACGAGATGTGTCGCACGCACATGTTTATCCAAAGGACTCAGAGTGACATCAGTCATGGGTCGTCTTCACAAAACGGCTCTTTAAGAATAGAAGAATTAATAATTTTGCTCTTGAGGGAGGGACTGCGTACATAGGAATGCACTGGGATGTTGAAACTGAAACTTTGGCACATAAGCACCCATTTTGTGTACCAGCCTACAAGTGTCATCGCAAGCCTGCAGACGGAGGACTTGTACAACATGTATAGCATCCTTCTTTGAAAATGGAGCTACTATACATTTACAGATTTGGCTAGGCAAATATAATGAAAGTCTCTTCGTACCTGGTATATCAATTCATCACTTGGGGATTTTAAAGCCATTTTAAATACCCTTGGAAATGAAGCCTCATAGCTGATGCAGCTTTGAGCAGGAGGTTGGTGTCGATGACCTCCTGAGGTCCCTTCCAACCTGAGTTATCCTATGACCTTATGAACACAAACCCTCTTTGCTCATAAAAAAAAAGCAACCTGATGCTGTTGGAGAAATAGTACACAAAAAGGCTTTAACAGTAATGTGCATAAGTTGTTTGAGCAGACTTTCCTGCTGAAACCAGGTCCCCTGAAGTCACCGAGGGTGCCATTAGAACCTAGCCAGTGGAGAAAGACTTTGGAGGATTAGAACTTTGGGTTTAAAAATCAGTTTTGATGTCACCTAATGGTTTTTGTTGTTTTGAAAAGAATATGAAAGAATGACAGCAATATTGAATTTTTAAAATCATGCTCTGTCCACCTGCAGAGCTTTTCTCACATACTTTAATAAGGACTTTTACCATGTCATTATACATTTTAATTACACTGTTAAATGTCACAATCACACATGCTAATGACATCATTATAGCTATTTACACCAATTATGTCATTTGATGCAATTACAGTAATTCTGCCAATACACACAAATCAATAAAAAGGTTTTGTTTGCATTTTTCAATGAGCAATCACAAAAGAATAACTCCACTTTCTGCGAAAAGCAGGGCAAGGACTTAAATAGTGAAACTAAAAAAGTGACATTCGAGGCCTGATTCTTTCTCCCAGCACCATGAACAGACAATAATAACTTCCACACCCAGAAGACAACACATCCCCACGTTCAGAATAAGAGGTTTCAAGGGAATGTCCTAGACAAGGCTGTGATGCGCTGGAAGGACTTCTCCATCCTTCTGGAGAGCTCCGGGGGACCGGCAGCTCCCACCTACGGAGGGATGCTCTAAAACTGCTCGCCCACGTCACTCGGAACAGGAGCGTGCACTGGAAGAGCAAGTGTTACTGACACTTACACATCCATCTACAAAACGACCTCTGTTAATAGGCTCTTCAGTCTAAGAAAGTTTGACCTTCATAAGGACCTCTGGGTTTTGATCAAATAATTCCTTAACCGTGTCTTCGCTCAGATAGGCAGGTGAACTTCTATAGTCTTTCCATATAAATCATGGGAGTTAAAATCACAGGGGCTTTTTTACTCCTTTAATCTTTCAGAACACTCGGAAATTCATTAACATCCATGTCCTCACCGCACAAGTGGACATGGTACTGTAGTGCCTCACTGTGATGATCAGGCCTTTTTGAGAGAGAGCAATTCCTAGGATACCTCCCTCCATGCCCTCAGTCCTGAAACTTTTTTTTTGTTCCTACATGTGTATCCTGAATACATATTGGTGAGTAAAAACTACCACATTTCTTTATTTCGGAGATCTTCCCTATTCAATACTTACTAATCCTTTACTCTTGGTATCAGCTGCAGACTTGGCCAGTAATAATTTTACACGTTCTTCCAGGTCATCGACAGAAGTATTGAATTGCAGAATTCCACAGCACCCACATTTGATTTTTAAATTTATGGATCTTTTCTTCAAACTCCAACAACAACTCAAGTTTCACAGCGGGGCGGGGGGAGAATGATTGTCTTTTCCAGATCACAACACTGCTCACCTGATGGCTAACATTATGTCATACGCAGAACTGAGCATCATGGAATGTACGTTTTGATTCCTTCCAAAATTCACTTTCTGGAGCTGAGGTCACTCAGAAACCAGCTCTTATTCCCAGCTACTACATCAGTCACACCTACCACCTTCAGCACAGGGCAGGGGAAGATGACAGAAACAGAACCAAGGAACGCACCATATCCAAAGCCACCTGTGACCTGTAGGCAACAGATTCAGATGATACGATTCCTGCAGTTGTGTGAGATCACCATCGTGCTTGCATGCAACTCTGAATGATACCTCATCATATCATGAAGTCTAACAACTGAAATTACACATTTTGCCTTCAGTGGCACTACTCAGCATGCTGAAAACTAATCCCATGTGAGTAACAGAAGCCTGCCACCATACATACATTGCAATATCCAAACAGTCACTTCATCTCAGATCCTGTGCCTCTGTGTTGGACCACTGCAGAAAGACCTGTTGTCTCTTTTGAATCCACTTAAAAATAGCCATGCCCAAGCTCACAAAATTCATATCCCACCTCCTATATGCAAAGACTTTATCGGGAGCCCTGGCAGAGCCTGGACACTCACACCTGGGCAGCAGGTATGGAATTTCATTTGCAGTTTAGCCACACACGCATGTTTCGATACCTTATCTTGCCTATCAACTTCATAAGCAAGGGAAAAGTACATTCAAAATGTACCGGGCTTGCACAGTGTGTTGTTTTTATAACAGTTGAGTCTAATCAGTTTTCTCTGAGATACTGAAAGGAATTCTATGATGGCTGTTTCATAGTAAATGATCAACTTTGCAGCTCATTTATTTTGTGATAAAGTTCTTCCAAAAAGCTCATATGATTGGGGCGGGGGGA
>JANXJC010000001.1:53298991-53343371 GCA_027564655.1 Leptodon cayanensis
GGCGGGGAGGGGAAGGAGGAAGATAAATGTAAGTAAATCACTTCTAACTGTAAGCAAAGAACTTAGATTTAGCCCTAAAATGAAAAACTCAAGAACACCATAACCGGATTATACTATAATTCCTTTCTCAAAATAAGTTTGTCTTTGCTGCCACATAAACTAAGTATTATATGCAAAATGTACATAGAATAATTTTATTTAGCAAGCTGCTTTGGTTTTACTTATGCAGGAGAATTAACTTCTCCCATTTTTAAGCTATACATACTAGTCAGGACTAAGATTTAGCATGTAAAAAAAGCAGAAACTTTGTGGAAGCTGTTTTTCACATAGTAGTTAGACATCACAGACAAAGAACAGATACTTTCATGAGTGGAGTCCTGCTACTTCCTACAACTAAATAATCACCCTTTGATTAAAACCAGGCTACGGCACAAACTATGAGCTTACAGCAAACAGTTGCAATAATGTTTACTAGGTTTTAAAACTTCCATTCAGTACAAAGACTCATATATTAAAAAAAAAAAAGGAAAGCCAGTAAAATTTGAATATAACTGTTAAAAGCAGCGAGGAGGGATTCAGATATGAAGCTCCTGTTTATTTGTCATTTCTAACAGGGTTTGAAAATGATTGGCGTTGTTCAGTCATACACCATTTTATCTGCCCAAGCACAGGAGCTACTTCATCAATTAAGATACTGATAGCTCTAGGAAAATAAATGGAAGTATCCAGTGAAAATGAACAAAACAAGACAAAACGGCATGCCTCTGCACATCAGACAAACTTATGATAGGCTGGCATAAAGGCACACATAAGGGTTTTTTATAAAAAGACATGGATTCTGCATATGTATACACAAGGGTCAGATACCAGCAACGGACGCTGCTGCTGCTCTTTATGGTCAGTTCACCACTGCAGAACACATGCAAGGTGTTTGCAAGACCCTGTGCATACAGATACAGAAGTTAACTACCTCGGGCTTTATGTATATGGACATTTTGCACTGGGGGAGAGGGAAGGGCAATCAGCTGGAGCCCTTCAGGGGCAGGTGCCTTTGTTGGAGTTGTATGAACAGCTTGTCCACTGAGATCAGCGGCAGAAAAAAGACACTCATATAATCAGCTCTGCCCTCACCAGCCATTTCAGTACAGTTGGTTGGCTCAATATTCACATTTTCAGGGCACAAGGGTGTGATATCAGTCAAGTAAGATACAAAAAACCCTCACACATACAAAGTTTTTACAGCTATAATAAGATAAATAACTAGCTACTCAATTTTGAAGAAAATTTTATGACCAGTTCCGCAAGGTTACATGCCACTGTGCAGAAGACCTAGTTCTGAAGCTCATCCTAATCTTGAACCCCCTAACTGAGGTGCTACAAAGACTTTTTCTCCCAGTTTTGTGTTTCTGCAAACCTGCTGGGAGTGCACCTGCTCCATCAACCAGGTCACCAATTAAGCCATTAAAGAGTGTTGGCCCCAGCATTGACCCTGGAGTACACTAATAGCCATCGGCCTCCAACAGGACTTTGTGGCACTGCTCAAGATCAAGATGAGAAACAAATTAGTTTTCAATTTTGATGAGACAGACAATTCAGTAGTCCCAAATAAACTGCTCCTAGATTTAGACCCTCAGCACACTGCGCTCATGCATGACCTCCTCCGCTCTTGAGGAGGATGGCTTAGATTGCAAATCCAAAACAAGCGAGCTCTACCCCCCACGAGCTCAGAGCAACTCTCACAGGCAGGGCTTCAGGGCTTTTTGTGCTGTTTGTACAGACTTTTCTCATGGCACAGATAATACAATGTCTTCATGCACAGAAAACATACACGGCTGATGAAAAGCTAAAGAGAAAGACTGTTTTCATCTATGTCTGCACAAGCAAGCACTGGTTCTCACCTGTCTTACACGAAAGCTATTGATGCCATTGACTCCGGCACTGACAGGTCTTTGGTGACTCTTCATCACATCACAGTGAGGATACTTTAACCATATACTAGTTTCCTAAATAGTGGTGTGCAGTATCAATAATGTAGCACGCCTATGCTAAAGCTAACCTGGTCACTGAAAGCATGTACTGTAGCCATGGTACTCAGCTCAGGCCAAAGCAACAGTGATAGAATTCTTTCTACATCTGCTTACAGACTCCAAAATACACTTTAACCTACATGTAAAGGAAGACCACAAATTACAGCTCTTTCCCACAAAAAGAGGGTTCTCTTTTTCTGAAGTACTGCTGGCAGCCTACAGAGGTACTTTCGTTAAGCTTTTTGTCCAAGGCTGCTCTTTCCTGTCTCCCTACTACTGAAAAAAAAAAAAAAAAGAGTATTAAGAGATTTCAATTTTTCTTAGTATTTAACATGATCAGTTTCTGTGTCTGGATGGTTTGAAATATGTTCTCTATTGGACAGATAAGTCTTGGGCAAATGACTGACCTTTTAAAATAATATTTATAATTTTAGAAATGTAAAACTTAACATTCTTTAGTAATCCAATATTAAAATACATTTAAGTTGATCTATTAAATGCTGCGATTCAAACTTTAAAAAAAATGTGCAATAGAAAAACATTAACAACATGTGTGGTTTAGAAAAATTCATTTATATAGCAGTTTGCAATGTCATGATGTATTTTAAATAAAAGAGCTACAGACAAAGGTATTGATTTTAGAGACTTAACTAAATAAACAGTATGTAAATTCTGTCTTTTTCTATAAAATTAGATCAGAACGCACATATTACACTGTCTTTTTCTAAGGGAATGACAGCTATTGAATTTGGCAGACATTGGAATTTGGTTAAAGAGTTAAAGACCTTTGATCTTTGGTTTACAATTAAATGATACCACTGTAAAAGGACAGTAGCGCAGTGGGCCAGACAGTATTTATGAGGCACAGCTGCATGCGGGAGGTGTTATTGCTTAGGGCTCCCCGTAAAACAACTCTGGGTCTTGTTACGCGTTACTAATGTAATGTCATCTCGGAGGATGATAAGGAAGATAGGAGTGACCCCGGCCAGGCACCAGGAAACACTTTGGGTGCCTTCCTCGGTTTTCGGAGAGTCCCGCGGCAATGCTGCCTTTTCCAGCCTGCACCAGGGCACCACGAGCAGTGATGTGATCTCGGGAAGGGCCTTGCTTCGGGATCAGCTTGGGGAGGGGCCTATAAATAAGAAAGTAAACTTTGGGCTGAATTAGTCTCCAAGCCAAACTGCTCAATGAATCTTTTTTACAACCCCTGCGTGGAGCAGCCCTCTGGCAGCCGGGCGAGTCCTCTTCCCTCCCAGCCAGCTGCGGTGTTATCTCCCAGTTTACAGTTTAAAGAATAGCAATGCTGACCATCATTGTATAAAAGAAGAAGGTTTCTTGATAACCTTTCTAACAAAGGGAAGAGCATTCCCCAAGTTCCTTATTAATTTATGCTCCTCTAAAATTATCACTTAGAGTAACCACTGGAGCTCTAATAAATGTATAATGAAAGCAAAAACATAGCACGCTGCAGTGCTTAATCTGAGATTACGCATTTAGAATAACAAAATATGCAATTCCAGCCTAGTTCAGGTCTTTCTATCCCAGCCCACCCTCTCTGAGGGCTGGGTTTTTTTCCCCTTCTTTGTTATGTCATTCTGCAGACAGATCCCAAGCTGTTCCCTGTCACCCACCGGAGCAAACGGCTCAACAGAAAGCACAGTTGGACAGCCCTTAATTAGTGCTACTTGGGATAGTCAGGATGAGAGCCTGTGTCAGCATCTCACTTAGATCCCAATTCGGTGGGGTTCTGAGCGCCCGCAGATGCCGCCAGATCCGCCAGCGGTGCAGGGCGGCCAGGATGCGCTCAGCACCGGTCCCAATCCGGCCCCTCGGCAGCGAGAAGGGAGCACCGAGAACCAGATGACAATTTGAAATGCAGGACACTGGGTCTTTTTCGCTCCCACCTACAGTAATACAATGCACACTGCATGACTGGTAATGTTAGGAGAAATGTAGGAAATAATGTTCTTTATGTTAAATGGCCTCAAATTATTCTATTACATTTTACAAAGTATTTATTTCTTTAAGGTAGAACTATGCAGGTTAGCTGTTCTACCAAAATAGTACTAGAGATGTAAGTATAAACAGATAAATATCAAAAATATCACTTTTTGGATTGCTAAAAACACAGAATAGAAAACAAAATAATATTATTCACCTATTTGTATACAAAATCCTTATTTCTTATTAAAAAAAAAAAAAAGAGGAACCATGCTAAAGCATTGGATCCCTTGTACGTATTAAGAACATACTGTAGCCTTCTATAGTAAACAACCAATCAAATAAAAAGCAGCAAAATTGTGTTCCTCTTACATTGACTTGCAACTGGAAGTTTGCCAGCAGGTGTTTTCAAGGAATTATGAGAAGGCATCCTGAATTTCACATTTTAATTTTTATTATTTTAACAATTTCACTTTCAGTTTAAATTAGGTGGAAATGTCAGCTTGTTGCCTGAATCAAGTCATATCAGGCACTGTCATCCAAAATACTATATCACTCACATATTCCTACCCAAACAAATTGCGCTTTCATTTCATTATGATCAACATTACACCCAAACTGGAGCTGATGGCATTTTCTATTGCAAATTTATCATTGTTTATGAAAGATTCATAAACTGAGTTGGGCACCTGCTAATGTCTTCATAATCTGTGAGTAAACTTGAACAGTTCAGATAATTTCCAGCTCAAAATTTCTTCCAAATTATTTGCTTTGAAGGTTCACTACTCATGGTGTGTTCAGACACGACCAGTCACCTGCATTATTTCTGCTCCCAAATTGGAGGAATTCAATTTTGAAAGCAAAACAGCTAATGATGCCTGGAGCAGTGCAGAATACGTGCACCCTTTCAATTGTATGAAATCATGTAAAATGTTGAGATCCCTGAGCACTTCACAAATACCTTGCAGATCTCCACATTCAAACAATTAAAGCCATGATCAGGAGAGAACAAAACAAAAACAAATGGGGGCTTCATTTGTGTGTCATCCTTCTCTCTAATGCTCTACCAGCTCCGCTCAGAGTTCAGGCAGTAAACAGGATGATTGATTGTCTTCGATGTACAAGTAGCAAAAACTGGAGATTCAGCTCGTTCTCTTGCTCCATTTTTCTTTTACTGCTACACCATTAGAGCTGGATGCCATCAATTTAAGCAGGTACAGGATCATACCCTAAAAATAACTCGCCTGATCTCTCCATTTCTTGTTAAAGGAGACGGAGTCAGGGGCTTTGGCTACTGTGTAAGGTGCTTGTTACCATTTTCTATTGTACTATCAATTGTCGAAACACTCCACTGTTCACCAACTGTCAACGTTACAGGGCGCTACATATATTTAGGTGGCATAAACCTTCGCCCACCCCATAGGAATCGCCGTTGTTTTCATGCAACGCACATTTTTAGCAGCCGTGTTCCTTCCCAGCGCGGTGCAGAAGCATGGTGGCTTTCAAGGCTGGTGGCAGTGCAGCCTGCTTTATAAGGATGAATGAAGATGAAAAGGAAGACAAATAGAAGTGAATGAGGCACTGCTTTATGTGATTCATGATAGCTTGCAGTAAGCCTGTTAGCCTCCGCCTGGCTCCCTTCTCAGAGAATAATGGATAGTTACAGTGTGTATAGTGACATTGTCAAACCATCAGGAATTGCTGATTATAGTGCTAAATATTGATCTCTGCTTCACATGTGTCAAAATTCTTTCTTCCCTTAATTAGAACTTCCCTAAGCACCATACAAGAACAAACCGAATATATCAGATCTCCGTGAAAGGGAGTGTGATACCAGAATATAATTGTGACCTCTTGTCTTCTTCTTCTCTCTGGAGTTTTGAGATGACTTCAGCTGTCTATCCTGCCCTTCCCAGCACATGTGATAATCATACTCATTTTTCCCAATCTAACCATAGGAAGATTTTTCCAAGGCTGTGCTTTTCATCATTTCAACCCACCGGGGCTGCAGTCAGATGGCAGGGAAACTTAAAGTGCCAGAAGGTGCCTTTTTCTATTTGTTTGTTTCATGGTACACTGCACCAGGCAATGACCTGTGGCAAGAGTGTCACGCAAAACGGAGACAGGTTCACCCAATCAAAGGGAGCTTTAAAATTAACACAGATCCCTTCATTTCTTCATGCGGGATTGGGGAAGGGCAATTTAATGGATGTCATAGTCTTCTGATTATCACCCTGCAATCACTAGCTATAAAAAATTAACTTTTGTTATACTGATTACTCCGCATTATTTATATTAAAAGCACATTTCCTCATCAACGGAGTCATGACAATTAGTACTAATTTTGTATTACTGTTCAATCATCTTTCCTACTCTTTACAGTATTTATAATATAAAATAATGAAAGCCTGTGATGTATGGTTTCAATTTACTCCACAAACTGAGCACTTAAGTCATTTATCTTAGTTTATCTGTAATATACTGGGGCTTGGGGTTTTTTGTATTGTTTTTTTTAAACATGACACAATGGTACATTTACCTTTAGTTTGATGCGCTTGATAAAAATCAATACTTCATTAAAAGATCCCCCAAAAATTGTTCAGACCAATTTGAGCAAAGGAGAGGAAGTGGGAAAGAAGGAAGATGCTTATATTCAAACCACTAACATTTGTATAATCACATATATGCTGTGCTATCCACTGCCAGCTTATAAAATAACAGGGATAAAGATGTGCAATTTGTGGAAATCATGAAGAAGGCAAAGGGAGGAGCATGGCCCTGTTCTCTCTCTGCTCACTGGGAAGCCAGAGAAATAACAGTGAACTATAGAAGGGAGTTACTCCCTAGCATGAAACTTCTGGGGAAGTGCTGCAACAAGTGGTTCGCTTTAACCGCTCTCACCCTTGCCTCCAGCCCAGGGTATAACAGCGAAAATTTACCAATAAATTTAATTTTCAGCTTGCTCTATTTTAACCTTCTTAATTAAACCACCCATTACTATCAAGTCACTGCCCTGTTTTTAACTTTGGATGATCCTCCTCAGCAGAGATACAACAACCAGCTTACACCACCACCACAGAGCTGGAGGTCCAGAACAAGGAACTGCCAGAGCAGCCCCCCAGGAGGAGACGGACGTGTGGGGGACCGGCGGGGAACACCGTGCTTCCCTGAGATACTGCAAGAGCATCGCACCTCCCTTGGGCAGCGTGGGCAACGCTGGTATTTCTTAGAGCGTGGAAATGCTTTGGGGTTTGTCATCATTGTTTGGTTACTTGATCTTACTCTGATTTCAGCGTGCCCAAAAAAAAAAAAAAAAAAAAAAGAGCACGCGCGCACTCGCTGTGCTACCAACCCCTTGCACCTACTGAATGCGCTGCATTTCCAAGCACCGGACAAGCATTCCCTGTGCAATCCCCCAGCCCAGCCTGGGCGGTGGGCCACGGTTAGCATTCCCATCCCGCAGCAAGGGAGGCAGTCACAAAGACAGTCGTTTTGATAAGGCAGGTCATGCAGGAAATCATTGTCAGGTAGCATCAGATCTCCAATTTCCAAACTCCTCCTTTTTGCTCAGTCCAGCAGCCCGTGTTGATCAACAAGACAAGCCCTAGAAGTACACCGAGCACAGCAACATACTGCGACTTCATCCCACCAGAAAGAGCTGGCCCTGCTTCACACTCTATCTTATAAACTCCAACAGCTATTACTAAAAAGACAACTGATGCTCACGGGTGCCTGTTTTGTCCTTAGAAAAGGAATACAGAAAGTACCTATTACCAACCAGCTGCTAAGTATCAAAGCACACTATTCTTTTATTCAACTTCACGCTTATGAATTTTTATTTTTGTATGTAGCCTTCTTGCAGTAAGGAGTGATGAGAATTTGGATCTGCTCTGTACCAGTCCCAGTCTTAACGAATAATGACACAATAACAGGCCAAGTCTCTGCCCTTCCTCCGGCAAACCCGCCAGTGTCTGATCCTCTTTTATACAAAGGGTATTTTACACTTCTATGGTCTCAAAATAGGAACACAGAAAAGCTTTATAAAGGCATGCTTATCATATAATTTACACTCATTTTGAGGGCCCATTATGCTTCTAAACCAACAGAAATATGTTTTAGCAGGTAAACAGGAGTTAGTGCTTTAGCTCACATAAAGACCGCTGACCTGGTTCCTAGAGCCGAGGTCCTCCATACATCGACTGAGAGGGAAATAGGTGTTGCTGCTGATGAGGCAGAACAACGCACAGTGCTTAAGCTTTTAAAAATATTGCACCTGCAGATCACCAGAAACCTGGAAGAAAACATATCATTCCTTTATCCATAGCGCATATTTAGAGTAATTCAGAGGAGGCAAATATGATCTGATCAATAAAGGAGCTTCTTGTCTTCCACACTTATGTCCTTCTCATGAATCTTAACCAAGAGAAATAATAAGTGACAGAGAAGGTTTATAGTACTTTAAATAAGCGAGTGAGCCTCCTAAAGCTATGAGCAACATTCTCTGGATATCAAAAATAATAACTGGTTTTGCAGCAGTGCAGCATGGAAACACAAGGGTATAAGATATACTGTACTTTAAGCTCTGTTTGATGAATCTGAGCACAGTTCCTGGGGGATAGATTACTTTAAACCATGCTCTTTTACTTTCTAATCCTGACTTGATTTGATTTGTACTTTAATACAGCTGCCTGGCAATTCAACAGCAAATAGAGACTATTTATGTAATCATATTGTAAGTAGTGGGACAAGAAGAAACTCTCTAGAACCTTTTTGGAAAATAGTTTGTTGTACTTTTTTATTTATTGAACAGCAGGGCTTCGGGCTTTTCAGTGCTCATTATAATTGGTTTTCTGCTTGAACTTTCAAAAACTGTCATGTCAATACTCAAACAGAATTTTTTTGCTTACTATATGGCTGTGGGCTCTATTTTCTCATGTGCTACTTGACAAAGTTCTTGTAATATCTTAGAGGCAAGTCCTAGAGTTTTAGTTGCTATTTAAGAAACTGGAAGGCAGAGTTATTTTATCTTCTCCATTGTTCTTGTTCACATTCCCATAATTCTCTACTGCGATTTAGTGGGATTTAGCAAACCAAAGAGGAAGTTGTCAGCCTGCTTCATGCTAAACATTAGCTCTGGAAGTCATGGTATACCAGTGGTGTGGTTTCTACTATTAAAAATGAATACGTGACTCACCACTGAATATGTAACTTTGAAGAACAAATATTCCCAGCACAAACAGGGACCAAATTCAGTGAATCACAAGAAAATCTATAGGGCATCAATTACAGACCCACTGGCTAATTTCAGGTTATCTCCTTGCATTCCCCATTTCCGTCATTAGAAGCGGAGTCCTGCCAACGCGCCGCCCCAGTTCTCCATCCCCACGAACTGGGGTGAAGCCCCACGGAGGGGTCGGCTTGTTCCAGCCACCCAGGGCTGGAGCAGCTCTGCTCCTCAGCACCCAGCCCTGTCCCAAAAACACTTCCAGAAACATCAATATCTATATTCCTGAAGAACCCTGCCTTGCCCATTCATTTGTAAACAGTCTGTAAAATTATTGTAATAATTTTCTATGACGCTACAAAAATTGGAGAATAAAAAAATTGAAAGAAGAGGTTAGTGCCTTGTACTCAAAAAAAATCCAGTTTTTTAGCAGTGGAAAAGGCTGTCATCTTCTGTGCTTCAGTATGTAGATACTCTAATGTCTGGTTACACATCACTAAAATGATGGTATGGAAAATAAAATTTTGACTATTTTAGTACTTTAAGAAAGAAAGAAGAACTTCTCTATTTGCAGTTAGTTACTGAATTTTATTTCTTTTAAAAACTTGGTCAAGCTACTGTATACATAAGAAAATGAAAATCGAAATGCAGCTTAAAAGCTCTTGTTCTTTTGATACTGATAGTGTTAGCTAAGCAGTAAGAAAAGAAGGCAAGATGTCTTTTCTTAAGCCTAGATAATGGCAAAGCTTCATTTTAGAATAAGTATTTTTAGTATTTAAGATAGCTAGAGAAATGGTTTTCATTCACATCATATACCTATACTGTAACACGGGCTGTACTAAAGATGTAGGAGTTTAAAGGACACAAGCTTAGCTTCAATGAAGAACAGCAAATGGAAACGTACAGATAAGTAGGACTATATATAATTGAAAATCTGCTTGCTTGAACAGCATTGTGACTAAATAAATAAATATCATTATTAAAATACAGTGAGCAGAATTTTCCTGTTAACTTATACCAATATACAAATGGAAAAAACAGAGTTTTATTCTTTATAAATTCATATTAGATTACAAAGGAATGACAAACTATATGCTTAGAACACTGTAAATATTTTCAAGTATTTAACATTGCTAATAGAAGAAAGCAGGCTATGAAATATTTTAAGTACATATAGCTAATTCCATGGAAATTCAGTGAATGGGAGAAAAAAAGCCTCATATAACAGAAAATGCTATTTGAAACAATAATACAATATGCAGCACATATTAAAATCTATTATTTCTGTCAAATATTTAGTCAGCATGGATGTGTAAACAAATGCAACTGTGTGGTTTTATGTTAACCAAAATCTGACACATACTGTTGGACTCTGGAAATACAAGAGGGAAATTCTATAGCATAATTTCAGTGACCAAAATTCATATAAAAATAATATTTAAACTTAAAGCAAACATGCATGGAAATGCTGTTAATAATAGGCTGAATAGTACCCTCTAAGCCTTTTTTTTTAAATACTGTGCATTTTATATTAAAAAGACATTCAATATAGAGTTTTCACTACAGAATTTATATTTGCTTTTTCATCTTCTTATTAACTCATGTTTTCTCTATGCTTGACTTACGAAATACTAATACCGCAATCCATTTTTTAAAAAATCCTCTTCAGTTGATTAAAAAAATAACTGAAAATACAGTTTGCAATTTTTTTGCAGCATTTCCAGAGACAATAGAGGGTCAATAGTTTGGCAGAATCAAGAGAGATCATGGTTTATCCAGTATGTGTGACAACTGCTTGCTGAAAAGGGAAAGCGTATATGATATTGCAGTTTTGGTTCCTAAAACTATATCAAGGCTACTCTTTTAGTCAACTTGGAAATTTATATACTATACACTAACCCTCCTTTAATATCCTCTCTCTCTTTCCTCTGGGCATTTATTGCTGTTCTTTCTAGTTCAGTAACCAGTGAGCAGAAGGTTCATTAAAACTAATTGAATTGGAAACTTGTCTGCCCTGGGAAATGTTAACTCTTTGTTGTTATCTCTAGGAAATTCCTTTTGTTATTTTCCTTTGAATTATATTATTAGGCTTTAACGTAGCAAACACCACCTTGAAAATATTTTCATTTGGCAGCCTGCCTACACGGCAACTTTAGGAAGGCTCCTCTCCCCCCCGGTTTTACCACAGCAGAGCGCAATATTCCGGGTGGCTGAATGCGAGCGTGGTGCTCAGCACAGCCACCACGCCGCCTGTTTCACTCCTGGAGCTCACGAGAAATAAAGCCTTGAGCAGGCACCTACCGCGGCTCCTTCCAAAATGGGGAAATAAACAGCAGAACTACAGGTTTAGGAATCCTGGCTGCTGTGATGGAGATTATCGCGGCACGACAAACCCCGAGTGGATGCGACATTAAATACAAGGGACTAAAATGTTGCAGGGGAATGACGGGGTGATTAGCCGCCTGGCATAGTGAATCTTCTTTTAACTTCCTTCTTTTAATCAGTTGTGAGTAATACTTACCAAATAGATAAGGAAATAGTCACAGGACAGTGTTTCGTCCAGCTCTTTGTAGCTTGAAAATATTGATGAAATAAAACACTTGATAATAGTCACAGTGGTAGATTTCTGACAGCTTTAAAAATCAATTGAAAATAACAGGCAACCCACTGTTGCTAATAAAAGTAAATATTTATGACTGATTTGACTGAGCTTCAATACCAGTCAATCACTTTCTAAAGGATCTTTGCAATTCATTAACCTCTTTTTACTGGTCTTGTCCCTGTTGGTATTAGCCATTAAAAGGGAATAAGGGAGGGGGGCTTGATTTTTCTATTCTCATCATTCATAGCTTATTTGTTCATTCCCTCCATTCCCATACGTTGCTGTTAAATTGATTGTCTGTTTAGTCATATGAATGATAAAGTAGCTCTGCCAGGAAGAATGAAAGCATCCATTAATTTCTGAGAAGGGTGGGTTTCTTTGATTCAGCCTCAATCTAAACCAAAACTACTTCCATAGTTTCCTACAACATCAGTAACTAAATTTAGACCATAACATATTGCTCATAATAAGTGCCATAATTCTCCTCACAAACTTTCCAATGTCAAAACTTCAGGGAAAATTATATTTATTAATACTTATTAAAGACTATTGTTATCAGTCTGGTATCCTTAATCTGTAACATGACGCAGTGGGAAAAAAAGACAGCTATCTTAATTTGATAATTTAAATATGATTTCTAAAAAACAATGTTTGCATGCTACAATGGAAGAAGAACGTACGCAGTTGTTCCTTTAAATAAAGCTGATGATGGTAGGTCTGACTTACCAAGCTATACAAATTCCATGTTTGTTTAGGTTTTTTGAAACTGTTGAACTACAGCATTATTCTAAACGTAGCATTAAACCAGAAGAATGATACTGTACCCTGTTCTTTTAAAATATCCCAAAGAGATATCGGAGACTATGTGTGTAGGCAGAATATTTTCCTTACACTGATACCCTCAGTCTTGTAGCGAAAAGGACTTCTAATCGCACACAACTGGCTTCGTTATTGAAGAACTAGCTGTAGAGACAGAGAGAATCTGTAGGATCTAAATTAAAGTCAACTTGGGGGTAACTTTTTTAAGTTGCCTCTAAGAAACACTCTTCTTAATTCTTGTCCCATAATCAGGGTGTAAAGATGAAGAAAGCCTGTCCCACACCACAGTAATTCCTGACAGCTATCACTTTTAACAGTTGAAGATGCATATGATGTAATTGTTTTCACCAAAACCACCAGTTTCCTCCGCTTTCTTTTTCAGAGCGCCGCACAGAGCACTTTTAAAACAGAATACTGTAAAAGAGAAGAATTGTCCAACCTGTGAGGCCACTGAAGCCAGGGGCTTGCTTTAGTGCCCTTGCCCAAAACCCCACACTCTCACAGTTACCACACTTTGTAAGGTACCTGATAAATGCCTGTATCCTGCCCCAGTCTGCATGGTGGGACCAGCACATCCCTGCTGCCACCGACCCAAACAGACCGCGTTCACTCAGAGTGGGGACCATCGACCATCCGCCTCTTCGAGCATCACAGCAACAAGGCTGTGTTTTCATGTGGTCCTGAGGCACAGCAGGATTAATAACGCATCTTTTGCTCTTAACAGCTCTGAGGCAAAGCACTATTGTCGAGAGTTTGGGCTGCTGCATAATAAACCCTGAAGAAGAGAAAATGCCATCAGAGGTCGGGGCATCTGGAAGGTAGGGAAGTTGGGTGTCCGCGGAAAAAAGCAGCACTGTCCTTGGAGAACTCTCCTGCTCTGCAAAGCAACATTAGGCGAAGGGGTTTGTCTGCATCTACCTGCTTGCTGACCACGCTCTAGAGTACCCGTTGCAACAGCACAGGAGCAACAACAAGCACCGTCCTTCAGGATGGCGAGGGGAAAACTTAATGTTACAATTAACTTCACGGCTTAAACAGCTTTGGGAGTACCACGGGGAAGTCAAAGTCAGAAGCCAAACTTTCACTTCCATCTCTACTTCATGCCTTAGCTATGGGTCCCCTCTCAAACCTCATTCTGCTGCCTTTTCGGGGGCAAGAAAGGGACTTGCTGAGGGACCAGCTGACAGCAGGGTGAAAGCATCCCTAACGTACTGCGTTTAACTGCCCCGCATGAAACAACAGGCGTCCAGGCAGGGAACAGCAGGAGGAAGGACGCCCAGGGCTTTGCATTGCTCTGGGCACATCTAATCCCAGCACGTAACTCTTTCAGATAAGGTCCTTGCAGTAGCCGGACCTTAATACTAATTCCTCATTCACGACCAGGACCAACTCAAGATGATGATTAGGGTAACAGATGAATTATTTGTGGTGAAAATTTTTTTGACAACCGTACCACCCTTTTCTGCTTATGAATTATCCCTATACAAACTTCTGTTGATACTAATTTATTACATTCATTTATAAGTTACTCTGATTTATTCAACGACTCATTTACAATATCAAGGATAACTAAAGATTGCCCATGGACTGTTCTCAAGCCTGTTGGCTTAAACATTTATTTTTCTGTCTGATTAGTCACTTAAGTCACACGATGTTGTTTCTAGTCATTGATAGCTACCCTACAAATTCAAAAAGGCTTCTACCCCCAGCTGAGGGAACTCAGTCCAGATGCAAACACCTTAAAACTTTTGGCAGGGAATTTTCAATTAAAGAACCTTCAGTCTGGATTTTTTTTCCCCTGACAATGCAGCCCAGGTCGAGTTTCAGAGAGTGAGGCACAACTTCATTTCTGCAAGTTTTCACATAATGGAGAGTTGAGAATGTACTTTCATCTGCTGGTCAAGGTATTCATTTGCTGCAGATTTCATTATTTAAGGTCACTCCCTCCTCTGCTCCAAGATTCAGCCTAAATTTTCCTAAGGGCAAGGCTTATGAACAGCAAAACAACTGCTACTGAATCTTAAAAGACAAGTTCTTTCCTTCCAGGATTCATCGTCACCACTTGTTCAATGTGATGCTGCATTACCATATGATGAATATACTGATTTAAGTTCAGAAAGGGTACCATGCCTGCTGCCTGCGCACCTGGCTTCTAGCAGTTTGCAAGTCGCAGCTGTAGCGACCTGGGCTGTTGAGAAAGCGCCTCCGAACCCATCTAACTCAGCTTCTCTGCAGAGTTTACAGGGAAAGACAGGATCTACCTATGGTTAGGCAATGTAAATTCTATTTAGATGGCAACTCAGACAGTAAGATAAAGATCATAAAATCCATTTTATTATCCTCTTTCTTTGAAGATGAACGAAATCCTCTTTCCTTGTTTGCAGAGGGCAAGAAAGCCATATGAAACCCACAGACAGAGGTGCACACAACATGGGACAGAAGGACATCAATACATATTCCTCTTTTCACAACACCTATCCCATTGACTTTGTCCAGGCTATTATTCCCATCCAGCACGGAAAAATGCAAGCATGACAGTAACCCCAAGGAAGTTCCTGTGCTCACTTTCCCCACAGGGCAATGGCAGCACAGGCGCAGTGCTCCAGTGCTCCAGCTCTCGGCACGCAACAGCAGCGCGACTGCGAACTCCCAGTGCCCCGGGCTGCTGGGACGGGCTCCAGCCCATGGTGCTCCCCAGCCTTGCTCCGAGGAGAGTGCTAAACCCCTGCAATCAGACCTTAATTTTCCTGCAAAAGTTGCATTTGCAACTTTTCTCCGTGACAGCAACTGTTATGAAGCATTTTAAAAATAGGCCTTATAACTTCAGTTCGGTTTCAAAATTAATGATCCATATGTTTAACCTATTTCAGGACATCTATATCTAAAGAAAATGCAGGGGAACCAGGCATTCAGACACTCTTACCCTTCAGTAAAATTCCTGCTGACTGCAAGGGGCTCTTACTTAATTTCTTGTAGATAAATACAGAACATATTTACAGCTGCCAATGACAGATGTTCAGTGCAAATATTATTCCAGCAAATTTTTTAATCAGATGGTGTAATGCATGATAGTGTCATTTAAAAAAAAAAAAGTATGAATACAGTGAAAAAATTACCATTTGAAAGGCAAAAGTATTTTTGCAGAATTCATAATGAACTAATTTTTCTCATCAGCAAAATGATGCTACAAGACACAGAAAACTTATTTCCTAGTTGTAAGAAACTGAATAATTAAAAATTATATACATGTTCACCTTTATGTTCAGGTGCAGAGGAGTCCCACACACTGTGACCTGTATTTGTTCAGCACCATGGAAACCATTTCACTCCATTATCCAAACATTATTTACATAAAACCGAGAGGGAAAAGGTAAGAGAAAATAAAAGTGACACAGGCAGAAATAATGACAGCGATCGGATTCATGGTGGAGAAGTGGGCAAGGAACCAAGAGGGCTTTAATGAAATTTACATTCACTGAGGGGAGCGGTTTATGAGGAGCTGATTGCATCAAAATGGGATAAAAAGGAAAAGTCAAGCTTACGTGAAGTAAGACTTTCTCCTTCCTGCACTAGCACTTGTACAACTACTTTATCAGAGTGATAAATCTAACTTAAACAGAGCAGGGGAAACTTGGCAGGAGAAACACAACGGCACAACAGGTAAACGAGCAGAAACTTGGTGATTACACTGTATTTGTAATAGGCAATCAAATGACAGTCTAAAAGCAAGATACATGCCTTTCTTTAAAGGGGAGCAACACTTTCTGCTGAAGGCTGCAAACAGCTACTTGACAACTGTGTGCTGGTTAAAATATTTTAAGATTGCTGCTTGGAGACTGCTCCTTAGCGTCACCTTGCCACTGCTGGCAGTGACTGCTTCGGCACTGAACATGCAACAGCAAAACATTTTGCTAAAATATGTTTGCTTTATAACCTGCTGAAGTTTTCTAAATGTTATTACCTCTCTAAAGGGAAAAAACATCCAGGACAATCAGTAAATCAAGAGAAATATTAAGAAAAGCTGAAATTAGCGCAGACACTTCCCTGTTTGTCCAGTTCATGAAGCTGCTGAAGCCAAGAATTCTGCAAACAGACGAAGGAAAAAAAGCAAGCAAACCGAGAACCTCCTCATCCAGTTTTTCTGCCTCGGGCTGAGTAAGATACACCTCAACTGCAACTGCCAGCCTCTCCCAAGACAACAGCTCCAACCACGACATCAGCAACCCTGTCCACAGCCAGAACACTTGCACTGACCCGACTTCTCATGTAATGACTTCCAAAACAATTTACAGCTGAGTGTTGGAATACTGAACGTTTAATGCCACTTAATTAAAAGAATTTCATTTTAATGCCTTTTGCACATTTAGAGCCAATTAATGCACGGTACTAAGGACTCTTAAATCCCATTTCAGCCAAGACGAGCTAAGGATGATCAATCGTTCACAAGACGAACCTTTTCTGAAGCGATGGGAATTCTCAGCCGAGATCTTGAAGCATTCTTCCAAATGCCCTTCTTCAAGATGGGAAGTTGGAGAGAAGCAGAAGAATTGAAGGCTTCCTCTATCAACAGCACATGCAGAATGTGGCAGAGCAGCCACTGCTACCCCAGAATACACAGAAGAAAACTTCAGTGCTCCGGTTATAGTCAGTTGTGGGCTGATCTCACCCTTAATTTCAACTGAACATACAATCGTCTTCTTCCTCTCTCGTGTCTTACCATTAGAGGTTTCGGAGCACTGTGATGTTGAATGTGCTACTAACCATACGTCCTATTCCCATCTTACTCATGGCTATGTAATAAGCAAGTAAAATGATTTTATGTGTACAAACTACATATCAGTGTGTGGTTTTCAATGATTTGGAGGGAAAGGGACCACAGATACTTAAAATAATTTAGCTATTCAACAGTTCTAAATATTTATTTTAAGATAACACCTCTCCATACCATGCCTCCACTTTCCTAAGTAGTGCAACCAAAGTACTTAATAGCAAGGAAAAAAAATTGATCTGCATTGGAATTCCACCACTGGAAGATGGTAAAAAGAATTACAACCAAAAAAACCTGTTGTACCGTTAGCTTTCTGTGGAAGAATAAGTGCTTTCATGCATTATAGCAGGAAATATAAATAGCCACTAATATACTGTCTCCATATGTTAGACTGAACAACCATTCTGAAATACTGGTCCCAGTAATTACTGGCTGCTTTCAATAACACGGACCCAGTACAGACTTCTGTTTCTGTTTATTAGCTAACTCCAAATGGAAGGACCTGGCTGTATGAGAAAATCCTTTTCCCCACTAACCCCCATTTAACTTGACTGCATGACAAACTGATGCTCATATGTTTTTTTAACTTGTTCTTGCCTTTCAGTACGTAAAAACAAAAGAGCATCATAGGCGGCATAAGGTATGATTTTCTGCAGATGCAAACATTGAAGACCTCCTTATTTTCACTGTTTATAAACCCTTTGCCATCCTGTTGACGTCACTGGATTCACTCCCGATTGACAGAGACATGCAAGAACAAAGGATGTTTCACAGAAAAACAGGATGACAGGGAGGACAAGCAGCAGAAGCAATGAGACCAAGACATATGCCAAAAAAATGCCACCATGATGCAAAGCCATGTCTGTTGGTTTATAGATCTCTGGACACTAAACAAGGCAGATTAAAGGAAAGAAGTCATCAGATGACTGCAAAAACTAGAAGTCAAAAATACACCACCAGCTACATGAACCCTGGAAATGAGAGCAAATACATCACAAATTGGATACCACTGAATTTATGCAAGCATAACAGGTTTTTTGCAAGGTCATAAAACTTGGTATTTTATCACAAAGAATCCCTTCGAATTCCAGAAGGATGCACAAAGCTAGAAGGACAGACTTACCCGCTGTTGAAATACTCTTAAACCCAGTTTGTCTCCTTCATTTAGGACTACTCAAGCTCTCACACAGATTCCTCTGGGTAAGTCTCACTAGGTGCAATTTCACAGTTGATCTCTGATCCAGTTCAATATTTCCTTTGTGACTGATGCAGTATCATCTCCTTCCTTTTGAGCAATTCTAACTTTGATCTCTTTCCTCTACAGCTTTCTTTTCATGTGCGAGTTTATATGAGGAGCATGTACCCCAACAGGAAAATGTTTACCAATCTTCACAGGTATATATCTGAATGTATCCCATAATTGCAGACATCCTAAATTATGTTAACTAGCCTGAGCTAAAAAAATATGGACTTTCCAAAACATACTACTGTATGTAATAATTAATATCCATCAACTAAAACATAGCATAACAGCTGGGTTTTTGTTGTTTTGTGGTTTGTTTTTTCTCAATTTTATTTTTAAAAAAACTTTGATGTAATTAAAAAAATTACACTTCTCACTCTTAAGTTGAGGAGGAGCAAGACTGGTGTTTTCAGTAAGGTAGACTCTACTGGTTTTGTTATTTGCTTTCCAGGAAGAAAAAAGGCAAACTAAGTGTATGCAAAAATCTCTAAAAAGGAGATTGCATAGGAAAGATATCATAACATGCACTTTCACTCTACTCAAAAAGTTGTTGAGCAGAAACTAACTGCAGTGTCTTCACTGGGAAGGGATCGGTGCCTCTGACCAGGGTCTTTCTCTGCAGCCACAGCTTTTTGTTTTACAAGATCTCAGTGAATACTTCCACATCTTCTCTGAAAGTTCCAATCAATACAAAAAATGAACCACACTTTGTAAACACTGTGATCACATCAATTGCTATTGTATTTGTAATTACATTCATTTATCAAATGTGCTACTAGGATGATCATAATAATCTCAACATATCCATAAAAACTATCTAACTAACATTATCTCAAGGTGTGCACACATCCCCAAGTCATGAATCATCCATCCTATGTTATGAATTTACCACCAGAAGTTACAGGCAAGTATTTGTGAAAAAGAAACTTGCCTCTGAAATATTTAGAGACCTTATTTTCATGAAATATCATCTTCCCATGCTCATTTAGCCTCCATAAAAGAAAAATCTCAGGCAAAGCCTTTAATACTCACCCACCTGCGATACTGATGGGTAAACAAGAAAAAAGAAATAGAAAAAAGAAAGAAAGATTCAAAACTCTCAATTTCACCTTTGTAAGAGCACGTTTTGTTCCTGAAACATTGACAACAGAGGGTACAGCTGACCAAGCAGAAAGTAGAGAAGAACAGTAGTACAAAGAATATCACTATTTAATGCACCTCACAAATACTGCATTTGTATCTGCTTATTTTGAGAAAGCGGGATGTGACAGACATCAGATTCTTGAACACAACACAGAACAAGAGCAGTGGATAGAAACTCTTTTTCCATTCCCCAGCAATCCCCTAACCTGATGTAATCTACATTTCTCACTAAACCTTCAGACAGTTGCTGAATGCACATATTAAAAAAGAGGTTTATACAAAATACACGTTAGGTGTGCACTAGTTAAGTGAATGGAAAAAGGACAGAAGTAAGAGAAGACAAACACAGTCCTTTAAGAATCTACTGTCTATTTTCAACTCAAGGCTTGTTTTCCATTTCTGTGCTCTTTCCCTGCATGCATCCAAATGACACACTCTGTTACTCACACTAAGACAAATCCCTGAGTAGATCCAATGGAAGAACCACCCAACCAGTCAGCAAAGGAAGATTAAAAATTAATTAGCATTTTTCAAGAATTTTAACAATTCTGCTGCTTGTCAGCTGCTTCCAGAGCACTAATATCACAAAGAGCAGTCACATGGAAAGGCTGGTCTGACCTCTGAACTTAATATGATAAAAGATATCTGTGGTTCCAAAGAGCAGATGACTTCAAATTTTGGGCTGGAGAGAAAAAAGAATTGAAGACGAGACCTGTCCAGTTCTGCATTCTTCAATGCTGCCTACTCACCGGAGAGAGGTGCATCACAGCTCTGTGTCAGTAAAACCCTGCTGCAAGCTGGTCACATTCTCCCAACGAGTCAGGAAGCCTCTGAACAACATCGTATATTTTAAAGGTATGCTTACAAGTCTAGAGCAATTCTTGTATCCCTAAAAGCATCAGACGGCTTTTCAACACCAAGCTAATGTATGCTTTTTTGCTATTTTGCTTCCCAGTGGTAGCCCTGTATTTTTAATACAATGTAATTCTGGTCTTATTTCCCACCCAGTCACTAATGCTGTGGGGCAGGGTGATCTACAAAGCCACACGGAAGCTGTTGGAAGAAAAATGTAGCCCATTAAGAATAGTATGGGCACTTGCTTACCCAGTGTAATGCCAAACACAGACAGACGTTCAATAACATGACATGGAGTACACCGACAGAGTTGTTCTGCTTCTAACATGCATGAAATCGCTTTGTTTAAAAAACGGTATAGATTAAGTCACATATAGGGAAGGAGCATTATAACGCGCTTAAGGGCTAGTACGAGATTTAACTGGTGCCCAATGCAGCATGCACATCGTTATAAGAGAACAGGAATCACAAGGTGTATCAGTGCCTGCGAATTGAAGTCGCTCTTCCCATTCCTCAATGCACTCATGCAAACAGGCTGCTGCTCGCCACCCCCGGGCCACCACCTGCCCATATGGATCTTCCTCCCGGTCCCTCCATTTGTGATCAGGGAGCAGCAGGGACATCGACAGGCAGGACTCTCATCCAAGATTTCACACGGGTGGATGTGACCTGTTGCTCATAGTTACAAAGCTGCAGCCCAAGGGAAAAAAAAAAAAAAAAAAAAAAAAAAAAAAAAGGGGTTCTCTGGCATGATATGGAGGCCATAAACATTAAGATTTTGCTCATTCATAGGTATTTCTAGAGCAGACACCCTCAACCACTACCAGATGATACTGTGTGCATCCAACGGGATGCGCTCCCAGCCAGACTTTGACCTCCTATATTCAGTATTACGTTCCTCTCGCACCACAAGATGTCCTACTGATTTTATAAGAGACTTCTAAATGACGACGATGCCAAGACCAAGTGGAAGTATGAGAACCTGGCCCTATATATCTTACCTTTATTTATTTTACTGAATTCTTACACGCAAGGCTTGCCTAATTCCTTTAGCACAAACCTCTGGAAAAATTACATAGGAAACATTGAGTTTCACTCTTGAATATGAACATTTTCTAGACATTCAGGGAGAACTAGAAGTTCTTGAAAAGCTCTGATCCTGACTTCTGCCTTTTTCCTTGCATGGACAGTAACGCTGATTGTGATGATCCCAAGCCCACTGAAGTCAATGGAGACTTTTTTCCCCTCATATGAATGGATTTTGGATTGTCCTATAGGAGCACGAAGTGTTGAGTCAAGACCTAAATGGCAAGCTCATTACAGACAATTTTATCTATAGTTACAGAACAGGCCAGTAATCTTAATTTAGATAGTTGTTTTTGAAACAAAGGAATGTTGGTAAATCAGATTAATAAATAATTCCTAGAATTACAGGATAGCCCCAAAAATACGGAATTTCCACTCTCTTTTAAAACACGATAGTCTCCTATCCGAATTTTATCAAGAGTCAAAAAAGGTATAGAAGACATTAATAAGTGACATTTTAGGTACTAATTGATAAAAATCCACTAAAAGAGGATTGGCAGTATAATCTCAGCTATTATGATTGATTTGTTAGTTAAATCTGTGTTTATAATCAATTGCCCTCCAGATAAATAGGTGGTGTAGCCTGGGTGGTATGTTAGATCACCAGTGAAAGATCTAGGGTAATCCCTGAACAATTATGTAGTCCTGTGCTTACAAAACAGCCTCCTATACTGAATCCATTAACAAAATGCAGGTATTTAAGCACTGTCTTTTGGATGTCCTAGAATATTAATTATACCTGATATGTAAAAGGTATTTAATTACAGCGAGATGAGAATCTGGATGAATTAGCTACACACATAAAAAATTACTCACATCCTTTTCTCTGTTATGAACAATTTAGCATCAGCTCTGAAGCATGAGCTTTGTAACGTAGAAGATAGAGTTCATAGTGAGAAATCAGCTGTGAAGGGACTTCAGAAGAAACATAGAGGACAGAGCATCAGAGACCTCTTTGGTAATTGCTCCACCAGCCTGGGACATCGCCAGAAGCAACCTCTACCATCGCACCAGTGTGCGACCAAGACCATCAACATGTTCCAGGTGGAGCCACAGCAGCATCTGCACCAGTGTGAAAGGATTCCCAGCCCAAAGAGGTTTCAAAGGCATATGTCGCATTTCCACTACTAACACGCATGGAAATCCACAGGCTTTCAACATGCTTTTCCTGTGAGCAAGTCAGTATGAAAGTTCTTGGAAATGGTAAATACCTTCAAAAGAATGGAAGACTGAGAAATGTTTATAAACCTCTGCTTCATTCAGCTACTACTAATTGTTTCTGGCCATCAGACCAAGATACAAAAGTGAAAGGTTATCCATCTTTTGACCAATGTCCCAAACTTTTCACCATTCTGCCACTACTGGCAATTGACATTGAAAATCTATTTAGTGTATTTTTACTGCTTCGATATGAAGCAGCAAAAGGAGCTCGCAGTATTGGGTTTAAACAATGCAGATTTCCCAAAATGGAAGATTAAATTCCACAGACATCTCCCTCATGTCTTGTTTTGAAAGGAAATTAATTTCCATGCAGTTTACTATGTCAGGAAACTTTTGGACAAAACCTTCAAAACAGAGGCCCCGTTTCTGTATAGTTATTAAGGGCCAGATTTTCTTACCTCCCCTCTGGAATACCTTTACCAGGCAGAATCCCAGTTTACTGCCTCTGCCTCGGCGGTGCACAGTGACGCAAACTACAGCAGCGTTCGCTGAGAGGACCATGAGCCTATGAACTAAAATATGTGAATTAAACAAGCAATTAACTGGAATTATTCTGAGCCCCAAACCCTTGAATAATGGCTTCAGAAGAACTGGTAAAGTACTGGTAGTAAATAAAAGTTTCCGCAGCTGAGTCACAACAGTGCTCTGTCTTACGTGACCTGGGAAGACAAGTTACCTACAATGAATAACCCAAGTTTTCAGGTTCGTGTAGCGTATATATACAGTAGGCTTGAGCAGTGAAGGATTTTGCCTGCATATGGAAATAACAGGCTTCAGGAAACACCACAGTGCACCCAGTCACAGAAAAACCTGTTTGCTCAGTCTTTGGGCAAACCAGCTCAAGAAAACTGAAGCTAATTTTTACTTCAATTCTCACCCTAATACTAAGTTCATTAGTTTTTTGTGTTTGTTTGTTGTTATTGTAGGGGGTTTTTTTTACATTACGCTTTAAAAATACACGTACATTAAATAGCCCCAAGTATCGTATATAAAGCAATTATCTGTTCTGGTTAAAAGCATTCTTAAAACATTCTAATAAATAACCTTGCCTCTACACAGGGATATATATCTCTGTTGAGCGCGGACAACGTACAATTGTTCTGCAGCTCCGCTGCTGTATTCCTGCAACTAGTGAGATCAAAACAAACAATCTAATAGGACTCGCTTGGCTGCATCACAGTTGTTTATAAAAACGGCCTGTATATTACTGGTACATAGAAATCAGGCAGCTGGGCATCCCATGTGATCCCGGATCAGAGTACAAAGGCAAGGGAAGAAACATCAAATATATCGTAATAGAGCATAATCACCATGTCGTACCGTATTTCTGAATAAAGTAACACATCAACGCTTTTCTGCGTTCTGAGGCATACCCCCACCTCCAGGTTCTAAAAAACACGAAGCGCGCTTCGCAGAAGCCTGCGCCCGCGTGCCCCGCACCACGCCATGTCGTAAGCCCTCGGCCGCCCTGCGGGATCCACGGGCGCACAGCCCCGCTCGGCCTCAGCCCTCCCGCTGCGAAGGGGGCCCGAAAAAGCTGGGGGGAAACCCCCCCAAAAACCCTCACGCGCCTACAATCTGCGCCTACGGGCGTGAAACCTGGGGCATGCTGGGCTTCGGCGCAGCTGCCTCTTAACGGACAGTTTCTCCCAAACCGAAGGCAGAAGTTGCCAGATGTGCTCGACCCCCTGCACCCCAGCCGGGCGGTTCCCGTAGGGAATGAGGGGGGCAAACCACCGCAGGCCGCCCCGCGGCTGGGGCCTACGCACCAGCCCGGCAGCGGGCAACCACCGCCGGCCCGGCCCCGGCCCCGGCCCGGCCCCGGCCCCGGCCCGCTGCCGGCAGAGGGCGGCAGAGGGCAGCGCCGCGGCCCGGCCCGGCCTCGCCCGGCCCGGTCCGGCCCGGAGAGCCCCGGGGAGCAGGGGGGTGACTTCAGCTAGGCGTTTCGGTTAAAAACAAACAAACCAACCAACCAACCCACCAAGCAAAACAAACAAACAAACAAAAAACCGGCTCTTCCCTCAGAGGTCACACGCTACGGGTGGGTGGGCCTCATTCCTCGCTCTCAGGCAAGCGTTGTGTTTCCCCAAGAACGCCCTCAGAATTCATTAACGCTCTCCTTGTCACGCTTTCCTTACCCAATACCCACATACCTGCACAGTTAACGACGTCATCCCAGGCATGGGCACGGCGCGGGACGCGTCATTCGAAGCACACGCAGGTGGCCGGCCCCCGAGCAGCAAAGATGACCCACACGACTTGGAAGAAGGCGGCCGCGGAGGCACCAGCTCCTCTGGAGGCGGCCGGGCTTTGGGGACGGTCTGGCAGTCAGCCCTGCAGGGAGGCTGGTGACGCACAAAGAACTGCCGCCACGGTTCCCTTGGGCGAACGGATCTGGGTAGAATTGCCCACAAGGAAAGGGCAGTGGGTGACGGCTCCGACCCACCCTAAAAATGTGGCACTCTCTACTACAGTTCCGAAGTCGACCCACCCTAAAAATGTGGCACTCTACTACAGTTCCGAAGTTGCGGATACCGAAACAAGAAAACACGCGACTAAAAGTAAGGCGGAGAGCTCTTCACAGTAAGGAAGAATGGTGTTCAAGTGTCAGTTATCCTAAACTTGCATGAGAGGAAAAATGCTCTAGGTTTAACTTAATATTCTTGCTACTCTTCCATATTCGCTCTTCAAAACATGAAATTAATTCCCCAAACCAAACTTTCTGCTTTTCCTCTATAATCCAAAGAATTTCAGAACTCTGCAAAAGCACGAAAACTCCACCATACAGAGTCTGATTTAATGCAGCAGCCAAGGCGAAATCCTCATTAAATCTTCATCATAAAATATCAGATCTGCGTTACTTTTTTCCACTTCTCAGCACTTTCACCATTGCTTAATCTTAAAATGTTAAAGCCCTTGACACTTACTGCTGTCCTGTGTATTCACCTGAAATAGCTTGCCCGCATAACTTCATTGCATTCTAATGCCACTCCTTTCCCATCCTGCATTCAGTGCAAACCATTGGCTTTTAAATAAGTAAATCAAGTCCAAGTCCATGTAAACCCATGAAATTTGGAACAGTTCAGGCTTGAGATTTATGCCTAAAGCACCTCTAAATTTCTTCGGAACGAACGTGGGTAGGTAGCCTCAAGGTATTCTAACTGTCTCGTAAGATGTAAGCACATTGTTTGCCACTTCAAGAACACTCGATTAATAACATCACAAGGATTTTAAAATAAAGTTTGAAATAGATGCAGACTGTGAGAAAAAGAGATGGGCATAATTAAAAGATCTGTCACATACATATGTCCTAAATCTAACATAAATTCCCTAACCCTTGAGCCACATCTGATTCAGATATGGCCAGGCCTCATGAACACCGTTCTAAAACTGTCTTAGTTCTTTGACAGCCTTTTCACAGGGAAACCCTCCCAGGAAGCACCGTTTTCCCGAGGAATATGTTTTACTGAAGATCCATGAGAGATGAGCTAAAATACAAATTGACACATTCTCCTTTCCCTGCTGCCCTGCCACCAAAGATGCCAGAATCTCAGCAAGACAGGTAAAAGTATCTTACCGTTTTAAAACTACCATTAAAGTATTTAATCTTAGAAAAAGAAATAATCATAAAGTGAGAAGCCATAAAATCAAAAAAAAGTTTCTGTAGAGTGTAGGATTTTTAAAAATGTCAAAGAGAAACGCAATAAATATATGCTAAGATAAAATTCTAAGTGGGAAATGATTAAAGCGTGAGGCCACTACTAGAAAATACTCCTTATAAGTAAGTAGAGAAAATGCAATCATCCTGCCAATGAAAAGCAGTCAATTACAACAAATAGTGTATGAATGCATCTCATATGCTTTCGATGCAATACACATACCAAAGGAGAACTGTCGAATTGTTATAATTTGCATGGGAGAATTACAAATGCGACGTAAAATATTCTTTTGAAATGCAAGTTATTTTCATTTTGGAATTACCATGATCAACAGTGATCCCCTGCATCCAAATCACCAGACAAGACAATAATAAATCACAAGGACTTATGCTGTAGGCAGCACAGAGAACAGAGGGTCACTGACTGTTTTGCAGATATATTATCAGATACACTTTCTATCCTAAGTATTCACAGGACATTTGTTTTTTCAAGCATTCAAGTTTACCCCAGCATCTGGGTGTAAAAACAGTTACATAATAGATGTTTGATATTAATTCCTTCTGTCCATCCTATTTCCAATTCCTACGTTGTCATTGATACCTTTGGACTCCTAATTTATTACAGGCAGTTTTCTTGGTTGGAGTTGCATAAACTGAACCAGTGACCTCAGGTATCTTACTTAATGTAAGGAAAGAATA
The DNA here is from genome assembly GCA_027564655.1 of Leptodon cayanensis. Taxonomy (NCBI): domain Eukaryota; kingdom Metazoa; phylum Chordata; class Aves; order Accipitriformes; family Accipitridae; genus Leptodon; species Leptodon cayanensis. The sequence goes on from JANXJC010000001.1 coordinate 53,326,278, forward strand.
AAAAAATATTTGTAAATTGTTAGCATGGTATTTTTTGTGGCCCAGAAAAAGTCCTCATTCATTTATTTCCATGTAATCAGAAAGCAGCTGTAAGTCATTCCAGGTCATAGTTTAAAACGGTATTTCAAGAGGCACAATTCCCAATTTGAAAGTTTAACTAAATGGACACCGACAACTACATCAATTAACTCTTGTCCGTTACATACATAAATGTGAGGGCCATTCCTCAGACCCTATCAAGAAACTGAAAAGATAGTAATAAATGTACTTTGCACAATGTTTCCGAACAGTTGCATTTGCCAATATTTTTGCCACTTCAGACCCTGTGGAAAATAGCAATGGGATGATTCAAAGTAGTGTTGCGCTTTGGATTTGATTTTACCTGGAAGAAGCTTAACAGGACATTTTTACAGGGACAAAACCTTATGGCCAATTCACAATTCATGTCCTAGTGCTGGAAGCTGCAGGTCACCTTTTAGGAAAGACCTGGCAGCCTAACCCAAGAACAACATTTTCCACTGGTTAAATTCAGGTAGCCCCATTTACTTCATTAGAGAAAAGCAGATCTATCCCATATGAATACGCAGCGTGTGGTCTTTCCAAACCAACCTGTCAAATCCTTTTACTTGACAATTCTAATGATAATGACAATTTTAGTCATCAAGAGGGCAGCTAAAAACCCCCCAAAATCCAAAATGCAGCATTATACAGTTTTCCCAACAGGCCGAAGAGATTGTGATAAGAAAGGACTCTAGCTTCCTTAGTCCTCAAGCTTGATATCTGCATTGGGAATCTCAAAACCTTCAGCTTTTACAAGCAATACACTAAACAAACTTAAGGTTTCCATTGAATTTCTTTTGCTACCTTTCTTCTCAAGTAACTGGTTTAATTCACCCAGAAAGAATATCCTCTTATCACAAATCCTTTAAGCACTGTAGTCCTGTCAATTATGGCATAATGAGCAATATAACCCACCGCTATCCCATTGGGGTCAGCTGCGGTGTATTTTGATTCCTGTTGTTAAACATGGGAAGGTAAAGCAGACAATGCCATACACAGCTATCTCATTGCGAAGATTTTGCAGAAATTTTGTGGGCATTTTCTTCCCCTAAAGCTTTCAGTTTAAGTTTTCCCACTTTCCCACTGAAGATCATCAACTCTGAAGGAAAGGTCTTTCACTTGGCTTTCTGTGCTCCTTTATAAAATATAGTCAAGTCCAGCAAAAATCAGATTTCCTTTAATTGCCATGGATTGCAGCTGACAATATGCCCATATTAAGACAGGTAAACTCTGAGATAATTTTAACATTGCCATAATGTTAATCTACTTTGAGACACCTTTGCCCAGTTCATGTTGATGACTGCCATCCCCATGAATCAAAAAAAGTGGGGAGAATATAAGGGTGATATAGTACAACCCTCCAGCTACCAGAAATTTTATGTATACCCTTTGGGCTTGTGGTTTAGCTTCCCAGGTGCAATTTTCTTTAGTTACCTTTTGAACTCTAGTGTGTTCTAAAACAAATAAGTACACTAAAAAGGAGTTACAGTGTTGGATTGCCATCGGGTTGATTTTTGAGGGGGGGGGGGCAGGAAGGGGGGTGCTTAGTTGGGTGTTTTTTCCCCAACTACTTACAAAGTTACAGGGATTCCAGTATCCCAAACACTTCCTAATGTCTATGGTTAGTTGCTGGCCTGATCAACCAAAAATGCAACCCTGATTAATCAATACTGATGGCCATTATTTAATTTACCTTCTGGTTTCTGTAAACTGAGTGTTTTGTTTTGCCAGAAATCCTGTATTTCTTTGTAGTTGCTGTTTATAGTGTATTATTAAAAGTAATGAATTATTTTACTGGCCTCATTATCTCCATAAGAGGCATGCAAATACTGTAAGCTGCTTTGACTTAGTCTTTGCCAATCAGCACGTCTTGCAGAAAATGTATATCCAGTTTGGAACATGAGTGCCGTACAAGGAACACAGTATCAACAACTTTATGTAAATTTCCAGAAATGCATGAACAGATTTAATGTTTGAAAGTTGCGAAGATCCAAATTTCTTCATCTGCTGATACTTTCAGCTACCATACCTATCGTACATCTGATGCCATCTCTAAAGAGAAAACACTTTAACAAAATAATCTCACAATTTTGTTGTATACCAAAAAGAAAAGAAAGAACATAAGCTAGTTAGATAAAAATGTTTCTATATATTAATATCCCTATAAACTTCCAATATCTGTCAGAAGTTCTCTCAAGGAAACATGATTTTTTTTTATATATTGCTCTTGAGAAAACTCTACACGTGTGAGGACCAAAATGAATAAAAGCATCTCCTTTGTACTCAACAGACAGCAACAGGAATGCAGTTGTTTAGGAGTTTTGGTGCATTTGATTATTGGAATCAAAGCAAATGTGCTTGTGCAGATCAAGGTAAGCTAAATTTTCACATTTACATATTTCCTGTGACATGCACAGCTCCTTGCCAGTGCATTTACAAATGTGAGAAATTCAAAACCAACATCCAAGTTTGGGAGCTCAGAGCCCGTTTCTAACTTCAGTGCTTATTAATTTTAGATCTGCCTCCAAATCCCTCCAACAGCTACCTTCTCTTCCATTTCATTTTCCACACAAGTTCATAAAAAGAAGAGCAGAACTTCTTCAAGTGTTATTTTCTGTTGTCAGCAATACCAGAATCACAACCTTCTCAGCCCGCTTTTCTTATTAGCTCTCTACTGCCCATTCACAGATGCAATGCAATCCACAAGGTTTGATATACTCCATCGTTATATCACCCCGAGGTCTAACTGGCTGACTGCAAAGTTTTTTGGCATAAAGTATTTACTGTCCCAACAGAAGAAAAAAGGGTTTCTTTTTCCTTACAGTTGTATCAGTGCTGCAGTGAAAACAATGGACATTTTGTTCTTCCCACAGCCATGTCTTTTGAATTTTTTCAGTCACCTCCTTTGACCACCCCACTTACCTCTTCCATCACCACTAGGAACAACATCCACAGCTTTGCCAAGTGTCTCTGAACGAGGACAAACGCCTGCAGAACTGCTGACTCCCCCCAGAGGGTGGGTTCTAGGTCTGAAATGGGAGAATTTCCTCTTACAAGGATTTTTAAAACTTGAGTTGCTTGTATTCATCAAACACAAAAATTTTGGTCAAGTAAAGGAAATCAGATGAGGGAAGTTTTACTGCAGGGTAGCCATTCCCAAGAAAGTAATGCCTGTTTTCCTTAAAAACAAATTTTTAAGCAGCTGGGCTCTTGATTTACTGAAATTAGCGTGCCTCATGTCTTTCTAATTGTTCTCCTAGCACCTCTCTACTTTCAGTAACACTTTTTTTTTTGTTGTTAATTCATTACAATCAAATTTCTTCAATTTACCCCACATTCCTCAAAGTCTGCTAGTCTAAAGACTAATCCTTTTGAGCTACTACCTTTCATATAAACCCTCAGGTGGATTTCAAATATGATATGATTACTAGACCCTAGATATTCACCAGTTTCCATCATATTTATCATACTTGCTTCATTTCCTAGGAGAAAGGGTCTGATTCATTAAAAATTATATGCCCCATTTAAGCAGGTTTTCTGCATACTTTACTCAGGAAAAAATGCTGAATGCATTTTTTCCACATAAAAGTATGTCTTTTTTGTGATTTATCAACCTTTTATACCCTGCCTATAAGTGGATGCCTCTCAGTCATGTACCCTAGTGGTACATAACTCCTGAAAAAGGTGATAACCAGCATTTCCAACTTCCAGCTCAGAAACCGCAACTATTTCAGACAGAAAAAATGTCACATGTTTTTACTGTTTATGATATTTTGGTGTTTTTATTCAAGCACCATGATTCACAACTGGAATTCCCTGGAACGGTTAAATTCACGCTAAGTTTCAGTTCAGTTTTGAAAGACTGATATCCAAGTATTTGTGGGTCAGATGCAATCCAAATAATACTAGGGTTTGGGGTTTTTTTGCAGAAGCACAGATTTTCACATTACTGTAATTTATCTATCTTTATTACTTTGGAGATTTAAGTGATCATTTGCTGTTAGCCATGCCACAGTTAAGCACAGGAACTTTTAATAACATCTACGATGAAATTCACTCTTGGGCACAGAGCTCAAACAAGGTTCTCTGGTCCACCTGAAGGCTTCAGGATGAAGTTTACATAGTCAGGCACCTTTGCACAACCTCTTTATATTATGACAAATTTCATAGTTGAGGGGAAAAAAGCCTTTTCAACACTTACCTCATGAAACTGTGTCTTCCTTTTATTTCCTTTTTGGTTGGGGGAGGAGGTTGTGGTTTGGGAAAGGGGCATTAGAAAGAGGTAAAACAAGTAGCAAGAGCCAGATACCTCTAAGGAAGCTGATGACTAAAAAGAGTACAAGAAGGCTGTTCTCTATCAGCACACTGTTGTTTTGGAAATCCTGAAGCTAATACTGAAACTAATACTTCTGTATTTTTAAATAGGAGAAGACCTGAGACAGGAAGTTGGGTTTATAATGAACCCCTTTCATAAATGACTACCAGAAAGCTTGAAACAGTCATTATTACCATTTCTAGAGTAAAAGTGAGTTCTGAACCCTCAGTATATGTGGAAGTATAATTCTTATTTAACAACACTTTGCAGCAGTCACCATTAAACAAAAGACCCCAGTATTTATCAAGTCTTACTGATATTCAACCCATAGGAGAATGAAGGTGGTATCTGATACACAAGAGCACTGTCAGAATTGACAAGAACTGCTTTTTAAGTGGTGACCAAGTACTGAGCACTTCCATAACAGAAGCTAGTACTGACTTCAAAGAACAGCCATGGATCTTACATATAGAAGTTACCACATCTCTTTATGGTTAGTATATTCAGGCATAAAGAAACTTAGAAGTATAGAGATTCATCTGCAGTTCAAACTAAAAAATCCAAAACGTCTCCAGATTTCTCAAGCATGCACTGTCTACATGTTTATCACATAAAAGAAAATGCCTCCAGTAAAATATCAGGAGGATAAAAATTGCAGAGACAAAGAGCAATTTTCAACATCACTGTTCACACAGATCTCAACAGCTATTCCACAGACACAGCAAGAAGCTCCCACTGACCAAGTTTTGAGTTTCTTGTCAAAAATACAGGAGTCTTGGAGCTGTGAAATTCATGGAGAGAAAAGGTTTTGCTGTACTCTCTGTGGCTGTCATGAATTTATTCACATTAGTCTTCTGCTATATTAATCCAGTAAGCTTCTGTAAAGTCACTTTGCCTGCCATCACAGGGAAAGTCTTGAAAGGCGACTACCTAAGAGCAGTTAATATCTGGTACAAGGTGAGACAATCCTTGGGCTTCTCCAAACGGTGCTGTACACAGTGTGATACAGCCTGGGAGTGTTACTGCTTCCTTCCTACTCCACAGCCTTGTGGAACTTGTTTTATAAAAGCGGTTACCGACAGAAGTTGTGCTTTCCAGTCTTTTTCCTTGCTGTGCCTGTATCTCATTAGCAAAGGAGATAAGCATGAGACTTCAGCTGCTCCTATCATTTGGACAGCGCTTCAAACCAGGGGAGCTAAACCAAACCCTTCCTTTCAGCACTACCCAGCATAAGATTCTGCCTCAATCATCTTCCTTCTTCCTTAAGGGAGAGAAATTGTCTTTTCTTCTGTAAACTAAAGCGATAAGGTTTATCCTGAAACACAGATAGTTCGTATTTCACATAACATAGTTAACACAAGCAAATGTATAATTCTAAGATTATATTAAACAATAAAAAGATTACCAAACTAAGTAATGCATCTCTTAATCTTGCCAATGTTTAAAACGCTGTATGTTGTACAATTATTGCAATGATCTAGACCCCAGTTTAAGAAAGCGGCAGAGATATTGTTAATACACTAGAACGCTACTATTTTACAACACGCCTCCACCAGGAAAAAACACACAAAAAATCAAGACCTTTGCTTGCAACGCAAGGGCATTTATTCCGTAACACATTTTTATGATGCCTTGATCTGTTATACAATATAACCAATGACTGAATCATACAGTGTCATGGATGGTCTTGCAGAAGATGGTCACTTGCTAACCTTTACTAAGATGTAGCAATAATAACAACGAAGAATCTGTGGTCTCAGTCCCTGTGGATCTCATTGAGTTTTACATGCAGAATTAGGAAATGCCCAACAGACAAGAAATGCACATATCAATGGGGAAATAATCTCTTATGTAGCCATATGAAAAATTGTCATAAAAATATGCCTAGGATGTGACTGAACTAAAAGACAAGTTGTCTGTGTAAGAACAGGGTATCGCGCTGTTCTTTAACTTTCAGCTTTTGAGTTCAATTTTGAACTCAGTAATTATACAACAGGAAAAGTAGGCAGTTAGCATGGAGAGCGGATTTAGCTGCTGACAAAACGCTACTATTCACAAAAGTTAAACCAGTCAGAACTTCGGTTATTCAGAAATGCTCTACTTGCAGTATTACAGGTATGTTTTTCAATAGTGTCTATTCCTCAGGCTAGCAAAACCAAAATATAGTCATGACAAACTATGCAAAACTTTTCCATTTTATCTAACAAAACTGTAAAAAAGGGCAATTTAAGTTCTGTATGGAATAAATAGAGAAAAATCACATGGCAATCAAAGTTCAACCTGTCTTTTATTAGTCTTCTATTAAATCAGAACCAGAGCAAAGGTATCAAAGACTAATGTTTTTCCTCCATTTTGAAAAAACTTCATCACAGCTTCATCTTAATATGCCTTTTGATACTGGTTGCACAGTTTCTTCTAATTATTTAGAAGACAACTGACTCACTCAGCTTTTGGGAAGCTACACAACCTAACCCACATGGTTGGGCATACCACCTACTTACGCTCACAACATCAACCTGAAATCTGTAAAACAGTTACAGCAGTGACAGCACAGAAAAACATATGCTAGGCATAAACTTTGAGCTCTCATTTCTGCATGCAAATAGCATATAGTTTGGGGTGGGTTTTTTTATGAAAAAGGATCCACTTAAATCTTGTTAAAACTACAAATGAAATTAGTTTGCAGAATTTCCCTCCTCTTGACTTAAAATGCACTTTTTGTGCATGCTTTCCACTTGTTTTACTATCCAGACCACTAAGGTCCCCATAGAAATATCTTACAATTTTGTAATCATTCCCAGGGTTCCTACAATTCCATTTTATCTATTTGCCAAGCATCTCATGTTAGAATATATCTTTATGCAGACACCATTTCAGTCAGCACCTACCTCATCAGTCACATTCACTCTCATTTTGTATTGCTCTGCATGCACAACTTTGCATTTTTGTGCTTTGTATTATACCCTCAAAACATTTGATTATGTTTAAATGAAAGAAAGAAGCCACGGAAATATTTGCTGTAAGTTTCCCTCCCTTATGCAGAACATGACATTCTTCCCAGTCAGATCATGGAAGCAAGATTTAAGTGTCCAGAGTGTTTACCGGGAGAAGTGCCTCTGACACGGAATAAAACTCTGGAAGGCACAGGTGAGAGGAACAAGAAGAGCTTTAAAGATTTGAAGGCCTACGGAGTTTGGAGGGGATGCATTTTGAATCTATCAAACCCTGACATTTGAGGCAGCTTTATATTTTGCTTTAAGAATAGTACAGACCCCAGTGAATTATATGATGGAATATGTCTCCCCAATGTAATCAAAGTTGACCTAACAGATTTGTCTTTCTGGCGATACAATCTACTGAAAATCTTTACTGTAAGAAATCAGAACTGGATTCTGATGACAGAGAAAAATCACTTTTTAAATATGTAACAGGCCCAGAGAAAGCAATTCCTACCAATTATAAATACCACAATGAAAAGCACCATCAGGAACCTAGTAGCTCTCCTCTCCACGACTTCTGAGGAACGTGTGCTCTACAAGACCTTGATGCAGTTTGAGCCACCAGAGCCAAGACGGAGGCTGGCAGGGAGCGAAGAGTATGACATTGCCTGCAGGAGATTACACGCTCAGAGCTGTGGTCCCCCGACCCAAGACCAAGGACAACTAGAATTAAGTAAATACCCCAGTACAGCACTTGTGTAATTCACGTGACCCAACCTTCAGTATCTACCTCCAGGTTTCCTAAACAGCCCGTAGGAAGAGGGTGGCTCCAATCTCAGAGCACCTGAAGCACTGAGGGAAGAAGCTGGTTCCTTTTCACTGCTTATATTGCTCATGCACATCGAAGAAAGACTTGTGATGGGACACCTAAAGGCAGACAACAGCAATGCTTCTGACACCGCACTTGGAAAACTTCAGCGCTTACCTAAACGTTACAGGGGATGCTGAATAAATACATCCAATTTTTTTTTAAAAAAAGTATTTATTAGGCTTGGGAAAATGACTCCTTTCTCATCTAGAGGAACAAAAGGAATGGACTTCAAGCTTACAGTATAAATGTATTTCAAGAGGCATTTTTCCAGGTCTATGCAAAAAGACATGGCTCTGAATTTGTATAATAATAAATTGATTGTATTAAGTCCCTCAGTATAAAAACAGGTAAATTATTGTTCCCCAAAAATGTTTTAATCATAACCTAAAGTCAAGTTTACCTGTTGCTAACTAATCTCGAATTCAGAATTGCTGTTAACTAAAGAACATAATGCTGATACCTACGAAGTTAAGAGCAAAGAGTAAAATTCCAGAAGTAGGTGCACAAATTCAAATTTATATTGCCAAGCAACTGAGCAGGGAAACCTAAATCAAAAGGCAGAGACACTGCTAGTCTCATGAACATGCACAATAAAGCCAGTCAGATTCCATTTGTTAAAACATGTTATTCAATTAATTTTGCCGTCTTTACTGAATAATTTACTTGATGAATCAATTCTTCTGGTAAATAACCACTTCTACATCCCATTGACTTCTGTGTGGGCAAAACTGATTTTTCTTTTGGCGCTAATCATATTTTTCAGAGCCAGTAGAGAAGGCTGCAGGGTGGGTTAGCAGGTAAACCGAGGGAAACCGATAAAGAGCATCTGGCTTTGATGAATCCGTAGGTGACCAAGGCAGCACCTTCCTCTGCAGAAGAGGGTTTAAGCCAAGCTGAGCAAATCCACAGAGCCACAGAATAACCCTGTTAGCTTTCAGCTGCTGGTAACCCATGTTCATTCAAACCAGCAATATGGATGATGACGCACTTGTATATTTTTCGTTAGTTTGGTTAGCTACCAAGATCCCCCTTGGCTATTAAATATGATATGGGAAATCTTAAGGACAATTTTTTTATTTAGATAGTTATATGACTAGTGAAAAATGTTATAACATTTTTAAAAATGAGGCTTTCCTGTAAGCACCATCAATTTCCTTAAAATGTTTGCTGTGAAACCTTTATCTCGGAGAAAAGCTAAACATAAGGATACAGAGACAGAGAAGAGATATTTCTGCATCTATTTGAAGAAACCTCATCCATAAAGAAACAAATTGCCATGGTAATTATCACGATCTTACTTGTAATTGTAAGAATAACCATACATGGTTTATACATATGGACCGTTCTCATTCCGTTTGCTTTAATTCTCCCTAGAAAGAAACGATCTTTTATGGAGCAGAAGTATTAAATGTGTTCTGGCAACCAGGAAGGGCTGGTTTATTGAGGTGCTCTGCCACAAAGCAAGCCCTGTCTGCAGATTTTGAAACGTTCCTGGTTGTGCTTCAGAGCAGTATTACCGGAGACTAAAACACCAAAGGTTCTAGGAACACTAATTCAATATTCACCAGCACACCTGAGAATTACCTGCGTGTTCACCAGGACAGTGCTGTCGAAAGAGTCACAGATGTAATCTGCTTCATAGCAGAGTTAGTTTACATTAGACTTCCTCTCAAAACTAATTACTACAAAACAAGAAAGGGTCTGTATTATCGACATTATGAATTATTTAAATATCAAGAGAGTGAGTAGATCTACTGTGGTTTGGGTTGTGGTTGTTTTTTTAAACTGTGGCAGAGCACCATGTAAAACTAAAAATCAAATTTGCATTATAAAGCTATACATGGATTAATATTTAGTTCTTCTAGTCACTGCAGATAATCTATTCTGAAAGGCCAAAGAGTGAGAGTACTCATATTCCTAGTCCAATTAGTCAGTGGAAATAAATTGTCAAATTCTTCTAAACAAGAACCAGCTACCTATCAGGAATAACAACTACCTGATAGGTAGTCAGTCTTCAAACACCACAGGCAATACCCACAGGCCGAGTCACAGCTTCAGTGTAATTAAATAATGCTTGTGTATTTATTCCCCAAATGTTTGTTAAACATTTGTAGGCAGGAGCTAGTTTGATTTCCAGGAAGGACTTTCATACCATGAGTTGAACTGGAAAAGTCGGCCATGGGCTGGCCGAGCTCTGCCAACCTCCCGAGCCAACCCAGCGGGACTCAGCCCTGCTCCGAGCAGGAGCGCGGGGTGGCAGTTGCCCCCGGCACAGCCGTCAAGGGAGAATTGCCCCCAGAAGAGCCCCCAGTCGAGGGAGGGCTCCTAAATTGTGCGCTCACTTTGCGCTTGGAGCCAGGGAATCAAGGCAGGTTGTGAAACTACAACTCTACTTTAAGAGCTTGTATCGAGACATGGTAAAGTCTCGACAAACGCGTGCAAGACTACGGATAATTCAGCCTTTTTGCTTTCATAATACGTGGCTATATATTTTAAAGGCTACTCTTCCACATTACGTACATCTTTCCTGGGGGATGCTATTTCTAAATATATGAAATTTCAGTGAGCATATTTCTATTTCCAAACAGGATTAACCAGGAGAGACATTACCATAGGAGTAAATAGTTAAAAATAAGTCCATCTGCTGTCAATGGAGGAAAAAAGGAGAACCCAGGCCACAGCGAGGACTACCTCCTCACCTCGTGATCAGGGCTTGTTCCAAAGGGTGCACTCTATCATCTGCTAAGGGGATCAGACTATGGGTCTGGGAAGATCACCTTCAATAAGTCCTTGGAGAAAAGCTGAGCAATGAGAAAGTGCCTGTAACAACTTAGAAGCTGTGAGACTGATGGTTAACTCCTCTGTGAAATCTTCAAATTTCGAGATCTGCAAGAGAAAGCTGGCATTTACAGCTTAATCTTAGTGTTTGTACATCTAAATTCTATTTATAATTTGTATGCTGAAACTGTATTTATTAATCTTGAGGATTAATAAATTACTTAAATTATTTAATAAATTATTAATCCTTTCAAATAGAGAAAAATCAGACTCCAAAACTTCCATTTTAATTTATTCACTACTGGTGCAAGTTCCTACTGAAGCTAAAGACTGCCCACATAAGAATTCAGCGTATAGTTCCAAATGTAACCTTACACCTCCAAATGTAACCAAGCACAGTAAAATAATCTCATAAAAAAAAAAAAACAAACCACACCAACAATTTCACATTACTAGTTGCATCCCAGCTTTGCTCTGATTGATTTGGGGAAATGTCTTATTACTCATTTCAGGATGAGGGCTGGCCCATAGCTCTGAACCTAATACATTGCAGAAAAAAAGACAAGTTTACCTTGCCAAAATAAAATATTTGCAAGTAAGCTAGAGACACAGTAACCCTAGTCACTCATTAAGCAACGGAAAGCTCTTTGCATTTCACTTGCCGAAATGAACATTTCCATTAGATATTTTTAACGATGATGTGGCCACATGTCTGATTTCTGAGCCCACAGCTACAATATATACAGCACTCGTATATTGGCTCATGTTATCTGGGACAACGCACAGAACAGAAAACAAGCTTATGTGCCACTACGGTCGCTAGAACAAGGCAGCACAAATGCCGATCGTAAGGCAGGCAGGTAAGCGATCGCATCCGAGAAGGTTGCGGTTGAATTTCTGGATATTCTGCACGCCCTGAGGAACTCCAGCGCCCCGGCAGGCGGTGGGCAGAGGGGCTGTCCTCGCCTGCCCTGGATGCTCCGACACCTGCCTCCCACGGACTCTCATCTGGCTGCCTCTGCTCTTGGCCTTTAGCTTTATAAGCACCAACCGAAACTATTTCCCCTTAAGACTGATAGCTTCTTCTCTCCTGGGGGAGGATCGAAGAGCCCCCGCCCCCAGGAGCCTGCGTCCACCCGTGCCCGCGGGTCTGAGGAGCCACACGTGCCCTTTAGCAACCGAAAGGCGCCGTCAGCAGAGTCTCCTATTAAGTCAGCAGGATCGCTCGCTGCTCTCCCAGAAGAACTAGCCCCACTTGTCAGGATAAAGTATCATTTATATCACAAGGCAAGTGCTGCCACCGTATTAAAATCAGGTCTAACAAAACAAGGTCAAACTCGATACGGTGAGAAATATTACAGCCAGCGTATCATTTCTATACCTTAACTTCCGCTGCAGTGTTTTAAACAGGTCAGGCGTGGACCTTAAATTAAAAAACATGAAAATAACAAACAGCCTCGTTTTGTAATTTATATGGTTTTCTACAGAGATAAAGGAGGTGGCCAGGCCATAAATTTGCCAGTCCTAGTAGCACAAGAGTACTTCAGCTTACCGCTTCAATAGTTCTAACACTGAAAATATTGTACAAGATTCTTGCCAATAAAATCCTATGCCATAGCCATGTCTGTGCAGAGAGTCCTTCTTGGCTTCTCAGCCCCAAAATTCAACACTCAGAAGTATTTTTTGTAATTTGTGTTTAATTACTTTTACCTCATAGATGTTTACAGCGACTACCCTTTAGAAACCTGGAACTGGAAATCTCTCATTAGTTAAATTTTTCTCCTTCTGCATGGAACAGAAATTGTTACTGCAATATTATTGACGAGTAGTGAAAAAAAGACACAGGTTTCACTTATGGTATCGAAAAAGAAAGGCTGTTATAAGGAGTACCGCAAATAGATACTGGGTTGGAGAAAAGTGCAGTGCTGCACCTGCAGCAAGAGCGTGGTTTTGATTTACACAAGAGCTTCCATGGGAATGGAGTGGTGTGAGATGGGGTTTCATCTGCCTGGTACACATCCCAGGGAAACTTCACCACGGGTGCATCGGGATGAAGAGTCTCAATACCAAGGGTGCAAAACCAGGTCCAGAAACAGGCAATAGCACCACTAGCCGTGCTTACCCCCAGTAATTCCCAGCACTCCCCAGCTGCAAGAAACCCGGGGCTGTCTGCAGTCTCTGCTGACATGGATGTCAGAGGCATCCCCCAGCGCTCGCCCCAGTGCCACCACCGCCTGCCCTGAGGTGTCCCGTCCGCTGCAGCTTCCATCTGTTAGTGACGGGGAAGTCTTGCCCTGAAAGTCATGGCTGTTCTCACCTCCCCCCAGAGCGTAGGGAGCAGAAGATATATTAAAGCAACTTCACCACTGTCTGATCTCACCCTAAGAGCTGATCAGCCCCGGTTGCTCCCCAAGTGCAAGGAATACAAAAATGTGAAATATCTTACGCTGTGCACTCATCCCACATTTTACTCCTGATACATGTACATATATGAGAAAAACAGAAGCAAACTTTTTTTAGAAGTTTTCTCTCAGATTTTGGCTTCAAGTTTAAAAAAAAAAAAAGTAGCCCCTATTCCTATTAATAAATGCAATTAAACTTCAAGCTAGAATGTTAATTCTAGCTCCAACTTAGTCCTTCGTAATCTGCTCTTTTTCTCCCAAGACAGCTACAGGACAAAGCTGTTCTTGAGAATCTGTGCACAACACTTCCACGGCAGGCATCTAAGATCTTAACAAATTTTATCATCCATGTCCTTCATGTTTTCACATACCATAATAATTTCGAAAGCTTCAACACATGTCTTCTAATGGTGTCACTCTCTATAATGAGATAGGCAAATCAGATTGTTACTGGAGAGTCTTAATTGCATTACATCATCTGAGTTGTAAATGTTTGTCTAGTTACTGTCCAGGTAGGGCAATCAGTAAAAGAAGAGGAAAAACCCATTCTTTGTGACCCCAAACCAAAACAGACTTCCGTTACCGATAGGCATACTGTACTACACGCTTCTCAGACACACCGCAACAGTGGGTAAACACAAATGGCTTCAGGAGATGCATCACTTTTTCCCCTATTAATGCTTCAGGAACCCTGGCTTCCAATGTTTTGCGGTCCTCAAGGCATATTTCATATATTGTTTTTAAAGCTTATTATAGACCCTGAGGAGGAAAACTTAGATCAAATACAGTTTGACAGGTAAAGGGCATTGTGAAGACTCCATAAGCGTACCTGCTACAGGGGGAATGTGCTCACCATGTAGAAAACCCTTTCCATGCCATGCAGGAAGATGTCCCCTGTGCACATTTTTCCAAGCACTCCTTACTGCTGATCAGGAAGATCACCATTTTACTTATGTGAAGTATAAGCACTACCTTACTCTTTTTGTGCTTCCTTCCTCACCGTCACCTCGGTACTGTGCAGATCAGCTGCAGAAACTGCCAACCAAGGAAAAGGGAAAAAACAGCATCACAGATAGCCTCTTCATATTTGAAATAACGCACTTAAAACCAAATCCTTTTGTATACAAATCAATGCACTTCATAGCAACTACAGGAAAGCCTAGAAACATGTGGACATTGTAAAAAGTCCTGCTGTTTGCTCATCAATCCAGCCAAGATGAAAAGCTTGCATTTTCATGAACGGTAAGCATTTTTATGCATGTAACTTCAGAATATCTTAATGGTAGAGGACTCCTTATACATCTCCTCCCAGAAACTAGTCATATCTCTAACATGTCTAGATGCAGGTACCCAGAGTCACTACTCACTTCAAAGAAAAAAAAAAGTCTCGGTTTAAAAGTTGCATTTTGATATATATTATGGCTTTCGTACTTAACATAACTCTGAAGAAACAATACTATGTTATTCTCTTCAAGACAGTACCTGTTAGGCTCAGAAGGGTTCCTGCAGTAATAATCACAGGAAGAAAAATGCTGTAAAATAGTATGTTACAGACTTCTCTTTTTAGATGGATGAAATTATAAAGTACATAAAACCATTCCTGTAATAATTTCTACTTCTACAATTCCATCTAAAAGCCTCAAAACTTTCTCCTCAGTCTTTGCAATGCTCACGTTTGTGTTCCAAGTTTTCTCACGTATTTGATGACAACTGTTTTTTAACAGCAGAACGGCCAGACGCTCTTATGAAGGTACTACAGAAGAAATGCATTGTAGGAAAAGCAGATGAAAACAGTACTAAGAATAACTTGGAGGTCAAATTCATGTCATGTATTAACTTTATGTAATCAAACTCAGTTCAGTTGAAGTATGCCAAACAAAAACAACAACAACAACAACAAAAAAATCTAACAAGAGGTGTCCATTGGCTGAGCATGCGACTTGAGCCTCCACAGGCATGGGCACAGACGCTTCAGCTATCAGCGGAGCCCCCATCACTTACACCATGCCTCTGACTCTCAGCAAGGACACCGCCACGTTCTCACAACCGTGTCATAGCTACCAAGGTCTCCTTGCACACCCTGCAGCACTATCATCGGGGAAATCTGTTGCAAGGAAGATCTGACAACAACTGACAGAAGATTTACTGTAAACCCCACAGATTTAGTACTAGAGGCCTTCAGAAGACTGCCTGGAAAAAGCAGCTAAGACTGGGCATAATCTAATACACAGACAAAGAAGAGCAATGCGGGTGGTTATCTTTAACTATATAACGGGGTTTGATCAAGAGCCTACCACTGAGGAACTTCAAGTAGAATAGGCAGTTTTTCAAACCTGAAGAATTGCACCTTGTCTTTGTCCTGGAGGAAACCTATCCATCTTTTAATTACAGCTTTCCGAGTCAACAAAGCCTATCCATCTTTTAATTACAGCCCTTTAAGTCAACATGCCCTTCCCACTCCAGCTCTTGCTTTTCCAAATGCTTCCCAAACTGCGGGATGACTCCCTCATTACAGTTCCTTTATCCCAAGACAGGGAGACATTGCTTAAAACAGCACGAGACCAGTTCCTGAGTTCTTTGGATGGAAGCAGAGCAGCCTCACCCGCTGTGTATTACATCAGTTCATGTAAGTGACAGAAGGAAAGACGTTTAATTTACCCCACTCAAACAAGGACCACTTCTTCAGACCTTCTCAAACAACGAGGAGTAACCCAGACCTTGCTGGCAGTTGTGCGGAGCTGACAGGTTGAGACACATCGCAGTCGGATGCTCATCACGCACTGAGCACACACGGGGCATTATTCAAATACCTCACCACGAACTGAAAGAAACAGACAAAAAAAGGTTGTTAGGTAAAGGAGGAGCTGAAGGCAGACCAGTTGCATCCTGCACATTAATTACATTGATTCTTCTAAACAGTCCCATGAAAGTTAAAAAACTGAAAATAGGAAACAGAAATAGGGAATACATAATTACACAGCAGTACCCAAGAAGATAACAAACACAGTATTACCACTCGGCACGTCAGGTTTCTGCTTAAGCCTTGGTGGTTCTTACCTTGATGACCTCCGGTTTAGCAAAACCAGGACCGATGGCAGGAGATCTTCCTGTAACGTCGGACTTCAGCAACGCCTTGCAGAGGCGCTCAGCGCTAAAACACCCCAGTTGCCTAGGGTCCACGTACTTAGAACACAAGGCAACTACACAGGCAGTTCTCCTGTTAGTTCGTTAGTGTGAGCCATGTGGTCTTAATGAGGTTAAAGTAAGGAAGCCAGGGCTCAAACACTGCCGCGTGTCTGCTTTCAGAAGTTAGCAGGACTTCGGGTCTCTCGGCCGCGGCTGACGTGTATTTGCTTCGTTATAAGCGACAGCGTCGTTATGGGCAGCCAGGCAGCCTTGCTGGAAACAGCTACCTGAGCAGAAGAGGGATCTAGCTGGAGCAGTGGAGAAGGGAGCACCCGTTCAGCGGACAAACCCCCCCACCCCAAGGCAGGACGGCTGCCTTCCCTCTGCTGCCTGCAGGGTCCCCAACACGGCGCAGCCCGGCACATCCCCAGCCTGCTCCCGCTGGGGACTTGGGCAAGGTGGCTGCTCTTGCATCAAACCAAACATCTCCAGATGAAATCATTGAGGTAGGTTTGTGTAGGTTCGTTCTGTGTGGATTTTGGTTTGGGGTTTTTGGGGTTGGGGGGGGGGGGGGGTGTTTGTTTTGGTTTTTTTAAGAGAAAA
>JANXJC010000001.1:53365360-53391204 GCA_027564655.1 Leptodon cayanensis
CCCCCCCGCCTCCCTCCGCCCCGGCCGCCGGCGGGGGTCAGCGCTCCCCGCACGGCTTTGGGCTGCGTGTGTGTGTGTGTGTGGTGTTGGGGTTGTTGGGGGGGTCTTGCCCCGCGGACCCCCACGCTCAGCTCCCCTCCCTTCCGGCTCTTCGGCGCCGCCAACGCGGCTGCTCTGCCCGCAGCCCGGCTCCAGCCGACGGGGGACCAAGCGCGTCCCCTCGCATTTTGGGGTCCCCTCGCATTTTGGGGTCCAACAGGCCCAGCCCGGCCCGGGGGCCGGGGGCACGGCTCCTCACCTCCGCCGTGAGGAGGTGCGGCGGCCCCGGTTGATGTCAGTCGAGCGTCCTCTGCATGGAACCGGTTCCAGGAGACAGACTATTTTAAGTACCATGGAAAGTTTTCTTACATAAAACACACATCTATATACTTAAACACCTCCCCCCACGCATACGCACTGTAACGCGTACGTAGATTGGGTTTTTAACTTGGCACCGTTTTCCTAAAAGGTTTGAGAACGGCAGAAGTAGTAACTACGCTGCAGAGACCGTTATAGCTTCTCATTTGCCATTCATTTCCTAATTTCTGTTATCTGACGAGGATGCCAGCCGGCTTGGAAGAATGGCAAAACAACCCCGAGATTGTCCCGGGAACGGCACAGGCCCCTTTGCTGGCGCCCGGATGGCATTAGGAAGGCGATTGGGAAGAGGCAGCAGCCGCCTCATTAGCAGGTCAGGGAAGGGACGGCAGGAAAGCGGAGCTGCACCGTTCCAGCTCTTCCAGTCGTTTTGCTTCCCGTAGAATATATGAATGCAATTACACTTTTTCCCCCCAGAATTTCTGTATGCGGGCCACGGAGCTCCCAGTTAAGCGGCTCGCCAGGGGCGGCAGGTACCTACCTGTGTATCTGACCCCCAACGCCCAGACCGCGAACAAACCGGTCGTCACAGCGGGAAGGGCTGGCTCTGCGTGGGGAGACTGCTCCCACGGACTGCCTGGAGTAAAAGCAAGCCGTCCGTGTCTAAAAGCACGAGAACCCCCAGCCACGATTTTCAAGCGCTCTCACCGTTTGCTGCCTCGTTTCGCGTTTTCCTGCCGGGGCCGTTGCCAGAAGCTCCGGCTGGTGGACGGTGAGAGGAGCAGCAGCCGTCTGCCTCCACTTGCCACAGCCGGTTGGGGAGCGAAGCGCTGTGCATCCGGGGGGGACCTCTTCCCTCTGCCCCTGTGTGTTTCTTTACCCGAGAAGCCCCCATTAGCAACGCATGAGAAATCAGGATGGCGAAGGTGAGGCGGAGTGTCCCGGAGGCCGGCGTCCGGCTGCGGTGACGGTGGAGGTGGCCGGGGTCTGCGCTAGCCGTTGCCCACCTTGTTTGGGAATTGTCTCGGGGATCGGCTCCAGGCTGTTCTGCCAGCTCTGGAAACCCCCAAAACATGTCACTTGAGTGATGTGTTTATGTCACAAGCACTCTAAAATAGCATAATTACACGTTGTTTTCCCCGTATTTTGGTAATTAAGTGACAGAGCACACAGAAAACTGGTTTAATTAACTACTTTCTGTAAATGAAATTCTGTTTGCTGTTTTAAGTGAAATCCTTTCTTGTCTTGGGGGCACTTTTCTCGACGTACCGGGGATCCTTCCCCCTCATATGGTCCTCAGAAACACATTCCCTGGAAGACCCTGCCGTATTTGACGGTGGGAAAACAAACATTCACAGACCCTGGCAGAAGAGGTGGGTTTCCAGCACAGCCCTCTCCAGCAGCCAGCCATGCCGGGAGGTGTTGCTGGTCCCATCTCCAGATGGACAGAGCCGTCCAGAGGGCCTTGTGCGGGGGGGGGAAGGAGGGGGGTTGATGATGAGCTCCAAAAGCACCTCTGGGTCTGCCCGGGGCCAGCGCTGCTCAGCGCCGGAGCCAGGAAAGGCACTTGACACAGAAAAAGTATTTTTCCTCTGAGATGTTTTTCATTAACAGAGCCTCGCAACAACAGCGTGAGGTTGTACCGGGAGCCCTGTCCGCGGGTGCCAAAACCGCCTGTGCAAGAGAGGGTGTTTCTGGGGACATCACGGCATCGTTATCTTCCATCCTGCGTTGCGGTCGCTTGCATAAAGCCTCGCAGATGTGAAACATAATGCCGGAGGAATGTCTGGTTTGACTGAGTTACCAGGAGTCTATTTCTGTAACCCTCAACTAGAAACAGTTTGCTGAAGTCCTCTCGAAACAATTTACTGTGGGACGGACTCGCTGCCAAAGGCAGCAAGTGTTCGGGCTGGCGAATTCATCGCCGCAGAGGATGGCCGCGACCCCTCGCTCATACAGACAACGTGGTTTTGAAGCGGTGGCTGTGCGGTCTGCGTTTGCACGGGAGGTAGCAGCGGTGCCGATGGCCTGGCCGGCACTGCCGCGGTGCTGATGGCCTGGCCGGCGCTGCCGCGGTGCTTGCAGACTGACGTGCGCTGCTTTGGGGCCCGATCCTTCCCCTTCACTCCACTCTTCAGAAAATAATTTTCCATTGAGGCTGTACGCCTCGAGGCCTCCCGAAATAGAGCTGGTTTGAGTGTTTTACACAACGTCTTTGAAAACCGTTACGCTCACGCCTGGTGAGTGGGAGATGCGT
The DNA here is from genome assembly GCA_027564655.1 of Leptodon cayanensis. NCBI lineage: Eukaryota > Metazoa > Chordata > Aves > Accipitriformes > Accipitridae > Leptodon > Leptodon cayanensis. Next base: position 53,367,975 of record JANXJC010000001.1, read on the forward strand.
GCGTGCGGATCTCGCAGGGCTGCGGTGGAGCGTGGCAGCCCCACCGGGTGCCAGCCTCCTCCTCCTCCTCCTCCTCCTCCTCCATCCCAGCACCGTCTGGGTTGAAGCTGTGGCACAAGCAGAACATCTCAGGGCGTCCGGGGCTGTCTCTGGGCTGGCGTGCGGCTCTGCCCAGGGCTCCCCACATCGCAGGGTGCCTGTCGGAAGCTGGGTACCCCCCACCCCCCGCCAGGACGTGTCCCCAGGCGAGGGGCTTTCCCCAGGGATGGCCACTTTTTGTCTCCGTCTTTCCTCAGACAGCCCGGGTGAAGTCCCGGTTTGCAAAACACACATTTAATTTCCAGAAGTGACCAAGTCGTATTTTGCATTCATTGCTCTGAAATAAGTCCAAGTTATAAAATACAGTTCTTTTTTGGCAAGAGGGCTGTTAAAGCTTTTTTTCACTGCTGAAGGGACGGATGATAACGGACAGAGTGCGACAGCCGCTGAGGCAGGGCCTGGGCACGCTGCCCGACAGTCGCCAGGAACAGTTATCAGCATCGTCTGTTTGTCCAGCCACTCATATGACAATGACCTTCCTCTATAGCTGGCTCCGCGACGGGTGTCGAGCAGTTAGCAAATGCCAGAATTCAAGTTCGGAAAAAAAACCTCATGAGAATTCTGGTTATCTCCTGGGTAAAAGGCTCATACCATGCTGCAGGCTTCAGAAAATAGTGGTAAAATTAGGAAAAAACAACCCATGATAGTTACGAATTTCCAAAACTCTTCAAGTATGTGACAGTTGCTGTTGTTAGAGGTAAATGGCAGGGAGAATAAACCCGTTAATGCAGGATGTTAATTGAAAACAGGACTTGTGTAGAGAACAGAGTTTGTAATTACGAGAATAGTTATTAAAATATCATTTTGCTTTTTAAAATGCCTGACTTTAATACAGAGTATGAAGGAGTTATGTTTTTAAAAGTTAATTATTTCCAGTGCTTCAAAATGGAAGTCTAAGCTGAAAATGATATACCCAAATTGTTAAGACACTTTTTTAATTATCCGTTTTAAAACACTGTCATAGAATATCAGCTGAACCTTATTTTCACTTTCACTAAGAACTGTGCTTTACCCCTGTGTAGATTCTGTTCCTTTTCAGGGCTCTCTCTGGGGCTGTGCTCCGGGTACGTCCGTGGTGGTGGATCACAGCTCCAGCCTGTGCGTTACAGGGGCTCCCGGATCACATTTTTGACCGGCCTTTTTGGCCTTTCGGGGGTTCTGGCTGTCCCACCCATAGCAGCATCGATGCTGATGGCTTTCTTCGTGGTCTCCCGGTCCTGGTGGGGTTTCTTGGGCGCGATGCTGCACTCTCTTTGCTGCCTCCCCTCCCGGCTGGGCTCTGGCCAGGGCCCCGAGGTGTGGGTCCAGCTCCGCACCCCGGGGTCTTCTTCCTTCACCGCTTTTTGGAGCCCAAGGCTGACGGGGGCCAGCTCTGGGCCAGGCTGGCCGAGAAGGGGGCACCCACCCGCTCCTCTGGTCTTCGGGTGCTTTGCAGCCTCCTGCCACCTCCCGAAGCCTGCACCCGGGGAGGACCCAGCACCGCAGCCGCTCGCCACTCCCCAAGCGGCTGCAGACATCGTGCCAGAATCAGGAGAAAACAAAGAGGAGCATTTTTGTGGGGAGTAAATACCGGTTAGAGCCGGGCACGTGTTGCGCAGTAAACAGCTCCTTTGGCAAAGCAAGCCGCACGGCAGCATCTGCAGCGCCGGCGCCTACAGCTCGTCCGTGTGGGCTTCAAGTTGTTAGTGCAAGTACTTACTCCAGGGCTCACGTGCACGTAGGCGAGCGTATAACCAGCTTGTGTGCCGTGCACGCTGGTCACGCCTGGAGGTGTTCCCCAGTTATAACCACCGCGAGAGCCGGGTGACGGACCTGCTGGCCCGGCGGCCGCCCTCCGCTAGCCCAGAGGTGCCAGGCGCTTGCCCACGCTTCTCGGCAGCGCCGGCGTCCGCCGTGCGGGCTCGCCAGGTCCTCCGGGGATCACGACAGAAGGCGAAACCTCAGCAATCATGTCGGGAGGACCCGTATTTTCCGTCTCTCGATGGCTTACCGAGGAGGGCGTCAGAGCTTCGACCCCTCTCGCCCTCCCTGCAGCGCTCCTTCGCTTTCCGCAAGGCTCTGCTGGAATTTAGTGCAAACATAGCACTTATGTACAGCCAACGGTACACACAGCGTATGCTTACCATATCCAGTCAATGAAATCATTGTGGAGAAACAGGCGAGTAATAACGCACAATGAATAATATAGTCTTCTTTGCAGCATTTGAAACACAGTAAGCAATAAACACTAATTTGACAAAGAGTGGCATTAAATAAAAATGCCCAAACTGTAGTTCAACCTGCACACAGAACGGAGGAAAAGCTGGGGTTTTTTTTTTCAGTTTTAACTAAATGGGATCTGGTTCTTCAATACGAAAAAGCTAGATTAAAACTGAAGTAAAATATGAATCCCATTAATATTACTAGTATATAAAAAGACATTATTTTTTGGATGAGAGAGCTTTAATAATAAGAGGTATCATAAAGAGAGAAATCAAAACTGGATTGTATATTCACCAGATTGTTCAATACAAAAGCCAACAAAATTAGGCCATATTGATGTGATAAGCAAGAAGAAATATATTAGTTTCCAGATCACAACATTCCAGTACAAGATATCATTGGAAAACCAAGTCAATTTTTATATCAGTCAAATTCCTATTAAATGAGGCCATACTTTTCAACAAGCAAATCTACAGAACTGGCCCCTATTGACATATTGATAATGAGGTGTAAATATATTGCCTTCTGTTTCACAGCGATCCAGCAACCCACCAGCGCTCACTAAGAGCGATCTCGCCCAAACTCTGCCGCAGTCAGGCCAGATGGGCAAGTGTTGCCAGGCTCTCGGTAGCCACCGCAGCCGGTACTAGGTCTGAGGGCAGCGACACCAAGCAGAGGCAATGGTTGAACCTTTTGCTCTGCAGCCATTGAGCTGAACATCAGTCGGGTCTTTCCACCCGTGCACCAACCGGGAAGGATTTGGTTACGCCAGCTTGGGGCTGTAAGGGTGATGTAAGTCTGTACTCGCTGCACTGAATCCTGGTTTAAACAAGGGAGGGCTTAGGGCTTGGGCAACAGTTGCATTCACGTCATGGGGGTCAGGATAAAATCCACGTTCTTTGCCCGTGCAGACGTGGGCCGTGTCATGCTGATGGCAGCAGCGTAGCCCGCGGTCCCTGCTGGATAGGGCGCACTTGGAGGGTGCAGAATCTGTACTGTGTCACTGAAGAAGAAAACCTCCACTGCTGCAAATGGAATAAGTGTGGATTAATAACAGAGCAAGGAAGGGGACAATTTTTTGATCTTAAGTCTTTGGGCTGTGAGGCTTGGATGTGTTTCTTTGGAGCCCACGGTAACTTCTACGTGAAGTGGCAAGAATCAGTTTGGCTGAATTCGCAGTTCCATGGGAATTTGACATTGTTTTGTTAAGGGTTTTAAAGAAACAAAAAGCTTAGTCTAATTTTTTTAAGAAATGTAAAGTTTTAGTCTTCCTCATTTACCTAAAACAGTGGTCATATAATGGCTTTGTAAGAATTTATTCTTTCTGCTGTATGAAGATCCGATTTAACACACACTGGAATAGTCTCCTGTGTCTAATTTTTTTTCAGCCTTATATTGAAATACTCAGACATTGCAAGCTCACAACAAACTAGACTAGCATTTAAGAAAATCTAGACCAGTGAAAACCTCTTTGATAAATGTGACCAAACTAGCTACTAAACTAGTAAAGCTACATTTGTGTGTTTCACTGTCATATATACCATACCTTGCAGCAGGTTAATATCTGGACAGTGAGTTTGGGAAATTTATTCAGTGGGAATTAGAGCAGGAATTAGCTGGATGTGCTGGTACACTGAAAACCACAAACACAACAAAACTCTTGACCCTGCCTTACAAGATGCTTACTGGCACAGTTAATGCCACGGAGATAAATGCGGCCGGCAGAGAAGAGCCCATTCCCAGGAGAGCAGGCAGGGATGGGTAGAGCAGCAGACAGGGAAAGGGCAGGAGGAACGGTTGTGTGGGTGTGAGACAGAACGGGTTCTTTTAAATCTTGTCAATATATTAGCAAGATGGAATGGGCAGGTCCACCCCCTCTCACTACCAATGCATCCAGCCGGTACTGAGACTTACTTTGATGAAGGAATCGGAGGAAAACTTGGGAAACACCTGCTGTTTAAGGCCTGAGTTAAATGCCGTTATTAATAATGTGCTTCATTCTGAGGGGTGTCCAGACATAAGCCTGGGAAGGTAAAACAAGGGGGGAAATTTGCTGTAAGATTAATGAGCAAAATACAATTAACTATTCTCAAAGAACAGGCAAAGCGCTAAACATTACGACCAACACTTTGCCGGCGTTCCCTGAAAACGGCTGTGACCCCGTGGGGCTGCACAGTCGCTGGCGAGGAGCTGACTCACAGCCGGCCCGGAGCGCGGGGGGCCGGGGGGTCCTGGCCCCATCGCCCACCCCTGCCACGGCTGCCAAGGTTTGGCATTTGCACTGCGCCGAGCCGATGGCGCCGACCCTCTTCGGAAGAGCCGAAAGTGGAATTTGCGTCTCCCGCATCACGGGTGCAGGAGGTAGCGGGCAGCTTTCCACCCGTGCGCAGAGTGGGTGTCTGGGTGCTCCGCGCGTAACTGCAGTGCTGAGGCAGCAGAGCAGCCCGACCCGGGGGTCAACCCAGCACCCCAGAAGCTTGGGTCAAAGCATCCAGCACTGCAAAGGCTCACATCTTTTTTTGCAGACACATACTATGTGCCTAAGTCCTTTCTAAAGCCCTTTATTTAACTCCCGCCTGACACTATGGGTCACTGTGGGTCGGGATCTTGCTTTTTTCAAACATTACACGTTATTGCTACTTTATCTAATTTAAGCTCCAAACTGAAAAATACTCCTTATTCACCAAATTCAAAGTCTTTGTGCGTGTGTGTGTGTGTGCGCGCGCGCGCGCGTGTGTGTGTGTGTGTTCTTTTCTGTTTTTCTGTGGGTTTGTTTGTACTTTCAACTTTTGTTGCTACTTTCTGGTTCTGAGTAATCTCTTCTTTCTCAGTCTCAGCATCAACAGGATAGGAAGTTCACAGTCCACTGAAGGAGTTACCACGACATATACTGGTTTGTCTTCCATGAGATGAACCTGGGACTCCATGTAGAATATCCTTTACAGGAATTTGTTCACCTGAGTAATAGCAATAAACTCCTGTCCTGAGGGTTTCTCAGTTACCCTTGTTCCTGACACCCATTGCCAGCGAGACTTTCACTTTGCTCGTTTTTTTATTAACAACAAATTCTTGTTGTTCTTCGGTGTATGATGCTTTTTCACAGTTATTTTTAGGTTCATTTGCTGTCATGTGGCTGCCTGGCAGCAGAACCACAACATGATGTGATAGGTATATGTGTTCTGTGTGCTCTTCTAAGACAGTGTTTATGTTCATCTACTTGCACTAGCGCAGAGGAATAAAGCAGGTGTTCTGGTATTTTTCTATAATGAAAATATACACAATAATTACTGAATTCATTATTGTTATAATTCAGTAATTATAATATTACTGAAATGAGATAAAATTTAAAGCTTCCAGTTCCCTATCAGCTCAAATGTAGCCTAGTAACAAAAATTAAACCCGATTATATTTTCTTGCAAGACCTATTAGCAGTAGCCCACATTTTTATTTTCTTTATGAGCCTGGGTAACGAAGTCCATTTTACCACATGGATCAGGCAAGTGGTAAAAGGTGGTTTTACATGCGAATAGTCATGGTTTCTGAGGGGAGAGCACGCTGAGTATAGTGGGGCTCTGATTTGCCCAGGCCACCCTTCTCCTGCTCCTAATCCACCATGGCGGCATTTAGCACCATGCCTGGCATGTGGGTTTGGGTGGAAAGCAAACTGCAGCCACTTAACTGTTAATGGCTCAAAATTAAGGCCTGTGCAAGGGAAGGTCTGCGTGCTGCCAAGGACAAACAGCAGTTTCATGGTTCTTCAGCCACATTTGAGGCAGCTTGCCCCCAGCTAGCAGGAGGAAAGAAGAGACCAAATGGATGTGGGATGGAAAACCCCTACTCAGTTTAACTGGTTTTGTCCATGCAGAAATCAAACCTTTCAGTGATACTAGAGTCAGCATTATATATAGAAGAAATTGTTGCCTGTTGTAATCTGCAACAATGAGCGATCATTATAAAGTGCAAAAAAAGCACTTGTCAATACGAGGCCACATCTCCAGGTCCCTTTGGTTGTACACATTTTTATCATAAGATTAAAGGGCTACACACCTCATCCTGTAATGCCTCGAAAATACTTATTGCCAGAAGATTTACATCTTCCTTTTGTCTGACAAAACATTTATGTTTCGGATTCCAGATGTAACCTGAAGAACATCAAGAACAGAGAAGCAAGAGATTCCCCTTGAGAAAACAGAGCACTGGAAGCTGAAATGCTCTGTAGTAATTTGAAGTAAGAGTTATGCTTGATTTAAGATGATGAGTATGAGTCTTGTCTTCTTGTTGTGTAATTTCGTGCAATCATAAAATATCTTACTTAATATTTGTAATGATATTGTGGTTCAGACTGGGCTAATGAGCATGTCGTATGATACTTCTCACCAGAGGGTGATGTGTTTCAGTTGGGGTATATATGTTTCCAAAACTTTTCCAGGAACAACAAAGAACATTTGTTCCAAGAGAGAGCTCATAATACCTCTTCCTTAAAAATATGACACTTAGTAAGCAAACTGGAAAAAAAAAATTCTTATGTATTATGTTTCTGCATGCTGGGGACAGACTGCAAATGTGGAATAAATTCAGAGAATAAGTCAATGCTTTAAGAAATGATGATGATGATGATGATGATAATAATAATAATAATAATAATGTACTTCTGCAGGGTTGGGGTAAAATATTTTCCAGAGTATTTTAATCAGGCATTCTCTGAACAAATTTAAAGTGTCCTGTTGAACGATCTGTCCTGATGAGACTGCTGTGTTTGTTTCCAAACCAGCTTCCACCTCGGCTTCATGGGTAGGTCTGTAAATTAAAGGCCTGTAAAGAAAGCAGGAGCATTCCACTGTCTGGATGGCTTTAGAATCTGTGTAATCTTGTATAATTGTGCTAGACTCTGTCTTTCTGAGCTTTACAAAAAACCTCCTATTTGCCTCAAATCCTGAAATGTTAATTTTCATCTCTGATTAAGCTGAAGACCAGTTGAGGCTCCTTTTATTAAGTCATGCAGACTCCTACCTGCTTCCTGAGGGCTAAATTTGGCTGAGAAAACCATTGTAATATTGTGTAATTAATTTGCCAGTCAAATAATTTCTGCAGGGCTGTAATTTACTTATCTGTCTGCAACCCTAATGAATCTCCCAGTTCAGTACTTTAATCCTGTTTTCTGCCTTTTTATCTCCTTTTTTAACTCTAACTTTCATAATTCTTTACTATGGGCTGATTTGTAACCTGTATTTTTGGGATGTTCTTATGATGTTCTCACCAGGAACAACAAAAACCAGCTAAACACTTAGACTTTGTAGTACACCTTGCATGACTGAGAACTAATGAAAGACCTCCTTGCTTTATTCCTCCATTTCACCACATACAAGGGAGTTAATTCAATAAAAATCAAAGATGTGAAAATACAGGAGAAAAAGCGATTTGTATTTGGAGGACTTAAGACTGTAACTTCGTTCAGACTCAGTCTAACATATGTGCAGAACTTCCTAAGGGTTATTCGGAGCACTATATTCTCTGATGAGTGGCAGTAGATAAAAACTATTTGGTAAATGCAACATCAGCAATTTTTTTTTATGTTTAACTTTGCAAATCACAGCTCTGTCCTCAGCTTTTTTCTAACACGTTTATTATTTAAAAAGGTTCGGTAAGTGGCATAAGTAAGTAGTTAGGGTGTTGTTCATAACCTCTGAAATTTGCCACTTTATGGTTTTCCTGATCTCCGGCAGGAATGTTTTTTGAAGGAGGATAGGAATGCTAATAAAGTATAAATAATGTAAGAGATTCATGAATATCCTGCACTGACTCACTGGATACTTGCAAACAAATGGACAATACGATCATATGATAGAAGAAAAATAACTTCAGCTATTTATTTTTAAGTGGCTGATGCCGTTGCCATGGGCTCTAGCGCTTGGTCAAGACTTAGAACACTGCAGAGAGGGCTGCAGTCACAAAAACGGAAGGAAGACGGCACATGCGGGGAGCAGAGACCTTGGGCAGGCCAGGCAGGTTTGCGGTTGCACAAGGCAATGAATGTGTACGGCTGAGCTGGATCAATGGAGTGAATACTCTTCGTATGTTTGTTTCATACTGCTATGCTTTGCTTCTGTATTTTGTTGAATGAGAGTGTTTATTTTAAGAAGGAATTTTGAGCACAAACATTTAATCCTGGGAACAAGTGCAGTGATAGGAAACTGTATCAGAAAGAAATGCAGGAATGCCTATCTGTCTCTTCAGAATTTCATTGTGATCATTCTTACGCAGTCAGTGCATTGGGTAACTTTGAAACTGAACTCTTTTCAGGCTGGACTACAGAAATCCGTCAGCTTGGAGAAAAATTGCTGTGGAAAATACAGGGTGAATTTAAGCACGCATCTAATGAGAATCGATGGAAAATGCAAAAACTTGAGGAGATTCAATGAAAACCCTGTCCCCAGGGACAAGGAAGGCCTCCCAGAAAGGCGTGTAAGGTTTGCTAGGTACCAGGAATGAGTTAATCCTACCAAGGAATGCGGAGGAGCTGCCAGATAACAGAATGACATTGTTTTTGCCTGATGTCAGCACAGAAACCCAAACACAAAGAGGTGAATGTAGTCCTCTGAGAGAGCTGTTGAGAAAGCTGAATGTGGAGCTTGTGCCGTGGCATCCAGCAGCATTAAAAACTGCTCGGCACAGGATGACAAAGTGTTTCCTGGAACCAGGGGCTGCCTCCAGACATCTGGGCAAGACGGGCACTGTGGGCGACAGTGGAAGGATCATGAGATGTGCATGTGGCGGCGCTGGGAGCTGTATCGCTGCTACGGCAGCCACAGGATTCCATTGCTGCCTACAGAAGTTTTAAGAACATGCAGTTCTGGTAGGCTTGGGTTTACCACCAAGTCGATTTATAGCCATCTATGGGTCATTTTGTTTTACTTTACAGCTCAGTGTAAGGCATCTTATTTTCTCCCGTAGCATCTACGTGTTGAGTCTTGCCTGAATAATTCAATTTATTCTGTATTTGGTAGGTGGTGGTCTAGAGGATATTTAGATCTAGCTGCAATAGAAGCGTTGTTTCACTTTAATATAGGCAGCACATAAGCTCTTGTATTGGTTCCACAGGGATAGTAATTAAATACTTGCTGATATGCTTTGGATCTGTAGCTGCTCTTCTCAGCAGCTTGAATGTGCTCTGCCTTGATCCACTGCCCAAACGGGAAGATTCACAATTGCACTGACTGTCCATCAAGGCTGAGAAATCCATAAAGGCATAGTAATATCTGTATTATTCATTTTCTGCTATTCTGAAGTCTACAGAAAAGTAAACAAAAGGAGGAAAACCTGAAGAGAAGGTTTTAAATTGCTTTTTGTTTTTATTGCAGAGGTTGGTATTAACCTGCTCTGCACCCTTGGCTCAGCCTTGTGAGGAGCCACTGCTATTCCGTGCTTTGCGCTAACGGACCCATCGAATAGTTTGTATGTTGTGTTAATTACGAAAATCAAATTCAGTAACTCCTGGAAAGCTGCTTCTTAAAATCTGTTTTGAAGAAAGTCGAGCTGTTAAATGCTGCTTTCTGACAGGGTAGAAAAACCTGGGTCGCTGAGGGCACGCTGGAGGGACTGCGCTCCGTGCCCAGGGCTTCTCCTCGTCCCCGTCTCTGGGAAAGGGGTACAGCTGATTGCAGCAGCTTCTCAGAAGCGTATACATTAAACGCACTTTAGTATGATGTGCTAGAGTATGGGTGCGTGTTGAGGGGAGAATAGCACGTATCATGGAGACGGTGCTTAGATTCTCAAAACAAACCTGAACGCAGAGTGGGACCAGGTGGTTCCCACTGAAGCTAACGGAAGTTGCTGGTTTTGCTGGGAATACGCCACCGAAAGAACCCAGCTGGGCTCTTTTTCTTTTAGGTACCAGGAATGAGTTAATCCTGGCGGGTTTGGGTTTTGGTTTTTTCTTTTCTTTCTAGTATCGGGGCTCCAGACCAGCCAAGTCCGTATTGAGATAGGAAGAACGCCCTCGAAGAGGTGCCTGTTACGTCACGGCAAGTCATCTCCCACTCCACAGCTTAGGAGCTTAGATCTGTTGGGAATCCCCGAGGTCAAAGCCGATGTACCGAAGACGACGGGCGGCGCTTTAGGCAGGTCCTCGGGCTCTCCCCTCCTCACCGGGGGTGCGCCGCGGGATCCCCCCGGCCCCGCCTGGGCGCTCCCCGGCGGCGTGCGGGGATCAGGCACCGGGGCCTCCGCGCCGAGGTGCGGGCAGCGAGCGAGGGAAGGAGCAGCAGAGGCGGGGCGGCGGGCTGCGGGGAGGCCGGGGGCTCGCTGCTCCGCCGCAGACGGGGCCGCCGCCGCCGCCGCCGGTGGGGCCCGCCCTCTGATAGCGCCCGGCGGAAACCGTTGGCAGCCGGGGATGTAGCTCAGTGGTAGAGCGCGCGCTTCGCATGTGTGAGGTCCCGGGTTCAATCCCCGGCATCTCCATCGGCGCTGTATTTTGGGGTTTGCCCCGGCTTTTTGGGTTTTGTTCTTTTCTTTTCTTTTTTTCCCTTCAGCCAGCAACGCGCCGGGCCGCCGGTACGACGTGGTTTCAGCCCCCAGGGAGCTGCTTCTTCCCTCTTGGGAACCCCGCGGGGAAAAGAAAAGGGAGCTGCGAGTACTCTGGTCTTAAAACGCGGCGGTTTTTCCGCCGAGAAGGAAAAAAGAAAAATAAAAAAAAAAAATTCTGCATTGGCCGGGAATCGAACCCGGGCCTCCCGCGTGGCAGGCGAGAATTCTACCACTGAACCACCAATGCGCGGCCGAAGAAAACGCCGCCGGCCCCTTTCTCGAATACCTTACCGAAGGCAGTTTATTGCAAATGTTTTGTTTTCCTCCTTTTTTCAGTTCCATCTTCACGGTCAGTACTTTTGCGCCGTAATTTCCAGGGGAAAAAAACGGCTTTTAGAAAGTTAGCGACGTCTGTATACCTTTTTCCTCCAAAGGATTAAAAAACCCTGGAAAATTCTATAATAGACCCATCAGCCTTTAAATTCAAAAGCTTTCAGACCAAGTCAGAAAAGGTTTATTTTTGTTCCTTTTCCCTGCTGGGAGGACCTTGCCAGAGGAGGCCACCGGTCAAGGGCTTAGAGGCTTACATGATCGACTAATAAAGGAATCATCACGGTACAATGTCCAAACTTATGTCTTTCTGTTTTGTCAATTGATGTAGCGCTATGGATCCTGACATTTCAGCACAGTGTAACTTTGTGTAGGGTTGAGATATCAATAGAATGCCATTGCATGCACTGTGATGTAATGATGCCATGTGCTAATATAAATTATGTACAGTCTTGACATTTAGTTTGTCTTGGACACGCTCCCAAGAACAGCCACGCATGAGCCAAAGACTTCAAGGAAAAGCAACATCAAGTGTTTTGTGTCAAGAGAACATTAAAAGATGTATGTACGAGAAGAATAGCTGTGCTTAAGAATGCACTCCAGACAGGATGAACACCTACCACCAACCACCTCATGGAAGGTAGTAAGCAGGTGTCGTCTTCTTCAATGAACAGTAATTTGGCACTCCAGATAATGTTCCAATTCCCTGTGTGAACATATGTTAACACCAAAATGTAAACTTCCCTGTAGAGAGTCCTCTGCTTACCAGTCCTGCAGCTATTACCTAACTGTTCCCAATTGCATGGTCAGTTCATCAAGAGGGTGAATTTTTTCTGCATGCGTAAAGCAGAAGCTGAGCAAAACTCGTGTTCTCAGTGAATCTGGAAGAAAGTCAAGGCCACGATTTGGTCACCGGCCAGTGGATACCAGGTGACGGTATTTTCCAGCCACCCCCGGCCCAGAGGAACAATGCAGGCCAGCAACAATGCCATCACAGTTCCCTTTCCCCTAAGCTTAATTGCAACTTCTTAATTTCCACCGGCAGAAAGTAACATAGTAAATACTTCAAGTAATAACTATTATTTAGGCTACTGCTTACAATTGCATCAGTCAGCCTTGAAAAACTGTTTTCCCAGGCAAGCATAGGACCAGAAATCCCAAAGCAGTTAGTTAGGAAAAAAATATTCATACTGAGAAGACTCTAATTCACTACTTTAATATATCTGAAAGTTAGCCATGCTGAGGTAAATAGCAATAGTTGAACCACTAGTTTCCCCCCCTACTTCTATTCTCTCACTCCCTTTCATTTCTGGTGAGCTGAGACACTGCAAGGCAGGAGATGGCTGGTGGGGATGGATCTGGCAATGTCTGTGCACAGCTGTGTGGGAACCAGCAGTGCTCCGTAAGAGAGAAGAGTCCTTGGGCTGGCTCTCCTGGGCAGATCGGGGTGATTAACACAACATGTTGTGTTTCTGTGGAACTGCCACTCGTTAGAGAATCATTTTACAGAGGGCTGCCACAGTAACAAACTTTGCACTATTAGCAAGCCCCTCTCATTCCCAGTGTAGAATTGAAATCTGTTCCTGCACTCACAGTTAATAATTTAGAGAGCAGTTTCCCAAGTCCATTAGACCACGTTTTGCATCTGCTCAGAACATCTGTGGGTGTTGGCTGATGCACTACAGAGAACTCTGTGAATCAGGAGGAGTTTGGCAACTCACATGCCTCACTGGAGCTCAAATGCTGCTCTAGAACATGCTCCAGAAACCCTTTTTCAAGCTGCATGACACAGGCTTATACCTGGCTTCCCTTTAGAAATGACTGTATGTATGAGAGTGCTGAATGAAGGAGAGAATCGAGACCTATCATATTAGAAAATGGTGGTCCAGAGTCACAGAACTGGTGAGAATTTCATAGGATTGGTTCAGCTGATTAAGAATCTGCATCCTGCTTCAGTGAGGCGAGGAGTCCTCAGGAGTTCATTGTCTTAATCATCACAACAGTTGGGAGAACACCCCCTGCAACAGCTCAGTGCAGAAGGATATGTTCTGTGTAAGGCTAGCAGAACAGTACAGGAACATTCAGCGAAATTACTGTGCTAAACAAAATTTAAGTACAAATACTTCATAAAAACAAATGCGTCTCTAGCTGTCATCCATAAAACACACATCATTTTAGAAGTCCAGTAGATGGCTTGAATGGCATCAAGAATCCACCTTCATATAACAAGGTTATAACATCTGGGGGACTACTTTTAGTGAGATTGCTTAAAATGTACCTTTGTACGTATCTATCCAATATCTGATGAATGGGTGAGGGGGGTTATCTTGACAGGGCCTCAGGACATCATCCCCTTTGGTTCAGCTCAAAAGTCTTTCAGGCAGCTAAGGAGACATCATTCATAGACCTTCACCAGAAACAAGGAAGGCAAAACTTGTTACAGGAAGAAGGAAAAGGATTTTCTTAGGCCTTTTTATCCCCCAGAAGGGGACAAATACATTTTTTTCCATTCCGGGTCACCGTTAAGGGGACTCTGTTCTTGATGCTTCTGGCTAAGGCTTGATACAGCGTCTTCCTATGGGGCTCTGCTGCTGCAGAGCAGAACCAAGGAGCTCCGGGTGCTGTTGCCGATTCCACTCTGCCATGTACCTCTGAGGAGGATGCAGTAGCTCAGGGGCACTTGTAGCCTCAAACATCCCAAATTCAGCCGGTGCAGCTGCAATAGGGACAAGGTAGGGGCTGATAGATAGGCAGTGGTAAAACAGCTCAAATCAAGCTTAAAACTGCAGATGTGGATTACCTGGGGTGGGGTAAGTGGATATCATTCAGTCCCTCCTCCCCAGCTGGTACGGCCACATGTTCCTGTGTCCACCGATACAACTGCAGCTGTGCAACCACCTGCTTTAACACTGGTGCTGCATCAGTCCCTGCATTGGTATGTACAAAAGAGAAAGTGTGATGCTACAAATGTACCTTTACCATTTGCTCTGATTCACCTCTTCACGTGGAGCTGTATTAAATCTTGTTAGAAATAATGCCTAAGGAGTAATTCAGACTGGCCTGAAATATAGCATACCTTTTTGTAAGTACCAACTGCCTGATCATCTGTTTCTCACGTTTAACTAACACATACCTAATACTTAATATTACCAGGGAAGTCCAGTCAGGGCTTCTTACTGGCCCCCAAAACAGTGAAGGATAACTGCAGGCCTTTCAAAATGGCTTCTAAAAGCCTCTTCAGTAAAGGCTTCCAAAGCATGCTCTTGTCTCTGTTTCCAGAGTGCAGAAAATTTGTACCATCCCTGGTGAGTCCTCCGCTGAGTGGAGTACGCGCACATCAACTTGATTTTAACAGGTCACGGAATAAGCTGGGCATTTAAAAATATCCACCTACCCAAAAGGACAAATGAATACATATTGTGGAGCCTTCAGCAAAGATTGTTGAAACAAAACAAACAAAACAATCGTGGTAATCTTTTAGGTAAGACTTATAATGTAGAACAACTTGTCAGTGCAGGTTAAAGTTTTAAGGCCTAGCAATTTTGACAGCGTCCCTTTGAGCACAGTGAGAGCACAGGGATGAGCAGGACAGCAAAAGGTCACTTGGTCACACATATCTGCTGCCTCTTTTAAGTTTATCTCAAGACCCACTAGGCACGTCCCAATTAATTATTTAAATCTGTAGGGAAAAATATTTCTGTAGATGAAAAGGTATAATCTTAAATTCTGGGGAAGCTACAGGATGGCTGGTGTGGTCAAAAGCAGTGCTAAGAGGAAGCTGGGGCATGATATCCGATCCACAGGCTTTGGACATGGAGGGAAGTCATTTACATCCAGTAATGTAGATTTGTTTCAGATATCAGTGAAGTGGAAACTTACGGATTTTCCTATATCCCTTTGTTTTCAACTGAACAGTTCTGGATTGCAAAAGGTCACCAAACCCAAATTGACAATGATATATGTGGTTATTTAAAATAACTTTTCCCAACACAACTATTGATGATGTAGCTAGCGATCTGCATAAGTTCCTTATAAACCTGTGGACACCCCAAAAATGTTTGTCCCAGACTATTCAGATGGTCACAAACGACAGCCATCAGGTAAGCAATGCTAGTGAAATGGACACTGGAAGAGAACAAGAGAGTCAAATCCTGTATTTCTTCACTACGTACTGGAATATTAGGCTAGGGCTTTCAAAGTGATTGTATGTGTCTTTGAACAGGTTTTCTAAGATTTTTCCCTAATCAATCAAATGGAGAAAATATCTGGATAAAAAGCAGATGTGTATAGTCACTGGGGCTGATTTTGGTCTGTCGTTGTCTGGGAGAAAAAAATAATATAGCTCAAATTCCAAAAAAGCCTTTTCCATTTCATTTTCTGAATTTAATCTCTCTCTCTCTGGCACATGTAAAGAGAAAACAAATTTAGAAGATTTTTTTCTTATTTCCTGCCACAACAAAAATCTTTAAACAACAGAAAATGAATACACTTAGATAGTCCAAGCACTCTTGCTTTCTAAAATATACTGTCTTTCTTTTCTTCCTCTCTACCAATAAAATGCATAGTCTCTATTAGACTTAGGTCAGCTGTTTGCCACAGAAAAATATGGATACTCCACATTGCTTCTTTCCATTGCCTAGCTCTCCCATAGTTAAGCTGCCTGTGCTACCATTGCAGGGAAAGGCCAATTATTGTGTTTGTTCTGCAACAAATAACATGACCTGTGACCTTATTCTTTTAAAACTGCAATTTTGCATTTGTTTCTGTGACTCGGCCCTGATGTGTTATCTTTGTATAACAGCAAACAATAAGACATAATTATGAGGATAACACATTACTTTAGTTTTAACAGAAAAATGAGCCACTTTCTCTTTTCAGACACACACACACACACACACACAGAGTGGATGTTTTTATCTGTTGCAGTGTAGGGGGAAAATGTCTAAACGCTAGCAATACAGACTGGTTCAGTTGGTAAACTGAGTATCTGATATGAAGCAATACAGTTGTATTTCCGAGTGATATCTAATACCAGCAGCCAGAGATAGGAACAATTTTAAATGTTTAATCATAGCCATGACTAAGTACTTTTATTTTCCAATGGGAGGACCTACCATGGATCCTGCTTGAAAAAATCTCGGTAGAGATATCCTGCTTCTGCTTCTGTCACTTCAACTCTTCTGTGATTATTATTACCCCTTGCTCCTCATAAAGACATTTTCCTGAAGACAGATTAGGAGAAAACATATTTGTGAACGTATGAACAGATTTTCTTCTTATGATACATAACTTTGGCATGCATTCAGGAAATGATGATAATCTTTTTCTTCATCTTCCCTTGCTAATGAAGAGAAACTGCCTCTGGGGTTAAGGACAAAAGGTGAACTCTCCCTGAACACAATTTACACCTGCTGAGCACATGATTTCGGGCATCTAAAATTCTTGTCTTGGCAGGTGTCCCAGGGACCAAGCCACACGCACGGAGACTTAGGAGGTAATATTTTCATCTAGACATTAAATAAAAAACAGACTCAGGAGGGATGAATTTCGTGATACTTTAAGGCATCTAATTTTTTTGTTTAACCTTGTAAAAATCTTTCACTATTCAAACTTAGGAAGACCAATCTTTACCAACCAGTAACTAAGATAAAAACACATTTGAAAAGTAACTAAGATAAAGAGACAGCTGTAGTTGAAAAGAAACCTAATCAAGGGAGGAAATAACAGCTCATCCCTAGTTTGTTGGTAGCTGTACTGTGACTGTGTGGAGAACCTCTCCTGGAAAGGGAGATTGCTATGTAAATGTGATCCTTATAAAAGTTTTCACTCATTCTTGGATTTCCCTTTTATAAGAGTAGTAGTACGGTGCTCTCATTTCCTACCCTCTTTAAGACTTTGGTGGTTTGGAATAGTTCGTGAAACACAGAAGTGCTGGGGTGCAGAATATGTTTGCTTGGAAACTGGCCGTAGACACATTTTACACTCAGACACTGCCTTGTTTTGAATCAATCAAAAATTATCATAAATTGATACTGACAACAGTGCCACATCTGGGTAGGCAGCAACCTTGAGGTGTGGGTGGGAGGACAGGATATTTTCCCAGTTCTAACAAATTTATGATGATGTTTTGAATATTTGTTAGAGACAGACGAAATGGCAACATTTAATGCCATGTTAGTACACATATATAGGGTAGGTATTCACATTTACAACTTGTGTGTGTTGGATCATGCTGAAAGTATTCACCACAAATTGCATTTAAATCCTTTTTTTCCCTAGCCCAATTATTCTTCCTCCTTTCTTACTCTCCAAAAAAGCCCCCAAAACCATAGCCCCAAAAAGCAATGAATCCACTTCTGGGTTTTTTTCCTTTCATTTTCCATTCTTTCTGTTCAGCTGAGGTATTCCCATGGATTGTAAGCCTGAATATCTATGGACTGTACTAATTCCAGCTGCCACCTGAGATCTTATTTCCTTCTAAGAGCACTACCATGTCTCCTAATGTGTCTGGGATAAAAACCGCTTCCAGCATTGGTGGCCTGAATATCACTTACTTTGCAAAACTTCTGAAATCCAACCCTTGCAGTTGTTTACCGACTTTAAATGCCACCTGGAGAGCTGATAGCCATACATTATTATTGCAGCTTCCAATTTAGCTCATCTGGTTATATCTGACCCAAGAGGGAGGGATTAGGTTCCTACGGCCTCCTCAGATGGGACCTGTTGCTGACATTTAGCTGGCGGATGGGGGACTGGAGCATGCCTGAAGGACGCTGTGGGAGGGAGATGTGCCCCATCCTTCATGGCAGCAGCAGGTTGTTTTTCTGTGCCTGATAGAAAACATGTCTCATGCTGCCTGTAAAGCATGTTGACTAAGCAGTGAGCACGGAAGAACAGCAATAAAAACAGTTTCTGGGAGACAGCCAAGAAGCACGGTTAGAGACACAGCTGATCCCTGTATGCCTGGTAAGCAGGGAACCACAGCCAGTACAGTGCATGGGCTGTGTAGGGCTCCTGCATGTGTGACACCAACTGCATCAGGCAACTGATGCAGGCAGTGTATGGGCAAGGACAGACTTGTGATGGGCTTATGGGTATAAATAGTCTCAAGATCAGCATGGAAAAGGAGATCCCAAACACTTGTGGAACCACAACCGCAGTGGACCAAAAATGTAAATTTGCAGGGAAAAGCACAGCCAAAACTTCAGCAGTGAGTTTTGGAGAGGGGGGAAGATGCTGGCTTATTACTAATGTATGCCTGGCTTTCTCATTGCAAAAGAAGCAACAGGCAGGAATCTCCAGATGATTCCCTAAAAAAACATAGCTGTGTTTGTCAGACATGTCCCTAGGAGCCTGGAGCGTGGGAACCAGGATGAGAAACAAAGAGGACCATTAGAGGCCATAACTCTTAGCAGCAGTTCTTCCAAGTCTTGTCACTTGGTATCACAGAACAGAAAGTAGTAAGAAGAATGAGGATACACAAAATGTCTCAATGTATCACCCAGTCAGCAACTTGCTTGTAAGCCTTACACAGCAAGTGCCTAGGGAAGTTCAAGATTGGAAACCTGCTATTTTGGAGAGGTAAAGAATTGGAAAGCTTTCAGTTCAGGAAGACCTCAACAGAGAAAAATAAGCCTGCGTACTCTGCGCTGCAAAACCCAAGTGAGATTCACCCTGTCCCAGCACTTGTGCTGCAAGTTTCCTCTCTGTGACAGCATGAGTGTCACCCTGTGGTGGGCTCCATTAGCTGGTGGGTCCCGGAAGAGCAGTTGTGCAGCCTGCCTGCAGGTGGAAAGTGGCTTCTACAAAGATCTGGATTAACTTCTAAATTGTGCTTCTGCCAAGTCTGGTAGAAATTGGGAGCTCAGTGGGTTTTCCTGAGACGTTTCGGTTGAAGTAAGAGAGCTGGCAGATTTATAAAGCCATTGAGATGTCATTTCTCTACCGGCCTCATGCCACACTGGAGAGGACAACTGAAAGAGATGTGAATTTCCATGCAGCCATTATGCACCGTGTTATGTTTTTCAGAGGTGGGTCCTCAGAGATTTAGCATTGTTCTGGTCTAGGATTTCCTCCGTGAATCATCCAGGTTGTGAATCTTACGGCTCTACTACAGATCGAGAGACGTGTCTCTCTGCTACACTCCCCTTTAACCCGCTAGGCAAGCAGGGAAGGACCTGCAGCAGGTAAACGGGCATTAACACAGCGTACATTAACATATATTCACACAACCTAACAGACCCGTCCCCCATTTCTTTGTAAAGAAGGCACCTCTCTGTGACCCAAAAGCGAACCACCGCCAGAACCCCTCGGAAACGAGGACGAGAAATTCAAACAAATACCAGTTCCCGCTTCAAAGGCGTGGGTAAACAACCCCAGGAAACCACAGCGTCAGTGGCTGAAGGAGCCGGAGGAGGGGGCGGGATGGCCCGCCACCCCCCTAACTCCAGCGCGGGGTGAGCAGGGCCCGCCGCTCTCCTCAGCGCCGGCAGCGGGAAGGCGGGAACAGGCCGCTGAGCGGCGGGGCCTAGCGCGCGCTCCCCTTCCTGAGGAGAAGCGGCGGCCTGCCGCTAGGCCCGGCCGCGGCCTGCCGGCTGGCTGACGCGGACGGCCAGGGCGGGGAGGCGCCGCCGGTGGTTGAGGCGGAGCGGGGAGGCGGAGGGGGTGTCGGCTGGCTGGCTGAGCTGCTGGAGGCGAAGCGAGGCGTGCCGCGGCCGGAGGAGGCGGGCAGGGAGCCGGCCGCTCCCCCCCCTTACTTCTCCTCCCGCCGGCCGGCGAGCAGCGAGGAGAGGGACGCGGGCTCCTGCAGTAAGCGGCTTTCGGGTTTTTATTTTTTGCGGGGGGGGTGGTGGGGGGGAGTGGGGAGCGGTTAATAGCGGAGGGGAGCTGGCGAGGCTTCCAGGGCTTCGCCCGGGGGTGAGTTTGGGGCTGTAGGCGCTGGCTGGGGGAGCCGGCAGCGTGCTCTGCCGCGGTCAGGAGAGGGGGACTCGGTGTGTGGTCTGGCCTGCAGACGCGTGCGGTAAACCTCGGGTTAAGCCCTGAAGTTGCCTTTGTTATCAGTCGGTAGTAAACGCATCGTGACTGACCGTCTCTCTCTCCAGATCTTACTTTTTGCAAAGTAAGGCAGGAGCTTACGCTACCAAGGGCTCCCAGCCTCTCCCCCTCGCCCCCGTTTTATTTAAGCTTTGGGATTGAAAGAATGGCCAAAAAATCGAATGTGTGGCTGTTTTATGGAAGTAGTATAAAGTCCTTGGCAGCTGTCCCGTTTGCCCGCGTGTTGTCACCCTCCTCAGGGGCCGAGCGCCCCGAGAATGTCCTCATAAATGGACATGCCGCCCTACTGTCTCGCTGTTTATGGATAGCTGTTTGCACATGTGTAGGTATCTATATATAACAAATGGGGGGGTTGCCGAACTTTTTAACTAGATTTTCTTTCTCAGTCAGAGCTGGTAGAATACAGTGTCTCCTATTATTAAAAAAATGTGAACTGTGGGCAAAGAATAGCCTAGCTGTAGTTACACAGAACTTTGGAAAATGGAAACAGTTACTTCTCACTTGCACTGAACATATTCATGGGACCACTTCTGGGTGAGAGCGTATTGGTGCAAGTAAGTCCTAAACTTTTTTGAGTTCTTTTCTAACCAGTTGCTTCAGTAAACATTTGTAAGTCCATTACTACAGGCAAAGATATAAGTGTCTATGTGTGTAGACCTTGAGTTTAAAACAGCCAGATTTATTAGCTGCTGAACTTACTCTACTGTTTACTGTAAACTGGTAGTAAAGGTGCATTGAGAGAGAGCTCCTTACCACCCGCTGCTAGGAAGCGGGGACTCTCCCTTCACTGCTCTGAAGTAGTTGCACTTTTATTCTCTGCCCCGGTCCTTGCAACCCTTCCTAGTATCTCTTTATTGCCCTAAGAGGCCCTCACGTCAGAGAGCCGTGCCAGCTGCAGCTGCGCTGGGCTTTCTCGAGGGGCAAAGGCATCGAACGTATGGTGGCAGGAACACCTCTCTAGCCTTGCCGGGCGCAGTTGGTTTCCAGCTACTTGCAGGACAGCGGCAGGCAAGGACTACTTTCTTGAAGGCTTGGAGTGCTGCAGCCATGGGAATCTGTTACTACTATAGACCCTTGCATTTGTCTTCTAGTGGTTCTCGGGTCATGGCTAGACTTCTCTGTATGTCTTATTTTCATTTTGTTTGCAGTCTGCTTCCATACTGAGCTCTCTTTGAACCATTCTGTAATGGGGTTTCCACCCAGAAAGTTTCCCCGCATGAGAGGCTTGCTCAAGTGTAATTACAGCGATGTTGGCCTGAAGGCTCTGAAGTCCCTTTGTAAGACAATCTTCTGACCATGGATAAGAAGCAACCTTGGAGACTCAGCTATTAGGAGCGTGGTGTATTTTTAATTGACGTTAATCAGACCTTTTCTTTTTCTCACTTATTTGTAGGTATGGTTCCTCAGAAATGTTCAGTGATGAGCAGTGACTGACGATTAGCTAGTAAAGACTCAATCTGGTATTTCGAGATCTTTAAGGGTTGATAGCTAAGGCAAAATCCGGTATTGGCTCTTCTGTAACAGCAGTAAGCAGAATATTATTAAATTTAATGTTAGATATTTACCTATTTTATTTAGTCTAATTTCGGATAAAATTTTGAGTAGGCACACACATGCATGAAAAATCATACACACACTTTGTATCTGATTTATAGTGTTACTTTGGTTGTATACATATAGATAGACACTTTGCTTAGTTATGTGTGTGCACATGTATGCATGCACAGGAGCATAGCAGTAATAACTTTGTGAGCTAGGCCCTTATTATATAATGTAATATTTTCTCTAGAGATCCATTTCTACCTGGTAATCTGTCACTAAAAGAAATTTGGAAAGCTGGATGTATGTGGTAGGTTCAAAGGCCATTAAGGCAAACTAGTTTTCCAAATGAAAGCTCCTACAGGTTCCATTGTGCTACCTACTTTGTCTTCACACAAGTCTCTGCAAGCTTTAGCAAATATTTAAAAGAAATGTGCTTTTTCCACAGTCAGTTTGCAATTGTTACTTTCTACTTTCACATGTAAATATCTCAATGGTTTCAAAACAAGGGTTTACATTTGCAAGTAGCTCTATTAAGCAACAGCTTACTCTTATCATAGTGCTTGTTTACATGCTGGCAAACAGGATTTAAAGAATTATTTTACCTTTTCTAAAATATATGGGCCTATGCTGCAGTCAGTTTAAACCGGAGGCCTGATAGTCTAGTTCTATAAATCGGTTAATCTTCTGTATATTGCTTGGCCTTCTGGTTGTAGTTTGAGCCTGCATTTTTTCTGGGGATTAGCTTTATCATTGTGGGTGTGCCCCTGCAGTTGATGTGAACTCACCGATGTGAGAGGACCGCAGAGTTGTGCCTCTGGGAGGCCACGGATAGCTGGACACATGCCTGTCCCCTTCCTTGTTGGGTGCTCTCAGGAGGGTGGGAGGCCACTGAAAAGCTGAGTGCTGGGTAAAAAGGGAAATGAACACAAAATAAAAATTAGAGGCTGGAAAAAAAGTTCTGAAGCAGATCAGACAAAAGTGGGAAGATCACCCTTTAAAGAAGGAAGGCCTCCTGTGCTTCAGCTGCTTCATTGGTATTTGTGGGTCCAGACTGGAGCTACCTGGGAGTAAACAATGGGGAGCACAGAGAGCACGGAGGCTGCGATCGCAGCAACAGCCGTTTTGCTTTAGGGGTCCACTGCAGCTGTGCCACAGCTCTTGCTAATGTAGAAGTAGCCCATTTCTTCCAACAAGCATTACTTTAGAAAACAATTTTTATTACATAATGAACAAACCATTTGCAATCAAAAGTCTTCTACAGTATCACAGTATTGCTTTTAGAAACATTTTGTATCCCTGAATAACTTTTCTTCGAGCCAGGTTCCCAAGTGAACTTGTAGCTCTGTCTCAAAGGGGTTTCCAAATGCCAGATGAACTCACCCTGAATTATATTCTGATAATGGATGCTTACTGTTTTTCTCCTCTATGCTTTTGCCTTTCCAGGTCCAGAATGCAGACAGCTCCCTTATTATTTCAGACC
>JANXJC010000001.1:53406467-53456173 GCA_027564655.1 Leptodon cayanensis
AAAAAGCACTGCTTTGTTTCGGAGTTGTAAGAGATTGCTGTCTTTTCCTAGCTAAGCCCACTAGGCAATCCTTCTCTCTTGCTGGTGTGTAAAGACATTGTTGGTCAGTAGGAATTGCTCATCAAGGTGAATCCAACAGAGTGTGATAATAGGATAATGCATTGGTGCCTGCTTTTGGGGTTTTTTGATTACTTTTTTTTTTCTTTTTAATGAATAAGGATGATGAATTTGACTCTGCAAACCTACCTAGAGATTTACATTAGCAAATTAACAAGAATGCTTGCTTATGGATTACTAGATCACTTTATAACTTCATGATTAAATTCAAACTGCCAAACTAAATTTCTTCTCGCTAAGAGTGTAATCAAAACCATTCAAGGAACTCTTGCCTGAGAAATTGTAGATATAAACAGCAATTGCTTATTTCAGTAAACATACTTGTTCACTGCCAAACTAATCACGTTATTGCAGATGGGATCCCTGTATGCAGCTTTTCTTCACTCTCGCATTTAATTGACAGCAAGATGAATCATATCTATATCAATTCCTAGTGCGCTAATCACTTTCCTTATATTTCAGTGCTAATCTCTATGCTCTTGCTATACCAGTGGCTATCTGCTTGGGACTCTGGTCTGTGTTTTACTATGAGCCATTTGTTGTACATAATGTGTTTAAAACCAAAACAAAAAATGTAGTCAAAACCAAATTATGCTAGTACTTCTTGAACTCTGAATTTTGGTTTTCATGTATCCTCTTATTTTCCTGAAGTTAAGTTGTACACTTTGAAAATAGTCACTTGTTTTGCTGAAGAAGGCATGTCTGGAAACATAGTGCAAAACTAATTTTGAGATGGGGATTTTCACTTTTTTAAAGTTTAAGAAAGTTGAGCATCGGTAGTTGAATTTGATCAACCCAAACACATGCAAGACTAAGCCACGAATGGTTTTGGTCTTCACAGTTTCCTTCTTGTCACTGTTGTCTCCAAATCACAGGGTGATATTTAGGGAAGCTAGGAAATTGGCATCAGCTCTCTGTACTCTCTGTAATGATACAGGACTAAAAGGCACACTTAATGCAACAGCTTACCAAGGAAAAAACAGAGACTGTGTAGGAAGCCACACAGTAACACTTGCTATGCAACCCAGAAACCTGCAGAGTTGTCACAGTTTTCATGTATTCAGGGGGAAAAACCTTTCATGCACTGCTTTTTCATCCCCTTTTGGGAGGGCAAGCTGTGCCGAGCCACTGCCAGAGGCAGTCGGAGGGGTCACAGCAAACCCCTGCAGAGGCACAGGGGCAGGAGGGTCGTCTTTACAGCCATGGAGGAAGGAGTGAACACGGGAATGGCTGGATCCTCTAAGTGTTTCCCTCGTTGTGTTCATCACTCCCTGGAAAAACGTGTTCTGGAACTGTATCAGTGTACCATACTTTAGGGATATAAAAGTTTGTATCATGCTTTTGGGGATATAAAAGATTTTAGCACTGCTAGAGACGAGTAGGCTGGGGAGAGAGCAGGGCAAGAGGCAAAAGTAGGTGCGAATATACAGAATTCGTTGGTCAGAAGAATAACATGGAGGCTGAGTATCTCTGAAGTGCCAAAACTTTGTACCTTATCTGGTGATCTTTGTCAGCTGCCACGTTAGTATGTAAATATGTGAGAGCAAGGGGAGACTGTAATTGGGAGGCTCATCAACATTCACCTCTTCTTCACTTTGACTCAACCTCTCCGCTGTCTGTGTGTGTCTCGTAACTCCTTGAACTCCTGGGGCTGGCAGCGCATCTGTCTCTATTTGAGGGTTTCAGTGGGTTTAAACAAGCTTCTAATTAGGAGACCTTTTGTTACTGTGCATTTGTAGTCAGTGACTAAGCCTGGGCCACAGTTGGTTGAGTGCTTAATGCGCCCAGTCACACACCTGGAGGGGTAGCCCGTGCCCAAGTGCTTTCTGGGCTGGGGCTGGCAGGGCCGGAGGTGACCCCAGTGGAAACCGCCAGTGCCATGCTTGGGAAAAATCAGTAGTAATACTATAGCCTGAGTCATAATTTGCTAAACTTTGGTTGTTTGAAATCTGAATTTTCACTATATTTCTGGGAAGATATGAATCCTTAATATAAAGTGAAGCAGTCTTTCTCTAGTCCAACTTTCCTTATTGATTGAATTGTAACACATGTGCAATGAAGGTGGTTGCTGCTATCCTAAGTAATTTGCATGACCTACTTGCATTCTAGTCAATATAATCCATGATTATAGGATGAACTTGATCATTAACTATCTTTCGAATGTGCATTTCCTTTAGACGTGGCTACTATTATTAGATTTTATTTTCAGTTGTATAGTAGTGATAGGAACATTGAGAAATAATGCATTTCAATCATAATACTCCTGAAGAATGGGCAAATAATTTTGAGCAAAAATATTTAGATTGTATGCATCATATAATGAGTTGTGCATGGCTGGACTGGCTGTTAATTTACAGTGGGCATGTTGCAAGAATCACTTTTACCTTTAACTCACAAGATCTGCTTACAGAGCTCTATGACAACCAGTGAATTCCTTGCCAAAGAGGAACTCCCACCATTTGGGTAGCTACTCACAGAAACCCGGTCAGCTGCGCATGTGAACAGATGGTGGCAAGCGACTGAGTTACCTTTTGTCAGTCAAGCTATTTAATATGGCAGGTGTATATTCCCTCCCCATTGCAAATGATGGGAAAGTGGCTGGAGTTCCTAAAACCTGGAGGTGGCTTATATTAGCGGAGAGCTTTTCAGAAGCGCAGTGATCGAGGAGCATCTATCTGGGAAGCTCTCAACATGTGGGTTGAACAATGATAAAACACCGAGGCAGGGTAAACGGTGCTTGTGATGGTGTGTTTGCAGCGTGGGACTGGAGTTAGGAGCTATTTCTGTGGCAATTGTAATTCACTGCTAGTGCAATAAGCAATAAATTATAGAAATAACTGAACAACTTGCCTAATTCAGTTTATTCAAGAATGTTTGGAAATAAAAACTTAAATGAGAGAGCTTCCTTGCACATTGTAAGCGGTGGATGGAAAGAGATTAGACAAATTCTTTTAGATGATTGTAAGAAAGTAGTATTTTGTGTTTTGTCACTTGAATTTGTGTTAGTTTACTCTTTTCTGTCTAGGAGGTCTGGACACAAGCTATTTTACATCAGTTAAGTCTGCCATTTGGACTGAAGACTGGATCATGCTCAGACCTTAGACTGTAGGGTTTAAACAGGTTTTCCTCATGTTGAAAATGTTTATAATTTTCAGGAAAGTCTGAAAATGTTAATTCTTAGTGTTCTGTTTGTTTATTTTGATCCATTCTGAATTGGTCAATTAGTTCTTCTGTCCTAGCCCCCTTGTCTGGGTAGTGTAGGCATTTATTTGTTTTCACATATGTATTTCAAATCAGTACTGGTTAAAACAGTTCCTTTGGAAGTGCTAGGTACTAATAAAAGCACTCCTCTCAATCAAATGAAATTCAGAGCACCAAAATATGTTTATTTCTGAAATAGCTGGCTCAGGTGATGTTCTCAAGGTTGGGTGGGAGGGGTCTGCTGCCAAGCTGGGATGTGGTATGGGTGTTCTGGCTCGGTGGCCAGTAGTACCTTGACTACCCTTCTTACATTGTAAATGCAGGTGCTTTTTCTGCTAGCTACACTTACACACAAGTGATTACTCTGTTATGGAAAAGATGAGTCCTTCGGGTCTTAAAAAATAGTGGTGAGAGAAATTCATTGTCTAGTTTTGTGCAGAATGAGAGACAATGGTGAATAAGGAAAAGAGCTGAAACAAAAAGCAAAGCTGGAGCTGAAAGCAAAGAGAAAGCGAGCATGACTTTTGTGGTCATGCACCCTATTTAACTGTCTGAACTACTATGATATCTGCCTATAGCCCATTGTATATAAAATTAGTGTGATGAATATGAACCCACAGTGATGGCACTCATAACATAGATTGTGAAGTATATGACCAGTAACAGGTTTTGGGAATTCCTGGGAGTGTAAAGGTTTTCAAAATTCAATTTAAATCAATGGTAACAGAAGAGAGCCTTTAGAAACTGGTTAAAACCTTAAAATTTAAACTGTGGTCCATATTAGTTGACTGAGCAAGCATGTGGCCTTTCTCACCATGGTCACTAAATGGAGAGTAGCACTGGCTCGTGGAATATCAGGCAGAGTGCTAGAGAGATTCTCAAAGCCATTCCAGTAAAATCTGAACTTGTCTGGAAACTGCCACATCATTAAGTTTTGTCACTTTAAAGAAAAGGTGTATTTTAGCATGCTGTAGGATATAAATTGCTTTGCTTTTAGGATTTTCAAAAAGGATATGGAAATAGTGTTTCTTTGGTGTTTTAGTATACTATATTGACAGTAAACGACATCGTCTCATGAACCTGATCAAATTTGAGCTTAGATTAATGCCACTGTACAAGTAACCAATTTTAAAATATAAAACGTACATTCATCTTTAAGTCCTTTGCTTTGATGGATTTTTTTTTGGTAGAGAGTTGAGAGCCTAACCATGTGTCTGTTTATTAAAATATACTTCCGGAGCATCCTGTAACATTTGACATAGCAGAAGACTGTTCCTAGAAATAATTAATATAGGTAGTAGTGCTTGAGTACACCATTGTGTTGAATTAGGCAAGATGAAGTAAATGTGTGCTAACCCTTTATGATTTCAGTACTGTTTGTTGCTCCATAATGTTTTAATACAATATTATTATTAGATATAGATGAAGTGACTGGGAATATTTGAGTTTACCTTTATGGTTATAGAAAATGCTGTGATTTGGTTGCATGTGTGTGTATTTGTACACATATGTGTGTGTATACGCAGATCCTCATGTGTTGTTTTTTAATCTTTGTAGAGTACCTTTGTGCATGTTCAAGCTGCAGAAGCCGTGACTATTCCAATAAAGAACCATCTCCCCACAAGAGAACAACAAATTTTGGCACTGCAAACCACAGGTGAATTTGATGTCCTTGTTATAGGTGGAGGAGCAACAGGATGTGGCTGTGCTTTAGATGCAGTCACTAGAGGTAAGGCTCGAAAATTTAATTGCATTCTTATTCTTGGATTACATGGTTTATAATAAATTTATCAGATTGGCTTTTCAAAAGTACTTGAAGATAGAGAAGGTGTACTCTAAATGCCTGGTTATAAAACTTCTGTTCTCAGAAGCTAAAATGAACTTGAAGAAAAAAATGTTATTGCATTTTGTTGTTTCAGCAGAGTCTTGTTGTCTAGGTGCTTGTATGCAGTTGTCTAACCTTTTTGCTGAATGGTCTTGGATGGACTTCTCATTCTCTGTTGCTCCTCATTTAGTGGGTTTATCCATAGTCACATTTCACTTGTTTGTGCAGGAGAATATCTCCAGTGAAGAAAAGACAAGACTTGCACAGCATTTTTAGCAACTGTTTTGAAAGGGCCAAGCATGAACTCTAGATGAGGCACAGTGGCTGTCCAGCTTGTATTTCTTATAATATGAGATATCTATAACTTCTGCTAATGCATTGTAGCTGCTTAGTATATTGCAGGTTTGGAGAAGTCTGGATTTTCAGTGAAAGGTACTAGCACCATTCAGTCTGAAAGTGCATACAGTAGATCTGTGCTCCCATTTCCTCTCTTGGGGGAATAGCTATGTAACTGGCTTACGAAGCTACTAGAAGCAGC
The DNA here is from genome assembly GCA_027564655.1 of Leptodon cayanensis. Lineage (NCBI taxonomy): Eukaryota > Metazoa > Chordata > Aves > Accipitriformes > Accipitridae > Leptodon > Leptodon cayanensis. The sequence continues at coordinate 53,412,149 of JANXJC010000001.1, forward strand.
AGAATTGATGTTAACTTTATGCATAGCCTTAACTTATGGAAAGCTCAAGGTAAAATGAGTTTAAGCTAATGCTTTTTACTTGACTTCTGCAGGAGGATGAGAATGTGTGTGGTTACAGTTGGTTGTTGCCCAGGAGATGTGCAGATGTTGCCCAATAGCTCAAGCAGTTGGTCAGATATGTGAAAAATTCTGTTCAGGGGGTGAAAAAGCAGGACGCTAATGCCCCCCTGTCTGTGTCATCCACCTCACACAGTAACTCTGAAATTGGCCAGCAGGTTCTAATCAAATTTGACAGCTCTTAAAGAGGATAAGTTATTTTACAAGTTTAATGAAAATAGATCTTCAGATACAGACATGAGAATGCATGGGTACTGTTTCTGCAGGAGAGGCTGTAGCATCAACTCCTGTTCTGTTAAAATGCTATATTCCCCCAGAATATAATAATTTTATCCAAAAAGCTATGTAAAAGATTTGTGAGAAAAGGGTGTCTTGGAATGTGTTCCCTCAGTTGTTTTCAGTAGAATCAGCCAATGGGAGAGAGAACCAACCTTCCTTAGTTTCTGTGTTTGTAGTTCTGGTTTTGGAACTACAATAAAAAAAAAAAATAAGTGTAAAACATAGTAGATAGCCATAAAGTTCTTCAGGTTCCTTAACCTGTAGATACGTCTTAGAAATAGGAGGCAAAACCTGACTCCAGTAGTGTTTTATAGCTTGATTTGGACAATACTTGTCCAGAAGGTGTAATAATTTTGAAATAGATAAAGCAGTTATCTACCATTGGTAGACACATGCAAACTCAAATCTGGTTATTAATTTTTTTCATGTATTATTAAAGATAACTTGGGATCTTTTCACTTCTGCCTCTGCTATGTTGTGGTAGAAAAATGCAGTTGTAAAGCATACAGAAATTATTATAGGTAATATATGTTTATCCCTTTACTAGATATTCTGACTGTATCAGTAGATTTCTGAAGTGTGAAATATTCCTAAGCATTTGGTTAATGAATTGTGTATTGTTGCTGTTCATTCATGGAACTTGCTCTTTTATTATGTTTGCTTCGCTTAACAACAAATTTTGCTTTTCATGTGTTTGATATATCTTCGCCAAATTATTTCTGATTGTATCCATTAATCTTCAGTCACATTTGACAAAAATAAATTACTCTGATCTTTGGAAGTTACCAGTAATAATTAGATTTTTTTTTTTTTAAGGACACAAAAGTTTTGGGAGACCAATAGATGTTAAAATGTATGTTCACCAACCAATAACATAAAGCATGCCTCAAAGAGGGTGAAGGAAAGGCCCAAGGGTTAACTTCTAATACAGATGATGCTCTTCTCCTTGGGGTATGCATCATCATGTTGTTGCTGTTGGGTTTGGTACCAGTGTCACTGAATTTAATTCACTTTTTGCTTTGCCTGCCTAACTTCAAAATTCTGCCAGCCATGGAGGGGGTCTGTTATGCTAACTTCTGTAACACAGATTGTCCTTCCACGTATGTTTTAAGTTAAATATTGCCATGTACTTGTCCTATGGTGCTTATCTTGGTTGGCTTTACTTATGCTGGATGTTGGAAGTTGGTGGTGGTTGTCTTGTAGGTATGTGCCAAAGGACGTGGCCAGGCTGTTGCCTGTATCTTATCATTAAAAGGCATCTGTTAATCATCTGTTTCCTGCAACTCTTCCTTTCACCTAACTTCCATCACATAACCTGGTGTCAGTCTCCTTCACAAAGAAGATGCCAAGCGCTTCCCTTGTACAAGGGATGTTGTGTTGACTGTATTAAGGTATATGGTTTCATAGTGACTTCAGTATAAAGCAGCATGCCTTCAACTATGAAAAGTTTTTTCCTGGCCTTCAGGGTAACTGGGAATACAACCTGTACAACAAACATGCCAACCTCGTTCCAAGCGTTTGTTAGAATAAGCATTATAATGTTCGGTTATAAAGCACTTTGTGTTCTGCATTTGGCTGACCGTCTGTGAACCATGTCGTTATCCCTTCCTTGTGCTGGTCAAACTGTCAGTGCCTGATGGTGTCAGGGAACATATGTGCACATTTTTGAGTAAACGTTTTTTCTGAAATACTTAGTAATATCTTATAACTAATGTTTTGTGTGTTTGTGCGTCATGTTCTCTGGTGAGCTCTCCCTGAGCGGTGAGCATGCCTGTGGCTGGCTCTCCTCTGGCTTTGGGCACCTCTTAAGCAGACAAAGATGCTGGTTGTCTGCCTCTCTAGTATGCTGTTTAGTGTGATAGGTTTAGAGCTGTCTGCTGCAAAGAGTTAAAAGTATTCATGAAAATATTCTGTTCCTGCCATGAATACGAACTATAATTTGCTTGAGGGAGCGTGGCCCCTATAATGTACTGTAATGCCTTTCTATTGTGAAATATCCAGGTTTTAATGTGCTTCTGTTTAAGTTCTGTTTTGACTTTTCCCTTAGGAAGGAGGCTAAAATTTTTCATTACAATATAGACAGTGCACTACACTTTGAATACAAATTTATCCATGTACAGAGCAATTTTTCTTGTGATTGTCTCTACCCTAGAGAAGTGTCTTTAATGAATTACATACAAATTGTGTAATTTAAGAAGTTAATTTGGTTTTCTGGTAACACAGGACTAAAAACAGCCCTTCTAGAAAGAGATGATTTCTCATCAGGGACCAGCAGCAGGAGTACTAAATTGATCCATGGTGGAGTGAGATATCTTCAGAAGGCCATCATGAAGTTGGATTTTGAGCAGGTAATTGTTTATGCTGGTTGTTAAGCAAAAATTGCTAGTAGACACTTCCCCTATCCCAATTATATCCAAGTCTCCTTTTTATTTTTTCAATACTTGACTGTTGTATTCCACAGCCACTGTACATAGAAAGTGCCTTCTCGTGTTGAGCTTTCCAGACTAGGGAAATAAGTGCTGCTGCCTTTTGCTAAATTCTTTTATGAGCAATCTAATTGCCATACCTTGTAGACTACGTATATTATGGGGAAGGAAGGCAGAGACAGGGCTGACTTCAGAGTAGAAAGAGCTTCCTACCTGTCATGATCAGCATTTGGGGGAGTGAGTGGTCGTCCTGTTTATTCTGGAAGGGGGAAAGAAAATATGGTAAATGAGCGATTAGATAGAAAAGATTTTATGTATTCTTGTATTGGTGGAAGCATGATATTCTTGTTTTGAGAAATTGATTTGTCTTCTCATTGAAACCACTCTAACTTAAAGTATGTTTTATTAGTTATAATACTGTTAAAGAAACAGTGACTTCTCAGGGAACAATATATAAAAAATGCAGTTATCCTGCTATAGAAATCAACCTTCTTTTTTGCCAAAGAACAACTTCATATTGATTCATATTGACTGATTTGCAGAACACTTCTGCATTTGCAAGTCGGAGTTAGTATGGGATTTAATTCTGGGAATCGGCACAGAAGCTATACTCCGGGATGAGTTCTAACACTCCTTAAGTGCCTCCTGCCCATAGTTAGGAGTAACACGGCTTATTGCCCTTTATGTTCAAATGAAAAATTATTTAGCTGATCTGCCAAGACACCAAAATGAAACTAGTGAAACAATTTTCTTGGGAAACATTTTCCTTAACTTTTGAGTTTTTCAGCAAATCTCAGTGTGTTTTTGAAAGAACAATAAAAATTACGCGAAGTATTTGCTTTGATAAACAGTTTCTTATTAAATGTTGCACACAGAGACAAAATTGAATAATGTGGGATTCACATGTACGCTTCTGTTTTTCAGTACAAGATGGTGAAAGAAGCACTCGAGGAGCGTGCAAATCTGCTTGAAATTGCTCCTCACCTATCAGCTCCTTTGCCAATAATGCTACCTGTTTACAAGTAAGCTCTGCTGTAATATCCCTCCTTTACCGTTGCTTTTGACAAGCAACCTGTTTCCCTGGAGAAGTTTCTAGGTGCCTCTTTCCAAGTATGTCTTTAAACCTGTCACAAGCTTTGTCCTCCAGGAGGGGAGATGTTGCTGTATTGTAGAAGCATGAAATTCTCTTATGGCACCAAGCCTCTATCACTGCTCTCTGGGAGCACATCTTGGACTTCAGCTGTTCAGTGCATTTCTACCACCCCAACAGGGGGGAGGAGGGGAGTTTGCGGTGGAATGAACTCTCATTCCCAGGATGTTATTTGCTATTCTTTCCAGTACATCCTTGTCTACAACACATGCTATCATAGTGTTGTTAGCAATGTGCTCTTCAGTCCATACCTCCACCAGTGTTCAGTGCAGTAATTCAGTGTACTCGCCTTCCACAGCACATGACGGTTTGGTATTCAGAGAGCAGTTTGTTTCTCATATGAGAAAGAGAATTTAAGTGATTTGGGTTATGTTTTTAGATCTGTAAGAACAGCTACTCACTGTAACAGGCTACTGAGAGCATTGAGTTTTTACTGAATGATCTTAATACGTGGCTTTGTTCCTGTCTTAATAGAAGAGGTTGGAGCTCATGTAGGTCAGCAGTCGGCTGCATCTATTTGGTCCTGTTTGTGTAGGAGGTATTAGGATGTGCATATGAGGAACTCTTTCAGCTTGCACACACAGCTTGGTTCTCCCTTCAACACAGAGCTTTAATATCTCACCTTACAGTGAAGTACAAAAAGCCAGTTTGTGATCCTAATTCTAGAATAAATAAAGCCTTGAACCTGCTTGACTAACTGCAGTGAGTAGATCAGTTGGAAGCAGTAGCGAACAATACATAAGTTCTTGCATATTTACACTATATTGTGATAACACGGACTTGTATGATGGCACAAAGTAAAACTGGTGTAATAGAACATACTGTGTTACTTAACATGGTCTATATTACAATAACAGTGTATACGTGTGCTTATTAAATTTTTTTTCTTTAATTTCACTTCATGGGGAATTTTTTTTTTCCTGCAGGTGGTGGCAGTTGCCATACTACTGGTTTGGAATAAAACTATATGACCTCGTGGCAGGAAGTCAGTGTCTGAAAAGTAGTTATGTCCTTAGCAAGTCAAGAGCCTTGGAGCACTTTCCAATGCTACGCAAAGACGAGCTTGTTGGAGCTATTGTCTACTATGATGGTATGTTGCCTTTCTGTGCTTTCATTATTACATTGTGCTGTGTTTTGAGGGGGGAGAAACAGAAGTATGCCACTGTAGATCATGTACATTGACTTTCTAAAGGGAAGAACAACAACTTGAAGGATTCAACTTGCATCTTAAGCATTAATTTGGCAGATAAGTTATGTTTTTCACAATAGTAACTTACTGGATGTAGGAAAGAATATATTAGTTTTCTTGGCTAGGAGGTGTAGTGATACGTGGAAGCATTCTAGTGTTCTGGTGATTCTCTACAACTTTACAGCTGTGCATAATTTTGCTATACACTTCTCAAACTGCACACTTGTTCTGAAGTATCATAAGTCAAGAAAACGTGATCATTCCAGTAATGTTAAATGGTTTGCTGTAGCACTTGCACTATGCAGATAACTTCAGACCTACCTAGATGATCTGGCTGCTGGTTGTGGTTCTTGCACTGGGTTGGATGAGGCTTGGATCAATAACTTTTTGTATCACCAGTAAAAGTGGTTGCTCTGCAAAGACAGTGTTAGTTGTAATTGCAATCAAATACTAGAGATTGCTATAAGACATGAATGGTTTCTGTTAAACCCCCTTTAAATAGAGGGTTATAAATTCATGAGAGGAAAAATGCCTCCAGCTCGAGTTATTTCATCTATTGTATCAGCTAGTTTTAGGTATGTTTGTGTATAACACTTAAACAAATTCAGTGTCTGAGTGGGAGAAAATAAATATGCTTTCTGCATGTCTTTTGATGTTCATTCAAAATAGAATGATGATTTAATAGAACTCATTGCAGTCATCTAGAAATAGCAATTTTCATGTTCAAAGTGTTCATGTGTATTCACATTTGGAAAGAGTGTCACTCTTGTTTGTAATGCAAGAATGGATAAGCCTTTTTGCCTTGTTCTGTGAAATAAGTCTGGTAATAAGCCCCTAGCATAGCTGTATAGCAACAGGTGCTGCAGTGGGTCTGCCAAGCAAAGAATTTAACTCTGTCCCTTCAGACTCTAGAGATACACAAGACAGTCTGAAATAAAATTGATGAAGGTTTAGTTGGCTTACTTGACAGAAGCTTTGCTTGTCTGGAATATTAGCACTTGTGTTGATGTACAGGTGTCTTGACCTTTATCCAAACTGTTGTATCTCAATATTTTCTGATGTCATGCAAGTTACATCCCCAAATGGTATTTAAAAAATACTGAACTTGTACAGATTCTAAATGCTGGGAAGTTCACTGCTTAAGCTGGAGTGCCAGGCTATACTGCCATAATTGCTTTCTTGATGCACTTGGTTATCTTGGCATATCCAGAAGATGGAATATCTTTTCTTTGCAGCAGACTTGTATGCTGTTTCACGATGTGTTTTTAATTAGATTGGTATTCCTCCATCTCCAGTCCTCTTCTATTTCCTTTCCAAGACAAAGTTTTGGAAAACTTTTTTGGTAGTGGGTCCAGCTAGGTAATATCAAAATGTCAAATGTGTTCAGGATAGGGCAAAAAGCCATAGATTCCTTGCAGGCTTGGAGGAGCCCTCCAAAGAATAAATAGCTTAAATACTGATTTACTTCAGTAGTGGTACAGTTCTAGTTAGTTGTTACCTGAAGATGTAGTTTCTGACCTTTTGGCAGCCAGAAAGGTCTTCACACAAAATTGATTATAAAGGTAGTTCTTTTCCCTTTTTAGAACTGCATTTACCCTATTCATCAGCTTATCAATAGGGGCTTTTGTACTGGGAAGAAGTAGGAGGGACTCTCAAAACACACTGGACTCTGATAGTATTTATGAGGCTTCTGGCAAAAGCGTACATTGATAATGGCAAGTTGTCTCATACAGAGCCCAGCAGAATGAAAAAAAAAAATTATACATATGTGTAGGTTCTTATTTGGGAGTAGGGTGAGATTTAAATGATGGACTTGCAGTGTCCATCAGAGATAAGTAAAAATCATCTTCTCTATCTTATTTTTAAGGTCTAGAGGAAATAAGAGGTTATTTAGAAGCAAAATTTGTTATAGGATTATGTGGTATTTTTTGTATACTGTAACAATAGCTGCTGTAAATAGCATACATAGAAGTAATTCAGAATTATTTTTTTCATTATCATAAGCTATCCCTTAGACTGTTTTAAGGGATCCCAGGAGCATGCAAGAAGAATGAAGTGGTTCTCTTAACTGTAATTACACTTCTCATAAGAGCACTATAACTTGAAATCTATTTATATTCTATTGAAGTTTTTTCTGATTAAATAAATAGTTTGGATGTATCATAGCTATTTACTACTCCAACATTCCAAAGATATGCATTTACAAGATAGCCTTAAAATTAGTCTTCAAGTTTCTTGGACGAATAATGATTTTAAACAGTGTTGCAATAAATCTAAAAATTCAGCACCAAGATACCATGTGGTCTTTTAGTGGAAAACATCTGTGCAGCAATACAGTGCAGAACTCTGAATGACCGAGAGATGCCTCTGATGGTTTTGTTGCCTTCCCAAGCAATAGGAAACAAACCCACAGTCTGCATACTGGAAACAGAAGCGTAAAATAGAAAAGAGAAAAAATGGAAATGTACAAATTATTGAGGAGCAGTTTAATGGGGAAAGAGGATTGTGTAATTTCTGTTTATTCATACAGGTTTCATAAAATCAGGTAGCTGGCAGAGTGTCTCCTAACAATTCTCCCATCAGAGCAACAGCTGCAATGCTAGCAGGACTCGGACTAATTTAGTGAGAGATAGCAAAAATAGACTTGACGTTTCGCTGCCAGTGAAACTACTTGTTCATGCTAGTATATCTGGCCTTATTTTTCTTTAGTTACAGGACTACAGCTTAGTTATCCACATTTTTATGCAGAATTTAAAGAAATGGTGTTTTGCAGTGGAAAAAATTGAAAAAACTCTCAAAGCTCCACCAAACCTCAATTTCCTAGAAGAATAAAGTGGTTCTGGGGGACTAAAGTATCAAATTTGTGAGTTCATAATTTACATTTGGGTGCTTTGAGGCTGCACCTAATCCAGAATAAAAACTTTCCAACTACAATGTTACATCAATTCTTAACATGCCACATTTCAGAACTAAATTTTGTCTGTAGTGACTCCTCTGTAGGTCAGCCTATGGCCCGTGGTGTAGATGGGCTCATGTTGTGTTGTAACACATTAATTATTTTACTGTGATCAATTAACCTGTGTTCGGTCCACAGTAAATTTGTTTTTTTAGATCTTGTAAATTATTATACTTGAATTTTAATGATATACTTTCATGGCCTAAATATGGAGGAACGGAAGAGGAAAGGGAAAGAGAGTTGAACTTAAAGTAGAGAAGGGGATGATAAGATTGAATTAAACTCCTTTTAGTTCTTTCAGAAGGATTAGTCATAAAATAGAGCATTAAATAATGGAAAAAAAAAAGAAAATCTTAAAGTAGGTCATATCTTTATCTTCTCTGTCCATCCCTTCTCTGTCTTCCCTAAATAATGAATAAATAATTTGGCCTTTTAAGAATGGAGTGTCTTAACTGATTCTGTATGTGCAGTTAAATGTAGTTTTATCTTGTTTTCTTGCCTTTCTTTATTCCTGTCTCTGTCATACTTTCTTTGTATCTGTAGTTGTTAATAGCACCTACTAGCAGTGTCTGACTGTTTGGCATATTGGTCACCACCACCAAAGGGAAGAATTAAAAACATTCATTATGTAGGTTAATTTTTTATTTGATAAAACCACCTGTCCAGTTATGACTTACTGGTGGCAATGTTCTTTTGCAGAGGAAAGCTCGGAAATGCTCTTTGTTTTGTTTTGTAATTGTTGATCAAACCAGCGGCATGTCAAAAAATCCATTATTCATGAATATGTTGTGTTCTGAAATGTTGTGGTCTTCTTCATTACTTTTTTAAAATTGTTTATACAGGGAAAAAAAAAAAAGGTACATTATAAATGTTGGAAGTACCAGCAATAGCAAATCATAGACTTTACCAGAGGCTATTCTTGCTCTGTCTCAGCATCAGGAAACTAAAGCATATGTTGGATGTTAGCCTGGGTGTACACAATGTGTCCTATTTATTCAAGGTTTTCTTTGAAGCCGCAACTTACAAGTTTGTTTCTTAGGGGTACATGTCAGACTTCATTTAGCATTTGTTGGTATTAGGATACTCCTGAATAGCAAAAAGGCAACATTTTGGGGGAAGAACGTGGCTGCTATCTGAGCAGTGATCTGTCAGTTCCACTTATGTAGCTCAAGGAAAACTGGAGAAGAGGCACTATGGAGAAGCTGGGTTGAGATCTCAAGATCATAGGCAGAATTATTTTAAAGCACTTTAAATGGAAGAATTAATCTCCATTTAAATTATATATAGTTCATTATGTTAAGAACTAGGAAAAACATTAAAGCAGAGATCCAACTGGCCAGAATATTTCAATTTAAAGTGTTTAGAAATTCTAAGTGGCACAATTCTTTTTAAGATGCATTATTTTTCTATCTCTAGGTGCTTGCAGACTTTTTTGTTAACATATTTTGCCTTGCAAGATGAGCCTTTAGGTGTGCAAGGAAAATTTGTGTTCTGGAATCAGTCATGCATTTAAGATTTTTAGGGCTTTCTTGACCCTGGTCTTTGAATTTACTGCTGTTTTCTGAAAGCAGGAATTAACATATACTACTCCTGTGACTGTTTTGCCACACCAAGGTATTTGATTGTTTAATGTCTTGTTCTACAAATTTCCAGTATACTTGCTGGGATGTAAGTAATTGTTCTTTACTTTTTGCATTCTCAGTATTTTTGTCTATATTCTCTCCTGAAATATTTTAATATGGAGGTTATTTAAAGGTAGAAAAAGAAGCTTTGGCAGAGAATTTAGGTTTCCTTGTTTACAGCAAACCCCATGAGAAATCCTTCCCAGGCACACATGCACACACACAGACGCACATACACACAAAAATCAATGCAAAAGAGTAGGGCATTCATTAAGCTGTCAAAAATGGAATAAATGCTTTTTTTTTTATTTAGGCTGTTGTAGCTATTTTTCCTAGTATTTGAGTGTGTCCTGAATTATGAAATGTTACAGCTTTATAATTCATATTTGACAAATTAATATTTTGAGAATGTTGAGCTGTAATAGGGGTATTACCCTATTACAGATGCAGACAACTGTATGACTTTTTTTCCTTCCCTGGATATAAAAACTCTTTGACAGTTTGTCACTAAAAAGACTTTCTATAGGTGAAATACTTGGCTAACCATATTTCTTGGTATTTCAAAATTGATGCTGGATGAATGAGAGAAGCCTTGCAGGCACACTAACTGTAGGTATAACCTGGAAAATACTATGCGTATTCTCCATATCCCGTTGCTTTCAAATACATTTTGTCCCATGTTCTGTATAATAGAGTTGTGTGTGAAATCCCGAAGAAAATCAGCAGCCTGCTACGAGAAGGCTTGTAAAGGTAATACTGGCTGCCTCTAGTGGAATGCATGTAAAATGAAATGCAGGTCTCTGGCTGAACCTATAGAAGCGGTAGTATTTTTCGTTGTTGGCATTAGTATAAACACTAGTGGGGATCCGTTATAAACGGTGCTTCCTAATTCTCTGATAAAATCCATTGGGTCTCTGCTTGCTTGTAGTGCTTCTCAGCGCACGGTGGCTCAAGTCACTCCGTGCTTTATCCATCAGAGCTCTTTTATCGTTTTCAAAAGGGATAAAATCAATAGCCTAAAATGGCTTGCATCTTTAACCCAGTTTTGCCTCTGTCAAAGGGTGCAGCCGCTCAAGCATCCCTGCAGGAGCGGCCGTTTGCTTCTAACAAAAGGGACCGAGCATCCGCAGCACTCTTCTTCCTTTTGCTGGAGGCGTCCTTCCAAAAAGCATGCAGATGATAACTGCATCTCCTGCTGTACCTGTAACAATTTAATTGTGTAAGTCAGCCCAGTCAAGCATCCCCAGATCATGACTGGGAGACATGAAATTCATTGTCATTATTGTCCCTGTCATTTTGGATCATTATATCCTGCTGCAGAATTTTCCTCACTCCAGTGCTTTCTTACCTCCAGGAAGCAGGGATTATGGCTGAGGTTGGGGTGGGGGCAGGACTGTGAACTACATTTACCTCAGGGGAGCCACAGATTAAATTGGCTTTGCTCTCTGACTTGCTGGATTCGTCTGTTTGTACGCTGTGGGTTTAAGGTTGGAAATGATGAATATTCTAGTGAATTCTGTGCCTCTCTCTTTTCTTTTTTTAATGCTCATATAAGCAAAGGATGGGGTTTGTGTCCCTTAAGAAGTGAACGGGGAGTAATTCTTCAGATCATGTTACCTAAAAGATTTAAGATTATTCCTGAGCAAAACGACATTATTTGCACATTGTGCCACAAACATCTGAGCGTTCCCCAGTGTGTCATGGCTTTTAGGGGAAAGACTCCATCGAAGCATGTAACTCTGCTGTAATTTATATGTGTGCATTTTATGTGAACTTAATAGTCGGTCATTAGTTAATATGTACACTGTTCCATATTGTGGGTATGATTATATGTATGTTGAAGGAAAACAGATGATAGGATGCCTGTACATCTTGCTGCTCCTTCCCCTGCTCCGGTGGCTGTCCCTATGTCGGTCGGCATACGGGGCCGGAGCAGCCCTGGTCCTCAGGAAGGGCTGGGGAGGTGCACGTTGCTCATCTTCCTTGCCACACTCCTCCTCCCTCATCGGCAGAGCTCACCTTGCCTAGCACCTCCTGGCCTGTTTCTGTATCCATTCACGTGCTGGGTTTCTCTAGGTTTGGGGGAGAATCACCTGTTAAAATGCTGTTGCTCGACTTCTCGGTCGGATGGGGTGGATCCCTCCATCAGTGGCAGTCCTGCCTGCTCCCCTGCCTGCTCGCTGCCGGGCACCGCTCAGGACACGAGGTCCCCTCCAGCTGGCACCCGACTGCCCGTCCCGGCCACTTGCAGCGTGCCACATCCCCGTCCTCGGGAGCAGCGCGGCCTCTCTCCAGCTCTGGCACGGCAGTCTGTCCGTCCTGTGACTTCTTGTTCCCTGGCTGGTCCCTCTGGCCCCAGCTGGTCTCCGCTGGGTCGCACAGCGGAGGTCAGCGTCCCGCCTGCTGAACGCAACATGCAATAGCTGACAAATTGATCACTGCTTCATTTAGGGTTAAAAAATAACTACTGCGGTGTGCAAAGCAAAGTTTGCCTAAAATTTAAGTTTGCCCCAAATTTAAGCTATTGATGTGAGCGTTGGGAGCACTAGTCAGCTCTTATGCCACGCGGGTACGCGATAAGCTGTATTGACATCATCACGTTTCTTTCTGGTGTGGTGGCACGGCCGCAGCAGACCTGCCGTGACAGTCGTTCATGGTGACATTTTAGCGCCGTTTCCATAAACTGACAGTGACAATGTTTAGTTTCATTTTAACACTGTGCTTTTACTTACACTGACATTGCAATATGATTGTAGTGACAAGTTGAAGGCTGATACAAAAGAAGTGGGAAACAACATAATTATAAAGCAGTAGCACAGAACAATAATTCCAAATTTTGTCTCTCGCTTGATGTGCCTGGATATTGTGGCTTATTTTTGTATTCTGATATCGTAGTTTCAATACAAGTTTTAGCTTCTGTACTGTAACTTGGCAGTAGGCTTGATTAGACAGATATTCTCAGGGTATTGTGATGTTTAATTTTTTTTTTTTTTAATAAAAAAAAGCTTTTATGGGCTTCCTGTCTCTTGCTTATATTATTCATTTGTTTATAACTTTGTATGTAAGTTGGAATGTATTGTACTCTCATTTCCTAATCTTCATTGTTATCTCGTTTCTTTTTATCCATACATGCAATTTGTTTGGTCACAGGTTCCTCTATTCCTTTAATCTTGCCTTATGAAAATAATCTTGACTTTCCTAAGTTCCCTAAGCTTAGCTTGTAAAATAGTGGTTGCGTTGCATCTTGGGTGGTCTCTGCAGGGCACTTTGAAGCTGTGCCTGTTAAGGTTTGATAAATGTAGCTGTTATTGGTAAATGGGCATTAGTTCTTTCAGACCCTTGAGGAGAACCTTAAAGTTGGATGCTGATGGTTACTTCTTCACCTTTATCACTCACAGGAATTGGGATGTTTATTTCTTATGGTCTAAGCTGGTGCTAAATGGAGGAAGCAAGAAATGATTTAAAATGACTGCTACTGTTTAAACTCGATGTGTCAAACCTGAGTTTGAATCTGTTAGAATAAATTTACCTGTGAGAAGGCCAAACTCAAGGCTTTCCTTTCCATTAAAGCTGCTACAGAGTGAGGGCTGAAAATACCTACATCTTAGGGCAGATAGAACTAAAATATGTGGGGTGTGTGTTTTTTTTTCCCATTGCAAAGTGCATATTTAGATGTGTATCATTCTTCCCACCTGGTTGGGCCATATTTCAGCAACACAGATAACACAGTGGAAAGCAGAATTCAAATTATACATGATTTGTGTGAGAAGTATTAACAGTCTGGTGTGATATTGCTGTGTTGTTGTATGTGGGTGTGATGGAACCGATTTAACTGAGTCAGAACGCTCTTCCCTCTGAAGCAGTCCAAGAACAAATGCGTGCATGCTACGTATCCTAGAAAGTCTGTTAGTTTTCAGTGAATTTTTGACTTGACTTAAGTTTCAAGTGATTCAGAGAGCAAGAAATAGTTCAGCTCTGAGGGCATTTTTAATGACTTGTGACTCACGAGTCAAATTTGATGTTTACCTCTGAACTTATTCTACTTAGGTTTGGGGAAAAGAACTTGCTGAGTTCTTTCTCAGAGAAGTCTGGAACAATTTTGAGTCACTCCAGCTGATTCATAATGCCTAAACTTGGATATAACTGATTTCCGCATGTACAACAGATGTTGAGTTCCTGTTTTAATGCTCGTAATAAAACTGTTCATGCAATTAAGCACTTATTTAAAAATTAGAGGATGTGGGCAGTCCTGGTAAGTTAGTTATGTATAGTGATATATAATTATCACTCATCAGCCTTAAATTTGGTGAGATTTTGGTAAGGTTTGTATATACACAGAAAGAAAACTTTAATGCACATGAAAGAAATGATTTGATTTAATGCATTGCTTTTTCTTTACTATGTGCGTGCAGTTATCTAGTGCAGGGCCATTGTAAGAATATAACGTATAGGTACAGAAATACACTTTTAAAATAACTTTTAGAATACCAGTGCTTTTAGAGAGAATAGGTGTCATTATTGTGGTGATCCAGTAATATCCCCATCTTGATGCTGGTTGATAGGTTTTTGGGTGTGTTCCAAATCCAAAGGCCTGCCTCATGAGTTGCAGTTAAGTATTCTAGTTAAATAAGTGGAGCTCACTGGTATCAGTAAAGGAGTACCATACAAGCAAGAGATTAATTTGCAAGTGCTTGTTTGCCTTTATCCCCGCAACTTTTTAAAAGAAAACAAAAAAACCCCTACTTACTTGTATGGCTGCATTATGTAGGGGTATAAAATCGTGATCATACTGTGGACCTAGTTCTCTCATTCAAAAATTTTTTTTAATGTATTTTTCCTTTCAAAAGAAACCTGATAGGTGGCTCTATGGAAAGATTTACCCTCTTGAGAAAGTTCATTAAGACTGTCATATAGCTTCTTGCATGGCTTATTTCCAACTCTCCATTAAACTTGACCTCCACAGCAATAACTAGATATGCCTAATCAGAAAAGATTGTAAATTGAGAAAAGGTGAGAAGGCTTTCATGTCTGTTGCAGGGACCAACCTGTTCTTTAAAGCAAGAAGTTTGCAAAACCACATATTACAGCTATGCTGTTGCAGTATGAGCCAAAGTGTATTTGGGGCAATCGCCGCAATGCTTGTGTGCATTGTCACATGACTAATTGTCATGCAACAGGTATACTTAATAACAAAGTGTTAGTTCTTAGCATGAAAAGGTTAACATGAACAAAAGTTTCCATTTTAGGATTAAAAGAGCTTCCAGCTTCTAAAAAAAAAAAAGAAAATGCAGTCACTGGCTACTGTGTGCTGTTTATCTTCAACTGAATAGAGTTGCAGAGGAGAAAGCAGGAATTGGTATAAAAGTAATAGGTGTCAGAGTGTGACACAGGACAGAATATACTAGAACTACCAGAGTGCCTTATTAACACTGTGGTTTTCACACAACTCTACTGAATCAGTCACAAACAAATTTCTACAGTCTGTGGGCTTTGTTACCACTACTGGCTGTGGTTCAGCACTGATAAAAATAAAATTGAATGTACACTATGTGCACTCTGTGGGAGGATTCTTTTAGTGCCAACGGAAGCATTGTCTGTTCGTCTTTGAAGAAATACAACATTTGCTACTAAGGAATGAAAATAGAATTTTCCTAAATTACACAAAAAAAAAAAATTATAAACCAAATGGCATCACTGTTGGTCTTAATGTGATATAGGACACACTTACACAAAATGTCTTCACGCACTAAATGTCTTCAGCAATATGCCTTCTAAGAATAAGGGTTTTTTTTAAGGAGGATTCAGTGTTAATGAAAGCACTTAGGCCTTAGTGTTTTATTAAAAGATAGGTTTACTACCCTTAGTAAAAATTTAAAGTATCACTCTATTGTTATTATAGTACAAGCAGATGACAATAGTGAATAATGAGGTGGATGATTCTTTCAGTTTTTCTTGCTAGAAATAACTTAAAGGATTTAAACGTCCTCTTATTTTTGAGCAGTATCATGGGAGGAGTTGCAAAGAAAACTCAGCATGCTCCACCAGTTGGCTCTTGGATGCTTCTTCCAAAGATGCTGATGTATGGCTGCCTTTCGCACCACCGTTGAGATGCATCCAGCTGACAGCTGACATGCATACAACAAACAAGTGCTCTCAAAACTAGCCCTTGAGCAACAGGACTGAAGCAGCAGTGACCTCTCCAGGGCAGGGTGTTTGTGAACATCTGTTGTTGGTGAATGTCATAATTGTAATTTCACTGTATTGCCTACAGGTTAGTTACGAGATCTTCAGGAGCCTAATCATTTATGGAAAAGGATGCCAAATTAATTGGCCTTAGCCATTCTGTTGTTATAAAATAACCTTTTGGCTTACAACATTTGGAAAAAAAACCCATGGTATCACAGAGGGGTTACCTCTGATGGCAAGGGGGAGTAGTTGTTTTCTTTGTTTTGCTTTGGAGCACCAGAGGCTGCTGTGAAGAACAATGGATGCTGAGCTATCTTAAGTAGGTTACCAGTAGCTTTTGGTTACCTTGCCATTTATCACACAACTATGCCTTGGGTTTCCTGGGCATCTTCTGAACACAGTAATACTGCTTGTGTCAAGAAAGCTTTAAATGTCTGTTCTGGAGGAAGTTAAGCTTGGAGGTGCTTTTATGTTGGGTTTGGAGGATCTCTGAATCTTACCTGGGGAGAATGGCATTTAACTGAAAAGTCAAAAAGGCTGAGATGCAGAATCTTTGCTTTGCTTCATCCCTCTGTTTCTCTCTAGAGTGGCAAGGATCATCTAAGTACCAGCACACATACCAATCTCTTAGAAATAAACATTCCTGATTCCAAACTAGCACACATGTAAACAGCTAGTTTTACTTTAATCAGCATAAAATATACTTTGTCAACTGTTGAATGGTGCTGTAGTAAGAACTGATCTGGCTATGGTACCTTTATAATGGGGGATGTGCATGGAGGAACAGCAACCACTTGTTCAGACATCAAGAAAAAGAGATAATTGCATATAAAGTGCAGGATTTTAATGTACTTGTCTGTGGGAATATGTGCACATGTAAGGTGGAGGGCTTTAAAAAAAAAAAAAAAAAAGCTGTTCCTGAGTATGAAAACTATTGTACTGTGACCCCATCTCTAACAAACTGCTTCAGTATTATTCTCCATAGATGATAAATTTCTGAGCTGCTAAGTCACTCTTCATTTCTTTCAAATCTAGACATCTACAGATCTCTGCTGTTTATACTATGAAATACTCTAGGACTCCACACTGTAGATCACATCAATCTGAAGCCAGTAGGTTTCTCTACATGTGTAGTTAATCAGGAACTGGTTATTTCCCCGTCTTCTTCCTGCAAAAACATTACATAGGCACTCAGAGTTCCTTCTGGACAGCTGGGAATTGAGTATTAGCAAGGGGTTTCTCGCATCAGAATAATGATGAGGGCAAAATGGATGAGAGTTTCAGAGAAAGCATGAAAATGTTATCTTGAATGTAGTGGTCCAAATCCTGAAATGCACTGAGGATATCCTTAGCTCGCTCTGACATTATGAGCAGTAGGAGTTTCAACAAAATGCTGAGCAGCTCTTGGATTTGGGGCTTAATAAACAATTGTTACTTAGATGTTTGTTCTTTTTAGAAATTACACCTGTTTCCACATTATTTATTCTGCTGATTGGCTTCTCTGGATTGCTTTTGGTCTGGACAAATAAGTCATGAAACCGGGAAGAGGCAAGCTTGCAAAATTCAAACAGTAAGATTTCCCATAGACCAAAGCTAATATTGGCTAACACTGTAAATTGTGCTGCTTTTGTGTGATGAATCCACACCCTGTGTTAGCCAGAGAAGACCAGTTTGTATCAGGTACCACCTTATGCACTGATGGCAAGAACAAATTGATGGAGGATCAATTAGTAACTAAGAAAACCCTCTTAGCCCTGGGGTCCTTCTACAATAAATGAAAAAATCCTATTGCACGGAAATCGGTACTTCAGGGTTTCATTTGTATGTAGATGGCACTTGTTTGAGGGTAGTGTTTCTGGTTTGTGCTGGGTTTCTTGTCCTGTAAAGCCAAGGCTTGAAGTATCCCATGGGTCAGGCAGTCCCCCAAATCAAGCACCACAATAAAGAGGGATGTCTCCAGAACACTGCACTTATGAAAGCCTTCGACTTTGGGCTAGGGAAGCACTTCCTGCATTACTTTGGAATATGTGCTGTGTTCTGCTTTACGTAGAAGCAGCTACTGTAATGTAGCTTGTTGCTGTTGTCTTTTTTTGTCTAGTGCTCCCTCTATATACGAGATGTACATTCTCTCAACCCTGTGTTAAAATGTTAAGGTTTGAGGTAAACCTCATAAGGTAATTTTATCTATTCCCTGACACTACGGCAGCATAAATGTTGATGCATTTATTTAACGATTTGCCTGCCACTTCTGACAGATGGTTGTTTAGTCTTATGCATCTTGTGTGATGGAGCATCCCCAACTTTTCCTGACATCTTGCTCAGTTGTTTTGCTGTTCTTTTTTGCAGTTTATTCTGGGCATTGTTTGCTTGGTTGAATTGGAGTTACTGTTTGTTTCTTCATCGGTGCTTTATCATGTTACTGTTTCTGTACGCTTCGCATAACTTTTTTTTCTTGTAGTTGAAGACTGATTGCACTGTATCGTCTCAGCTGTGTTAGAATGAGAAATTTGGGGAGGGGAGGAGGCGCCTTTGAGGCCATTGATCCCATCTTTATAACTTTGCCCTTTTAGCTACGAACAGATTATTTGCGCAGTGGTTCGAGATTGCACAGGCAGAATCCGAAGGACCAAACTTTACATAAACCATTTATACTAAACGTTGGGAATGCTGGCAACATAAATCAACAACAATATCTATTACAAATTTATCACTTTATCAGTATTATCTTTGATAGAAGTGGTCCAAAGTGTGGGGAAGTGAACCGTACCTCAGGAAGTTTAGCCCTCTCGTGAATTAATTATTCAGGACACACAGAGCCTGGCCCCTTCAATGTATAGTAATTCTTTCTAGCCAGCATCCAGGACTTTAACTTCAGTGGCAATAATAAATAGGAAAAGTCTCAGGTGAAGCCAGTATTTCAAAGTAATTAATCATCTTCCCCTCGTGATCCCTCCGCCTCTCTCTTGGTTTTCTTTAACGAGGGAATTTCAGTAATAAATCTTTAATGATATATGTTAAGAATCCTTCATTAATTCTTGTCTGCTTATTTCTCTTTTTGTGATACTTTTATGTTGTATGTTGGGAAGTTAAAATACATATACAAGAAAAAACAGTTATAGAAAACTGATAATTTGGCACAGTCTCTGAAAGGTTGTTTCTTGGATGTTGAATGTTGTGTGGTACACTTGCTAATAGGAGTTGTTGATTAATACTGGTTGGACTGTCTAACAAACACTTAGATACAGTTACAGAATTACAGCACGATTGCACAGGGAAAGGTAAAGAAAAAAGTGATTTGTCCTCTCCCGAATCGGAGGTGAACGAGCGCTAATTCCCAGTTCCATAGTGTGCAAAGGCTGTGGCACGTTGTATAGTCTCGGGTACTACAGAGGCCTGTGTGGGGAACGCAGTGAGGCGTGCTGCTGCCGATACAGCAGTCGGATACCCTGGCGCAGCAGAGGGGATGTATCTTTAAATAATTCTCGCTAGACGCGAGCAGCCATCACGCCTATTCAATGTGACAGGGACAGATGTGACAGATCGGTTCTGACACACTTCCATACCACAAGTCCGTGGCTGGAGGTGACTGGTGTCCTTCCTCCGGTCCCGTCCCCGCTGCAGGACAGCACAACGACGCACGGATGAACCTCGCCATCGCCCTCACTGCTGCCAGGTACGGCGCTGCCACCGCCAATTACGCTGAAGTGCTGCGTTTGCTCAAGACGACAGACCCGGCCAGCGGGAGGGAGCGCGTGTGCGGGGTGCGCTGCAGGGACGTCTTAACAGGTGTGTGCCATCCCAGCGGGGACCCGAAGGCAGCCTCCTGCCCGCCTTCGCCGGCCGGCCGAGCGGTGCGCGGTGCGGCACCATGCACCCTTCGCTCTGCAGCACCCTGCTCGGTGGGTGGAAGCGATGGCTTTCTGCAGCGGGCTGTACCGTGCCGCAGTTGAACAGAAAGTACAGCCCTTTAGGAGTGCATACTCTCTTCGTTAAAGAAACACAGAAATAATGAAACGAGGGAGGAGCGGGGAACAATGCTGTTTGTAAATATCAGTGAACCGACAAAGGAGCCATCTTCCCAGAGTGCAGTGGCATACCATTAGTGTCAATCATCTTTAACTTCTGTCAGATTTTTCACTCAAATCCGAGTGTTTTGGCAGGGTAGACTAAGCTTTACATCCAAACCCTTCTGTCAAGCAGAGATGATATTGTAAAACGCTATGTGCTGTACAGTAATAATCCCATTTACCCAGTCTATGGGTTGAGACTGAAGTCTCTCTTGTTTGAGAGGCAGATTTCAGCTGAACTTCTTCTACCCAGTCTTCCTTCTTCTGCCTTTACAGATAAGATGGAATTTCACTGTAAAACATTTTCTTTCAAATCTGGTGTTACGTGAAAACTTTGTTAATTTTTAAAAACCATTCCAGCTGTTCTGTTCAGACAAGCACGATATACTTTACAGTAGGTTAAGTTCATAGATAGATTAATAATAGAGAGTGTCAGTGAGCAGGGAAACAAATGGTGTGTGTGATTGATACTGTTTTCTTTCACAGGGCAGGAATTTGATGTCAAAGCCAAATGTGTTATCAATGCTACGGGACCTTTCACAGACTCTGTGCGCAAAATGGATGATCAGGAAGTACCAAACATCTGTCAGCCAAGTGCAGGCGTGCATATTGTGATGCCTGGTTATTACAGGTAACGATATTCAAAGCCTAAACCATTTGTAACAATCTCTGCTGGTGTCTGTAATAAATAAGCTTGCAGAGACACATTTGTGGGTTTTACGGTAGTTTTGAATGCACGATTTGATTTTTATTTTGGGTTTGTTTTTTTTTTAAGAGGGTTCTGGCACTGTGCCAATTAGAAGAACAATTTCATATATTCAGAAAAGACTGAAATCTTGTAGTTCTTAGTTAAAACTCACAAAGGCAGAACTCCTCCTGAAGCAGAAGGGCGTTTAGGCACAGCATCTACAACAGACTTGTGAAGGCACCTTTTTTAATGAGTTCGAGTTGAGTGTACTGACTGCTTGTTCACTCCCCTTAAGAAAACAAGAAGCATATAAAACCTTCCAGAGAGGTTGCCGCCTTCATACAAAAACTCTCGTCCTATTAAACATGAAACTCTCTGTGCAATGACACTTTGCCACTGTACTCTGCTGTGTTACGACTCCACTCATAGTAAATATGAATGCAGCATGTAGGCAATATAATAAGTAGTTCGAAATAGCACAGTTAAATTCTGAACACTGTTGTGGACACAAGCCCACCCACCTGTGGTTGTTTCGGTGGAAAGGACTTGCCTCCCTTTGCTGACCTTGTTACAGAAGAGGTTACCGTGGCACTCTGCAAGCACGCTCTCTGTAGACTCCTGCTTCTTTCCTTATTTGCTGTGCAAAACCAAATCCCCTTCTACCAAGTAAGCCTTGTCAGTTGAAACTCAAATATTACCTTTCGTTTCTGAAGTCATTAGCATCCTAATGGAAATTCACATTTATAGACTTATCCCAATGCTGTTGATACAGTGCACTTACAATAATGCTTCCATATAATCATTGCACCCCTCTGTGAATATAAATTCAGACTTCCAGTGCACAACATGTTGTTCTTGCCGGAGCTGTCCCAATAGGACATGAGCATAGACTGCAAAATTGAGGCGCTTTTGGCCTAGTGTAAAATCACTCTTGCATTCTGTTCAGTTTTGGTGTCTTTCCACATGAAAAATGGGAAAATGACCTGATAGCTGCTTTAAAGCACTAGCAATGTGGAGAAATGGGTTGTAATCCTAGTTTCCTCATATACTATGAGAAGGACGTGTGTGATTGACTTTATGGCCCTACAGCAAAAACATGTAAAGTTTTAAAACTTTGACTCGCTTTGTAAATTCAAAATAGAAGATGGCTTGATATGCATGAGGGCTCTAATTTATTTATTCTGCAATAACCTAATAATTTTAATTGGAAACGTAGAGAATTCTTGTTCTCCTTGTTCCCCTGTGTATGTCAGCATGTGGGCATTACTTTTCTTGTAAAATAGTATCTACCCACACACTGCCTCCGCAGTACAGCTGATTAGATAAAACTGTACTGAATTTCCTTGCAGTGGGATAGCTTAAACCAAGGAACTGTCTGCTAAATAGAAAATACTCAAGGTATTTAATCTTTAGTTGTATAAGGTCTTCTCCTGGTGCCAAGGAATACTCCTCAACAACTGAAGATTGTCATTTCACTGCGTCCACTTGCCTTGTGGTAAATGCTCTATAGAATTTTGGTCCATACTCACACAAATTAAAATTTTTTAACAGGTAGAGGTTTTTAGATATAAACATAGTTAAGATTTTGTAAAACTAATGTTAACCTAATGCATTCATTTCCCATGGGTTTCTTACTCATTTATGTTCTTCATTAATAGTCCCAGTATTCCTCCTCTCATTAATTCTATTTTTAGTATACACATATCCATTCTAGTAGCTGCAGTAAGTCTCTTTCACTCCCTATTGTTTAAGTATATTATGTGCTAAAATGAGAGAGAGTTTTGGCTACTTTTGTTCAGACAGGCTTCCTGCCTGAAATGTGTCTATGAATGTAATACCTTTTCCCCCTCCCTTCTGACAAATTTCAGATGTTTTCCATCTTTCTTGAATTTTCCTATCTGCTCTGCATTCCAGATGCCAGGTAAACTTGTCTGTTAAACCTTAGTTCTACTCTACAGAAAGTCACCTATTTGTTCTTTATCTGCATTTGTGGTGCTTTGGTCAAATGCTTCTTCAACTAGAGATCTTCCATGTATCTGTTCTGCTCTGTAAAATGCCGTAGTTAATGTCCAGGAATGAACCACTTACTGACTCCAAGCTCAAGAGTTCTGATCTGTCCTTCAGTTAAATTATCTTGTCTAGTTCAGTAGTCTATAGCTTCTTACATTCTATGTGTACTTTAGTCATCTGTTTTCAAGATTCTTTCCAGATTTGTCATACATTCAACATATATTGTCCAATTTAACTGCACTGCTTTTTGGAAAAGGAAGCCTTTTAAAAAGTAGACATGCTCCAAACACATTCAGTTGTTTCAAGTCAACTCTTAAATATCGTATTATTGCTTTACCATTAGGCCAGGTATCTTGATGTTTGTTTTGCTGACAAAGAGTCACTTCAGATTCATGTGTATTATACTCCAGGACCTTTTGCCACTATATTTCTGTGTAAAGGCATTGCTTTATACTTCATATTAGAGTTTACAATACTGAATTTACCCATTTTAGTAGTCTTTAAAGATTACTAGAGGAATCTTACAATGGCTGATATTGCTGTAGCTCATACCACATTCTCGCATCCATTCTGTAATCCAAAGAATTTGTGTCTTATAAAAGCATGTTGTTTCAGAAGTATTCCTGGTGTGCAGCAGCATGATTCAAGAGGTGTTCCAGAACAGCCAATATTTGGGTGTTAAGATGCTTCTTTTTGGTAGGAAACACCTTATTTTACATTTGTTTTGGTGGCTCTTCAGTTATGTATATAAGATGGAACAAACATAGCAATAGGAGATTGAGAGAGAGCTTCCCAGGATAGCTGGTAGTCATTAATTCAGTAAATTAATTGGCATCCTTTCATCCTTTCTCATAATTTGCTGTGTAATCTAACTGAAAATGCTTCAGTCCATAGGTGTTGTGGTGACACTTAGGTTTAAATCTTTACTTGTTTCTCTTCCTTATTTTTAACAGTTTTTACAAAATCACATTTAAAAAAAAAATCATACTTTTGAGAAAATGTCTGAAGTTTTCTGAATATTCTGCTACTGTATATTAAATCTCTAGTTTCCTGTCTCTAAATCAATACCTTTTTCATTTTAAAAAGTAATAATTTGTCTGACGTGATTTACCTTTCACAAATCTGTGTTGACTTCCCCTATTAAATTGTACTTCTGCAACTGTATGCTTAAGCTGTGTATAAATATCATCTAAAAAAATGTTCTAATATACATGCTATATATGAAATTTTCAGTTTCTCTTCTAGCCTTTCCAGATATTGAAAACTTACGTTCAGTAATCAGTTTAGACTTCCTAAAAATGAAATATTCAGTGATTCGGCTTGCAGCTCTCTTGAATAGATAATTCATATCCAAGCAGATCTTTGCCTAGCTTCAGCTTATTGTGTTAGTAGTTGCTTAAGTCCACTGAATTATTCTGCTCTGATGGTCCTTATTACCACCTAAATATATACCTCCTATCTTCCTTCCGTGTACTTTCTATATCCTCTTTGTGTTATCAGGAATAGGTGCAAAACCTGAAGACTGCTAAACTGACTGCAGATGTTTTTGCAAAGACTTTCACCACCTGAAATGAAAGTCAGCATCTTTCCTTTAAATAAAAAAGAATAAAAAAAGGGCCAGCTTAAATGTTTTCCTATATAAAAGCCGTTTACCTTGAAGTGTTTATAGAAGCCTTTGTTTTCTGAAATACAAGCAGAGCTATGTAATAAGTCATGAGGATAACTGGGTTTGTACCTGTGGATTTTTTTCTTTTTTCTTTTTTTTTTTTTCACATTATACCAGAAAACACTGATACATAAATTAAAATTTCCTGTACGAAGAACTACTGTTTTTCTTCATTTTACTGAATCATTCTGTTTGTAGCACTGGCATAAATAAATGAAAAATCTCTGAATAGTACCATCGAGTTAGTGTCTCTTTTGCCACCTTTTCCTCAAAATGCAGTTCCCCATTCAGGAATGCAAGAGCTGGGAGCATTTGGAGTATACTTCTTGGTCCAAATCCCTTGGGAGTCTATGGGTATTCGCTCCTTTTGAAGTGGCAGGTGGTTAACAAACTCAGGCTGTAGTATCACGGAAGTTTACTGTTAAAATGTACTCATAATGCTTATGATTTCAGTGTTGCTGTTCTCTTGTTTTCTGTACTTGTTCTTTCTGTTGCTAACTCTCGCACCCTCCCGCCCCACCTTTATTGCAAATGCAGGTTGTAGAAGTCATTGGGATTTTGTGTCTTTACTTTTTGTCCTCTGGTCAGGGCGCAGATAATTGATAACTTGGGTTAATAACATTTAATCTTTAATTTTTCTTGTTATATACTTAGACAGATCAGGGTTCTGTTCTTATTTCTTCCATTTTAATGTGCATTCTGTTTCAGCCTTCCCTTTCCTTTGTGGCATAATATAAATGATTGTCAATTTTTTGATTAAAAACAGTTGTTCATTCCATAGTGAGTTTCAAGTAATTGCTGTTTTAGAATTTCCACATGTTTGTATTTGAAATTCCAATGAGCAAGATTTTCCAGAGTGAATGGAGATGCAAGATGCCAAAGGCCTGATTGCTCAATTTAAGGTTGTGGTCTGCTAACTTGCTTAGGAAATCAAATTCTAGTGATATCTGAGCAGCACATTCAAGGGCCTTATTTCTCCAAACTTCTGGGACTACCATTTAAAGTCAGGTCATGGCCACATGTGAAATCTCTGATTTTTTTTTTTTCTTTTTTTTTTTTTTAATCATTTGACCTAAAAGCAAAAGTAATGTTCTAATACTTTATCTGGGGTACAAGGTGTGCAAGAACAGGATCCCTGGTGATGCCTGACCTGTTCTGAACCATGTCCCTTCTTTATTTCAGCCCGGATAATATGGGTTTGCTTGACCCAGCCACCAGTGATGGTAGAGTGATTTTCTTCCTGCCATGGGAGAAGATGACTATTGCAGGGACCACAGACAGCCCGACTGATGTTACTTCCCATCCGATACCAACAGAAGAAGATATAAACTTCATTTTGAATGAAGTGCGCAACTACCTTAGTGTTGATGTTGAAGGTAAACCTTTGTTAGCTCTGTTTTTCCCTGTGAAGGTACTGATATATCTGTGATGTTTCAGTTTGAGTAAATGCTGTCTGTCTGAAGTTTTTCTCTGACTCTGATAACTATGGTTCTTGTGTATCTAGGTGTTTCTAAAACTAGTGGGACATGAGTGTCATCATGATCTCTGTTTCAGAGCTATAAAATGATGCTTTTCCAGATACACCTGCACTACTTGGACTATTTAAATGGAAATCAGTTGATATCTGCATGTTCAGATTTCACATACCTTTTATCTAACTGGTGCTAGCTGTCCAGCTGCACAGCCAAGTCTTTCTGTTCTCTTTGGGTGGCAGATGCAAGGTTTTGCAGAACTGTCCCAGTTTGGTCATACATCAGCGCAAGTACATCAAATAATTCACCTGTTTTTCTTGAAGTAAAAGTTGTTCTGACTTTTCCTGTGTCTCCATTTTTATTTCCATTTTTCTAGGCACTTTATTCTTAGAATTTACTTTTCTTGATATGGTAAACATCTAATAGTGTCAGTTTTCCGTGGGAGAGGAAAGTATAATGGGCAAATAGGAGAATTTATGAAAATTACTTGGTGACAGTTGTTCCCTTCAGTAGCTGAGCTGAGAACACATTTGTTAGAAGATGCTGGCCTGCTTTGACTCAGTGCTGGTTTAAAGGAGAGAGGCTTCTTTCCTTCATAGTAACTATTTAAAAAAATTATTCTGTGAAAGCACTAGTACTTCTGTATTTCCGTTGTAGTAGCAGCATTAAAATAAATCTGAAAAGCACTCAGTCAGGAACCTTGCAACATCCTTAGATTTAGGAAAACTTGCTGTCTCATGATTGGAAATGCTAGATTACTTGTTTCCTGAAGTGGATAATTGATGGCTCTGTATTATATAAAGTTCAGAAAAAGTCTTCAGGAAATGTACCTTTAAGTTTCCTGAGCAGAAGTTGATACAAGTAAGTGCGGTAGGCCAGACAGGTAGCTGGTAGAGTTAAGAATGTGAATAAGACAGAGATTTTGCAAGGTATTTTACAGAACTACATTATGAAGTGTTTAATTCTTTTGAATGAAACCTACCTAGGTGCATGCTGTTTTTCACATATGCAATTAGCAGTATTTATAGATTGCTTGTTATTGAATTAACAACTGTGCTGGCCGTATCAACTCACTGCAGACCTGCCTTTTTGCTGCCAGAGACAGTGCCAGGGTTATCAACTTACACAGGCTTGGATGTGTTCCAACTGTTTAATTATAGTGTCACGCATGCTGCTTTTTCTAGTTTCATTAGTTTATAAATGTAATATGGTATCTTATTTCTGTGATTAACACTTCATTTTGGCAGGTTAAACATGCTGGCAGAGCACCATTGATTTCTGAAATCTATTTTGTGTTCTTTGGGGGATATTTTTACACCCTTTTACTGATTTTCAATTATCATTTATTTGAAAGTTGTATGAAAAAGAAAAAAAACAAGCCACGTCCCGAAGACTTCAGTATAAAGCAAATCAGTCAATTTTTCTATTGCAAATTTAATAAGCAACAAAATTAATTTAATTAAATTTTCTATTGGTCCTATGTTTTATGTATTTAAGAAAGTGACTTTCGGAGGCTGGGGTATTATCCTACAACTGTTAAGGGCTTTTGTGACGAATAGATGCCTTCAGGTTTTCTTCCTGAGAAGTCGGGGTTGGCTTTAGGTGTATGCTTGTAACTGGACGGGAAGCAGAGGAGTGGCACAGGGGAAGGAAGTAGTAAACAGCCATTTAGTCAGGCTTCTTGTGGAGCACGACAACGTTGCTGAAGCAGTGGTAAGGAGGAGGCAGAGAAGGCAGGGCTGGAAGAGGTACTTGTGTAAGATATGTGGACTTCTGTTGGGTGGTTTTTGACAAGT
The DNA here is from genome assembly GCA_027564655.1 of Leptodon cayanensis. Classification (NCBI taxonomy): domain Eukaryota; kingdom Metazoa; phylum Chordata; class Aves; order Accipitriformes; family Accipitridae; genus Leptodon; species Leptodon cayanensis. The sequence goes on from JANXJC010000001.1 coordinate 53,439,773, forward strand.
CAGCTGGGCCCAGGTCGCTGTGCAGTAACAAATGCTGGCATGGGGTACAACCTTTGGGGATGTGCTACAGCTGACCACAACCTTGCCAATAATTTTTCTCCTTGTGTATATGTGTAACTGCACTTACTATAAAGGCTGTGGGTAAAGATCACTTGTCAAGAGGAAAACTTGGAAAAATAACCTACAAGCTAGAGAAAAAGCTTTGAAGTCCTAAAAGCAAATGTTACACTAGTGTGGAACAAACTTTATTTTGGTTTCTAAAATGTAATGCAAGGACTGTCCTGTCAGCACAAGCAAATAAGGAGAAGACTTGGTGCTGGGGGTTGTGTGTTGGTTTTGGTAGGGTTTGATTTTTGAGTTTAGGGTTTTTTTGAACTGATTGGGGAGTTTGACAGTTGAGTCTCTCTTGGTTGATCAGTTCCAGGGATATCTCTGTTCTGTTAGATTTTTAACCAGTGTGAAAAATGGACCTATCTGTCTCTGACTTTGCTTTGGGCTACAGAATATTACTGATACTGATCAGGGCAGTGCTATTTTTAATTCTGTAGGCCAGCTTATTTCATTACTTTGGAGAATCTTCTCCAGCTCTTTGAGTTGCTCAACTAACAAGCATGGTGTGGTGCAGTCCTTGTTTCACAGCGAGTATCTACATGGAGGCAATGCCACAAAGACCACAGGAGGGATATGAGATAAATACCCATCAGTTCCTGGCTGACTTTGGCTGATCTTTGGTTCCGGACAGTGAGAAGAGGAGACGTGTTGGCAGCGTGGAGTGGCATTCGTCCTCTGGTCATAGACCCCAACTCCAAAGACACGCAGTCGATATCCCGGAATCATGTCGTTACCATTAGCGATAGTGGCCTTGTCACGATAGCAGGTACTGGAAGTTCTCTTAAAGTATAGCTTTGTTGGGCTTCCTTTGTGTATTTTATTGAAAACTTTTCTTGTTACAGGATGATCTTTCATGTTCCTTTAACTAGATAATGATCTGTCAGTGGTAGCATGACTGGCTTGTTGGAGCAAGTCTAGTAAGAATAATGTGATATATAAAATTATATATAGTACATACCAACTTCATATTCCACTTGCTTTCCCCAAATAAAGAAGTAAATGTGTGGTTACAGGTGGGAAGTGGACAACCTACCGTGCCATGGCACAGGACACCATTGATGCAGCTATTCAAGCGCATGATCTTAAGGCAGGTTCCAGTAAGACCATTGGATTGCAGCTACAAGGGGCTGAGGACTGGAGTCCCACTCTCTACATTAGATTGGTCCAAGACTATGGACTTGAAAGTGAGGTGAGTCATGGTTTCTGTTGATGCTCTGATGTTTCTGTGTCGGGGTTTTGTTTTCCCACTAAATCTAATGCCAGCATAACTTGTACAAAGGTCTGTTGAGCCTGATAAGAGCTTATTATCTGGCTGGGGCAAAGGTAGTTTTAAAAAAAATAAATTCTAGTAATTGTTTTTCTTTTCTTCCCTTTTCCCTTCCTCCTAATCTTGACTGTTTCCTGCGTTAAAATGTTATGACATGCTAGGGTCTGTCTTCCTTTGAGCCCAACAAAATCTATACTTCAGGTGTGATCACAGCATAGCAGAAGAGTTGGAGCATCATTAGTCACAGTTACATTGATACATACGTAGTGGTGTCAGTGCTGGTCTAACCCATTCACAAGACAAGTAGTTTCCTCCCGCACAATCAAAATCTAATACCCTTTTCAGCCTATTTGTTATTGGTGATAAGAGAATTGACAAGAAAAATGTGTGTATATTTGATGTGCTTTCAAAAGCATATTGAATTTGTTTTCAACTCCATAGGTGGCTCAGCATCTAGCTTCAACATATGGGGACAAGGCTTTTGAGGTGGCCAAAATAGCCCAAGTTACAGGAAAGAGATGGCCTATTGTTGGAAAACGTCTTGTATCTGAATTTCCTTATATTGAAGCTGAGGTATGTGGAAAAACTACATAGTGTTCTTTAATTCTCTTCTTGGGATAAGCAGGTTCTAGAGCAGGGCTGTCTCGCTCTGTAAAACATCTCCATAAACCCTTTCGTTTGGTGAGGTCCAGATTTTTTTTTTCTGTTCTTGTTTTTCCCCTTTCCCAGAGCATGCTTTATTTTTATGTTTATATGTTTATATATACACATATTAATATACTTATATATAATTAAATATTTATATAATGTCTATTTTTTTTTATTTCATATATACACGTTTGATCCCAGATGTGTTTTATAAAATGTTCCAAGGAGAAGGGAGCTTTTTAAATGCTTCTCTTGGTTGGGTGGGAGCTAGTTACAGAAAGCTCATTTTGTATAGCCGGCCTAGCAGCGCTGTTTGTGATGCTAAACATAATTTCTGACAATGCCTGTCTACTTTCTCATCTGCATTTTTCCCCTTGTCTTATTGTTCTAGGTTGTCTATGGTGTTAAAGAGTATGCCCGCACGGCAGTGGATATGATTTCCCGACGTACTCGCTTGGCCTTTCTGAATGTGCAGGCTGCAGAGGAAGCCCTGCCAAGAATCATAGATATAATGGGGAAAGAACTTAACTGGAGTGAGCAGAAAAAAAAGGTACAAAGGGCCTTTTTCATCTGAAACTGTTTTGTTTTTCTTAAGTAGTTTCCATGTTAACGATCTAAATTAGTTGAATAGAAAACTTCAAGTGATGCTTTCTTCCTGCGAGAATGATTCACTTGGCATATTTCATTACACAGACTTTATCAAAATAGCTGTGAAATGAGTTGGTATTGGCCAGGGGGTGGAGGGGAAAGTGAAGATCTGTATCCTGTTGTTCCCCAACTTTAAAAATGAAAGCAGTCTTGGCATTACTATCCTGTTCCTGTTCAAATATTTTGTTTACTGACACTTTTCAACAGATCTGCCTCAGAAAAGGGGGATCTTGTAATCTGTGTCACTCCTTTTTGTCTACTCTGTCTTCTGAAAAGTGATGATGCTGAGTTTGCACCATTCTCTGGCCTAAATTAACGTTTAAGGTCATTGTTAGCTTCCTTTGCCCCCAGTGGCTCTGTGCTCGGACATACAGTGTGGGACTCATCTCACTTTACTTGCGGTCTTGATAACTGTCTCTGTCTAAGCTAGTCTCTGTATGCCTGCTCTGTAGTAAACAAACTTTGGCCAGATGACTTACCCTAATGAGGGCATCTGCTGTGCATGCATTGAATTTTACCCTATGGCCCTGTTTAGATGTCCACAAATTGTCAGGACTACCTTGGATAACTAGCTTAGATGTAGACATCCCACTTACTGACATGAATCCTGCCCCTTCTGAACTATCACATCATGTAAGTTACTGATTACAACTTCTTTCTGTTGTCATAAAAAGATAAATGCCCAGAATACTGGAGGCTGCACTTGTAGTGCTGTCCAGAGTATGGTGGAGGAAAGGCAGTGCAAGGAGTGCTGTACCCAAATGGGACACGTGGTTTGGGACTACTTGCACTCTGAAGCGAACGGAACCTGTGAATGCTCACCTAGCTCTTCCACTCCAAAGGGGATGGGAAGTTTCCCTTGGACTGTTTGTGAAACCTTTTAGCCAGTTAGAAGTTTGATTAACATTCTGAAGGAGCTCCTTTGAATCCTGCTATCCAGAGGGCCTGCTGTGATCCTACAGCCTCCCCACAGGAGTGCATAAAGAAAGGGATACCATCATGTCACAGTTGTGAGCCGTGTTGCTTGTCTGCATGTATGTTGAGCAACCTCATAGTCAGAGGTGTTTGACTGAAGTTAGAGGTGTCTCACCCTTACCTAGTGAGATTTGCCTATGTAATAATTTACCATGTTAAACAAAGCTGTATCAGTTCTTCCATAACAGTAGATGAGAAAATGGGAAGGTTGCAAAGAAAAGAATTTGAAACCAGCATGATGTTAGGGCTTCATGGACAGCCTTAACTCCAGCAGCCCACAGTTGGGGAGTTAGGCACCCATTCTCACCATAACCTGCAGGAGGGAAAATTAACAAGTACTGCATGTACCTGTAAGACTTACAAAGCCATCTGTGGCTTGTGTGAGCTCACTAATGCCAGCAGGCAGCCTCTGCGTTCCCTGAATATCCACTGGGGTTTCTTTTTGAAAAGTCTCCTTTTCTTTCAAATGAGATGTTGTGGTTTAACCCCAGCCAGCAACTGAGCACCAAGCAGCCGCTCGCTCACTCCCTTCCCCACCCAGTGGGATGAGGGATAGAATTGGGGAAAAAAAGTAAAACCCATGGGTTGAGACAAAGACAGTTTAAAAGGACAGAAAGGAAGAAAATAATAATGATGATAATAATAAAATGACAATAATAGTAATAATAAAAGAATTGGAATATACAAAACAAGTGATGCACAATGCAATTGCTCACCACTTGCTGACCGATACCCAGTTAGTTCCCGAGCAGCGATCCGCCCCAGCCCCACTGCCCCCAGTTTATATACTGGGCATAACGTCACATGGTATGGAATACCCTGTTGGCCAGTCTGGGTCAACTGTCCTGGCTGTGTCCCCTTCTAGCTTCTTGTGCACCTCCAGCCTTCTTGCTGGCTCGGCATGAGAAGCTGAAAAATCCTTGAGTTAGGATAAACTTAGTATAAATACCTGGCAACAACTGAAGACATCAGTTTTATCAACATTCTTCTCACACTAAATGCAAAACATAACACTATATCAGCTACTAGAAAGAAAATTAACTCTATCCCAGCTGAAACCAGGACATGAAGCTAAAAACCCCCTGAGCACCTCTTCTGCAACCAGTGTTGGGCCATTTTGAAGTGCTACATTTTTACAGCAATCTTGCATGTGCTATATTTCAACTTGACGGACGAGGCAATTCAATGCCTATCCAGAAGAGCATTCTTTAATTTAGATCTTATAGTAAGACCATTAAATAAGTCTTTGTTGGTCTGGGACTTTAAGGCTAATTTGTGTGCTTATATTGAAGTATGTAAGAGTAGTCTGGTATAGTTCACTTGGTCTCCTAATACGCCTTCACGAACAAGCCTTTGCTGGATGAAGTGGCTTACGTGTACGTGCCTAGGAATCTTTTATTGCTACTGTGGCCGTTACTTAGCATGCTTACTCTTGTTTGTTAACTGCAGTGCGGACTATTTAATATTGGTGCCCATGTGGCAGATGATTGTATCACTTTTAGAACCGTGTTTGGTGTACCCATTGCTGTAGAAAGAACTCTGTTCTACAGTACTTTATGTTATGTCAGGTGTATATCACTTATTAAAAAACTGGCTATGGAAAACCTTGCACTGAACTTTCAGGTAATAAATTAATTTTACTACCATCAAAAAAACTAGTTTAAAACATAAAGAACCTGCCTGGTGTTGAGCCTCCTGATTTTTTTGCTGATTCTAGACAGGTGAAACATTGCACTAAGATAGCAGCTGTGAGTTAAATGGCATTTTGTAGGCCTGACCTGCAAGTGCTGTTCTTCATGAAATAGGTAGATATACCGTGTGTGACTGAAGGCGTGGTATGGTCCTAGAAGTGTTAACACAGTAATTAGAAGTCTTTACTAGGCTTGAGATCTCTTTTCAAGACTAAAATGTGCCTAAGCTTAACTTATTTTTTAAATACTTTTTGGCTACTGTCTGCTTAGTTTTTGGATCTTAGGTAAATTCTAGTTAAGTGGAAGAAGCTAATAAATACTACATTAAAAGTAATTGTTTAAGAACTTGCTATTCCTCAGATGTACAGTTTTTCTTTTTGTTGTAGGAAGAACTTGAAGCTGCTAAAAAGTTTCTCTATTATGAAATGGGCTACAAAGTAAAATCAGATCAATTAACAGACAGCTCTGAAATCAGTCTAGGGCCTTCAGATATTGAAAGGTAAGTAAAGTAAAAGAGTTCCCTATGCTGCTAGGAATTAATACCTGTCATTCTTCTGAGTGGAGTTTTTCCCACTGATAATCCTTATCTTGCAGGTACAAGAAGCGATTCCACATGTTTGACAAGGACAAGAAAGGGTTTATTACTATACTGGATGTACAGCGTGTCTTGGAGGTAATGTTTCCTTGTGTTCTTTTAGTTTCCTTTTTAAGCCTCTTATCTAAATTTTAGAGTGTGCCATAAATAGTGCTGAACAATCCAGTTGACATACTTCTGTGCTTTTTTTTTTTTTTTTGTCTAGAGCATCAGTGTGCAAATTGCTGAAAACACACTTCATGATATTCTAAATGAAGTGGATCTGAACAAAAATGGACAGGTTGAACTCAATGAATTTTTGCAGGTAGGTGTTTCTTTGTTACAAGAGGCTGTAACTTTAATGAACAAAGGCATAGGTATTTAATTTTTTTCTTCCTTTGCTGAAGGGCTGGGCTGGAGACTAGGTGAGTGTTACTTGGGTAAACACTGTAGCGTTTGATGCTATTTGCCAAATTACAAGATAAGTGACACACAGAGCCATCCTCAAGCAACTTTGAAATTCAAGGGGGTTTTTTATGTGCAGAAACAATGAGACCCAAAGAACAGGTCCAATTTACAAAGTATACTACAGTACAGACCTGAATTTGGCTTTTTTAATACAGAAATGCCGTTTAAATATATTCAGAATGATACACTTGTCCACTGGAAGGTATATGGCACAGTTCTGCACACCTACATTTATCTGGGTCTGTTAAGTGGTTAGTAGTTTCTAAACTATTTTTAATATTTTAAAGAATGAGCTTGTGGTTAAAGCACATCCAGTCCATATAATCCCATTTTAACTCCTGGATAGGCTAACATTATGTCAGTTTGTACGAAAGACATTACATTGACAACCCGTATATCTGCTTTTTGATGGGCTTTAAAATAAAATTAAGGGTGCTACTGAAATGTTTGTTTGCCCAGCTCCTCTTGCATATCCAGTTTGCCAGCCAGCTTTATTTTTGTAGAGTCTTTCTTGGTGTGGTATTTCAAGTGACTGCCATGTCTTTCCTGCATGGTGGCAATGATGAATGCCGAACATGAGATAAATTAATGCTGGGGATTTTGGTCAATGTCAGCCCTTTCTTCACTGTGTCAAGTTAAACAAACAAGATCAAGGCAAAGGAAATGGTAATTGTCTCTCTCGAGATGAGCTGTAGATAAGAGCAGCATTGTGGAATCTAAATGCAGAAAATTTTCACAGGTTGTGTCCAGCATTAGAAAAAAGGACTATTTATTTGCCTAAAATGCAGCAATTTAGTTGGGTAACTGAAATGCACTCGGGAAGGGGAAAAATAAACCCAAACAAACCATGGGGGCGGAAAGAAGAAACAATGGCTTTGGGAGTTTGTGCTTATGTATTCACATATAAGGGAAAATTACAGCTGTTTTTCTGGCTATTCCAAAAGGGTCTCCCTCTTACCTCCCTTTGCATGTGAAAACTTTTATTTGTGGGGGAACCCACAATTTACTGCAAGGGCTGTGTTAAACTATAATTTGGTTAGTTTGGTTACCTTGTGGTTAAGAAGTTGAAACAACTAGTAATTATGTCTTCTGTGGATTTTTGGTGGCTTTCTGGGGTTTTTGCTTTACTGTGCTGAATAGTCTCATTAGGGGTTGCCTGCCTTAAGACATAATATCTGTAAAATATAAATGGCAAGTCGCTGTTTTGGTATAGTTTCACAGTTACTTTTGTAAAACTGTGCAACTCTGTGGCTACTGGCTTCTATACATTTCACAATGCAATCTAAATATTTAACACCAGTTGTTGGGCACTGTAGTAATGATCACTTGTGCCTATGCACCTCCTTCCTGTAGAGGCAGAGAGCAGCACATGGGGACCTGCTGCCTAGCCAAGTGCTAAGTAGGAAGTATGGTAATAAAATTAACAGGAGGTTGCCATGGAAGGAACAAAATACATTAAATGTTTGTTTAATTTTTTTTAATGGATCTGTTAAGTCAGTTCCCAGTACTTTTCATGTTTGCTTTCTGAAAACTTTCAAGTAATTGCATTTTACCGCAGAATGCTTGTGGAAAGCCATGTGCAAATATTTGTGGATGTTTATATTAGAATATAGGAACACGTTGTACCAGGGTGGCTGTGTAGCTCTCCAGGTGGGGAGCAGAGCAATGCCAAGTGCTTTCATTTGGCCAACTGCAGATTGCCAACGTAACTCAAATAATGGCCTTGTGAGAACTGGTCCCGGCAGACACCAGTGCTTACAGGTGTTTCACAAAGAGAAAGCGGACTGCATTGATCAGTGTTTAATATAAACAGGTCATTCCACTGTGGCAGGGAGGCAGAGCTCTGACAGTGTTTAGGTGCATACAGAACTGTCTTATGGCAGTGACTGCTTTTCTGAAGACTTGCATACGAAGTCTAGTGCTGCCGTCATTTATGCTCAAGAAAGGAGGGGGACCTTGGGAACTAGTTTTGGTATGTAAAGGCAAAAAAAACCATGTTAAATGAGAAGGAAGCTTTTTCCGCAACAGTGGATTTCCTCTGGGGTCCTGACAGACCCATGTACCAGAAACTCTTGTTTTCATGGCGGTGCTGGAGGATCAGCCATTTTTTTTGTGATCACCTCCCCAAAGAGCATGCAGTATAGTCAGAGCAGACAGACACAAGACTGGCAGTCAGGTGTATCGTCAAGCAGGGTGAATGGGTGTGAGGGCAATGCCTCTCCTCTTAGGGCTTCCCAGTCTGTGCATAGGGATTGCTCTGTAAGCGGGGAGGGAGGTGAGGGAGAACGCCAAGCCCAAGCAATGGTGAACTTCCCTTGCTGGCTGTAGCTACTGCTCTTACTGCTGCTTGTCTTCTCCTTCCCAGCTCAGTCATCTGTCTTGCCTCAGGGCTGCACAGGGTGATCAAAATGCCTTCAAATGCAGGGAGGTTTTTCCAGCCTCGGCTGGGTCTGTAAAGCGTGGGGTTCTCTTCTGTCCCTTCCCCTCCCAGGTACTACTTTCAGCTTTCACAGGGTTGATACCACATTTGCATAGGTCCAGCTGCAGATATAATTAATAGATTTTCCAACGGAAGGGAAGAAATCTAAAGGATTCTTAGCACTTGATGGGAGTAAGAAATTGCATTTTGTAAGTGCCGATTGCTTTCCATAGTAGTCTTTGACAAGCTGACTGCATGTAATTTCAAGTCTAATGCTCACTTTATCCATGGGATAAAAAAGAATTAACTAAAATCTTAGCGCTAGTGTGTGTTCGTTAAGATAGAGCTGAGTCCAGTTTCAAGGACTTAAAGGCAAATTAGTTTTAAAAGTCTATAAAGGAATTTGGATTTGAAAGAATTGTGGAAGTCAAGTACACTATCTCTACAAAGAAGGGCATATCAATGAAAAAGGGTATGGTCCGGGGTCAGCTGTAGATCAGGAATGGTGTTCTTCTATTAGTTACATCTTTCAGATATTTAAAAAAAAAAAAAAAAAAGAGGCACGCGTGAAATAGATGGGTTCTCCTACATTCTTAAATGTCACTGAAAAACCCTGGTGTTGATGGTTGCCTGCACTGTTAACTTCCAAATGGATTGTATTTGGTACGTCTACTCTTCCTGCCACCCATGCCGTGCCAAAACCTTCACTGATATTTCTGCAAAATGTAAATGAGCTTTGAAATGAGTCTTTGAAACCATACAGCAGTTTTGTTTTATATATGGAAAAATCAGTTCTGTATATTCATTAATTATTTTGTCCAAGAGCCAGTAGCAAGTGTTATCTCCGCCATTTAGACTGGAACTGTGTCAGTGTCCACCGTCGGTGGCTCGGGGGCAGGACAGCCATCCGTGTCCATACACCTCTTGAGCAGAGGAGTTAATAGCACCGAGCTGCATGCCTGCTGGTGTCCTGTGGCCCGTAAGCCACACTGGTGGAGCGCTTGTGTGGTGTCCACTCCGGGACTGGTATTGGCTGCGGTTACCCTGCTGTCCCTCTGGCTGCTCTGCTTACTGAGGTCTTTCCGTGAGGCGCTGTACCGACGGTCTACCTTTGCTCTTTGTCTTGCAAATGAGTTAACAGGATGCTCTCCCTCTTGTGTCTTAAGCTCATGAGTGCTATTCAGAAGGGCCATGTGTCTGGAAGCCGGCTGGCTGTGCTCATGAAGACTGCAGAGGAGAATCTGCATCAGAGGGTGGTGATTCCGGTGGACCGGAGCGGTGGTGGACTGTGAGTTCAAACACAACGTCTGCTCACAGCCACGGCTAACGGAGACGTGTAGCTGCGTCTCTCTACTGAAAAACATTCCAGTGCTTCTGATTGTCCTTGCTTGTTCAAGATGACCGGTATCTGTCCATTGGCGTAGCTCTTACAAAAATACATTGGTGCATTTTTTTTTCATTATTAATGGTTTTCTGTACAGCTCTTAATACTCCAGTATGTGGCCTTTTGGATTGGGTATTCTTTAGTCACAGGGGCTTATTAACAAAGAGTTCAGGAATACAGTCTAGAAAGATTTGGGTGCACATACAAGCACATGTGCACGTACTGCCTTGCTCATTAACTTTTATATCACCTTTACCTCTTAAAGAAAACGATGCTCGGAAAACGAATCCTGCCTTTAAATGCATTGCATTGAGTTTTGCAAATACGCATTTAGTATTTAAAAGGTGCTGATCTGTCCTCTTCAACAAAGAGCAAGAGAGGGAAAGCTGATGTTCTGGATTGGAGATAGTATCATGAAAGGAACAAAACTGACGCTTCCTGAGGTAGTGATTACTGTGAAGAACTGTCGTGAGCCTTCTGTAGGTGGTTGGTTTTGCTCTTTCGAGTGTTCTGTTATTTCAGTGGTACCAGTACTTGGCCAGACAAAAATATCAGCAGTATGAAGCTGGAAAACTACAAGACATCTTGATTAATCACCCAAGCTAATAATTTAGTTAAAAGCTAGGGGACAGCTTTCCTTTCTTCCATATTAATAAAAATAAGCTTCCTTTAATAAACAGCGTTGTCTAGCAGGTGGTGTTTTATGCTGTAAAGTGCTTCATACTGTTTCCAGTACGTCCGGTTTTGGACAAACACTGATGATACGTAGAATATGGCAGTTTTTGATAGCATAACAGTCTTAATTGTTTATTTAAAAATGCTCAAACACAAAGTGAAACAATGAAATTTGTTATGCATTCCACTAACTTTTCTATAAAAGTGAAAGGGCTATTTTTCAGCAGATTAATGAAAAAAACCAATTAGGACCACTCACTTGAGCTGTTTTCAACAACATTGTATCTGGCTATTTGCCTTTCTGTTGTTAGATTGACTAGGTTCAAGATCAGTCGGAAGATTTCTGCCTAATGTAGAACAAGGAAGGGAAAAACATAAGGATGGTTCATTGATGAATTTCTCATTCTGTTATATTCTTTGAGTATAAATACCAATTTACAACTCAAAACAAACTTCAGTTTCAAGGTGTCAGAATTTCTACTTGTGTAAAATCTGATATATTTTAACTGATGTCACCACTTTCACTAATGGAAAATAACAGTACAGGAATGAACAGCAAAGATTACTTTGATGTTTTAAAAGGGAAAATGATTACATACACAAAGTGGAGATGCTGAGGAGTGTTAGTATGTAGCATAGTAAGTACAGATGTTGTGTTTGGCTGGAGAGGCAGAGTCCTTTTAAAAAAAATTAAAAATTCAGGTGTTTAATAGTAGTAGATACAAAAAAAAAAAAAATGAGGGCGGGGGGCAAGCCTCACTTAAAACTCAGCAAATGGTTATATTTCTGTCGGTCCAAACAATTGGTAAAATCTGGAGAGAAGGAGATAGTCTCGGGTAAAATGCCTTTCAGATGTTTTTTGCATGTTAAATTTTTTTTGACGCTGCCTTGTATGAAAATGCAGATCGTGTTAAGGTGTTATGGCTTTTTTGCTTCGAGTCGTGTGCTAGTGAGGCACAGTCTATGTGAATGAGGAGTTAGCATATTTGACAATGTAAGAATTCTATGAACAAAGGGGTTTGCTTCTGTGGTCCTGTAAACTTTTTTTTGAAATATGTTTCAGTATATTCAGGTAAAGTATGTAATGTTTGACACAGCTTCATATTTCCAACACCTGTTTCAAATAAGAACACAGTAACAGATTTTACATATACTGCAGAATTGGAGGGAAATGAATGTACAATACACAGGTTATTTTGGTTCAGTGAGCAAGGTAAGGAGGGAAGGGGTTTAAGATTCTACTGTTAACAATAATTTAAGGACAAAAAAAAAAAGAAAGTAAAAGTAATGACATCTTTTCCAGGCCACATAAAGAAAAATATTTACAATATTTAACATCTTTTGTATGGTTTAAAGAAAAATTCTCCTCCACTCCTCTATAAATGGCACTGTTAAGAATTAATAACACAAGTTTACCTGTAAAGCCAGGATTTTCTGCTTTGTACCCAAAGTATACTCTTTGTTCTCTTGTTTTAGTAACATCGCATACAGAATGTGACTTTGGGATTTTCTTGGCTATATGTGTGTCCGCCGATATGAATTTGCTTTGCATCTTAGGCACTTTACTGTCATGCTTCTCTGCTCTTTTGTATGGCACAGCAAGATCTTGTATGACTACCTTGTGTAACAAGAGAAGATTGCATGTGTTACTTAAAACAGCTAAATCTATACATGGAAAAAATCTAGAAGTATTTATTTATCACCTCTCATCTGTTTTCAGGAATGTTGGCTTTGTTGTTTTTTGTTTTTTTCCATGTGAATGTACTGTAGAAAGAGTTGTAAAATGTCACTGTCTTGCATTGTTCTGATCCTAGGTGGAAAAACAGCAATGCGATTTTTTTTTTTAATTATTATTTTTTTTTTTGAGGTGGGAGTTGTATTTCTGGATGGGGGGTTATTTTGTGTTTTAAATAAACTACGCCTGGGGGGGAGGGGATGCATGTACATGCAGCGTGTTTATATACATGTGTATCAATACATGTGTATATATGTACACACATACATACACACTGCATGTTTTACATGTGGCACTTACGTATTTTGTTAGGTTACTGTTCTAGACTGAACTGTTAAATACTGTGTTTGAGGCTGGGTTGTCATTTTTATAACTGTCTTGGTGTTTTACTGCCATTATTTATTACTTTTGATATACAGAATGAGCCGCATGCATTTATAGAGCAATAAGAGGATGTATTTAATGTGCCTTGTTTTTAACTGAGTAAGAGCTGAAAGCATGAATCAATAAAACTGATTAAAAATGGTCCCTTCACTGGCAGTTTGTTATGGCAGTTACAAAAATAACTTTGATTGGCCTTGAAAAAGTTTATTTTTAAAGGAAAAATGTTCAGATAGATGCTTCTTAGTAAACATAACATAATTTTGTCCATGCTTTCCCATTTTAGCTCAGAATTTAGCACTTCATAGTTTAAAAGTGAAAATTAGGAGTTAATACAGCACTTAGCATTCTCGGGACGTAGGAGCTGTGTGCGTTCGCCGATGACACGCAGGGTAAGGTATTCTGCACTGCCATCTCATACTAAAATTACAGCCAGCCAATTGGCCTGGATTTTGGGGGGTGTGTGGGGGGGGTCACGGAATGCCAGTTGCAAGTGTTCCTTTGCACACTGATGAATTTTATCATAACCAAAATCAATAGAAATGAATGGAAGAGATTTCATAATCCATTTTGATCATTTTACATGTCAAGTTAGTCCAGGGTTGCCATGTGTTGATAAATGTTCTGACAGAAAAAATGCTATATATTTTCATTGTCAGTAAATCACTAAAGCTGTTATCAGTTTTAACGCAATTTTTATAATCTCCATATTATTTTATAGGTTTTAATTTACACTTGTAATAGGGATATTCCACAACTGCGCTGTAGCTGTGCTGAATACAGGGGCTGTGTATGTGCAGCCAGAATAGCTCCCCTCTGCACGTCCCCCACAGAAATAAACAGGACCAATACCTCCAGAGTATAATTACAAAGATTATGAATTTTATCTAATCTGTGGTGTGTAACTAGTATGTCAGAAAACGTTTGCTACAATCATCTTTGTCCCAAATATTTTGCAGCACTAAAATTGCCTTGGGTCATGATCCTGAATTTGCTACTCGGCACAGAACTGAAATGAATAGTTTTTCTAGAACAGTATTTTGGGGCTGGGTTCCCTTGCTTTGCACAATTTCTCCGCTGAATGTTCAAAAATTCAGATTTATTGCAACTTATGTTCACTTCCATTCTGCAGCCTGTTTTAGAAATATGATATGGAATATCATAGCAACATTAATATTTAAGCGTTGATGCCTGAGCTGGGTGTTTCCCGTGTCAGATATGAACTGATTGCATCTTCTGAGGAGAGAAAAACCATCTTCAGTGGGGATGAATCTTTGCTGCTAAGTAAGTGTTGTTTCTCCTCACTGAAAAAGAGGAGTTTTCAGATCTGTAGGTGTGTTCAGCCTCAAGGTTTTAGTCCTTGTTCCCCTATTTAACCAGCCCCCCCTCCACCCCCCCATCATTTTTGCATGCCTGTACCCTGACACAGGAGCACTGGCTGCACAAAGCATGTGCATGGCTGCTGTGGCTGGAGATTACAGGCTGTGTTTCAGAATCGATACTTTCTTCGCTCGGAAGATGCCGCTGATGCAGGCATGCGCTGGGATAATCTCGCCTCTTCTTATTTTGCAGATAAAAGCAGAGATTAAATTTTGCTCCCCTGAGCAAGCCTTTAGCTTGCTTGTTCTTTTCACAACAGTCTTGTGCAAGGATTGTCACGTATGTTAGATTATCCAGGTGGATGCGAGCAGGGGGACTGTTTTCTGTAAAATTTTGGAAGTTTTGACTGTGTATTTAACTGAACTTGATCCTCCGCAAATGCCAGCATCGGCCACCGTGCTTTGTCTGCCTTCTCTGAACCATCACAGCCCGAGACTGTTCAGTGGAACTCGACAGGCTGGGGCTGTGTTGAAACTTTTCAGGTTTCGGCAGGTGAGGCTATTTTTATTCAGTGGCAGCTGTGATTTTTAGAGCTACACCTTGCCGGCCCTGGTGCGGTGGGGCTGTGCCGTCTCTGTGCAAATGTCTGGAATAGGGCAGAGCTGTAGCTGGATGCACGTCACTCATTCTCCTCCATAGGCTTTATTTAACTAACTAAGGCAAACTTGGTTCTGTCTTACCAAGATACCGTAATCTGTTTGTCCAACTGATGTACATGTAATTAGGTTGATCAGTAAAACTGACACAAAGTGAAGGGAGTTGGGTCGGTGTAACCCGATTCGAAGGTCCCTTACAAAGGCAGCCTGCCTGCCTCCCCAGCCTCCCGCCCTCCCCAGAATAAACACAGGACTTCGCTGCTTTTAATTTTCTCTCTTCTAAATTGTTGCTCCGTTTATTTTACTGAAGCGCACAGATTCATTTTTTATTTTTGCATATCTACAATTAACTGATTTGCAGTTCATTTTTATGCAAGCAGAGTTTTTCCTGTCCAAGTCAAGAAGCTGTAAATCTTAGATCTATTGAACTGACAGTGAAATATATTTCATTTTTCCCCATGAATCATTTGCCATCCTTATTGCAGAAAAATGGCAAAATTATGGTGTACCATGTTTTCATAAATTACTGCTTTTCTCCCCCTCCCCTCCCCCCCCAATTTGTTCCGTAATTTGCTTGGGAGGAATGCGAGTGTGGGAACCCGGAGTAGCTTGGTAAACAGGGCTTGTTTCTCACCAAATGTTCTGCCTAATCTCTCTTAAATTGTTCCTAGAACAACTAATACAGCTTTCCTATGAATCAAAAAATTAATAATTGCTGCTGAAGTTATTTTGACTTAGTGTTGTTAAGAGGTTAGCCAGTTCAATTGTTATTGTCCTACAGAAAGGAGGAAGCAGTACGTAGTACTACTTGACTATTATTTTTTGTTGTTGTTGTTCCAAAGAGCAAGCAGCAGTTCCTTTAGATTCCTGTTCTCTTGCATCAAAATCTTGTAAACTGCGGAAAGCTAGGTATTTTTCTGGGTTTAGGAATGTAAGGAATTCCTCATCTAAAAACCTATAGCTCTCAAAACACTTTTTTAAAATCTTGGCAGTAATACTTGTTTTGAAACCCTAGAAAAACTAGGGGTTTATTACACTTCAGGCTTAGCTAGGGAGCTAATTTTGATTAGTGACTAGCTTATTACGAATGGCAAAGAAGCTGTTTTATCTACCATCTAGTCTAAGTCAAGTTCTTCCCGAATTAAAAAAAAAAATAAATATATATATATATAAAAATGTTCATCATGGTAGGCTGTTAAATTGTTTTCAAAATTGGCCATTTTTTAAATGGAGCTTATCCAGCTATGTCAGTACTTCAGGTTGCACTGAACCATTAAATAAAAAGCTGAGACAAAATGCCTTTGAAAAGGGTTAATTAGTTTTAATATTGATTTATTCCATATAGGGTAGTAATAGACTAGAACATTTATTTCTGTTTTGGATCATTAAAAACAGTCTTTGGTTCTTGAACAATTTGTTTCTAATAAATAAATGTGGGGGGGGGGGGGG
>JANXJC010000001.1:53459185-53531796 GCA_027564655.1 Leptodon cayanensis
GCATTGATTGATTAACTTCAATTACCATGCTTACATTTGCATAGATAAAAACTGCTTTTCAATTTGTGAGTGGCACGCTGGTGGAAACCCTGCACTGATATTTGCATTTCAATGTGGATAGTGAAGAATAAAGGTGGAAGAGAGGTCTGATCAGTGCTAAGCCCTTTCTGCTTCAGCGCTTAAGCATTTTTCCATAAACACTCTTGTTATGATGTTAGTTTGCTCAAACCACTCCGAGGGAACCGGCGGAGCCTCCTGTTTACAAGCGTGTGTGACAATATAACAGTGTGGGGTGGGGAGAGCTGAAATCAAAGCTTCCAACAGAGCAAAAGTATTGCTTCAAGTAAATAACCCAGGGAAGTTCTTCCTCCGCTGCTGCAGCAACAAACTCTCAATTCCTGTAAAATCCTGACAGCAGCCGCCTTGGTGACTCACTGAAGCTCCTCACTTACCTTCTCGGTCTCCACCAGGTTTTTATGCAAGAAGCTGGTCGTAAGATGAGGAAAGCGAGTAAAACGCTTGCTTTCTGGAGATCTGATGATCTGTGTTCCCCAGAGGTTTTTACTCTGAGAGTTCACTCTTAATGCTTAGTGAGCTAAGTGCTGGGCAGCACTGTTCATAGCAAAACCAGATGAAATCAGCATTAATGTCAGTTGCATGGCCAGGTACTTCTTCTGCCTCCTATTGCTGATGTTTCCTTTTGCCTGTCAACCAGAAGTATGTGGGGGGGGTGCGCTTTTCCTTGTGCCAGCCCCTGCGGGGTAAAACTTCTTCAAGTGCTCGTCCAATTCATAGCTACCTACAGGGTTACCCAAATTCACCTCTGGATCATGGTAAAGCCTAGCGCAAAGGTAACCGATGATGGTCTTAAGATCAAGAGTGAGGAATTGTACATAAATAACTGAACGACTGTTCACTTCAGAGAGTGGGGACAAGGAAACAGTTATTTTTCAGTTTTCCTGTTTCAGGCAGGATGTCAATTTTGTGCAGATCTTCAGAATCAGCTTGAGAAGTAATTGAAGAAGGAGAAGGGCAACTTTAACCTATCTTTACTAGCTGTATATGCAGTGTAAATTAAATGGGGCTGAGAAGTTTTCTTCCAGGTTTATTTTTAGAGCATTCTAGAAATCTTCATCCAAGTTCATTCACCACGAGTGTTGATTGCTAACTACAACCACCGGCCTGTTTCCCTGGTTCTCCTCTTTCCTAGATGTAATATTATTACATTTCCTAAACTGTATGAAACAGAGCAGGGAAGCCACTTTTAAAATGTTATCTAAGCAAAAAAATGTTTTAGCAATTCACTTGGGTTGCTTGGGTGAAGTCTGGTGCAGAGGGTCTGTGTCAGTGTTGTCTCCCCCCGCCCCAAGAGCTCCCCAGCTTAGTGCCTGATGGCAGAAAATTAAGTTTGGCCACATCACCTGCTGCGGTTTTGTTAGGAATCTAGTTATTGTACATACAAGTCCAGTACCTGTGTTTCGGGTGCTGCCTTTATTTGCGGTTGGGGGATCCAGGCAAGAAAGGTCAGAGAAATGCAGTTAAAGATGCAAAGTGTTACATGTCTGTAATGGTGGTTCGTGTCTGTTGGTGGCTGCCTAGAGAGTTCAGTTTTATTTTTCTTTTTTAAATTGCTTAGTTATATTTGAGTGTAAACCAGAGCAAATCTAAGGGAAATCCCTGAATCAGTGCCTTTTCCTTCTTATTAAAAAAACCAAACCAAACAAAAAACAAACAAAAACCCCAAACCCTCAGCTGCCCTTCTGCTGAAAGCTCTTTCATGTATGGGAGTTGTTAGAGGCGAGTTCCTTCTGTTGAAGACGGCATTTTCCAACCGTGAGATTACTTGAAAGAGCTAGGAAGCCCATACAAAGACCTGGGGAAAATACATTGGTGGCTGCTGGGAGTGAATGGCATGGATCCTTCTGCAGCTTGTGGGATTGAGCTCAAGCTCTGTATCCTGTAGCAATACCGCAGGTCTGAACCGCCTCAGCCCACGCATGTGGCTGAGGAAAGACCGGGGACGTAATAAAATGAGAGTTTGCAAGTTGTAGTCCTCCAAGATACTATATTAACCAGCTTTATGATGAAGAAAATACATAGGCAAGTGGAAACCAGATTGCAGGTCATGTTCTATATTTGAAATTCTACCAAGTAAAACTTCTGCCAGGCTCTGAAATACATATTTTTGTAAAGAAATACCATTAGAGAAATTAGTGAGCCG
Source organism: Leptodon cayanensis (assembly GCA_027564655.1). Classification (NCBI taxonomy): domain Eukaryota; kingdom Metazoa; phylum Chordata; class Aves; order Accipitriformes; family Accipitridae; genus Leptodon; species Leptodon cayanensis. Next base: position 53,461,407 of record JANXJC010000001.1, read on the forward strand.
GAATGAATGCTGAGGCGCTATCAGGACAATGCCCTGCTCAACCAGCAGAGTATTGCTGGGAAGTGATTTTTTTTTACAGATCTTTATTGTTTGGAAATGGCACGTGGAGTCTGTGGCTTTGCTCAGGAGCGTGCTTGGGTTAGAAGGGAGAAGGTCTCCGCTCTGCGGAGATCTGTGCTCGTCGCTTGGTCTTTGTATGTGGTTTGTCTCCAGAAGGATGGCTTCAGCAGCCGTGGACGTGACAGCACATCCTGAGTAAGCTGTTGGGCATATTTGCACTTGGCTTTGTGGGAGGTGGTCTGGGGGGGCTTTGGTCAGGTGGAGGATGCTGTATTCTGCCCTTGTAATGTAATTGTGCCTGTTTTGGGGTAGAAATAAAACACTTAAGTACGTCACGTAACACGTTTCCCTCAGTTTTGCGATCCCTTGAGTCTTGGCGTATTCTTAAAGGAAAGTATTTTGGGTTTAGGTACACTGCTTGCTGTTCCAGGGAAAAGGCCAGCTGCTGTAGGAATGAATCCCCTACACCGCATGGAGTTGAGTGAGGGGAGCCGCTCCAACCGGCAGCAAGCAGTAAGCGTGCTGGATAAAGATTAAGCAGCTCGAGCAAAATCTTGGCGCTCCGCTGGTTGTCTCAGTTCTGCTTTGACTGAAGTCTTGGCTTTTAGCAGAGCTACGCGATGCAGCGTTCCCTCCTCTGCCCTGCGAGAAGCCTACATGCCAGCACAAGCGCGCTCTTTCAGCAGACCTTCAGGCAAGGGATCCTTTGTGCTGGGGAGGGAGGACCCTGGCTTTTGTGAGATCTGAGCTAAGCCTTAATTCAAAGGGCTAAAGTGTCCTCAGAAAAAACGATTAACTCTAAACTGCGTTGCGGCCCCACAGCTCATCGCAGAGCACTGCGTGGGGTGGGTAACCCTGCCTCGCCAGCCTCCAAGGCACGGGGGAACCGCGGAGAGCCCACCTGCGTGTCGAGAGACGCGAGCTTCAGTGCACGCCGGGCCGGGAGGGATTGCTCGTGCCACGGTGCTCTGCCAGTCCCGACGGCTCCGTGCAAAGCGGCAGCTCTGTCGAGAACTTAAACTGCTGCCCTTCTCTTGTCCCCCTTCCTAGGAAGCACTCCTTCCTCCTGCTGGGAAGCGGTGTCCAACATAGCTGACCTGTCTTGAATGTTAAGCAAAATGTAATAGTTGTATCTTGTGGGTATATTTTTAGTATGAATGAAACCACCAGGGTTCTGTAGCTAGTATTCTAAAATAGATTAAAATGGGAAGATACCTATAGACGCCCGCAAAAATTGCCCTCAGGGACTCTATGCGAGACATGATTTTCCATGAAATTCCACACATCCTTTCAGAAAGGCACGGATTTGTTATGCGGAGCACAAGGATACGTTATTAAAGAATCAATGTATAAGTTGTTTGATCTGCCAACTTTTCTTCAAATAACAGAGCTGCGGTTTGGGCTTAAATGTGCTAAGTAAACCAGCAGTGCTGTGCGCCAGCTCTGCTTTACGTGCGCAGGCTCATCGATCCGTGTCCAGGGAAGGTCTGCAGCGTGCATAGGGTTTCTGGTGGTTTCTTTAAATCCTCCTCCTCAGATACTGAATTGACGCCAATAGAGCAGTGAGGCCACGTGCATGGGTCTTCCCAGGCAGGACCCCGACATCCAGGCCAGCGGTGGAGCCAGGCAAGATGGCCAGCTGCAAGGCAGATGTTTGCATGCACTTACGGGTGCATTTTGCATTTCTCTGTTCTTCAGCTGGGCTTCCTGTAAACCCAGAGTGTGTCAGGGGATGTTCCCATACTGGCACCACCGACATAGTGCCCTGTCTGTTCCTGCAACCTTCTGCAGATGGTGAAACGAGCGGATGACTTCAATAAGAAAGATCCCAGTTAAAATACGGCACATCTCGGTTTCGCAGAGGATGAATTTTCCGGATTTCACAGGTTTTAGTTTTTTTTAAAAAACACTCCGTGAACTTGCCTTTACGACAGCAGCCAGGGGGTGATGCATGCCAGCACTGGAAACAGGAGCACTTGGAAGCGTCAGTAAGATCTGCAGTCAAAGTGTGAGCTTCTTCGCCATCCTGGGGCAGGGGAGGAGAAAGGGGCGGGGGGGGGGCAGCCCCAGCACTGGTGCAGACTGTGGGGCGAAAGGAAACACTTCAGGTAGGAAGTGTGTTCCCTGAGGTGGTTCAGATGCCTCCTGAAGAAGAGAAATAAACTCGTGATCTCATCATCTTCACTAACAGCACCTCAAAGGACGTGAAAATACTTGCTTGTTTTGCAGTTATTGGTGGCATCCTGGAGCACACTGCAGAAGATACAGATTCCTTCGCTTCAGAGCATCTCTGTGGGAAGGCTATACCATGATACCTTTTTGTAGTGTGAACATGTCCACATTTTCTGCTTTACATACAGGTATTTTCTGTGTTGGGAGCAAGATCTGAGGACTGTTTTTTAAACAGTCACCTTTAAACTTGGGCACTTACTTGTGCAATTTTGGTTTAGCGTGCAAAATTTTTTTAAGTCCTAGATGACGTTTTCATCTTTATCAACTTGCTTCAGAAAATAGGATGACTGTCCCCATTTGAAACCAGAGAAACAGTTGCTCCTGCTTAAGACCCAAATAAAGCCAAAGCACTGTTGTGGATCTTCTGTGAACCAGCAAATATCTTCTGTGGTGAATGAAAGAGATAATTTAAAAACTCAGGCCTGAATGTTTGCATGCATGGCAGTGTTAATTCCGCAGTTGTGGTGAACGCTGTTCCCTGTAGTTGGAGACTTGGTACAGACGGCAGATGTACACTTACATGCTGATTTTTGTTTGTCTCTCAGAATATTTTTTTTAAATTACACAAAGCCAGTAGGCAGACAAAACTCTTGCATGTTTGATATTAAGATGACTTAACAATAGGAAGTCATCAGTTTGTTTTCTAGATCCTAATGCAGTGGTTGCCATAAGAACACAAATTATGTGTACATTTTAATGCATCTATGCTTCATAATTATGCATGGTTGTGTGCTGTTATAATTGACATAAAATATAAAACAGGTCAAAGAGCAGCTATTAAAACTATTTTTCATTTTGCTTCCTGACAGCTAGCGACATCAATGCCTACTGCATTTAATAGGACCATACAGGGAATGTGAAGATAGTTATATAATTTCAACCATATTAAAGCCTCCAGAACTTGCAACCTAATTATTTCCTACAGTGTCTTGTTGTAAACTGTGTTACTTTATTTGGAATGTGTTCATTTTAAGATTAAACAATTGGACTACATTAAATTAGCATGAAGGCGAAAAATCATAAAACTTTTGGATCTATTTCATAGAGGTCATTCTGTTAGGTTAAGAATTATCCCAGGAGCAATGATTTTCTGCCACTCAAGATAAAAAATAATGTTCGAATTGTGCTAATTCCATGCAGTTATTTTAATCACTGAAGTAAATTCTACCAAAGGGCTCAATTGTAGTTGTATCCTCTCTCTAATCATAGAATGACAGAAAGAAAAAAAAATTGAAGAAAAGTGATAAATTTGCAAGATGTCCCTCCTCTGGGTAATGGCTGCGTGAAGACAAAGCAACAAGGTCCACCCTGCCTGGTTTTCCCTCCTTATTGATCATCCTCTCGTGCCATAATGCTCGAGGGCTTCTGTTCTCTTGCAGGTGGTCAGATTTCTTTTGGAATCCATGCTGGTCTGTATTTTGTAATAATTTTTTTTTAAATTAGGGTTTAGTGGGACATCTAATGTGGGTTGAGAAACACCCATGGTCACGTCGGTGCAGGCACTGCCAGCTCCTGCCCGAGACCCTCCGGCGTGCATTTCCCGTGAGCCCTACCCATCGCGTCTGTGCAAGCCAGAACCAGAGACCCAAGTGTGCTGGGGGGGGAGATCCTTCTTGGGGACCTGCTGCAGTGCCGCTGGAGATGATGGACATGAAGGAAGTTATAAGAGTTGAAGATCTGCTATATAGGACCACAGTTCAGCAAATAAACCTCAGCAAAGACAGTGTTGTTCTGGCTGCTTGTGCTTTGCATTGCTGCACACCACGTCTCGGGTCATGGCTAAAATTGATCGGGGAAAACAGCGTGAGCACCTAATAAATATTGGCACTCCTGTGTCTCATGTGCTAAGTCCGTTTAGAGACTGGATATTTCAGGAGGCTGGTAATAGGCTTTAGAAGACCTTTCAGTTCTAGTTGGCTGACTCAAGTCTAGTCCGTGGGTAGTGACTGAAAGTTATTGCCCAATTTGTGGTGTATGAAGAATAAGCTCAATCCAATTTCCCGAGGTAGAGGCAACCACATCCCAGAAAGAACCATCATAAATGGCACTTGTTAGCGGCTTGACAGGGAGGGTGAGGTCTGAAGGGGAGTGAAGGCCAAGCTCATCTGATTGAGCGTGTTGGCTGTGGAGCATGGGAAGGTCCTGTGGCTGCCCTTCTGTCTCTCTTCAACAGAGCAAAGGTCTTCGCTTCCAAGAGAGATCTGTTGCATTTCACTATTAGCGGCTTAATTTGCATTTGGATTCTTGCTTCTGATGGCTTCCCTTTCTTCAGCAATTTTCACAAGACATTCTCCATCTTACACTTTTCCAGCTCCTTGTCTGTCCAGGAAAATAACCATTAGCGATAAAGCTGTAATGATACGGGCTTCCTTGGGTCTTCTGTCACCCTCCTGTGCCGCGGAGGTTGTTCCAAGCTGGGTCTGACGTGCGATCAGCTGTTGGGGGGGCAAGGCCAGAGCAGGCGAGGGCTGGGGAGCTCCGGTGGAAGCAAGGAAAGCCACTGGCTGCTGGCAGCCCAGCACGTGAACCCTCTGGTTGCTGCTGTACCCACCGAGCCGGGTCTGGAGGCAGTCTCCCTCAGGGCAGGTGGAAGGGCAGCAGCGGCTCTCGAGGCGGCTGTCCGCCGTCTCCCGAATGTGTGGGATTGCTTTCATCTCTCTTGGCGGTTTGAGTTGTAAAAAATAGCCAAAAGCCCTTCTAGGGCGCTGAGGACATTACAGTATTTTAAGGGAGTCTACCTCTGTCGCGCCATCTCTACCTGTTCGTGAAGGGGTACGTCTGGCAAGGGTGAGGGACGGGCTGTGCCTCTCGCGTCCTGCCACGGTCCCCAGCTGACCTCCATGTGCGGAGGAGATATTTTCCATATCTTCTTCACCAGGTTTATGCAATGCAATGCCATCGATGCCTTGTTAAATTGCACATCAAAATATCCAGGCCAGCTCTTTTGATGGGAGGATTTCTTAATGATTAATGAAATCACACCTTTTGCACAAGAGCATATTCAGAGGTGTTATGCTCTCCCTATGGGCTGTGTCAGTAGGTGAGAACACCTGAGCTGACTGTGTGCAAGGTCTTTGCATACCTAGTTCATAGATAAATTTCTGCCTAATGCCTTGAAGAACCTAAGTGCCTGATTTCAGGAAGGCCGGGCTCCCTTTGTATTTTTGAAATAGCAAGCATCGTTTAATTATCTTACCAAAGTTTGCTCATTTACCTTTACCTTTGTGAAGGTTTGGGGACTGTGGTATCTTTTTGTGTTTTGAAAACTCCCAGTGACTGAGGAAACCAGGAAAAAAAAGAGGTAACTCCAAACTTGTATCCACGGCTGCACTGGCAGCAGCAAGACGAGGAGGCAGAGGATGCCGACTGGATCTATGGTCTAATGCTGCTGTGTGCATTTCCACACAGCCCAGGACACGAAGCAGTTGGTTGCAGAAAGAAGGGACAACTCCTGGCCTTCAGGCCACACCAGTAACCTTTCTGCTAGTCATCTAGAGCCACATCAGCATGAATGCGTGACATTCCTCATCAGCAGCATCTTTTGTTATGAAGACCCAGAAGACTCAAGAAAATAAAAACTGGCAGATTTCCATTGTTCCTTGTTACCATGACATTATGAAAAGCAAGTCCGTATCTATTTTCACAATTTTCACTTAAACCCTTTTTTTCTTGAAGTGTCGTGGTTAGTATTGACTACAAAAGTAGCTTATGGGAGGGAGATTATTTTGTAAGTGACAGGAGGTCTCAAAGAGCGTGTGAGATGTACGTCAAGATGTTCAATCCTGAGCTTTAAAACCTCTTCTTGGAGAAAGCTCTGTTCTTGGCACAGTGTCTAATTTAACTAGAAATAGCTATGGGGTCTTCAGCGTGGTTGTAATGCAGAGTTATAATGTACAATAAAGGTAGTCTGATACTGTTGCTAAAAAATGCCTATATACTTTGATCATCCTCCCCTTCCCAAATTGTTGAACAATATCCTATGCTGTGCACAAAATGGAGACACGCCTAGGCTCTGACATAACTCTGCAAACCATTAAATAGGTGGAAATAAAACACTTCAGTGAAACAAAGAAGAAGAGATTGGACTTTTTATGGAAACAAGGCATGTAGGAAGTCCACGAATTCAAAACACTGTCATTGCCTCAGCAATCCCGCTGCTCTCCCCGTCACACGGACATCTCTTCTCCTGTGAAGCAAGGAGAGGGCCACCGTGTCCCACCTGCTTCTCCCCAGTAAGAGACCTGCATTGCAGCCCACGTTGTACTGGTTTGGAGCAGGCTGCTGTAAGGCTCCAAGGTAGCTGTCCATCCGTAAGTGAGAAAACGGTGGAAGTCATGGTGTGGTGGCTCTGTGCCTCCCAGGTTAAATGCTCTTGGGAAGAAATTCCAACCCTTTGAACGGTAGTTCATGAAAGACAGCTTTTCTATTTTTCAATCTTTTTGTTAGCAGGCAAGGTTCACCCTGGAACTTTCTGCAGACCAGCCATGGCATAGGTCGGGTGATATGCCGCGTCCGCGTCCTTGGTGTCTTCCCGCGATGAGTCCTTCCTCCAGCCGCATGTAGGCAACCACCGCCGCCCTCACGCCGGGTTTGGCATCAGGGAGCCTTCCTCTTCTCCCCAGGTCATGATCTGCCATCCCGTTGCACGCCCTTTGGAATGGACCTCCCTCCTGCCCTTTTGGCCAGCCTCCTCCGCCAAGGTGGGGGCAAAGCTGTGATGACCTTTTCCTTCAGAGGGGAGTCTTGTGTAGAGGACACGCCAGTGTCTCACACACCACATGTGTATTCGTTCACTGCTGCCCTCTGAAATGGTTGGTCGTTTGGTTTAGCTAGGATAATTTACTGCCTGTTAACTGCCTGTGTTTTGGTGTGGTGGAAAATCCCGTCTCCCTACCTAGTTCTATATGGTGTATCCCTATATCTCACCACGGGGACTAACATGGTGAGCAGTCGTAGGACTGCGGTCTCAGAGATGCGATCGTGGTAAATGGGTGAAGGATGCTGTGTCTGAAGGACACGAGCTGTTGTCGTGTGGAAGGTACCACCTCTGGCCATGGGCCTGGGTCCTCCGCTCATGCAGAGCTCATTGCACATCAGACGTGTTACAGAACTGTGGAGCTTTTCCTTTGTGGTCTCAGCATCTTTAATAAGCCCAGAGCAAAGGCATTTTTTTAGGGGTAGGCTTCTGCTTAGTTGGGTGCGGCATGCTGGCTATGTATCCCGACAGCTCTCTGCCCACGAGATGAGCCTGATGCTTTGGGCAGCAGCCTGCCACAGCGAGGGGAGGACTTAACGCGCCAGGAACCACGAACCCGGTCAAGGACTGCACGTCTCCACTTACCTCCTGCCTCCACCGCAGTGTTCTGGGGTGTAAAGGACTGGGTGCTGGGGAAGGGCGCAGTAGATCCGTGAAGCCCCCCAACCTGCTCTGCTCGATCAGAGTCGCTGGTTCCCCCGATCCAAAGCAGGTCGCATCACTCTTGCCAGTGATGAGGTTCTTTCTGAGGTCTGTGAAAATAAAGCCTTTCAACGCGGCACTTGGTTTTCTGCCTTCCAAACTGGGGACCCTAAGCTGAGCTGAGCTGTCCTGTAGGCTGGTGATTAGCTAGGCTTTGGCTTTTCCGTCCTCAAGCACAGCTTCACCCTCCCAATCCTCTAAAGTGAAGATGGAGAAGCATATAAAAGCTTCGGATTCCATTACTGTAAAATGTATCAGAAAAGTGTTGAGCTAGGTAATTACCTTAATCCAACTGAAATAGTTGGTCACAGTATACATTAGATGAGCATCTAGAGTCAGATTTGAACATGCAGTCAACCTGAACAAAATTAGCTCAGCAATAGTGGTCCAGATTTCTTAATTAGTTCTCAGTGACAAGAACATTTAATGTTTGCAAAAGTCAAGTGCAAATTCTACAAGTGACACGATTTGAGGAGACTTCAGGAGGGTGCCTTAAGCCCGGCACAGTACCCCACTGTCGGGGGGCTGGCTGAGGGCTGGCCTCATTTATTCCTCTCAGTTAGGGTCCCTTTAAACTTCTATATATCGACCCACAATAAAAAGTAATGGTATGATTAACTTCATAGTAATAACCTATTGCATTCAAAATACACATTTAACTCTAATTTTCATTGAACTACACGGAAGCTGAAAATATAATAGCCTTTCCCAGTCAGTTGACGGTACATTTTAGTGCATTGTAATTGGCTATCTTGGCTTGTCTTGGTTTAATAAAGTAGATGGGATTCATGAAAAAGCGCAGTGGTCACTTAGCAATTGTTTAATTTCTGTAACACTGTTTTTTGAGTTAGAAAATTATTGTTTTCCAGTAGTGTTAAATATTTATGGGATGCAATTTGGGCACATGACATGGGGCATAGTCCTGCTAAGCTCACAAATTAATAAGTTACTGAAAAAATGGAAATACAAAATAGTATTTCAAGTGTAAAAGAAGACTTCTCAGTCTACAGAAAATTTGCATTACTGGGGTTTTATTTTATTACATAGGATGGACAAATACTTTGGCACAGTAGAGCTGAACCTTGCTGTCGTGGCTGGCACATCTTCGTTGCTGGGAGAGATTGGTAAGAACTTGAGCTGTCTTGAGAGTCTGCCCCACTCCTTTGATAGCTGGAAAGAGAGAATAGTAAAACCAGAAATTAGCTTCACACTAGGCCTGAATGTACCCTGGTGAAAACTGGAGTGTCGTATCAGACCATATTGCCCTAATACAAGGAAAGATTTAGAGAGTGTAGCTTCTTTAAAAAAAAAAAAAAACAACAAACTTGTAGAATTAGATATTTTAAGCAAGAGACTAAATGTTACAGGCAACAGAAAAACAGAAAACTTCTAAAATGCATGTAGGAGAATTAAATTTAATTTGTATTATCCCCTGTACTTTTTAGGGTTTTCCAGCTTTTAGAAAAATAGGCCAAGATCCAGACCATGTCGTGACGGGCTGTTGCGTGGAGGAGTGGTAGGGAGGCGTTGGGTTGGGGTTGGGTTGAGGTTGGGTTGCTAGACGGGGGTGGTAAGAAGTCACAGGTTGAAAGGTGCTGCCCAAACACATCCCTGCAGCAAACACAGCGTAACTGCCCAGCCCCTCGTGCACATACCGCTGCTCTGTGGCCAGCCCCCGCCATCCCCACCACCCATCCGGGGGGTTTCCCCCCGCCACGCCAGCCTCTCCCCAGCTTCCCTCCAGCTCCTGCAGCGGCACGGCAGCGGGAGAAAACAGAAGTGTTTGCACGGTTTCGCCGCTGCCGCCTGCTCGCTTGCAGCACGTCTGCGGAGAGAGGGCTCTGGGTGCTGGCAGACCTTCCTCTTTCCACGACAAATGTGATCTTTCCAGTGCACTGTGACAAACTAAGGAGGAAAACCCAGACCAAGTGAGCCTGGCGGGCTGAGGATGAGCGGAAGGGGTTGCTATTTTTTTTCCACTGTGTGGGTCAGCAATTTCTGCTTGGCAGGATTTGCGATGTTTGAGCATGGGCCTGGTGGCAGGACTTCTGCTGCCCCAGGGCTGGTCCTGCCCGCAGGCGCCCACCCTGCCCGCACCGTGGTGGGTTGGGTGCGGGTGGGTGCAGAGAGCTTGGGGCTCCTCTGCCATCCATCCCAGTGTGCCCTTGCTCTGCCTATTTCCTGAGAAAGAGCATCCAGCACCAGCCTTGAGCAGGTCTCTGCTGTCGCAATGTGTATTTCGCAGTTCAACCCCCTGCCCCGATTTAGACTGAATCAGTTTTGTGAAATGCCACAGCTCTGTGGCAAGCTCGCAGAAACACTTCGGCTGAATAAAACTCTGGGTTCTTGGCCAGTCTCTCATTCAGCAATGGACCTGAATTATGACATCTTTTGTCAAAGACATCTTCCAAAAAACTGCAGCAATTTCTGAAGGAGAAATTAGATTGTCTTTTAAAGTAATATAACAGTTGTGCAATTTTTGCCTTTTTGACCCTTCTTATTTCCTGTGGGTTTTAAGTAGAGGCCTCCAATTTAAAACCTATTATACTCCAGAGACTGCTTCCACCCTCTCAGCAACGTAACCTTGCTGCAGTCTCTGCCCTGTTATTTTAACACTTGTTGGTTTTGCTTTGCATCACCTTCTATTTAAGAATATGTCATGTAGGTCTGCTTCCTCCTCTATGTTAACTATATACGTGTTAAAGGAGGTATTGTTTTGTGTATCTCTCCTGTCAACCCGCTGCCTAACAAAACAATCAGCATTTATTGTTTTTAGCAGAAATGTGGAGGTATCCAGTTTTCTAGAAGAAAAAAATGGCACCTGAACATTATTATGAAAGAAAGTATCTTACGGATACGAAATTTCTCTGTGCTTGTCAGGAGAAAGACATCATTAAAGAACTTATGCCTTATTTCAGGTGCAGGCTCTAGTGCTGGCTGCCCTGGCTGGGCTGCAGACTTTGGAGGTAGTTTGAGATTGGAGATTAGATCTGAGCTTTACACATTTTTTGTGGGACGTGGAGCCTGGCAGTGCAGTCATCAAATGTTTTGCCCTGGCAGTGTGGTCACCAGATGTTTTCCTCTGGCAGCATCTTCCATGTCTTGAGCAAGAAAGAGGTGATGAGGGTGACAAAATCTCATCGACCTTATAACTGCACCTTGTAAATAAGCGATCACTTCTCAGGCTCGTGTACAAGACATGGTCAGTTGCTGTTGGCAGGAACTGGTAATTTTTACTTCCGTTATGATTTTTTTCAGTACTTGGAGTGTGGCATACAGAAGCAGAGTGAAGGGACTCGGCAGCAGGGAGAGGTCCAAGGGCTGGGGTGTTCGGAGGCAGTGGGCAGGTCGGGATGGTGTGGGCCAGGGGCTTCCCCGTTCATCACCAGCAGGTACGGCTCGGGGGCTTGGGTGGTGTGGCACCCATTGATTTGTTAGACTGTGAGTGTTTTATAACCGTCATCTGCAAGTAAATTACTTAGCGGTATTCTGCTTTATGACTGGCTGAAGAAACTTAGTTGATGGTACAATATAATTTATTTCCATGCATAAGTGAGTGACCTTCATATCTTATTCTGTCTCCTGTGACTTATTATGGGCTGTTCCCTCTCTGGAGGAGATGACTTGTGCCTTACCACTGCCCAGTGTTGCGTGGATGTGTCCCACCAGCAATGCCTTTACAGAACAGGATGGCCAGTGAAGTTTATCAAGTGCTTTGGCATGTGCACCACTAGGAGTCGGTGCTGGAAACATAACTGCCAGTGAACGCTTTGGTTTGCTTGGAGGCAAAACCAGGAGGAGGTTCAGAGCTGGACACAGGGAGGGGGGATTTTGTTGGTCGTCGGCCCTCCCCCTGTGCCTGACTGCTCCTGGTAACACCATCCCCAACACAGCTGTTGCAGGGCACAGGGGTACTCCCAGCTGGCAGCATCTCCTGCTTCCACCGGGATTTCCTCCAGGTTCCTTCCTGTAGGAACGCTATTCCCTCATTGCCTTTCAGTAGCATGTACGCTGCTACACTGCTCCATGGCAGCTCCTCTCTGATGGCTGGAAGCTTTTATTTCCAGCCTATTTCCCGCTATTCCCCTCCTTCTTGTGGTGCCATCATGGTCTGGCGGGGTTTTGGCTCACTGGGGTGCACTGAGCTCGCTCTCAGGTCACTGTGGGAGGAGGGGGGATACTGCCGGGGGGACCTGCCTGCTCTGCTCTCTCTGTTCTCCTTTCCTTGGATGCTCAGCTGAGTTTCATTCTCTCATCTCTCGCTCTGGCCCAAGCCCTCTTTTGGTCCCACGGTGGAGACTCCCACCCCTTGGTGCCAGGCTTGGTCTCTGTTTTTCCTGGGAGTGAGGTAATTTCCCAGATCCCACAGGCCCCATGTGCTCTGCGACAGCAGGGATGCCTCTGCCTCCCCAGTTCCACCCTGCGCTCCCAGAGTGAGTCCCATCTCGCTGCCTCCGGGTCCTTCAGCCCATGTGCCCGGCAGTGCCCTCCTCCCCTGCACGGCGGGGGCATCGCCAGGGAACACCTCGAGCCCCCTGCAATGATGGTGATGGTGATGATGACGGTGATGGTGGTGATGATGTACCACAGTCCCGCTCCCTCCCCAGCCCGGCCGCCCCCTCAGTGCTGCCAGTGATCTCTGCTCCGTTCTTGTTTGTGGAAATAGCGTCGCATTCAAACATGTTTGCATGGGGTTGATAATGTCTCGGGTGCATCATGCAAGGCTGAAGCCCCAGCAGCCAATGCTCACACTCCCCTTGCCCAGACAGCCTGCTGGTTACAGACAGCTGCCAGGTTATGTTGCCTTGACCATACACCAGGGAAAATTGGGCATCTCTGTCCCACCTTCCACTCGGCTCTGGGTGTTCAGTCGGGCTGTGCCCGCCTCCGAGAGCGCCCAGCAGCTGTAACGCATCTCTGCTTTACTTCACTTCTACAGCCTCTTTCCTGCGGGAGAAAGGGAGGGGGCAATGTCCCGGGGAGGGCTAGGGTCTGGGACAGAGAAATGTGACCATAGGGGCTCAGTGAGACTGCCAAGAGTGGGGGTCTGCGATGGAGCTGGAGCCCGTCCCACGGGTACTTCACCCCAGCAGCCGGGGCTTACGCTGCGTTTTTGCCTCGTGTGAGGATACAGTGCCAAACCACACTGGTGCGCGGTCCCGGTGGTGGCTCGTTTGGTAGCCTCTCATCCCGATCACAGTGCCTGCCGCTTGAACCCTCCTACCCTTCACTTTTCTGGGTGCCTGCCAGGTACGGTTGTATTAAGCTATTCGCAAACGAGAGAACCCATGCCCCCCAAGTTATGTCTCTATAGTAAAATATCCATAGTCATCTGTCAAAGTGCCAGTTGTCTTACTAGATCTGCTGCAGTGAGGCAAAAAAAGAGATGTTAATTAATTCTGTGAGGAGGACAGTTTTAAATAATAGATACGAGTTGCGTCCAAGGTATGCCATGTTCTCAGTCTCAGCTCTGTTCATGAAAAGACGTTGTGCAGGCTGTGCTGTACCAGAAGGATGAGAGGAAATGGGAGCGGAGCCCCCGGGTTAACGAGGAGCCCTGTCCTGGGATCACCTCCCTCTGGGTACCACCCCTCATCCCTTTCACATGGGCAGCTCATATGTGCCCACGGGGGGTTCGAGGTGGAGTTAATTAGTGTTTGTGCAGAGGTCTGAGGCTCCCAAAGGACAACCAGAGCCAAGCTGGCCACCTCCGCCGTGCCGGGGACTGGTTCCTCTGTTGGGAAGGAGCTGGGGCTGCCCTGCTTCCCAGGATTTCGTGTAATAGCCGTTCTGCACGTCGGGCTGTGAATGTCACATGCACCTCAGTGAGAGGTGTGTCGTCTTCAGCTGGGATGTTGGTTTGAGTCACATGAAGTTCACTTCTGCCTTTTCCAGTCTCGCCTCTCTCGCTTCCTCCCTTGTGATGCTGGGCCTGGGGAGAAGAGGAAAACCCCGATGCCACCGTGGCACAGGGGCTGCCCAACCTCCCCATCCCCATCCCCATCCCCACCTCTCCGCCAGCCCCTCGCTGGGCATGTGGCTCCTCCAGCCTGTCGGGACAGCGTAGAATAAAAACTCCTCCTGGAAGCACAAGCTTTGGGAGCTTGCTTGCCATTTTTGGGTGCGTTCATGAGCAGAACATCATGCCTGGATACTGTTTTGGTGGCAAAGACAGGCAGTTGCCCTCAGAAAGGAAATGAAACATATGATGAGGTCAGGTTTTAAATAAACCCACGCAATGTAAGTGGTGCAGAATGCAAATCCCTCACCTCCCCGTGTACTGGCTGCAGGGCAGAGGGAGCGCTGTGCCTCCATCCCAGCGTCCTGCAGCAGTCCTGCCAGTGCCCCTGCAAACAGCTGCTGCAATTTAGGACGTGTTATAAGGAACTCAAATATTAATAATGTAATTAGCTATAAATTAGTTATGAAGGTTTTGATCCACTGAAGTCGGTGGCAGATTTTCCCCTGACTTCAATGACAGTGAGAACAACCCTGAGCATATCGCATCATGTTTGAATGGATGATACTGTGAACTGCAGCACTCTCTTAAAAGCAAAGGAAGTGTAAGGCAGTACAGTGCTATGCTAATCTGCAGCTGGAAACCAGGAAGATCGATAGGAACATAGTCGGGAAATAAAAGGTATAAACCAAGCCTCGCACTTAATTGAGGATTGGTGGTTTTTTTCAGTTTAGATTTTTATCATTTCAGTAGACTAAAACTGTGCATCTTGTTCTATTGCAAGTTAAGTTACTCTTGGCAAAAGCTTCCAGCTCCAGAGCAGCACTGCCTGAGGGCAGGGCAGGGCAGTCCCAGCCCAGGAGAAGGGAAATTTCCCACAGGACCATCGCAATGGGGCAGGGCAGGCTCGCAGCCCCGCTGCAGAGTTGGGGTCTGGCAGGGGCTGCGCGGGGGGCATCTTCCCCGTGGTGGTAGGGAACGCCTGTCTGCGGACGCTGCCCAACCGTTTGTGACGGCCCGTCACTCCGACCCTGTCTGCTGCCTCTTATCGCTTGTATCGGGGTTCCTGTCGCAGAGAAACACTGTAAAAGTGGGGGGTGCTTACCAAAGCCATGCCTTCCCCTTCCCTTATCAATGTCATCCCCGGCAAGAGCAGGAGAGGCTTGACAGAGTCAAGTCCCTGAATGCATGCCAAGGCTGAACCTCACCCCTGGGAGCTCTCACTTGCACGTGATGGACAAATTATCAGATTATCCCCCAGCCTTGTCACTTGGACGGCCGGGCTGGAGCAGCGGGTGCTGCACGGAGCATCTCTGCACGCGTCGCAGCTGCCGTCACCACCATCACTGTCCCCTCCTGCCTCCCCTGCCCGCTCTCAGCCGACCCTGCAATGCCTCCCTTTTTTTTCTGTTACACTATTTCAACTCTGGTGTTTTCATAGCGCACATAACGTTCTCTCTCCCACAAACCAAAAAGGAAAAGCTAGCATTTTTCAGCTTGTTTTCCCATTGCAAACTTACTGGGCAGACACTGTTTAGGATTTTTTGCCAAATGTTGCATCTTCATTGTACTTTTAAGTGTCTGCAAAGCCTGTCCAGGAAGAAAAAAATAATCTGATTTTGCCACAAAAATACTCCAAATCAAAATCAGATGGTGAACTTGGCATTCTTCCCACAGCTTCATTTAATTTTCCCTCTGTTCTTTCAATGCTTACATATGAGCATTACAAAAAAGTTGGGGAAGACTAAGAAAGTGTTCTGGTGAGTACAGACAGACAACTTTTAACCACTTACAATCCTAATTTGTTCTGAGACCTTTTACTGTTCTTCTGTTACGAATCCCCTCTTCTCCTCCTTTGGCACATGAGTGACACACGTCTGCGGGTGGCACGGCGCTGCCTGTGCTACTTACAAAGTGTATTTGCTGCCCGTTGCCGTGGCAATGATGCTTCTCAATGAACAGCCGTAAACAAATCACATCAAAAAGAACAAAACCCAAACAATCCCTAATTAAATTAAAATTTGGCAGCAAAAATAACATTTTTTTTTCTCTAAATATTTTAACGTTTGTCATGAGCCATTGGCCATGTCTGTTCGTGACACTCATTCCTGGCCTCTGCTGTTTACACGTTCCTCAGCTATAAAATGACCTTCTGCACTGTGTTTCCTCAACCGTTTCTGATAATAATCTTCAGTTGCTGAGTATGTTAGAAGGTTTTCTATAAATAATACAATTTCATGAGAAGCTGGAGTGCTGAGACTCCGAAAACTTTCCCAACCAGACACAAGCAATGGTGCTTGTTGGCTATGAAGCAGATGGGCTCTCCATCCCGACCTGGGCGGTCAGTGAGGCACGTCTGCCTTCAGAGCATCCGATGGACTGCGCTACTTTACATCCCATCGCAGGTGACGTATGAGCAACAGGCGCTGCTCCAAAGTAGTTACACATCAAAGGGGTGGCTGCTGAAACGGAGCTGGGGGTCATCTTGCAGGGGAATAGGAGGTGTAGGAGGAGGAGAGAAGACAAAAACTGCATGGCCCAAATGGCACGGTGCTTTTCAAAGAAGTTCAGTGTTTTTATCGAAACCTGTGAGGACAGACGCTGGTTTCTGTTCGGGAATGCCATACGAAGGAAGGCGCAGCATGACAGCCCAGGCACACACAGCAGTGCTTGGCTCCCCAGCTGGCCTCTCTGAATAGGTATAAAAATATGAAAAAGGTGAAAGTGTGATTTTGGTCTTGGGCACCTAGGGACGGTCCTGTTGCGCCTGTGCCATGCTGCTGAGATCAGTATAGCGGTGCCCAGACGAGACTGAGCAGCGTGGCCAAAGGTGCCTTGGAGGCAAAGGTGCCTCGGGTGCTCTCGGGGCCCCGTTCATAGCAGCTGTCAGCACGGGAGGCAGCCACGCTGGGCTGGGTGGCTGCTTTACCACTGTCCCCATGTGCTTTGCTTTAAGGAAATGTCCTCAGACCCCTTTTTTGTTTTAAGTCATGCGAGCTGTCTGGGTCATGTTGGCAGCCGTGGGTCCAGGCGAGATGTGCCCCCGGGGCCGTCCCACCACCGGCTGCAACCTTCCCTCCCTCTCCGTCTGTTCACCATTGCCCAGACTTTAAGCTCTCTGCCTCTGAAGATCATTAATCATAGATATAATTTAATGACAGCTGGGTCATGTCCCGCTAACTAAGTACACCTTGTTTGCCTCAAAATGCTAATCGCTCCTCTGAAACATTAATGAGGAACAATTGGTATTAAGCCAAATAATTGTGTGTGGTCTAGTTACAGGTTTATTCATATGAACCCGATTCCTTTGTCATGGTAAAAAGCAGCAAAATTTGATGGTGCAAAGCACCTATCTGTATGGCACTAGCATAACACACCAGCTCTGAAGTGTCTGTGTATTGATCAAATAACTGTTGTACACTTTTCCTGGAAAAACATGGAATCCGTTTCTGCATCTCTTGGAACAGATTAGATGGCGTTTTACTCTCCAAGTCATCTCCTTGCTTTCAGTAGAAACATTAGTGAAATCACCTATTTTTCAACCTGGGAGAGAGTTTGTGGCATGATGGGTACCATCGTGTGAAGGGGGCATCTCCTGCAGAGGAGAAGTTACCACACGGGGGCCAAGGACCCCCGGAGCCGGCAGTGCCGGTGGGTCTGCGCCGCGGGCAGCAGCCAGACATCCACCCGTGGTGGGAGAGCACGCAGCCACGGCAAAGCCTTCACAGCTCCTGGTAAGACTTTGACTTTTCTGCAAAGAATATTGGTGGAGAACATGAGAAAAGTGTGTGACGAACACTGGCTGGGGTGTGTGCTGTAAACAAGTGTCTTTGGGAAAGGAACGGAAGGAAATTGAGTTTGTTTCTAAACATGAATTGTCTGGGGGCCTGAACTGCTTGGCTTGCCCTCGTGCTCAGCATCCCGCTGCCCTGGGCTCCTCTGCTCTGGGGGACAGGGTGCTCTCCTACCATGGATGGGAGAAGTTCCGCAGGGGAAGGGACCCGGCACGTGCTGGTGCCCGGTGCTGGCGCGGTGCGCAGAGCTATGCATGCTGCCCAAGGACGGGTTTCATCCCCTTCGTCAGCCGCCGCAGTCCAGCCACTGTATTAAAGCGTCTCCTGGAGTACTGAGCTGCTTCCCTATTGGAAATCGAAGGCTCGCTCCTCTCCCGGGAGAGTCATTAGCCAAATTCCCATTGACTCCTGCTGCCAGAGGATGGGACCCCGAGTCTGTTATTCTCTTTTCCTGAAAAGATCAATTATATGGGGAAGTTTCCACAGGGGAGAGGGGGAGGGAGGCAGCAAAAGAGTGTGTGTGTCTGAAATGTCCTGAATGATGGCAATGTTTAAAGGGCCTTGTTTCAGGCCAGACAAGACCATCTTTTGAACTCAGTGGGACGCCACTGTTCGCTGCTATTGAAAAGCCGTTTGAAACCATCGGATCAATGTACTGTTTTTCAGCTCCGCTTTGAATGAAGCCATTTATTCCAGCGCGTTTCATCGCCGTCCCCTCGCGCGGGAGCTTTCCTGCCCGCAGTCCCTGCCGTTCCCGATGGGCCTTTTAAAATAGCGATGATGTTTCACGCGGAAAATGCGCAGGGCAATTCCTGTGTCAGCAGAGCCCGCGCAGCCGCCCAGCACGGGGAGAGGACGGGCTGCAGCCGGGGTGGGACCCGGGGATGGCACCGCTGCCCACGCAAGGACCCCCGTGCCCAGCCAAAAGGATGCCAGGCAGAGCCGCTTTTGGATCACTAGCACAGAACCAGCCTCACGCGCAGTCGATTTGGTGTAAATCTGGTAGAGACAAAACAATGTGCGTTTAACCAATACCGCTCACATATGCCTGGGGATGTCCCGCTCCCTCTCTGCTCTTGCTGGCCCCAGGCAGGGGATCACCTACCCAAGGTCCCTGTCCCTCGCCGACAGAGAACAAGAAACCTCGTCTTTATTTACCAAACTGTTGCATTGTGTTTAACTTTCAAAGAGCAGATATAAAACCTTTCACCCGTACAAACACAAGCAATGGCACCGACTGCCTCTCGTATCAGCGTGCTGCAGACGCGCCGCACAGCAGATTTATTTAACGACTGAATAGGTACGGGGGACAATGCGGGGAAAACAAAGGTCCCAGCTGCCCACCGGGACCTGCTCCTGGTGACGGCCCAGCCAGCGAGGCTGCTGCTGGTGCCCAGCACCGCGACCCAGCAAAACAGCCCTTCGCCCCAGCTTGGGGACTGGGGACGGCCGCGTGGGCTGGGGACAGCCTGGCTGCTGGGGACGGCCGGGGGGGGCTCCTGGCACCCCGTTTGGGCCATCTCAGGCATTCTGTGCAGGGGTGTGTTTCCACTGCTGTTATAACCCTCCTCAGCCCTCATTGTGCTGTACAACGGCATCGCATTTCCATACTGTACTGCCAGGGGACGTGTCCTGCTGTTTCCAAGTGACTTTTTGGTTGTGTTTTCCTGCTCATGCCAAGCAGGGATCCTCCTGGGCTTCCCCCTGGTTTTTCACTCCTGCTGCTGCAGCAGGAATGTGAAAGGAGGAGGCTCCACCAGAGCCACGGCTGCACGGGAAGGAGAGTAGGATCCCAACCTGTGCTAAATTGCTGGGATAACAGCAAAGAGGTGAAGGATTTTTTTTTCCCTGAGCAGCAGAGCATGCTGCAGGGAGTCAGGGCTGAGGTTTAAATCCCACACGGACACACACAGACTTGCTTTTCTATGTTTTCCAATGTCCATTTGAAACCTGCAGCTGCTCAGCTGGCTTGCTGAAATATCGGTGGCTGGAGGACACGGGAGGGGAAGGGGACGGGAGCACGGCTGAGTTGTTAAACACACAGCGGCGGCCAGGAGTGGGGCCATGCCTGGCTGCCGGAGCGGGGTGGTCAGGAGCTGGCCTGAGGGCCAGCGAGCCCATGGGCCAGTATCACAGCACAGCAGCGTCAAGGTCAGGAGCAGCCCCACCGCAGAGGAGCCGGTTGAGTAAATCCAGGGAAACCGGTCGCTGCTGCCGCCGGCATGTGGGGCAGCGTGCGGGTCCAGCGACGGTCAGAGAAGATGGTTTGGTGACCCCCAGCCCCATGATCTGTCACACCAGGGCAAAGCAACCGGCCAGAGGAGGACGGGCAGAAGGAGACGGTGGGTTGCTGTCTGAGCGGGTGCAGCTGCTCTTCAGGGTGGTGGATGGCAGCAGTGAGAGTTACTGGATGTGATCCTCAGGCACTGCTCAAACTGAGGTTCAGTGCGCTGAACTCCATGGGAAGCTCCGCTCCCGCTGACTGCGCTTGCACCAGGCTGGGCCCAGGAGGAAAAACACGCAAAACGTGCTGAAACCCAAGGGGTTTTATATCTCTCATACAAATAAGACATGCACCCACCAGTGAAATAGCAGTTCTGTGCCAAAGAGGACTCCAGTAAAACATATTTCGCTGTACATGTTAGGCAAACCCAATTTGCACATAAATTAGAAGCAGAGTAGTAACAACGGCTAAACCTGAGTGCGGGAAGCTCCTGTATAAGCAGTTCAGGGCTGCAGCCTCGGTAACTCAGCTGAGTTATAAATAATCAGTCCCCTCCCCGTCCCCACATCGGACATGCCAGCACCACTGTCATTTCGGAGTGGTGCCAGAGCCGACGTGGCCGGCAATGTCTCTCACCACGGTGTTGCGTCGGGTGGCCTCCCCAGCTCCCATCACGGGCTGCGGTGATGCCTGGCCTCCCCTTTGCACAATGTACGGGGGAAATCCAGGTTACAGGACAAATATGTAGGGGATGGAAATAGCCAGAAGTGTCCAGCCGTGAACACAAAACTTTGCAGGTGGCTTCCTTGTAACCCAGCATGAGGCCTCGTTAGGGGAACGATGCAAAAATGAGCTGCTTTTGCAGCAGCCATTGGCACACATGCTGTTTGTGTGTGGTGGTTTTGGCTTAGGTGGTTTTGTTGCTGTCACTAATACGCTGATGACGTGCCACTGCAGCTTGTAATCTGTTCAGCGATAGACCCCGGCTGCACGGCTGCGCACAGCAGCAAAAAGCTGGGACTTCAGAGGTGATTGCAATATTCTGCTCTGTGAATGATGGCTAGGTGGCACAGATTTAGATATCAAAAAGAATGGTGATAATCTTATTAATGGGGCTTTTCATCTGCTTTGAGTCTTTACTTTGCAAAGGAAGAAGTCTGGCAGGTGGTGGTCAGGTTTCGACTCTTACACTTATTTAATACTTGCACAGCATCCTTCAGGAAGAAAGGGGAAGAAAGCCCTCCAGATGTAGAAACAAGCCAGACAGGCATTATACTGTGATTAAAAGGAACTGCTGAGAGTCGGCTTTTAACACATACACCTGATAGTTACCTTGAAGAGTTTAAGCCGTGTGGCTAAAACCCCAAATGCGTCGCTGGGTTACTGAGCCACGCTCCTGTCTGGTTTTGCAGAGCAGAGGGCTGATGCCATAGGGTGCTCTCTGGGGGCTGTCTCCACAGGGTGCTCTCTGAGGGCTGTCCCCATGGGGATGCTCTCTGGTGTGGGGGGGTCCAGCCTCTCCCCCTTTCCTGCTCCAGAGGTGGGAAAACCGCAGGGAGACCCTTGCGGGGTGGCAGGGCTGTGTCAGCCCTGGCAAGGGTCGCCTGGTCTTTGTCTATGGGCACGTCCCTGAGTGAGGACATGACCTGGCCAAGGGTGCAGGTTTTCTAGCTCAGGGGCTGAGCTGAAAACTGGCATAAAATCATTTATTTATCTTTGGGCCGGCATGAAAATTCCTGGATTTTTTTTTCTCAGGGACAAAATCTCTGTTTCGGGTTGGCTGAATGGTCCTTTGAAAAGTACATCAATCCAACAGCCGAAATCTTTCTGGTTTATATTTTCTCCTTTTTCATATTTGCCCTGGGCTGAATTTGACAACTGGCTTGCAACTAATTTTGGCTGTTGGAAATTTTCCTTTTCATCCATGAATCTATCCTCCTGCAAAATTGCTTATTGTACTTGTCAGTCTCCCTTTTCAGTACAAATTTTCCTATCTTACTTGACCTGAGTTTGGAAAAGAATCCATCCCAGATCTAAATTTTTGGTCCTTCATTTAGGTGAAAGAAGCAGGGCACAGTTTCCTAGGGTGGCCCCTGCACGCGAGCCTGCCTGTGAGCCGGGGCTGAGGCTCTGCCTTTGGCTCGGGAGGCAGCAGACGGGCTAAATGAATCCAGTGAACAGGAAAATAAATGGAGTGATCCACGATTTATAGCACATCCTAGAAACCTCCCAATAAATTCTGGGGTCCTCTTTGCGTCAAGGATGAAGCGTTTCAAGGAATCTGACCTGGAAATTGTTTTCTTAAAAATCTGCTGTTTTTTTAAATAATCAAAGTTCTTTTTTAATTATGCAAATTAAAGTTACCAAGGAACAATTGCTTGATTAGACCAGTTGGTACTGACCTAATAAATTATTTTGAATATTTTTTACAGGAAATTGATTTAATTGAAGCTTTTGTTAGTCCCTGCGAATGCGCTCGGTTCATGCCACAGCACCCAGGAATTTATAAATGGGCTCAGAATGTTGTTCAGGCACCAGAAAATAAACCTCCGAGCTATTTACTACCTCTATGATATATAAAGTTTGCAGTTTTGATTTTGTGTGATTATGTTCAGCAATGGTGACCTTTAGAGGCAACAATATTGAAGTGTAATGAGGAGATGTTTGATCACTAGTATACAATGAGGAGTTGGCGTGACTTCTCCATTCCTTCCTGGAATCTGTGAAATCCAGCTGACAGGCTTTAACCTTTAGACTGCTGAAGGTTTAAAATGTATAGGGATTTAGCCTGTTTATACACCATGTTAGGTATATGAGATTTTATATCATCTCTTCTATCACTCCATGCGGGGATATTGTATGTTTAATAACAGCAGCCACCGGCCAATATTGTGCCGTCCAGCGAGCTTTCGCCCGCGTGCTGTCGGCGGGAGCTCTGCCGTCGGCCACCCACCCCTGCCCACCTCTCGCCCGGCCGTGCCAGCGGGGCTCCGCGGGCATCCCCGCATCCTCACCGCGGGGCTGCCGGACCCCGCCGATGAATTTACTCTCCAGCAGCCCAAACATCTGTCCTGGCTGCCTTTCCCTGCAATATCGCCTTCATTCGGTGTGTGCAACCACGTGTCTGCCCAGACCCATGCGTCATGGTAGGCAGCGCTTTCTATGAATTGTAAATTCTCTCTCTCAGCAAGATTTAAAAGTAAATAGACATTATTCAGGTTGCTGTTTTGGCAGGAGATGTGAGATTACAGGCTGTGATTCCAAACACTTCACATAGAGACTAGACTGGAATATGAAGTACTTACAGACCGTGAGATTATCTATTTGCTAATTATTCATTAAGACGTATTTTATATATATATACACATAATGTATGTTTATATACATGTACACACGCATGGGCATTTACCTATAAATATACGTATATATAAGTGTGCATTTATATATATAAATGTACACATACCTATGTATGTCTGTGCATCTCAGAGTGTAAGAAACCATAAAGAGTGCCGTGCGAGATATCAATGCGTTCCCCTCCCAGAAGCAGCGGCGCGTTCAGAGGTGCAGGGAGGGGATTTCCTACAAACGGTGCATCACGTTGCTAAATTCGTAAAGCAAACGACCAAGAGCTTAGGGAGCAGGCAGCCTGCAAGGCCGCGCCATTTGGTTAATGGCGTGTCACGCCTGCAGCCGAGGAGGGCTGGCTGGTGCCTGAAGAGCAGGCAGGCGGATGCTGGCTCCAAAACCACCCCAAAAGTGCTGTCATGAGCATAAGGGAGAAGCTGGCACCGGCGAGGGTAACTTGTGGCAGAGCATTGGGAAAACTAATTAATTACGGACTTCTCCTCTTGGACCTTTCCCCCACTGAGGTTTAATTTTCCTGGTTTAATGCCTTTCTTTAGCCAGCCCAGGAAAATGGATCTTCAGAGGCTGTTCACAGCCATGTGCTATGAATACCGTGTATGACAACAGCTATAGCAGAACCTAAGGCAGTGGCTTGTGTCTCCCCTGTGCAGGTAGCATCGCTGCCCTGGTGGGAGCTGGCCTGCCTGCCTTGCCATTTCATCAGAAACTGAAGCCCTGCCTTGGCTCTAGCTGTGTTCCCCGGTCTCTCGTCCCCACACGGGAGCCGTCTGCCCATCCCTGCGTCCCCACCGCGCTCCCGGGGGCTCTGCCGCCCATCCCACCGCGCCTGCTGCTCCCCCCCGCCTCAGCAGCCCCCCGCAGCCAAGGCTTTTAACTTTTCAAAAGTTAAATTGAGGGCAATACGTTCCCTTCATTAAGCGGTTTTTTTCTTGGAGGAAAGTTAGAAGCTGGTGTAACGGCACACAAGGGGACTCTCAGCTGGAGAGTGACGGCTTTTGTTCATCTAGCGAGAGGTCCATTAAATGGGAGATGTGATGCCATTAACTACCTGTTTCTGACAACGTTACAGCTGTGAAATAAGCGTGGACAATCCTTCAGTCCTTGCCTTGCTGGGAGTTTTGTGGTGCATACCCCTCTTTACAATATTTTAGAGGTTTTTGCTGCTCTGCCTTCGGAGGCGTCGTGGGGCCGGAGTGAGGAGCAGCGGGGACGGGCAGCGGGGACAGGCCATTGGCCCCGCAGCAGAGCAGGGCACCCTGTAACGCTGGGTACGCACCGGCTGCGTTGAATTCATCACTTTGCGACAGCAATTGGCCACCAGTTTTTTCCCCGGGTGGCCATGCAGAGAGCACGTTTTCAGTTCAGTTTACAGGTGCGGGTGCTGGTGGAGGGAGAGAGAGAGAATTTGCAGCTGATTTCTCCAGATGTAACAGAGAAAACATTAACAGGAGCAGAGCTGTTAGCAAAAAATGGCGTTTTTTCCCTAGACTCTAAGTTCCTGGTGCTTCCTGGGAGGATGCACAGGCTCCTGCAGACAAATGTCAGGGTGTCTCAGGGTGGTTATTTTGACCCAGGAGAGCGGGGAGAAGCCCCAGGGGTACTGCCCTCTCCCACCCAGGACAGCCGCAGTGGCCAGCCTGAGCCCCTCCCGGGGCTCAGCTCATGCTCCCAGCAAAGCCCATGCATCCCTCCAGGTGAAGAAGAGCCCCAGGGTGTAGGACCAGTCCCTTCTCCACTATGGAGGAGTTGTCCCTCCTCCCACCAACCTGCGCTGATGCTCCTCATCCTGTAAGAGGGATCACAAAAAAGTTCTTCACTACGTTTCTTTCCTTTTAGGCTTTGACTAAATAGTGGCCCTAAATTACACCGTGCAAACCAATGGAGGCGAGGACCCCTTATTTAAGGGGCTGAAGGCAGCGTCAGCTGCTCTTGGAGCGGCAGGAGAGCCCAGCGTCAATGCCAGCGCTGGAGAGTTGTCCCTCTCCAGAGCAGGGGAAAGGTGCAGCCGCCGACACGGCCCCTGGGCTGCTTGTCCAGCAGAGACGTGGCAGACGAGTAAGCAAGACGTGCTAGAAATCCAGGCTGCCAGCCGATCCCGTTCAGGGGATCCTTTGTACAAGTTTTATGTCAAGGTTTGTGAAGCATCTGACAAAACCGCTGGCGGAGGTTGCAAACACACCATTGACCAAGGCAGCCCGCTGTGCTGGGCGGTCGCGGTGCCAGGCACTTCTCGGTGGTCAAGGCTCCTCGGCCGATGGTCTTGCCGGACCGGCGCCTCGGCCACCACCAGCTGGGTGTGATGCTCCTCCTCGGGCAGCTGCTGGAGCCGGGCAGTGGTGCGGGCAGTGCAGGCAGGCAGGGGCTGGCAGCCCTGCTCCCCTTGGCAGCAACACCAGCCCGGCTCATTTCTAAGATCGTCCGTAATAACTTGCGAGAGAGTTTGGCTAATGAAACAAAGCGAAGAGAAACGCAGCTCCAAAAAGTCTGCCCAGGACAGAAAATGTCTTAAAAAGCTACAGTATTTAGAGGCTTAATTAGTATATTGGGTCATTATGACACCCAGCTCGTTTCATTACCCTCCTAATGCATTATTAGTTGGCAGTTAAATACTGTCTGCTGGGACCGGCGCGTTTTCCTCTTGTCTTGCTGGTCGTAGTGCCAGCTCTGGCCGACAGCTTACCTGTAGCGAGGAAGCAATGGAGGCCCAATTAGAAAGCTTTCAGCCCAACACCCATGGAAAAGCCAAAAGCTGATAAAGGTCAGCGTGAAATTTGAATGACAGGGCTAAAGTCTTTTACTCATAATTTTGTGTTTGCAATAGAATTCAGAGCAATTCACAGCCTTAAAGGCCTTAAGTGAGAACAGCAATTAATTGTAATGAATAATCTGACAAATCTGGTTGACATATGGCTGCTAATGCCCTCCTTTCTAGTGGGAGCAGTGGAGGGATTAGATTAACTCAAATGAAATCTGGGACCGCCATGCCATCTGCATGTTCAGTGAGGAGCGGTACACGTTAAATGGTGAGTGGGTAGATATCTGTCTTGTACTCATCCCTCCCTGAGCCCTCGGCAGATATGGGAATAGCAGTTTTATTATTGCACCAGCTGCCTGTCAATCCAATAATACCGGAAAGTCATATAGTACAACCAAGAACGCTAATATAGCAAAAAGTTGTTAAAAATTAACCAGACAAAATTAACATAAATTGATATATTCCTCTGTTTATACAATGTGTATTTCTAATTTGATTGCCCCGCTGAACAGTTGTGTTCCCTTCCTGGCGTTGACAAACAGTGCCCGTAACAGGGGCACTTCTCCGTGACTTGCCTGGTGCGCCTCGGAGGAGGGACCCCGGGGAGGAGGGGATGGGTCCCAACGAGGGCACCCTGCATGGGACAGAGGGTGCCAGCGCTGGCCCACGTCTCCCCAGCTCAGCCCAACGTCAGCCCCGCGTTGGGGTGGAGGTGTTGGGAGGAGAGCATCCCCAGCTTGGCCAGAGGGAGATGCCGGGAAGCCGGCTCGTGTGGCGGTGGGGACTCCGGGGCTGGGGAAGGCTCTCCCAACATTTCCAACGCTGGCTTTTTTCCAGACGTGGACTTACTTGGGTTTTCTCATTCGCTTCTCCTTCAAGACAGACCCCAGCTCAGGACAGCGTTTCCCATTTCCAGAGCAAGGACAGTTACAGCCATAGGCACAACAGGTTTTCTCCTCTCACGGTGTTAAATCACCACTATCTCCAAGTTTCCACTGTGCTGCCGGGGGTTGAAGCCAAGTGGCAATCCTGCCTCCCGGTTATCCGGGCAGAGCCTGCGCAGACCGAGCCCTTCTGCCTCCAGAGAGCCGTGTCTCAGCTCAGCCAGGTGGCTTTTGTGCACTTTTCTCTCCAAATTACAAATAACAGCCAAGAACAGATTTTAAAAGTCTAAAGAAAATAGGGGTAAAGAGCAAGATTGCTATCCACAGCCCACCTCACCGGGTTTTCCTGGGAAGAAGCCCTATCTAAATGATAGCTGACCTCAAGGAGCATAAACCCATCTCATTAGGAATCAGCTGCACGTACCAAATGTCACCTTAATTTTGATAGAGGAAGCTATAGGTCAGGCAGAACTTTGTCACCAGCCAGCAAAAAGATAATGTGTTTGAAGCGATACACAGGTTTTAGTATATCGAATGGCCACTGAAAAATGGCACCTAAGCCAAGTCTGCCTCCAAAAGCCTTTCCACTCAGTCTCTTGGTAGAAAACAAGAACTCGCTGCTCAAATCCACTAGCTGGCATTTTTCTGATGTCAGACACTGAAGGTATTTGGGAAGTGCACAAAAGTTTTCTTGATCCTTTGTTTTTAATGTCACCTTGAGTCCTGCAGTGTCACCTGAAGATGTGAGTCATGCTCCACAGCAGACTGTGGGTTTCAAAGCAGAGTTCCCAACTTTTTTCCCCTGGGAAGTGTTTAGGGAGCAGAGCCGTTATACACCCCCCCAGGCCACTCTCTGCCCCGCACATTAAAAAAAGAGGAAAGTAAAATATTTTGAATGTCACACAGAGCACTGTGCCACCCTGCCCGGTGGAAGTGTTGTAGCCACTGGGAACACAGCTAGATCCTTTCACTGGGCTGGGAAGACGTTTGGTGTTAGGACACCGAGCAGCAGCCAAGGAAATGTTCATTTGGTCAATACAGACCCAGCTGAGTTAGCATCCTTCCCAGCTCTCCTGTGCTCCGCTCTCAAACTTCATCATCTGTTGCAGGAATTTGAAAATCTCTCAGACCTGACTCAGGAAAACAGACCGAACTAAACTGAACTAATTTTTAGTTTGTTTAAAAAGGTTTTAAAACTGCCAGTTCCTGCTTTGCAGCCAGACTTTGGAGGCAAGGAGGTCTAGGGAGGGACGGGGCATTCCCAAGCTGAAGTGCCTCTGCAGCCTGGATATAACACACGGTCACCTCTCCTCCCTGTGGGGTTACAGCACGGTCTCAGGACCTACAATTCGCACCCTGTTCCTCTGTTTTAATAACTATCACCTGGCTTAAAAATTATGCTTAAACTTAAAAATGCAAACAATACTACTACTTCTAAATTTATCCAGTTAATGAAGTCACTAGATAAATTTAGCACATTCTTTTTTTGTTATTAATTGCTAACAGTGAAAAGGGCTAAATTCAGAATAACTCTCTGTTTCAAAGACCTAATTGCCAAGGACCTAGCCTTAATATTAACTAGGATAATTATTATGCAAAGCATACCCACCCAGAATGTTTGCATAGCTATCACAAGCGCTTTCATAAATGATGCTTTAATTAGTCTTAATTAGAATTTGTTTAAGTCAGCAGGGAATGCAGAGCCCGTGAAATGATGTATGTAATAAGCATCAGGCTCACTTTTTACTTGGGGAATAGAGCTGACAAAATCACATCACGTTAAATTGATTCAGTCAGAATTAAAATTCTTATGGTATTAATTAAATGGGGGATCTCATTAGCAGGCTGCAGGGTGACAGAGTGACTCTTTGGCGACCAGATGTGAAGAAGCAGCACCGAACAAGAGCACCATTAGACCAAAAAGTCGTCCTATCTGAGGCACCGGAGCAGCGGCGCGGGGCTTGATGCAAAGCGGTACAACCCCGGCAGTAAGATACCAGCAATTTAGAGCGCTTTTCAGCTAATTTGGCTCCTTTCAGCCAGCGCAGCTCCATACAGCAAGGATTGTTGGGGTTCTGGGGGGTGGCGGCCGCGGGAGCCCGTCCTGCCGCCAGGGTCCCCAGGCACCCTCTGGTGCTGCCTGCACCGGGGCTCGGCCAAAGCCTTGGGGTACCCCCGCGCCCAAGGGCAGGGAGAGCCCCGGCATTTGCCAGATCCACCCCAGCACCCTCTATCTTGGCATTCCCGGTGCCTGTGGTGATTCTTACGTACTCTGCAAACCACTCATAGCAGCCGGAGCACTTTTTCCTATTTCTAAGCCAGAGCCGACTTTGCAAGGCGCGTCAAGGATAGATGATGTTTACCTCCAATTAGCATACGTTTTGTGAATGGCAAGGGGCACACGCTGCTGCTGTGTACGCTTTTGTCACTGGTAACCACTCGCTGGTTTTATTTCTCTATCCTAAATTTCAATATTTAAAAAATAAGCCTGCTCCTTGCCTGTGACTGAAAGGTGAAGCCTCAGCCCTGTGTCAGGGTGATGTGCCAGTGCTCCCGAGGGAAACCCGGGTGTCCTCTTCCCCTGTGCCCAGCGGGGCACCAGGACCCCCAGCGATGTGCGGTGGGGTGGGATGGGGCTGGGACAGGACCCCTGTTTAACACCCAGCACCCACCAGCCCCACCGGCACCCCGGAGTGCCGCCAGTGCTGGAGTCGTCAGTAGACCCTCAGCCTCAGTGGAAAGCAGGCTTTGGTGTTTCATGCCCCCAGTTAGTTTCAAAATCAGCACAGTGTGCTCCCCAGCTCAGCCAAGCGCTTCCCTCTTCTGCTTAAAATCAAGAATAAGGTAATCACAGTGACATGACGTCTCTGAATGTGGCATGAACGACAAAAGGGAAAAAAACCTGTAATGTTTACAAAAGGCATTTCCTTGGTCAAACGAGTGGGCCCCTGGCATTTTTCTGCACTGAACCCCAGTCTGGCCGGGAGGCAGCGGGAGGCAGCGGGACAGCACAGCTCCTCTACCGCAGCGTTTGAAGGGGGATGCTCTCAGCTGCTGGTTGCTGTCCTGGCCAAAAGGAAATCAGATCAAAACTCTCCTCAGAACTGTACTCACAGAGCCGTGGGGCCCAGGGAACTGCAGGCACTTCTATTTCTGAGGACAGCCAGAAGTTTGTAAATCGCTGGGACATGTTAAGCTTCTCCCTTGGGGCTGTCACTCAGCTCGCAGGACCCCAAACACAGTCACTCCTGGGGGAACGGAGCCCGGCTGCAGCAAATGCCTGGCTCTTTGCTGGTGGTCTTGTGGGTGCATGTCTGTGGAAGAGCAGGAAACCTTCTCTCTAGGTGGGAGTTGCTCCATTGCGGTTAGGGAAGGAACCGCTGTGCCCCACAGGGCTCCCGCGCTGGGGAGGGCTGCCGAGGTCCCTCGGTTACACATCATCTCCATTGCCCTGCTGATGGAGAGCCGGGCAGAGCCCGCCGGGGTTGGGAGGGCTGAGGCTGTGCGGCTCACCGAACCGAACCCGCTCCTTCACTCGGCACTGCAGAAACCCATCAGGTTCACTTCAGTACACTGAAATACCATTTAAACAGGTGCAGGCCTTTGTTGAAAGATGCTGGCCTTGAGAATTTTTCTAATGGCCTTATTTTAGGAGCATAAGGGTATGTAGTCTAAACTATTTTTAAAAAAATCAAACAAACCACAGCAAGCAAGAGACCCCAAACAGAGTAAGCTTTCAAAATCAGCTCTATGTTTTCAGCTTTTCCGTGACCATTCTGTTAGTGAATCACAACTAACTGAAAGAGCTTCGAGGTTGGTTCCTCTACAAACAGAGAAGAAAAAAAAAAGGGAGAGAGTGTTTTTGTATACATATATATACCTGTATTTAAAATGTATTTCAGCTGTATTTAGGACAAACCCCACTCCGGCCCCAAGTCCGTAGTCCCGTGGGCAGATGCCTGGCGATCTCAGACGCTGGTAACATCAAGACCCAGGCGTGCAGTGCCCTGCTCCCGCCGCGGGAAGCAGTCTCCCATGGCAGACCACCAAGGGCCAACGGAGTTCCGTCTGCAGCAAACGCGGCTGTTAGAAGTGCCCCGATGCCGAGGTTTTTGCAGGAGTGTCCCCGTACAATATGAGGCACGGCAGCTCTGCACGCGCGGTGCAGATGCTGTTGGTGCTGTTCGGTTGCCCAGGGTTTCCCTCCCGTCCCGCTGGTGCCCCGTCCAGCGGTGCCGCAGGCAGCACGGGCTCGCTCCCCCTGCAGCAGGGCCACAGCCGTGGAGCCGTGGGCTGAAGCACCCTGCCGTGGCTCGCAGCTTCCAGACATGGTCCCTGCCTGGCCCCGGGTGGGAGCTGGAGTGCCCCCGCTGCGGGTGGGCTCGGGCAGAGGCAGCTCTCCCTGCACCACCACTTACGGCCAGCTCTCCAAATTCCCACTCCCGTACACATATATAGATATACTTTCTTTTCTTAAAAAAAAAATATTCTAAAATTTGGAACATAAAAACCCCAGAGATGTTTTTCTCTCTGTACATGCCTCAGGCACGTGCATAACGGGGCTTCCTAAGCCTTGCCTTGGTCGTTATTTAAAGTTTCTGGAGGAGACAGGCACCCCACATCGTGGGACCCATCCTGGCCCTGGACCTGTGGTCCCGGCTGTGGGCTGCTGAACCAGAGCCGGTGCTGCCTGCAGCCGCCTGTGCCCATGGCACAAAAGCTGCCGGCTGCGGAGAGGCTGTTATTGTAATACCCCGACCTGTGTGCCCGGGGAGCAAAAATCCTCCAGGCTAATTAGTCAGACTAACCTCTCATTCCCAAACCTACAGCCTGGAAATGCTTGGGACTTTACCAGCTTACGCCTCATCAGTATTCGGCTTCCCTGCCAAAGCGCGAGAGGGGGGGAGAAAAGATAACCATAAGGACCAGAGATAAAAAGGAACTCAATAGGAAACAAAAATAAACACTCCTGTGTCTGCGCTGTGGACCTCTCCTGCCATTTAGATAACCTCTGCACTGGGCCAAATCTCCTCCCTGCCGCCCCCCGAGGCTGGCAGCGGGGGGCTCCGGGAGCGCGGCCGTGCCCCCCGGTCCCCACCACGCCAAGTGTCTCAGCCGCCGCCATCCGCACTGGTGACCGGGACCCTCGCGCCAGCACTGCCCGCGGCTCCCTCCCGGCTGGGCTCTGCCCAGGTCAGCTCCGCCGGAGCGAGCGGATGGAGGGACGGGGCTTTTCTGTTCGGACTGACAGGAGCCGTCTTCTGGCAAAGCCAAGACGTAGGGATGAGCGCGTCCCCTCAAGCGTAATGGCAGCTCCCGGCATTCCCAACGTTTGAATCCAAGAGGCATCGGCCAGCATCGAGACCTGGCAGGCAGGCAGGGCTGCCTTGTCCCAGTCCCGCTCCCAGTCCCCGTCCAGCCTTGTGCGTGACGGCCACCAGGACCAGAGCGTGGGGAAACCAGCGTACGGCCCCGGTGTGCATGCAGGGCGGCGTGGGGCTCGCGCACGCGGGTGGATGGGACGATCTCGTCCCTGTGCCACGGGCGATGCCGCCGGCACGGGGGGCCGTGGGGCGCGATCCTGGCACGCCGCGCATGGCAGTGTGAGCACAGCGACAAGGAGCACCCCATCCCGCTCCAAGGACAGGCTCTAGCTCACGTAGGTATGGCTATTCTGGCTTTGCTGATCGTAAGCGGTGCTTTTTTTTCTCAGCAGATATTTTAGGACTTAGTTGAAATCAAATGCAGGTTTTTTTAATCCAGTCTAAACCTACTAAAACATTCACTATTCTTACTGCCTAATACATTTATTCATGGCCTATATATATTCTCCACTATAACTAACCTCTTTTTTCATGTCTTCATTTTTAATAATATTGCTTATGTGAAAATTGCTGGATAAATTATTCAATTCTCTCTATAATCTAGTATATCTGCAGTAAAACTGCTAACCTGGCTCTGTCAATACATTCATAATAATTTAAGTTATTTGTCTGTGCTCCTCTCCCCCCTCTCCTCCACCCCCCTTGGGCTGGGGCTCAGCCCCTTTGCAGAGTGGTACCACAGAGAAGTATTTTGCTCTTACGTGACGAAGAGAAACTGCCACGTCGATGCACCAGTCAATACGCATTTCACATGAAATTTCATTCGTGTGTGTAACTATAGGGTGAGTACGGGTAATTAATTACTCCCACAAGCACGAGTCCGCAAAGCTTGACCACCTGCCGCAAAAATACCTGTTTTAGGGGATACCGGCAAGGGTTTCGGGTGAAGCGCCGAGGCGGGGGTGTCGGTGCAGCAGAGCTGCCTGCAGGTGATGGGCCCGAGGGGGGGGAGCTCCGCGGCGGGGTGGGAGCCCCAAGGCAGCGCACCCATGTAACGCCTCCTCCTCCGGCCGGCCGGCGGGGGGACGCCCTGAGAGCGGGGAGGAAAGCGGGCTCACTCTGGAAATGGTTATCGGGGGAAAACGCATCCCTCCCGTGGTGTGTGCAGGACACCCTGCCAGGTGGAAGGGGGCATGCCATGTGCTAGGGCAGTGAAAATGGGACCACGGAGGGAAGGGCTGATTTGGGCTGAAATATTAAAATATTTGCAGTGGATTTACAATGTGTGTGGCCTTCTCTCCTTATGCATGGTGCAAATGAAAAATGAGACCAACTTCTCCGGCCCCCTTCCCCAGGGCTAGATGCGGCCCCGTGGCTGATGCAAGGGTCCGCCTTCGTCGTGCCCAGAAACCCGCTTCACCTCTTTCTCAGCATCCTCCATCATTTAAAGATGTCGAACTATAGCGATAGAGCCATTGAAATAAAAAAGGGCAAATAAAATGCTGAGAGTCAGTTTGATCTAACTCAACCTTTTCAAATGACTACACTAATTTTCGACATGTGAATTTAACTGTGTGTTTGCCCCCCTATAAACAGGACGAATAAACGCTATATCATTTTTACACTTGAACTGTATTATGATTTTAATGCAGGCTCAGGTGAGATGAGGTCAGAGGATACAATTAAATGGATCTGGTACCATCTGGAGATTAGGGTCTCTTTAACCATGCTTGGGTGATTTATCCATCAGCAACTCATGTAGTGCTTCATAAAAACTGGTATCTGTTTAAAAAAAGATATTAAAATACAGCGTATTTTTAAAATTAGAGACTAAAATATTGTGTAGTTGCAGGCAAGCAGTTTATTTCTTAATCACTGAAACAGAAATTCCTGTATCGGAATAAATCTACTGATACAAATTTACTGTATTTACTGGTATTTATACAGGGCTGCTTTGTGCAGGGCAAAAGAAAAACAACAACCAAATCCCAAGCCCTTTTAAGTGAATGCCTAATGAGGCAGGCTTTAAAGGGTTCAAAATTCCCCTAGTGGAAGACGATTACCTGCCTTCCTAAGGGGGAGCCTGCCCTCCTCGGCATCCCCACTTTTCGCTCCATGAGAGCCTTCAGAAGAGGCTGTGCCAGGAGAGCAGCTTTATTACGGCAAACAAAAGTTGGGAGCCTTCTACTACCTTTTATTGCAAGGCTGCAAGTAATAGTCTATGGCATTAGCCAGAATTTATTTTGTAATAAAACAAAACGGGTGTAAAATCAAATATTTAACTGTCAACTTTCAAAGCAAATGAGTGGCTAAAACTCAGTTTAATAATTGATCCATCAATGTGCAGATCAAAAGCTAAGGCCAAAATTAAACAATTATTTTCCTGAAATTATATTTTATTAAAAATTTCCTGAAAGAAAAACAATTCAGCCATTCTTCTGGACAGTAATTTATACAGTTTAGTGATCTTGCTGTCAATAATATACAAATAGCACTAATATATTACTATAATGCTTCATTTTCATTAAGACATCTGCCAAGTTCTCAAAAACCTTTTCCATTTGGGACTTGACTTATAATTGCATAATCCCTTGGGGGAGTTTCAATATTATTTTAATCAATTTTAACCACAATACACAATATGGATGATTACATTGCAATGTCATTTCCAAAGTTACTTTCCCCCATTACTCATTTGCAAGGGGAGAGAACACTGGAAATGTTTGTGAAAGATATTCCGGTAGGGAAAAAAATGACAGAAAGGCAGAATGAATTTCTCCACCTTTCAGAAGAGCAACAAGGCGAATAAATATGAATTTACATGAACTGAGGGTCTGCAGCGAGCATTGCCGGCGTCCCCGGCTCTCACAAACGACCGTGGCGGCTGCTCTTTGCCGACCCCCCCTCCCCCTGCCCCTTCCACCCGGCCGGGAGCACAGGTTATACCTGAAAGAACTCGCGCTGATAAAACGCAGCTAATGCCTGTTCTTCCTCTCTTCTGGACCCGCACATCACCGCAGCCCAGAAAGGCGGTATCACTGGGGTGTTGTTTTCTGGGTTGGTCTACAAAGTTTTTGCCAGTGCAATGTTCATCTCCAGTGACACGAGCTGAAAACCACATTTATTGATGTCTGTTACCTCCTCCTGCACCTAGCCCCGTCTTTTCCTAGTTTCTCCAGGTACCGAACTTGCAAATGACCCGCTCCTCCTTTCTGCTCTGTTTGAAGGTCACAGAGAAGGGACGGGGGGAGCCACGTCTCTCTCGCCTGTAGTAACGGATCCACCAAAAGCAGACCAACAGCTAAGGCCAAAATTAAGTAGTCACTTTTCTGAAATTGCATTTGATTAAAAGTTTCCTGAAAGCAGGACAATTCGGCCACCGTTGTGCCACCAGTACAGATTCGCAACTGGGGAAATGTGCCCTTTAGGATGAGGAGTGGGTCTGGAGAGGACCAGGGGTCCACAAGGGTCTGGGGTGGACGAGGGGTCCGCAAGCCGCGGGGAGGTCAGAGGATGGAGGCAAAGGCACATCGAGGGAAACGTATCGATGGCGTTTAACTCTGGGGTGGAGAAGGAGGGAAGGCGGTGGAGAGGGAGGGTGCTCCAGGTGTGCTGCTCCTGCACATATTTAACATGCCAGCTCCTGCACAGCCCAAACCCGCCTTCAGACATGACCTTGGCAATATTACAGTGGTAATATTTTCACAAGCGTGACCTCCTCTGAATCTGGGTCTCCAATATATTCTGAGCAAACATGCTTTTCTCCCTGTCAGGCACACTGTAGATATCTTCTTTCTCCACCTGGTTTTTCCTGAATGAGCCTATTCCTTGGATATATGTCGGTCTTTCAGCTGAGGCATGTTGCACACACACAGGAGATGGATGGGGACCTGACTGCTGTGTTTTAATTGTTGCCACTAAGGTGGATGTAGTTTCTTTATAAATGTTGGCGTTAATCTCAGCGTAGATGTAATTTAATGTAGCACAGAGTAACTCCTCATTACGAGGCTTTTTGCGTTTCCTCCTGTTCTTTGACGGCAGAGAGGCTGGGGATGCCATCGCTGGGAGGGAGGTCCCTCTTGCACAAAAGGATGAACTCAATGTCTTCTCTACGTGAACAAAAAACCCCAGCACCCTCTGAGCTGGTTTATTTATGCGCTGAATTACTTCTCTAATGCTTTGCAATAAATAAAGAGTTTGCTATTGCAAAGACATAGAGCGTGGAACAGCACAGGCAGAAACGCGCTCTCTTGCCCTGGCCCAGCAGAGAGACAGTAGTTTGGGTCTTCTGTGTACCCCAGAGAGCTGCTCTATCCATTGCTGACACAATCGTCACTAATAGGGAAAAATATGAAATTTGAACAGGTCTTTAAAAATCACTTTAATGTGATCTTCTCCCCCCCACCCCCCAGTAATTACCCAAGAGCTCTTTGTTTTCACTATATAATTCCCTGGTGTATTTAAAAAATACCAGAAGTGTTGTCTGTGGTATCAAATAAAAACTACAAAGACTCATGCGGTATAAACTCATCCACCACAACTGTCTGCCAAAAACCTCAAAAACTCTAAAAAGAAACATAATAGCAAAGTTATTAATGGACACCAATGCAGTCCACCACTTCGAAAGAACACTGGTTGGGTCATTATAGAAATCACTTTTAAAAATACAGACTGTTTGTAAGAGTTGCACTGCGGTCTATAACCAGTAAAAGGTGCGCTTTTGTGCTCCTTATTTTAAAATAATAATATTAGAGAGTGCTCTGCAGCCAAAGGGTGTTTCCTAGGTGAAAAGGAGATAGTCTGTATGGGTCAACATTGAGTTCAGATGCTGTCTGTCACCATACAAGAAATACATAGGAACACTTTTCCCATTTTCTGTAAATCAATAAAAGACTCAGAGCAATCTGAAAGTTTGTTTAAGCCAAAGCCGTGGTGTGTCACATCGAGAGGTTCTGCCACAGCCTGGCTGGACAGGCTGCTGAAATGTATTAAAATGAGACCAAAAAGCAAGAATGAAGAATTGGTTCCTGCCGAGAGAAAGAGAGGGATCAGTTTTGTCTTCAGAACTGGTGGAAAAATGGGATTGAGAAGTTAAAGCAGTCCTAAACATACTCGTTTGAGGTTTTGCTGAGTGCTGTTGGTTTCAGTAGCCTTTGGATGGAGTTTGAACTCATTTTAGGACTTCTCGCCTTTGCCAGTACGGGGTGGGTCTCACCTTCTCCATCCTTTCACCTCGGTGACTGGCAGCGGGTTGGTCTTTTCAGTGTGTTAGCTGATTTAATCCTTCTTTTGTCCTGACATAAGCCCCAAATGCTGTATATCTCATTAAAACTAAACTCTTTTTAGTTGTTTTTAGAAAGTGGAATTTTTCTTTAAGTGAGAAGTTCCCCAAATGCGATAAAATAACTTCTTACTGAAAACAAAACCTCAAAATGAAGAGTTGTGAAATGTCTCTGCAATGGCACAGGTGGTCTGGTTCCATGAAATATTTTGTTGTCACAAAAGAGTTTCACTGATAAAATATTTCAGTTGGTTATGGCTTTTAAAAAAGAGGAGTTATTTTGAGAAATGGAATATTTCAGCCACGGCAAAGTGCTCTGGAGCTGCCCCATCCCTTGGGCACGGCCTCTGCAGGATGGCATGTGTTCCTGGTTCCTGAAGGTAGAGCAGGGCCGCAAATACTCTGAAGAAAATTCCCTTTTTATGCACGCTTGGCAAGGTTTTGAGGCCAGCTCCCCTCTGAAGTGAAGCTTGTTAGATAGGGATGTGCAGCTCAGGGTGCCCGTCCAAACTCCCACGCTCAGGCTCCCAGAGGTGCTCGGCCTTCTCCGGATCAAAGCGTTAACAGCGCGAAAGGAGAAGTCTGAACTACTTAATAAAGATGGAAAAAGGCTGCTGTGGCCAGGCGTAACCACAGGGAAAAATCATTAAAAAGTCATTTCCACCAAATGGATGTTTTAAAAAAACATTTCTAAGCCCTACCTATAGCACTTTGCATAATTCCTCCCTGTTTATGAAAATGAAATCCCCGAGAAGTCTGTGTTCAAGCCCATATGGTGGCTGATGTGATATTTGGCATAATCGCTGAGGAAAATATGGCACTGCTAATTTGCCTATCGGCCCCTGGGACGGGTCCCCTGGCAGCGCCGCTCCACGCCGTGCGAGGCGAGCTCCACCTCGGAGCCGTGGAAGGGCAAGAGCAGCACCAGCCCCGGGCCGTGCCTGGGGAATTAACGACCGGAGGGAATTAACGGCCCCCGGCTGCACCTCCGGCCATCGGCTCCTGCAGCCAGCAACGTCCCGGGCGTCCGCCCTAACGGAGATGTCGCTAAAAGGGTTAAAGAAGTTTTGACTGGTTTATGACATGAATGCTGTCAGCGGAATGCATTTTGAATCCCTGTTTAAAAGACATGTAATTGCCTCAGATTCTTTATATTATCATAACTCTTCAAAATTGATTGGTTTTAGGTTTATGGAAAAATATGCAAATGCGCAGAGAACGACACACATTCCTCATTGTGGGTATAAAAGTAGTTCACAGAGAATCCATCTGATTGTGTTTGATTACTGAACGAAATCTAATTATTTTAGCTACACGTCCAGGCTTTTCTGGAGAGGCATGCTGAAGAGAAGAAATATTTGGTATACGTGAGTGTTGTTTGCCCGCTCAGATTTGTTTATTCACATATATTTTGACAGTCCAGAATTTTAAATAATTGATATCAATGTTCCCTCTTCAGAGTAAAAGAAACCAATGTAATTGCAAAAGGGCCGGTGCTGACGCACTCCTGCGTGCATTTCCACAGCGCACATGTACCTTCGAAGGTATGCTAGTAGTGCCTTTGGGGTTAAATCATCTTTCGAACTCCTTTTTAGCAGCTTTTGTGCATGGTTTTGTACATGCACTTGCATATTTTTGTACATCCCCATGCAAATTGCAGTGCCTGGGCATTTCCACCAGGTTCCCGATAGTTGGGAGAAGCGGATGGGGATGCCGAGCTGGGCACAGGTACCATGGGCCGGGGCATCCCTCTGTCATCCCGCGCCCCAGCACCCGCGAGTGCTCAGCGGTGTACTGCACCTGATTACTGATTTATCATACATGCTTAAACATTAATTCTGGAGAGGTAGGGAAATGATCGAGCCAATGTTTTGGCCCCTCCTGGGCCTTTGTCAAGGAGTATTTATAAGTCTTTTAAAACAGCTTTGAATAATTACTAAATCCCTCCCTCTCATAAACAATTATCATCCTTTCCCAATTATCTAGTCAATTATAATCTACAAAGTCTCCTGCATTAAATTAAACTGTATGTTCTTCACAGTCACTCCTAGTAGGAACACGCGTGTCTGCCTGGCCCTCCCCAAGACACAAACTTTTTCTCCCCAAAATCCCTCCTGAAATACCTTCTCTCCTGCAGCGGCTGCAAGGACCAGCATTTACACACCAGGACCCTCACCCAGGAGGTCCAGGAGGGTCGCAGTCCACCTGAGCTACACACAATCCAACTTCTGAGGCCACCAGCTGCCTTTTTCTTCCTTCTTTCAATGGTATTGGTTGAATTGGGCACTGAATTTGGATGTTTTTGCCACTTAATAAGACAGCAGGCTATTGAGCTCGGGGAGCATGGAGATGCCATTGTAGCTCTCAGTCTCTGATGAGACTTTAACAATTACAATCACTAAAGCATCGATATTGTTCCATCAAAGCCCTCTGTCTGTATACATGGGCCTTACTGAAGTCGCGGCTGAGGAAGGACAGGCCCTTTCCTAGCCACACCAACACAAACATTGGAGAGCAGTACGTTTTTTGGCCACTACCGTTTCTGTTTCCTTGGTAAGGGTAAAGAATTATCATCAACCCGGATCATTTACCCTTATCCCTTAAGAGGTTTTTCCCATGTAGTTAAGTGCCTCCTTCGGGTGCTGTCAGGAAAGCGGGGCTGCCCGCCCTTTAAGGAAATTGGTGTGTAATAATTAGGTGTAGAGCCCCTCAAATATACCCTGTTATCAAATACAAAAGAATTACTTATGCATTCTGCTATGAGACCCATCATTAATTAGGAGTTTTACATATTAATTGCAACACAGAAAAAAAAACCCAACAGTTTTTCTCTCTCTGTGAAACACTGAGTGATGCTGAGGTGTGCAGCTTGTGCTGCTCCGGGTAATAAAGGATGGAAAATTTCTAGACTTTAAGCTCAGTTGCAAGAAAATGGACTGAGGTGAGGAAATACCTGAGCCGATAGCCCCACAAGCAGATAAATCCTCCAGCAGCCCTGCTGAGCTACGCGTGCGGACGCCTGGCGCTCTCCGGGGCCGTCCCTCGAGCCCTTCGCAAGGCTCTGTTTCCCGGCGCACGGCACCGGGGCAGGACCGCGAGCAGCAGCGGGGGTGGGAGAGCTCCGGACCCGCCGAGCGGTGGGACCGCAGCCGGGGCTGGGGGGGACGGCAGGGGTGTTCGCTCGGTCCCGTCCCCGTCCCGGCAGATGGGAGGTGGGTGCCGTGGGAAGAGGCACGTCTTCTCCACGTCCCGTGAAGTGGGACCGCACCACACCAGTGCCGCCAGCCGAAGAGGACGGTGCCTCTGAAGGCTTGTCTTGACACAGCCGAAGCTACGTTTTCATGGACAAATGAGTGACGGCTCCTCTCCTGAGCGTGCGTGTGCTCCGGCACTGTACCAGCCCTGAGGTTCTGTCTCCAAGCAGGGTTTGCTCCTTGGCAGCAGGAGCACAGCACCCATGGTTAGGGCAAGCAGCGGTCGCCAACTCTAACAGCCTTTCCTGGCCACACTCTGCGCTGGGCTCACCGGGGATGCCCTGTTTCGCTGGGAGCCGGTCGCAGCTCACACCGCAGCTCACCCCTGTTCACCCACTCGGCGGCCGCGTGGACCTCTCCGGAGAGGTGGCTGGCAGCAGGTCGGAGGTGGCGTACACAGCTCAAATATTCTGCGGAGACAGAGGGGGTCCTCCCTGCTGGAGCGGGCACACTGGGCACACAGCTGGCGCCCAGGAAGCCAAAGACTGCTTTTAATATCATTTTCTTCCAAAGGCGATTGCTAGGAAGACAGAACAAAACACCCAGTATGTCAATAAGGATTTGCACTGTATCATCTATGCCAAAAAACTAACTAACTCAATCATCTTCTCCACTTCAGTACAAGTTAGAATTTATATGCAACTCCCCACTTCAGGTGGGCAATCCAAAGAAATTAACCTCAGGAGAAAATTGCTTTTTTCTGGCTTAACACATAGCTTATTATCATGTCAGGCAGAAGAGACAGTGGGGAAAATGCAAAATCACAGACATGATACAATGGTGCATCCATATATTCACAGCTAAGGAACCACTTATTAGGAGAAATGTTTAAATTCAGAAGAGCAGGGTTCATTCTTTATGGCAACAGACAGAGAGTGACAGAGTCAGTCCCAGGGGCTAATAAACTGAACCATGCTACAGAACTTCACCCCACAATAGCAAGTCTAGTAGAGAAGATGTACTTACGCTCCCGATAGTAAGTTGTGGACACAGAGGGCTGTTTTCTGCAAATATCCCAAAGCACTTTACAAACTGGGCAAAGATTTATGTCCGGGGGAAAATAAGAATCAGAGCGCGTGAGTGCAATTCACCCGACTGCACCAGTTGCATTTATTCAGTCAGTCAGGATATCTATCAAGATAAGCTTGATCTCACTGCTAACTGGGAGAATGCTAACTAGGAAGAGCCGTGGTGTGGGGGTCAGGCAGGGCCAGGGGACACTGGGTCAGCGGGGAGGATTTGTGATCCCACGGTGGAAGGGGACGAGCTTTGTCTCCTGCAGCAGCTGGGGGTTTATCAAACACCCAGCGCTCTGGAAGGGTCCAGGTCAAGGCACAGTCCCTGATACCACGTTTCTGAGAGCAGCGGGGTACCAACCATCCCCAGGCCCGGGCGGCTTTAGGAGCTGTCGCAGAATCTGGCCGGGGAATTTGGAGTGGGGGAGCCGGCAAGCACGCTAGCCGAAGGAGCAGAACCATGGCAAGGGCACGAGCCTGCGCCTGCTGCAGCTCCCGCGCTGAGCGCGCTGCGCGTCGAGGCTGCCGTCACCCCGGGGTGAGCTGCGCTTGCTTCTGGGTGGAACTGAGCCCTGTGCCAACTACCCGTCGCGTGGCTGAATTTTGCTGAGTTTGACTATCCCTGTTTTCTTTGGCTGTTTTGCTTTCCTTCCCCGCCCCGTCCTTGGCTGCAGCACTCAGAAGTCACATAGGTCTGGCAGGACTGCGCTAGAAGCTGTGCGGA
Source organism: Leptodon cayanensis (assembly GCA_027564655.1). Lineage (NCBI taxonomy): Eukaryota > Metazoa > Chordata > Aves > Accipitriformes > Accipitridae > Leptodon > Leptodon cayanensis. The sequence goes on from JANXJC010000001.1 coordinate 53,503,738, forward strand.
CGGGCAGTAGACGAGGATTTCTCCCCCAGCTACCCTACCTGAATTTAAACACTCCAACAGAAACAGTTTTTATTGTGCACGTTTGGGAAAGGCACAGGAAAGTTGGTACGAACCTATGCAATGCCGCTGGGTGGCACGGGGAGAGTCTCCTCCCGGTCTAATGCCGCATGCAGCATTTGTGATGGGAGAGGATTATTAGCTCTGCCCCAAAACACCGCATTGCAAGCGGGGTTCCTCTTGTTTCCCTTGAAAGAAAAACACATGTCATAATTCAGCTGTGTGCTAATTGCTGATAATCACACACCCTTGCTAAAGCGGCGCTCTCAGTTTGGGGGGTGTATGGTGGCCTGGGCTGCTGGCCCTCTCCCTCGACGTGGTGGCCACTGCATCCGCACGGGTCAGCTCCCTCCTCGCCCGCTGGCCCCCAGCCCCGGCGGGGGCTGCCTGCAGACAGCCAGGGAGGGGGGACGGATCCCGGCTGTCGCACGGGCCATTGCAAGGGCAAGGACCGCCGGGCGGGAGGGATGCTGCGGTGCCGCCCGCAGCGGTGGGACAAGCCAGCCTGTGGTACCTGCCAGCACTGCGCTGCCATGCGGATGTGGATGGAAACGTCCTTGTCTGAACCCAAACCCCGCTGGGGTCCTCCAGTCCGCACTGGGCAGCGATGCTGCTGCCGGTCAGTGTTTAGCCTCCTGCTCCTCCCCACCGCTCCTGCCACCCGTGCCACTGGCATGGGACGTGACTGTCAAGGAGGAAAGTGGGTTTTGCCCCTTCCCCGGGCAGCTGAGACAGAGCTCGAGGTTCTGCTGCCCACGGCCTGCTCCTCTCAGGGTTCTGCAGCTAGAGAGGCACTCAGGGCGGGATGCTCGAGCCAGAGGTGACTTTCCTGCTATGCAAGGGATGCCTGAAATTTTTCTTCAGGAGGAAAAAAATTTTTCTTCAGTAAAAAGTGGATGGGAAAGCTCGCCCTCCGCGGTGCTGGTAGGGCTTGTTTATCCCCAACCCTACTTTCAGGCTGGGCGCTGGCTGCACAGCCCGGACCGCCGCGATCCCTGCCGGGCACAGCCGCGGGTACACGACTGTTCTTCCCGGAGGCGGCTCCGCAGCCAAGCGAACAGCTCACCAGAGGGAAGATGTCACATTCACTGATTCATCAACTCTTCCTCCGGCGGCAGCGGTACCTGTGCCATCTGTGTTGAGCACTTACAGGGAAACCTCTCCGCAACTGCCATACAAATCAGGGGCACCGCCAAGGTCACGCTGAAGGGAATTTCGGGACACGGGGAAGATGTTCGGCGGCGCGGCGGTAAGCAATAACAGCATCCCTGCACGAGTCCTCCCGCATCCCCGGCTGCTCCGCCCCAGCCTCGAGCAGCCCGGGCCCCGCTGGGAAATGTGTATTATGCCTGGGTTAATTTACTGATTAATCTCTAGTCAGTGGTTTGTGCTTTCCCCAGATGGCCAATTAAAATTTACAACTGGCAGAGCAGTGCCCTGTTGGCAGGCTGCTGCGGGGCCGCGGCTGGAGGCAGCGACAGAAGGCACGGGCCCACTTCTGCCTTTTTTCCCTCTGCTGGCTTTAATCAGAGGGCAGAGCAGCCTCTGCCCCGCCACCGGCACAGCCCCGGCACAGCCCTGGCACAGCCCGGGGCACGGCCGGGCTCCTGGCAGTGGGGATGGAGAGCCTCCTCCTCCTCCTCCTCTCCCTCACCTGCAGCCCCCGCTGCCGCCCGCTACTCCTCGTTTTCCCACAAATGTATAAACCATTTACAGTTGTTTGCATAAATCAAAGTGCTGCCTGTGAAGGGGGTAATAAGTGATGCTGTGATATGTATAAAAGACAACATACTTTCAGAGCAGAAAAAAAATCCCACAGAATTTTGTCTTTTGGCACTCGATACAAACCGTATTGGTGCATCCGCCCAAATAAAGCACCGCACAAAGGAGAAGCAGGCTTTTGTGCGATTCTTTGTTCTAAAGTTATATGTTCGCTTATACGTGGGAGTTGCCTAGGCTGGAAAACTCCAAAGCAAATTATTAATCAAGACCAATTGGTTTCCTGAAGAGGCCAAACATTGCAATGATGATGTGCAGTATCACGACAATTTGCTATTTTCAATAATTGTCCTCATAACTCAGGACAACACTCCAAGAAATACATAGTGAAAATATATTGGAAGAAATGCTGCTTTCACAAGCGCTCCCAGAACATATTACACTTCTCTATTTTAGAGCAAATTTTCCCTGCTGCCGCTTTTTTTTTTTTAAGAAGACTTCATGAATATTGATGGTAAACATAATAACAGCAATACTCAGGAGTATAGTCAACTCTTGCTGTACAATTCACATAATTCCCCTTAAATTAATGGGAGTTACATGTGTGCCCTGGATAAAGACTGCACCCCCACGGATGCGAAGCCGAGTGGTCGGCTGTGGTTGCACAAACACAGCGAAGCACCCTGCCTTGCCAGGCAGGAGAGCTGCGGCTTCAGGCCTTTGCCGTTGTTTTGGTTTCCTTTATTTTTAAGGCTGAATTCAGTCGCGCGTGTTCCCGCACCGTGTCATCATTGCATTTCCTAACACAAGCACCGGAGTTAAACCCACCGTCCGTTAAATTTATAACTTCCCAGGCGACCATCCTCTTCTCTCTCCTCTTTTGCGAAGCTAAGCAGCAGGATCCCGTGCAAGCGATGGCAGGCGACGGATGGAGCCCCCCGCAAGGACGGGGCACGGGGTGCCGCCCCCCCCGGCTCCTGGTCCGGCTCCCCGGGGACGCGGGCCCGGCAGCGCCTGGGGAAGGAGAGGGGAGTACTCATGCACGGTTCATTTTCCCTGCTCTCACCACAGTGTGAGCTGGCCTCCAGCTGCTCCCCGGTCACGGGGCGGCACGGGGGTCGCAGGGGCTGGCCCCCGCCATGGCTCCCGGAGACCTCCCCATAGCACAGGGAGCGGTTACAGTCCCGAGGTATCGACCGGTGTCTCTCCGCTGACCCCCCATGCTTTGCCCTAAATGGCTGATTTCGGCGTCTAACGAAATGAACCCCCCCGGAGCTGGGCAGCTCCTGAGAGCTGGAAGGAGCCACGGCACCCAAAGGAGAACCGACGGTGAGTAGCCTTGTCAGAAACACATCTCTTCTTTCTTCCTTAAAGTGTCTTCTGACTTTTTGTGAATCTTAGTTTTATTTTCTTAATGTCTTAACTTCACAGACTGGCTGGATTCCGGTCGGTGACGTCACCTGGTACTATTGCTGTTCTCGCATAGGCTGAGGGCGTGAGCACTGTGACCGACGTGAGCACATGTGAGAACTTCAGACCCAAAGCTGTCTCCAAAATGAGCAAAGTGACTATGTCGTCCTGTGACTTGTGATCACTGGAGCACCGCTGGAAAGTAACATAAAAGGGGTAGGAACGTGGTTCCTTTAAACATTTGGGATAGGGTTTCAGAAGATGTTTTATACCGTACTCCCTTTTCCAAAGCTCTCCAAAGAATAAAGCTGAGACTATAAAAGGTGGACGTCTGAGCATGTAAGAGGTAACAATGCTTAGACTCTGCAATACCTCTGCTTTTTCCTTCTTAAAATGCATCATATCCTACAAAGGGGACAGACCCCAATGCTGGGGGGTTTCTGGCTAAAAGGTAGATCTACGGGACAGGAACTTCTGCGGGACACGGGGGTCGGGGGGAGGCTGATGGGTCCCACACAGTCATGGTGTGGCATTTGCCACCTTTCAGTCGTACAAGGCACCCTGCAAAGATGTAAAAGCATATTCTACTACATTTTAGGGAGTCTCCCTAAATAAATAAAGTTTTTTGTCGAGTTCTCGCCCCCGAAGGACTCATGCCACCAGCTGAGAGACCCAGTCCTGTACTCCTGAGTACCCCTGGCATGAACGGCAACAGAGCGGAGGGGTTCGCTGTTACCCCCTGTGCCCGGCTTTAGGGTGCCCTTGCTGCACGGCCGGGTGCTGTCCCGGGGACGCAGCGGAGGAGTTCGGGAGCCCGGCCGTGCCGTCTGCCCCCTCCCCGCAGCACACTGGGGGCACCGGCACACCGTGAGAGCCTCGTGCTTCCCCGAACCCCCCCGCAGCCGCCACAACCAGTGGCGTGCCCTCAATTAGCCTGTGTAATTGTGGTGCGGGGGGCGAGGAAGCAACCGTCTCCCTGCGAGCCCCAGAGGACCTGCTGCCTGATGAGGATGCCCGGAGCAGGGTGGTCAGCCCGAGGCGGGGGTCCAGCCGCTGCCGCGCAGGGCTGCTGGGTGGCAGAAGGCAAAGCCCCGGGCTGGCCGAGTCCTCCGGGCAGAAGCGGGGTCACCTCTTCAACGCTCTCCCTCCTGGCCGCAGCCTGGATAGGTGTGTGAGCATGAAATTTGAAAAAGATCAAGCGAACGAAAACGTTTTGCCCCAGCACGCAGCCACCAGTCACCTCGTCAGTAATGGCATCTTTGGACCTACCTGTACGAAAGAGAGTGAGTTTGGAAGGCTAGAGGCAGGTCTCCACTACAAGAGCACCCAGGATGTGCAGCAAAGACTCGTCCCTGGCTCTGACCCACGGCTCTGAAGCGCTCGCCCAGCCCTCAGCACTGGCTTGCCGCCGGGACGAAGGGGGGTTCTCCTGCACCCCGGCTTCTGCTGGGCACAAGCACACAGACCTGGTGGGTCAGCTTACTCACTCACCCGCTGTAAGACTCCCATTGACATTGATGGCTCTTTGACAGCAGCAGTTTCGAAAGGTAGATGCACCACAGCGGTCAAGTGCAGAGTGATTCAAAGATGCGCGAACGCCGAGATGGAGTAAAGCAATAAAAAGAAGGCTGAAATTCAAAAGACGTCTTTGTCTCGCAGAGCATCCCTCGTGGTCTCCCACGGGATGTGGCGGAAGCAGCATCACTTGAATAGCTGGAACTCTGCTGAACAAGGCACTCGATAAACCTCTGGAGAGAACAAACCTGCCTTGGCAAGGGTGGCAGATTAGTGGACTTATTATTTTTGGTCTAACTTCTGGTGGTGGTAGTTTCTTACTTTGGCTCAGAAAGGCGACAAGGGTCCCTACATCCCCGGCACGTGCCCACCCGGCAGCTCCCCACTCTCGGGAGAGGCACAGCTTTTGCCTACTGTAATCATACCAACCCAAAGTGTGGTGGAGGTGGAGGGATGGCTGGACGTGTCCCTCGGCATGCCGGCTGCGCTCCTGTCTCCAGACTGTCCCAATCACTGCCCAGCCATGTCACACACAGCCCTCGCCAAGCCTGGAGCGAGCAACTCCAGCTCCTGCAGCCCGAATTCATGTCACTGAGCCCGATCCAGAGCCCTCCGAAGCCTTTGGGAAGATGTCCATAGGGTTCAGGGTGCTCGGATCCGTCCCTTGGTGCCTTTGTGGTGCCACGTGGGGCAGGCGGGAGGGCAGGAGTCCCTCGGGGCTCCCACTCGCTCCCCAGCATCCCCGCAGCACCGAGCCGGCCCCACGCCGCAGGCAGGGCTCTGCCAGGCAGAACTCCAGGCAGAAGCGGGTGTGCTCCTTGCTGTCAGATCAGCTCCTGCCCAGCTCTGAGCCTGGGGGAAAAAGGAGGTAACACGGTCAAACACAGGCTTGCTGTTGTTCCCCAGAGCCTGCCTGACAGACCTGTTCCTCTTCTAACGCAGTGCAGCTTTCTGGGGGCTGCGAGTGCAGGACTCGTGGGAAATGAAAGTACCAGGGCTGAGCACAGGTCTCCCGACAGGGCATGAAAATACTCCCATCTCAGAGAGCCTTTCTCAGAAGCAGAAAAAAAATCTGCATGACAAACCCTGGTTACGCTAGAGGAGCAAACCAGGCTTCACCACTGCTCAGGCTGCTGCTTCACCCACATCCAGCCCCAGTTTGCCTCTAGAGCTGGACTCATTCTGAGTCCCGTCCGGTTTGGGAATCACAGGTTTTTATTTTTTTGCTCTTCTTTTCAGATCAGCATTTTGGAAAAATCCAACACATGTTAATACCGTGACCTGTGCAGTTACTGTCAATAGAGATGGGCTGGTGATCTTTAAAAGGAGATTTTTCTCAGGGTGAAGGACAAACATGACATTAGAGTCATCAAACTCCCTATCTGACAAGGACATATAAATTGTAAACGGTTGGGGGCACTGAGATCAGCTTGTCTTTCTTCCAGACGCTTTTCCATCAGAGTAGCGATCTGCCGGCTATCATCTGTATCTTGTGCCTCGTGCTGACAGCGGGGCCAGGCACCGTTAATGGCAAGGATGCTGTGGCTTCCCGATGCCCACCAGTGTCTGCGCCCACGGGGCGCTGAGGGGGCAGGCTGGGCCTGGGGAGGGGGCGGGGGGGGCGGGGGGGGGGGGGGGGGGGGGTGAGGACCGTGGCTGCGAAAGGTCGGAAAGCTGATGGCCTGATCCTGTGACTACTTACACGTGTTAAGCACCGGTGCCCAGATAAGCCCCCCGTCTTGGTTTGGACAGCCGGCAGGTGAACATGGGGGTGAGCCCGTGGGCGAAGGCGTTCCCCCTGCCCGGGCAGGGACTGACCCTCCGTGGTGAGGGGGGACGCTGGCTGGTCCCTCGGGACCCCAGGGCTCCGAGTCACCAGCTCTTGCAGCCAGGGCTGGAGCCTCCCACCATCGCTACTCCTTGTCCCGCGGGTCCTGTCCCCGGCCAGCAGGAAAACCGGGGGGCAGGGAGAATCCCCCCGGGGCAGGAGCCAGGGGGTCGCGGGGAGGCTGGGGGTCCCGGGAGCACCCCTGGTTCTTGGCATAGGGCATCGCCAGGCACAGAGGGGAAGGATGGCATTTTTTGGTTCCTACCGCACGCGGACGGGAGGAACCGAAGCGATGACACCAGGACATGGACAGAAGGTCACAAAGTTAAAGGAAAGCCAGCAGGGAACCTGGAACCGTTCAGGCCGGTGAAATGGGACGAGCTCTGCCCTGACCCTTGTTCCCTTCGGGGAGATAGCTAAGTGTGAAAGCCAAGGCAAGTGGGAAAAAAAAAAAGCCAAGACTAAGCGTAAAAGCACCCAGCAAGCATGGGGGAGGGGGGGCATCAGGTAATTAGGCAAAATCCTGTTCTTACTGCACTGCTGTAAATCTGTGGGACACTCATTGGATTTATCTCACCTAAGCATGAGCATGACTGAGATGAATTTAGTCCTTGAACTGTAATTAAAAATGAGAATGAAATTAGTGCGCTCGCAGAGCCTACGTGTTTATGCAGATGAAGAATACTTCCCTTCTGCTCCACCGAGAAGCTGCTGTCCAGTGGGTAGAATATCCTCTGCACAACCGGCAGAGATTTAGTAAAAACATTGTTCTTTAAGGAAAATCTTTGCACATCTCATTTTCAGGGAACAGTGGTGTTCCAAAGTGTTGCTATAAGAGTTTTGATGATCAACTCTCATTTTATGTATGCTCTCTCAGCATCTCAGCCCGGAGTCCTTGGCTCTGTGAAGGCAACCGAGAGAGCCAGGTGATGTCTGTGTGCTGCAGAAGAGCTGGGGGGGTTGGGGGGTGTTACATGCAAAAAGCAAACCCCGTTTTTGCCCGTGCACGTGATTAATGTGCTCAGCAAACCCAACCATTTCCCTGGTATTTTGGGAAGCGTGAGCTAATGAAGCCGACTTTCCAATATTAGAGGCTTTGAAATAAAATCTGCATCTTCTTTCTATGCCTCAGTTTCCCCGTCTGTAGCATTCGTGTATTTAGCCATGTTTGCAATTCATTTGTTCTTAGAATTACATAGCTGAAAAATTTTGGATTTTGGCAGGATCCCTGATCAGCCAGCTTTGCTAGGCACACCTAACAGCCCCAGTACCTACTGGGGCTCTAGCTGGGTTTGATTTATGTATGCAGTATTAAATAGTCCTTGCCTGGAAAAAAAAAAAGGAATCAGCTAAGTAGCAAACAAAGAGTAAGCAGGGAGATCATAAGTTTATTATCCCACTTGTACCCAGGGTAAACCAAGACTTCAAGTCCTGTGGAGGGGGGCCGAGCCGAAACACAGAATCAGAACAAAAATTGCTGGTCCAGGGATAAATAAGCAAGGACGGGCGCTGCAGGCTGGGCTGTGTAGGGCTGAGCCCTGCGGCATGCCTGGAAGGCAGCATCCCGGTCCCCAAGCCGTACCCGTGTCCTGGCCGTGTCCCCATCCCGGGGGCGACCGCAGGGTACGGGGGGGCTGCGCCCAGTCAGGGCAATGGCTGGGGGGGTCAGACCCGGCATGGAGTTGCTGTCAAACCAGCCACGCGGTGTGCAATTCTTCTTCCATTTTTGCTGGCAACTGGAAGACAACCACAGCCACCGCAATACTGGAATGCCGCCGTGGCCTCCCGCCCCCCCCGGCTCCTGTCGTACCCCCTGGGGTGTAGCACCCCAGGGCACCGGAGCCGCTCACGGGGACGCCCCAAAAGAGGCGGCAGGACCAGCCGCGTGGGTCCCCCCGGGCGGCCAGGGCGATGCCATGGGGCGCGCACCCGGCCGGCAGGGTGGGACGCCCCCGACGGGGCAGCAGCACCCCACGGGCGCGGGGTCCCTTTTCGTAGAACCATGAGAAAAACCGTACCCCAGCAGTGAAAACCCAGTCAGGTGCTGGTGAGGGATTAATCAGGGCTTCCAGCACTCGCAGCAGCGAACCAAATGTCTTTATCTGCCATGTAAATGCAATAAAAGGATATACGCCTAAGATTACAGAATTTATAGCCTCAACAGGAACAAAACCATATAAAGCACCACTTCCATATAAAAATGTTGCTGCCGTCTTCAACATAGGTAATTCTCCCCACAAAGAAGTATATGTATCCTATATAAGTCTTGTAAACCTCTCATATATATACATACATATATATATATATATATATATATATGTATTTTATAATGAATGACATCGAAGGACATTATGGTCTACATTTTACCAGATCTGGCACCTTATCAATGCTATTCACATTTAATTAGTAGACATTTCTTCTCCGTGAGCATATTTACTTGAATTCCTTGTTCCTACGGCAACCCAGCTAGCACCACTGCTACCAGAACAGTCTAGACTAACCTAAAAAAGGAATGGAGATTAACGAGCAAGCTCAATATTAAGATTATACTGCAAAGACTGAGCTTGGCAAGAGCAGCATTACAACGCAGGCTCAGATAAGACTCTTATTTCAAGGAGCCTATTTATAGCATTGCAGATTTGTATTTATTCAAGGGTACCTATACTATACAGGCTGGGAGAGAGGACTCATTTAGCACTAAGTTCTCAGTAATTGGCTATCAACTCAGGTAAAGGGATTTTTTTTTTTTTAAATAATTAGAATCCATTTTCATTTTAAAATACCCACTGAGGGAATAGCTAAACAATATCCATTTCTATTTACAGATGCTTTCCTCGCTGATGCACTTATAGTTTTAAAGCACACAAAATTTCTAAATTACCTAATGGCATTGCAGCTGCTCAGAGCAGAAAATATTCTTTAAAACAAGACACACACATTGCCACTTTTATTTACATTCTCATTTAAGGTTTCCTTACCGAGTGTGAACACTGAAGGCAGATATTAGAAGACTGATTTGAGACAAATATCCAACAATTCTTCTCCTTTAAGTTTATAAATGTCCCCTTTTTTAAATTGATAAAGGAAAATGCAAAATAAATTAAATAAAGAGTAAAGGGCCATTTGTAAGTTACAGAGAGAAGCATCTCATTTAAACATTTTTTAATGCTTAGGGGATTCTCATCCTTTTCTGGGAAAAAGTCCAGTCTAAATACTCTCACGCCTTTTATTTTCAACCTGGTTTGCACACTTTAACTCTGGAGCAGACAGCTCTTGTTAAAAGATACGTACAAAATGTTAAATAAAATGAGTAGCGCCGCACCAAAAATTCCGAAGCATTAATTTTTACAGATGTCCAAAATGTATTACAGACTTTGGAGGTTAAAATGTATACATATTTTTACAGGGGAATGTTTAAGGCATCCTTGGAGGAAGATCTCTCCGATCAGCGTAGTAAGGACGAAGCTGCGGGGCAGCCTCCCAGTGACCTGCCCAGTGGAAGGGGGTGAGACTCCCCCCGCCGACCTTTCAGCACCACTTTATTAGCTCTGGGCTGCCAGCAACAAGTTTAAGGCCAGGCGTCTGCGTGGCAGCTTGCTTTGTTTTCAGTCTCGGTCGGAAAATGTTTGGGTGCCGATCACCTGTTTTGGAGCCATCCGAGCAGGACCTCTATTGGGCTTGAATTTCCCCTTCCCGCAGCGGTCCCCTCCTTGCGCCAGAGCACCGCGCTGAAGTCGCTCCCTTTGCGACGATGCCGTGCCGGCACCCACGGAGCAAGGAAGCCATCAGAAATGCCCCGCTGAACTCCCCGCTGTGGTAAGCGGCCTTGGGGAGGTGGTTGCCTGTATTTCTCCTCTTAATGCCACGAGTTTAGAGCCCCCAAATTATTACTTTTACGAAAATAACTCTCAGGTGCAATCAACCAATGTAAACACCTTCAGAAGTCTTTTCACTGCCTTTGGCTTGCAAAGTGAGGGGAGAGAAGAGATTGTATTTTTGATGCATTATTGCCGACTTCCCACGCTTTAGTTTCCCCTCAAATATTAGCCATCACCTGAATTAATTAATCTCAGCAACCAAACAGCGGGGCACCTTCTGCCGCAGTCCGTGCCCTGAACCCCGCAATCCGGGATGTGCTCCTGGGCTTGTACGGAGTGCCTTTTAATACCAAAGAACACAACAACTTAAATGCCATTCCCTGGTTTTATGAAAAAGCAATATAGGAGAGTAAATAGGGCAAATACCAACAAGGAAGGACACGTGAGTCGAATCGAACAATAAATTCAAATAATATCACTAAATCGAAGAGCAAAGGCAGTGTCTGAAAGCTTCTTTCTCTCCGTGACTTTTCTGGAGAGCCAAGCAGCTGAGCACGTGTAAGAATAACCTATTCTCCTTTCCCATTAACAACAACAATCAAGGCTGGATTAAACCTCTTCAAATAATTCTCCAAGTAGAGATAAAGCATAAAAGAGAGAGAGCGAGAAAAAAAAAAATCCGACGTATTCTTTCGCCACTGGTAATAAGCTTACGCCTGGAATAGACTTGTTAAATAATTAGAGTTAAATTACCTCCTCTCCTACCACTGCCTTTCTCAGCTTTTCCTTTCGAAGTTCTGGTTTAATGGAGAGGAATCGGTACAGAAACATATGGGAGAGGACGGGGTGAAATTCCACCCTCGCCCAAGGCGGGTTTGTGCCCCGTTTTCACGCACGTGCGTAGCCGGTTATTAAGCGTTGTCGTTGACGGCCCCCGGGGAGCCACAGCAGCCCGACCCCGGCTCCCAGCGCCCGTTCTCCCGAAGGCAGGAGGCAGGGGCTGCGCCTCCCCCGTGCCCCGGCGCCACGCACACGCGTGTACACGCACACGCGTGCACGTGCACGAGGACACGTGCAGGCATGCGCGCACGCCCCGGGACCCGCAACCCGCCAGAGCCCCAGCCCAGGTCCCCGCTCTTAAACAGAAGGCACAAAAAAAGGAATTGAGATTTGCAGATCTGATAATGAGCCAGTTAATGACATAAATGATACCTCAAGAACCTCACTAAACCATCCAGGTCCTACAATTTAATCTGTAATAAATACTCCTGCATCATTGCGAGATGGCTGCTCATAATGGCAAATGAAATATGCTGGTATGATAGGTACAATAAATCTGGATTTTCCTATGGTTCCCTCAGGCTAGAACAATATGTAACCAGAGTGCGCACTGTCAGGATGAGCAGATCTCAAAGCCATCATAAAATCTAAATGGGGACTAATTAGGAGGCCCTTCCCTTCTAGAGTTACTATTTCTATTGACATTTTCCATGCATGAGCCCCTCCATAACATCATAAGTCACCAAGATAAGAACTCCCTAGATTATAGGGAAAAAGCTTTAATGGAGAAGTTGAACTCAAAGGCGATGCATAAATTTTCCTTCTGATACCCCGGGAAGTCTGTGTTCAGTACTTTCTTTACAAACTTTCCTCCCCGGCTCTGGGTACCGCTCTGTCCGGCCCCGTCCCTGCTCCCACACTCGCCTGGGGATGGGCGCCCCGGGGTGCGACAGTGGGGGGGGACGTGCCACCTGCAGGACCCCCAAACGCCCCGAGCCCAGCTCCTGGGAGGGCATCGCCCTCCCCACACCCCGATGCCTGTTGGGGGGCCGCGGGGCATAGGGAAGGTGAGCCCCAAGGCGCCTGTGGGGTCCATAGGTGTCCTCCGTAGCCCAAGAGACAAGGGCAGCTTGGCATGGGATGGAGCCCTTGCACTGCCGGGGCTCTGGGGCAAAATGCCAGGGGGGGCAAAGAGAGCCAGGATGGTCTGTGGGCGCGCTATGGTCTGCGGGGTCTGTGCCCAGGGCAGAAGGAGAAGGGGAGCGGACCGCACATCGCATCTTCTCCTGGCTGCGGGGCATGCCTCTGGGGAAACCCAGCACCCCGACGTGAGGGTGGGCACCTACCAGTGCACGAGTATCACCGCTGCCCCCGCGGGCATCCTCCTCATCCCCCTTCGGTCGCCACACAGAGCCTTTGGGGAGCAAGCCGGCTTTCTGCAGAGCCATCTGGGCATCGCTCACATTGGCAGGGAGCTGTGGGCAGGTGCCAGGAGCATCTCCAGGGTTTTCTTCCTCTGACTGAGCACCCAGGGACACGGCGCTCCGAGGCCGGCGAGCCGAGGGGTGGGCGATGCCCGTGAAAGCACTCGGGACACAGAGAGCTCCAGTCCCCGCTCCATCCCCTTCCACCACGTGCATAGCTGCGCTCCCGCTACCTACACGGGGACTTACAAACACCTGGGCTCCTCCTCAACTGAGCACAGAAAGCAAGATTTATTGGCTGTTTACAGCAGACTTTACATTCAATTTTCTCTTGTCACATTCGCACAAAGTAATTGCCCTTGTGTGTACGTGCATATTCCTGTTTGCTGAAGGCGTGGGTGAGGATCCTTTCCTGCCTCGCCTGATGAATCGCCTCCAGCCGCAGGATTTAGGAATTGTCCCGCCACCGTGATGCTGCGGGTCATCTCCGAGCCCATAGAAACTACGCATACAGGGTCCCGGTGTGGTGCCGCAGCCACGGTGCTCTGCCAGGAACAAGGGTGTGGGAGCAGCCCCAGGCTCCCGCAGGCTGGAAAGCCACAGAAAGATAAACCAGCAGCCGTGGTGCAGCCCGGCGCTCCAACCGGGACGGCCATCTGCTCTGGGTGTCCTGCTCCGCTGCCTCGACTGTGGCACTCACACTTCAAACGCCTTCACTAGCGCTTCGCTGAAATACCCGCAGCTTGGCAACAGCAGCCAGACGGAGTCTGGGGGGTCCCGGGCCTCCCACCCTGCCGTGCCGGTGGTGCCGGCAGACCTGAGCCCAGAAAAACCCAGTGCACATAAATAATGCAGAGCGAACAATTTACAGACGGAGAGCCGAGGCATCCTCAGCCCCCGCGAGGTCCATGCGAGCAGAGCCCCGTGGCGCAGGCACCCCCGACCTTGCCCTTGGAAATGCTAACACAGTCCCTTCATTTTTCATTCTATTTATAAATTAAAACAACACAACATGGTGTCCTGGCTGTTGTGCTGTCCTACTTTAAAGGATTGTGCCGTGCCGTGCCGTGCCGTGCCGTGCCAGCGGGAGCGCAAGGGCTCACAGTCGCACCAGGTGGGCAGCCAGCACCCACACCCCATAACTGTCGGAAAATCCCCAACATTACCGAGGTGCGCAACACCCCAACAGCTTCCTCAGTGTTATGCCATGGAATAAGTTACTTTATACAAACACACACACATTTACGTAGGTAAAATTAAAGTGGTCCCGTCGAGCCCAGCTCAGGGTTGTCTGGTTATTTGGTATCAGCTTGTACAAACCAGCCACTCAGGAAAATTTCCTAAGATTTTTCAAAGGGTCAGTTTTAGAGATCTTCTTGGGCTCTGCAGGTTTTTGACTCTTTACCAGTCAGGTTTTTAATCTCTTTGCTTTACTGAAATTTTTAAAAAGGGGTTTTGTCACTGCCGTTACTTTTTTAATGGGAAGCCCAATTCTCATCTGACGGCGTGCCCGTAGCCACTGGTGCTGTATACAATTATCAGCATAGTTCAGCAGTGCCTTTATTGACCATACAGTTGGGATGGGTTTCTTGAAAACTCAAAATCTGGGTGCTGGGCAGAACTGAACTCCTCAGAGGGTGCTGGGGGCAGTGGGGATGTGCAGTGGGACCCGCTGGCACAGCTCTGGCCCAGCCTGGCCACTGGCCAGGGGATCGGGGTGTCACCTTCTGCCTTGCTACCGGCTCCCCAGTTACACCCGACTTCATGCATTTCTGGTGCTCGGGAACCAGAGCTGTGATTTTTTTCCCCAGGCTTGTCCATTTCTGCAAACTGGGGAAAAAGGAGAATGTGATGCGTGCCGAGCACGTCATCGATGACTTATTCTTTTGTAGTCTTAAAAAATACATTAAAAAAATAATTCTTATGAGCTTTTACAAATATTTTGTCCCTTGCATGCATAAAACAATAAGAAAATACACTGAGAAAAAATTGTAGCGAGGTAACTTGCATTGTATAGAATACATAATGGCTCCTACCTTTGATGACATTTATCTTTACTCATGAGGGAAGACCTAATAACATGAATTATCAGGTCCCTCCTCACTCATGAAGAATAATGTCATAAAGGACCCACGCCATCAGCCATCGGAGGTGTTCGGTATTAATCCTCCTATTGTTAGAGCTGGCGGATCGCTTGCCTTTTCATTGTTTTCATGATATAAGGCAAGCCTGCATGGAGCGGTGGTGAAAATGCAATTCTGCAGGAGTTTCGACCTGATCGAAATGCTGGAGTTTTCACACATGATTATCTTTGATCTTCAAATGCACATTATATTTTTGAAAATTACTGACATAGGTAAACAAGCATTTTCTCAAAAACAGCATTCCTGAAGGATGAGTCTAAATACCCTTTCCTCAACTTTGTGTTTACACAGAGTTATACAGGGGAAATGAGCCTTCAGAGAATTATTAGAGGGCAAACGAGAAGCAGCCAAGTTTATGAAAAAATAGCACAAAAATGACTGAGAGGATAGAGATCTATATCCTAAGTCAACTCCAGTTCCATTTCATTTTTTTTTTGAAGGAAAAGCACTGGCAGGTGCGATTTACTCTGTGTTTTCTAGCAGGATTGCGCCGAGGAGCGCAGCCGCTCCTCCGTTCCCAAAAGTGACCCACTGGGTGTCCTGGCTGCTCCCGTTCCGCCAGCCCGGCGGGACCGCGGCTCTCCGTCGGGGGGAGAGGTCATCACCGGCTGCTTCAGCCGTGTGGCATCATGTAGGTTCACATAGGAAATTTGCCATAAAGTTTGCATGCTGCTTGCACACCCCCGAGGCGGGCGGCAGCCAGCAGTGGTTCGCCCGAGCCCCTTCAGGGTCCCTAGCGAGCCCATCACCCTCCTCCCGGCTCCGGTCACCCAGCTCCCATGGAGCACCATGGCATCCAGCCGACTTAGCATCCCGTTACAGACACGGCAATAAATGCTACAGTTCTATCTCGCACTTCTCATCTGAGGATTTTGAAGAGACTCTCCAAGAGCTGCATTCGTAATTGCAGACAAGATTTCCGTGGCAGAGCTATTCTTCCAAAGTTATGCTCCGATACTTTGTAATGACAGTGTATAAATATGAAAGACAAACACCCACTAGCTTTCCGCTGAAAGGATGGGAATTCAGGGAAATGGAAAATAAATATATTTAGGATTTAATGCAACACAAATTCTTGGTCAAACAGCTGTTAGGTTTAAATGGATCTGGAAACGGTTCACTTGAAGATACATGGACGAGAAGCAACACTTTGTTCTCACACATTCAACAGAACCCCTGGTACTCTAGCAGGGCTGCTTGGGCCTTTTATTTGAAATATTCCCGTCATCGGCTCGCGCTATGCAAATGCGGATGGGTGGGTTTGTTCAGTGGAGGAAAGTAATTCAAAACCCAGCAAAACAAATAGGAAAATTCATGAGCAATCTCTCCCTCTACCAATTTTCTTCTGCTTTTCATGTAGCTGTTCCCGAGGTAAACGGAGGGACGGCGGCCGCCCGGCAAGCAATGCGCGGTGCCCGGCTGCAGCCGGGACTTTCAGGCTGCCCCGAACCTTACGGCTTCGCACCCAGAGAGCACCGACTGCGAGGTAAACAAACCAACCCAAAACTCTGCTAATAGCAGCAACGCTAAAACGCTGGTGAAGCTTCTTGTTGTTACTGTTGAACGTACGTGACGTTTGCGGCGGAGCCCCGGAGATTTCCCAGGGCGCCTGCCAAAGTCCCCCGGAGCCGGCTGCCGCAGCATCCTCCCGGCTCGCCCTGCGCTTCCAGCAGGCACCCTCTCCTCCCGACTGAATCCCAGCCGGATATTGCTAAGGAAGAATGATTTATCAACAGATATAAATCAAAATGACTGTTTAGCAGCGCTGATTAGCTCGAAATGAGTACTTCTGGAAACACAACCGCATCTAAACATGACACATCTGTCTCCGCTATCGCGGCGTGGCATATCTCATTTAGTCACTGTACCCATTTGTATGTGCCCTTTAGTCCCTCCAAAGATTTAGAAATCGGGAAGAAAAGAATTTTATCTCATATTAAGGATAATCCTATTTCATATGCAACAAATCTATAATCCAGCCAGTGTAATTCAGGATCACACCATTCGTTCCTGCGGGCGCAGGCAATACATCACCATGGTGCCCAAGGCGCGGCAAAGCCGGCGCGTGCCACGGTGGGTGCAGGGGCATGGCCAGACTTTGTGGTTTTACCGCAGGAGCACGGCATCCTTCTCCATCCTTCCTGAAAGTAAATAAATAAACGAACTAGTTGTACAGTGGCAGTGAAGAAGAGGAAAGCACGAACCCTGAAGGCACGGAGCAGAAACACAAAGACCCTTGCTTTAAAAACATCGTTGCTTTTGAGTGAACACCACGAAGCTGGCACCTAGCTCTCGGTTTGGGTGTTCGAGCCCCTGGTCGCTGTTACCCAACCGCCTGGTGTTTCGCAGTGCCTGGAGCGGCAGCCGCTCGATCCCAGCGCGCCGGGATCCATGCATGCTTTGGCCGACCGCGTTCGGCACAAGCCCAGCCTGGGGCGCAGCGCAGGGGCGAGCGGCGGGCTGCCCTCGGGGCGAGAGGCCGCCGGGAGCCCCGGTAATGCGCCACACAATTGCAAACAAGTGGGGAAATCGGTGTTGCTTAGCAATTTGCTGCAGCACACTCGAGGACTGTGGAACGGGCAAAAGCTTTGTCAGGAGCTACAACATTATTATTAGCACTATTTAAAGAGCATCCCAGATGTGCGTGGCACTTTACGGACAAAAATAATTGACGGTCCTTGCCCCCTGAAGCTGAAATAACGCAAACCCAGCCCCAGACAACAACGAGCACGGCTGCGGAAAGCAGGAGCGCGGCGGCGGCGATGGCACTCGCGAAAGAGCACAGGCTGCGCCCGTTATCACATCTGCTCTTGCACTTGACCTGCCCCGATTGCAGTCACGGCAAGTTTTTTTTCTCCGATTTTCACTGAACGCCCGACGGCAAGGACAGGCTACTGGTTTAAATTATTTTATGTCTATCTCTCTAGAGCTGAAGACGGCACCCGGGCAGGAGCCATCACCGCGCCGGACGCGTCAGCAGCGTGCGTGGAAAAGCTTCCCTGGGCAGGGAGGGGTCCCGTGGGAATGCGGCAGCGCTGGCAGGGCAGGCAGGGTGAGGGCAGGAGGTGTGGAGGCGAGGATGCAGTGTTCCCCATCACCCGTACGGCCGGCGAACCCTGCCCCAGGCATCCACCTGACGACCCCGTTAGCGGAGCGGTTGGCAAGTTTTGCAGCTTTCCGTGGGAATCGTGACGTTTTCCCAAGGACTAATTAACTGCTCGTGCATTTTGGGATCACTGCTGTGCGAGGGTGTCCATCCGCAGCCCCGGCCGGGGCTTTGCTGACTGTGCCTGCCGCTCTTTGCGATAGATGGATTGTTTGCATTCTCACACGGACTAGAATTATTTTAACAGTGGTTTAGCATTTATGGTACAAAAATGGCCTCAAATATTAATGACACACTGCATTTTTAAATACAGCCTCTTAGAGGCAAACCAGGCACCACCACTAACGAGCCTCGTCTCCGGCAAGGTGGGCTCCAGAGCCCCTCGGATCAGCAGGAAGGTACTCATTACCTTCAGCCAGGGTTTGCTCAGCCTTTGCCAAGCGTCCCTGAGCCCTCCCAACCCACCGCGAGGACCACAATGAGGGGCACTGACAATGCCAACCGCTGCACGCGGGTCAGCAAACCCAAACCCATCACCCGCTCGCAGGGCCGAGGGGAGGCATCCCGGTGGGGACGGGAACGAGCAGAGGCAAGAGCTAAATGAGCCTGCCCAGGCTGCAACACAGCTAACGACACAAAGGCAAGATCCTGAAGTATTTTGCGTGCGTATATTGGCTTTACAACTATTTGAGGCTACACAACTTGCATACTGGTACTCCTCTACAAAAGGAATAAACGCACCTGCCATTGCATTAGAGCAGCCTTGGTCGTAGAGCACTATACTGCCCTGCGTAGCTCCAGGATTGGGACCCAAAAATATAATGCAAGCCCAATCCAGAGCACATGTAAGGCAGGAGAGAGCTTCCTACAGCTTTTAATGAGTTCTGGAGCGGGTCCCAGGTCATTCTGGTGCTGTTTTGTGAAATTACTTAGATTTATGTCCAGCTATTTAATATCAGCCTGACCTGCTTTTGCTCAGCTCTGTGTTTGACTGCCGCTGCTCCCATCCAAAGATCTTAATTTTTTATCTTGTTCATTTTTTTCCCCTTTGCACTGATATTTTTTCTAATTTGGTGATCTCAGCAAGATGTTTGGGATGCACTTGACAGAGCATAATATATCACCTGTCGAGAGATCCTGGCTTTTAAAAAGTGGGAAAATTATTGGTATAATTGCAGAGTAAACACTTGTCTGGGGAAGGGGAACTCCTCCGTGCCGTGGGGTGGTCCGGGAGCCTTCCCCCCGCTGGAGGCGTGAGTCTGGCCAGCGCTGGGCGCTGATGGGAGCCAGAAGAGGAGTTGATAAACCTGGGCTGCCCCGCTGCTCGGAGATGCTCTGTAACTGATTGTTTTAATACCAAAGTGACACCAAAGGGGGGTCAAGTAAATAAATATGCATGCCTCACCAGTTCAAAATAATAAAATTCCAATGTGTGCAAGCCTGCTTGTTGAACATATGTTTGCGGCACGGCTAAGCCATCTGGCTCAATGTCAAGCATTTACACCAACTGCAGTCTTACACTACCTGACAGCAGAAAAGCTTTATTCCCTTGGTGTTTGGGCACAAATGGAGAAATATTATTGAAATGATTATCTGCATCAAGACTCAGATTTGGTTTGACATTTAGCTGGCTCTGTTTAATCCAAAGGGTTGTCTGAATGAATAAAGAGAAGGGTTCCTCCAGAAGATGCTGCAAGCAGCCAGGGAAAGCCAAATGATTAATGAGACTGAAAGGCTGGGTGGACCCTGCCCACCTCCACCCAGACCTCGGTGCCAAGAACTGCATATGAAATTAGTCTGAGGCTTTTGTAGCTTGTCAGGAGGATGCTCACAACCGAAGGGGCTTTATTTTTGGACCTTAAGAAAACAAAAGAAATCACTACGTTGCTTCCAGCCGGGAAGGAAAGCTCTGTGTCCTAATTAAAAACAATCTCTTAGAAGTCGCAGGTCATCGTCGCACCTCGGTTGGAGCGAGATGCGTTTTGGACCTCTGTCCCTCTGCCCCCGAGGCCAGAGGAGAGGGGGAGATGCCTGGTGCGGCGGGGCTGGGGGAAAAGCCCCCTCCTTCCCCCTGCCCACCCCCTCCCTGGGCAGAGACCCCACCGCCCCCCTGGGACAGAGGGGTTGTCGGCAGCGCGGCGGGAATTTAATCCCAAAGAAGGTGGCCCACTTCTTTTTTTTCTGAAAAGTCTTCTGTAGCACGGGAGGGAAGGAAAAAACAACCTATGGAGTTTGGAGTGAGTTAACAAGAAAAGAGTGGGAGAGGATTTGTTTGAACTCACGCGGTTGCTGAAGGCTCAGTTTGACAAAGACAAATTTCTCTGAGAAATCAGACATACTATATTTTAAAACAAAATAGGATGGAACTGCAAGGCACAAGGCTCTGATCAGCGTTATGGTCCAGAAAATCGTTCTCTTTGGGAGTACTAAAGCGCAACCTCCTTCCCTCTTCCCACAGGAGACCAGACTGTACTGGTTTTTTTCCTTTTTCTTTATATCTCCACTTCTAAATTGTTGATTTGGATTTAAAATTAATTTGGTGATTTGAGTTTAATAAGAATGTTAGACATGATTTCCTTCTCACTCTTACTTTTAATTAACTTTTTAATTGAGATTTAAATGAATTCTAATGAACAGAATTGGTAGCCTAATTGATTTGTTGCAGCAGCATAGTGAGGGATCAGTATGCTGGCAGCATTTTGATATATTACTCCGTGATGTCAAACAGTATACAGGTTAATTTTTTGGCAGAGGTTACTTAATGTCAGCCGAAAACAATAATTTACTTTTGATTTATTAGTAAACAGTCCCTCATAAGTATATGGTCCACGATGTTTGAACAAACTCACGTTTACGCGCAGCCGCCTTTGCCACCTATTAACGTCTCATTAGGAACTTGTCCCGGCTTCGTACGAGAACGAACAGGCTTTGCCCAGATGTGCCCAGAGACAAACAGGTAGCAGCCCAGTAGCGGCGCGGTCCTGGGCCAGGGGCAAGGGGTGGTCTGCCGCTCCGCTCCTTCTGCCGCGTTCATGTCCCAAACCCCTTTGTCCCACACCCGCCTCGGCAAGCGCCTTGCTTCTGAGCCAATAACCCTTTGGCGGTTTCCCTAAATAAATCCATAATAAATTTATTTCCATAAATAAATGAGAAAATACACTCTTTTATTGCATTAAGAACAATGAGCAGATGAGGAACCACGTTATGACAGAGCTGAACACAGGCTGTAATTTCTGGCCGCACAAATTGCAGTTTGCCCCTATTGTGATCCAGACAGCTCAACCGCACGGTTCTGAAAGAAAGCGGCCAGCGCGTGATTAATTGCGAGCTCACGGATTTTGCAGCTTCGAGAGCAAATCGACTGCTGAGAAGTGCTAACTTGCTAAAATATAAACTAATTTTAGCCTCCAGATATTAAAATATAATGCATCTTCCTCCTCCATTGGGAAAGCTCATGAGAAGCTGTGGCTGACGCAGGGCGGAAAGCTGGGGTCAGCCCCCCTGCACGACCCCCAAGCCGGGGAGACCCTGCCCGGCTTCTCCTGCCCATCCCAAACCACCAACTGCCCGAAGGACACCCGGGGCTGCCGGTGCTTCCCGGCAGAAAATGCCAGCATTTGGCTCAAAGGGCTTGGTTTTCTTCCCACCCTGGGTGTAAATCAGAGCGACGTTGGACCTATGTGGGTGTAAATGCAAAGCTTTAGAGACATTATTGCAGTCAGAGGGTAAAGCAGGATGGATGGAAAAGGAGAACGGGGACAATGCAGGAAAATAGGATGAAAGAGAGAAATATTACCGGCAACAACCAAGATGGCTTGAAATATAGGGTGCTACCAAATTTAAAGGAATCAGGTTTAAAAGTTTCATTGTATGATTTGCAGGGAATTTATGTGACAATAATATTCAAAGACTGGCACCTTTTTTTTCAAAATACCAAGCTGTTAGCTGGGAAGAGAGATCTGTGGAAAACATTAAAAACCCACATTCCCCTGGACAGAGGTGGGCAAAGCTGCTCTCGGCGGGCTGGCAGAGGGAGGGCAGAGCTCCTGCCTGCGGGGCCACCCAGCATCACGGCCCCGTGTCACCCCCGGGACCCCTGCCCGCCTGCATCTCCCCCGCACCGCGGCGCTTGCCCGTGCCCAGCAGACGCGCGGGGTTCGGGGGCTGCAGCGGGACGATGGTTCGGCGGCCACAGCATCCAGCCTGCGTGAAAACCCCGTCCCCGGGGCGCACACACACAGAGCAACCTCACCTCCGACCTTGGAGAGGCTCTTTGCCAGCTGAACGATATCATTTGTAGTGGAATTAATTAACAAATTAACTATTTTCAAAACATTTCCTAGAGCTGACCTAGAGCTGCAGGCTGACTCCGGTCCAATGTGTCGTTACAGAAGAGGATGGCTTAAAGACATTGATGTTCTAGAGGATAAAAACATCTGTCAATTTAGTGCTTCCAATATATGAACAAAGTAGAAAAAATGGCACAATATATGAACAGAGTATAAAAAATGGCACATAGCGTTTGGCACCCCCATGTGCAGTGCTGTGCCGTGTCTGAGTGAGGGGGAATCGGGGCGGCTCTTGGGGACGGACTTTGCCTCCATCCCTTTGCCTCTCCCTTTGGAAATGGAGGGGCTCCAGCCCCACGGGGCCGTGGCAGCCTCGCTGAGAGCTCTGACAGCTCGGACCCCCGGGACGGTGGGGAGGGCAAATTTACACCAAGTGTGGCCCTGGAGGTGCGCAACTTATGGCTGGTGTTATCATTAAAGAACAAAGTGGCAAGTGGAAATGAAAACTGTTGATATCCCTTCTCATTCCTCTCCCAGATACAGTGGCTTTTCAAACATAAAAAAATGAAATTCATAATTTGCTTCAATACCCTCCATTTAGAGTATTTCATACACCACAAACTTGAGATTAAAGAGAGAGCCTTTCTCAAATGCAGTTTAATTTTGTTTTTCAACTTCTTAAGCTTCTGTTAACACCTTTTCTGCAATCAGTACAGTACCTTTTAAGTTAATTAGTTCTGGAAAAGAATTACTAGTGTAATTTGTGATGAGACCTCCCTCCCTTTCATTCACCAGACAGAGCAGCATCTGATGTAGATAAAACGGACCACTGGAGGCTCCTCTACTGAAGAGAGATGGTTAGAGATGAACTCAGATAACATCTTCAAACCATTTATCCCCCTTCAGCTCTGTAAGTGGGGAGAGCTAAGGTTTTAGCTGGCGTGAAGTGTACATTTCCATAACCTTTGGCGAGTCTCTTCCTGAATTATTTAGACTCCTAAACACCGCAGATCCCACGCAGGGAAGCACCTCACACAGAGGATGGTGCCCATTTTTCGTGCGCTGGCGGGTCCTCCATGACTGGTTAGTCTTGGGCCAACTGTTTCTTCTTCTTGTCAGCTTACACACCATGGAAATCGCACAGTTTCTGCCTGCTCGTCTCCTGCCTCCAGCAGGTTCACCCGCAGTTTTGGACAGCTGCTTTGGGTGGCCACTGCCCTCCCAGTCCAAGGAGTCTCTGCCCAGAGATGAAGGAAGAGCTGCGTTAGCTCTGCACCAAATGCTTGTGTTGTGCTTCTAATTCACTCTGAAAATCGCAATAATTTTCCACGGCTCGTTAGCCATCACAAACTCCTAATGCCAGATTCTGCCTGGTTTCCAACAGGAACCACGGGTTAGCACAGTTCTGCTTGAAAACTGTCCAGGGGCATCAGACACCACCAGCAACATTTGCGTGATGAGCGATGCTGCAAAAGGCTCTAGGACGCCTTCCATGAAGCTGAGCTGAATTTTGGTTTTCTACCTGAATGGGGCTTAAACATTTAAAATTAACTATGTATATCATCGCTTTGCTGAAAAAGGCTGGATATTAGCAAAGCTAGAGCTCCCACTCTAGCTCCCGCAATGCCACCTCCAGCTTTGTCTCAGTGGCTGAGGAATTGGCCTTGAGTGAATGATAGCCACAGGTCTTATCAAATTCTTGTGTGTTTATGTATGTCGGTGTATTTTAACATACAGGAACCATCCACACTGAACTTTCACAACATCTCTTTGACTCACTGTCAAGTTCAATAACATCAGAGATCAATTGGTAGTGCATAAATTTACCTTCAAAGAAGCCCAAAAGCTGACACGTTAAGATGATTGGTATCCTCCTCTGGAACAGTGTTTTATCTTCTAATAGAGAACAGGAGTGACAGTCGAAATTTCCTGTGCTTCCCATCCTGATGAAAGCCCAGAGACAACCGGTTGGTTGTCGGCGTAAGCTAATAACACCCTGGTGCAGCCGCTGCCTGTAAAGATGGGTTAGGGCAGGGAGACGGGGGCCGCAGAGTCACGTCTTGTCCAGCTCCTGGCAGCATCCAGAGGCTTGCCTGACTCTTAAGGAGCATGTATTTCTTTTAGGGAAGCTTATCCTGTTAGAAACGTACATAGGATTAACTTGACGATATTGGCTTCCAATACTAATACTTTGCATTAAAATCAATTCGTTAAATCCAAATGGAAAACATTTATGTAAAAAAATTTTCACTTAAGCCTGTTTTCTTCCCTATAAACCCCAAGTATACCAGTCCTCAATCTGTCCCTTTCTACAGAGTTTGTATTTATAAGTGTGATTATTATCAACTTCCCTGCTTTGAACGGGAGGAGGTTTATTTGTAATTTGCAATGGCCATAATTTGCAATGGGAAAAACCTGGGCTATTTGGCAAGATACATTATTTACCTGATTCTGACTTAGTTAAACTGTTATGCTAAATTAGCAAATAACCTGGGAGAAACTTTGCAACAACTGAGAAAAAAATAACGTTGAGTGGAAACTGGCTACTAGCCGTTTTAACGAAAATAAAAGTTCCGCTAAGCCACAATTGAAAGTAACAATCTAATATTGTCTTACACTATTATCCAACTTTTCAGCCCCCTTATCTTCCCAAATGCTATTGACAATGAAGAATGCACTATATTGATCACAGCTGACTCCGTTTTCAGCCAGTTAAGGATTCACCCCCAATCCCTGGTACTTTCTTAACGTGCAAGGGTCAGGGCTCTATTGACGTTCACACTATAGGGTTGAAGCCAAGAAAGCGGTGAGCAAAAGGGAGAAAGTCCTCTGAATTCCTGCTGCCGCTGAGGCAATGGTATTTGCTGGAAAGAACGGCCCCGTCCCCGCGCCCTGCAGCCCGGACACCGCCGGGGTTCACCCGAGGCTCTGCCTCGGCGCATCGCTCCGGTGGGACGGGGGCTGCGGGGGCTCGGGCTCCGCGTGCCGATCCCGCTCCTCCCTCCTCTGCCTCCCCGGGGCCATCAGCCTCGCTGGCCTCACGCCGTGGACAACTGTGCTTCTCACCACCTCCCACAGCGCACAGCAACTCCACCTCTGGACATCCAGTTCTCTTTTTTTTTAATGGAAGCTACCTGATATGTTTTTGTTGTCTATTCCTCTATTTTTTTTCAAGCTGCCTTTAGGGCTGAATTATTTCGTAGGACTGGTTGCGGCTTTTTGCGTATTCGAGCTTGTTTAATTTTAAAATAGGCAGGACTGAATTTCTGGGTGCTGCTGCAGCTCGCTGCTTCATTAATGAAAGAGTCCTGCCTACGACTAGATCCTTGCCGTCGCCACCTGAAGTCTGTGTAACAAGGGCCCCTGCAATTTAACTACCAGGTTTTGAAGGGTCCTGCAGCTGTGGTCTTCCATGGTCCAGTTCCACCAATAAATGCATTAGCACCGTGTTTAAAAATGAAGGAGAGCCTGTGACGTAGCCTTTGTGTTCCCAGCCCAAGGCCCAGCCTAGCTGGCACCTAGCTACAGAAGAGCGACTGCAGCAGGCAAGTGACTCGCCCAGCTTTCCTCCCAGCTCCCCGAAACCCGGGCTGATCGGCCGCTCAGGCCAGCACCCCCCTCTCCCCATGACGGCAGCGGAGGGGGTCACTACCCTCTGCCCTGACGTCCCAGCGCTGCCGGACCCCGTGCCAGTGCTGAGCGATGGGCTGCCGGACACCCCGCCACCAGCCGCGCCATGGCAGCAGCCGGCGCTCCCCGCGCAGGGACCTACGTGACCTGCCGTATTAACCCATCCAACTCAGCGTGGCGTTTGATCATTAGAGAGGTGTTATTTAATTTATTTTTTCCATACCGCAGTTAATTACACCCTCTCTGATTGTGCTGATAATTTTTGCTCCTCCTCAGCCCAGTAATCAACAATTACTCGCAGGTCTTGTGGCAATGTCAACACGCAGGACACGATGGCTTGATTTGTTCTTGGTGTGGTGCCGATTCAGACAGCTTCCTTGGGGTTTTTCTCCTGGATTTCCCTTCCCCAACAAGGGGATGTGGCCCTTGCGTTTGCCCCATGCCCCTCGAGATACCTGGCACCAGATACCAGAGGGCTGAGAGGCGGCCCAGTCCCGGCCAGGCTGGTGCTGGCTGCCAGCACCGAGGCGATGCTGCTCCCGCCCCGTCAGCATCCTCCGAGGCCGGAGCCCCCGGCGGGTGCCGGGGGCTGCCACCTGCTCAAAAGGTGCGAAGGTGGGCGCATGGCACCCTCGCCGAGAGCTCGGCCCGAGGGCGGGCGCTTATTCAGGCTGGAGATCAGCAGTCGGCACCTTCAACGTTCTGCACCGCTCTGCCTCTCACCGCAAGCGCAGCCTCAGCATCTTGTTCTGGAAGTTCGGAAGTTTTTTGGTTTGGTTTTTTTTTTTTTTTTTTTTTACATGCCTTTGCCAAGGCGTGAGAGCTAGAAGCTGTGAAAAATGCCAGGAAAAAGTGAGGCTGGAAAATGAGCAGAGTCAAAAAGACTGTATCTAGGTGCCTTTTTTTTCCTTCGGCAACACAGAAATGAGTATATGCCTCCAAAATTATTCCAGCTCACCGTAGTGATAGGAGTTTACTTACTAGGAGGGTTTCCTCATCTACTCATTGCTTCTTTTTTTTTTTCTTTCTCTTAAACGACGCTCTGAGTAACCACTTCCATGATATCATCTGCCAAGGTCTTTCGAATTTCTGCTTTGCATTAAAGACAAAGAATTCTTCACAATTAACGTGCTTTGAGGGTTTCCTGTCACAGGAACGTAATTAACTCTTTGCTGGCCTAACTAATTTCTGCATTTTAAAAAGTAGCCTGATAATGACAAAAGTGGAGCACTCAATCCACAGGATAGCCATTAGCTGCACTCAGTTATTGTGCAGTCTCAATTCAGACCACAATTACTGTCAGTGAATTGCACTGGAAGCTACTTCTTGTACGCAAACAAGAATACTATTCATTAAAGGCCACTTTCAATAAAATGCAATCTATATTTTTAATGAATATTTGAGAAAGAAAATACAATCTTGGATTCGGAAACCTGCAATACAGTTATTATTCTTTTAATAACAGACTTTCTCAGGTACAGCTCCCGACAGATGTTGGAGAGGCAGCAGAAATGAGATGGCTGGTGTAAGAGCTTTGACTGGGGAAATGAAAAGCGGAGCTCACGGGAAGCTAAGCCCATGTTAAATAAGGCTTTCCCGGAACCACCGACAGCAGACACAGCTTCCCCCGCGGCTTTTATCGATGTCCCTGGCCCGGTGCGCTCGCCTTAAACCTTTCACGCCCGCTCAAACAGAGGCACACGGGAACCGAGCGAGGCCCGCACGCCCCCCCGCGGGGTGACCCCTCGCCCCCACCGCCGCGCTCCCCCCGCGGGGCCCGGCGGGGGACGGCAGCGCGGGCCGCGGAGCCTCGCCTCTCCCCTCCGCAGAAGTCAGAGCCTGGCCCATCCGCTTCCAAAAATCCGCATTTTCCCCGGGAACCACGACCGCTGCCCTTACGGCCGGCGTTCCCCGTCCCCGTGCTGCCCGTCCCTCGGCCCCTCCCGCCGGCCTGCCGCGGGGAAGGGGCCGCTCCCGGCCCGGGGGGGTCCCGCTGCCCCGGTGCCGCAGGCGGGCCCGGGGCAAGGGGGAGTGGGGGGGGGCAGGCTCGGCGCCGAAACCGACGGCGGAGGCGGCGGCGCTCCCGGGCAGCGCCGCCGAGGGGGGCACGGCGCCCGGCGGGACCCGCTGCCGGACGGGGCTGGGGGGGGGGGACGGGACACGGGGCGGCCGCCGCCCGCTCGGCTCCGCGGGGGGCTGCGGGGGGCTGCGGGGGGCGAGCCGGCGCGGTCGCTCGCCGCTTCTGCACGGCAACATTGCCCTTAATAAATAGAAATTAGAAGAAATATATAGCCTTCAAAACACAGCCAACAGTCAATTGTTCAACTTTTTTCAAGCCT